>CM060465.1:21979987-22579987 GCA_030544235.1 Lepturacanthus savala
ATAAAAACAACATAACCAGCTATGTATGAAGAAACAGCACCACATTAAGCTGGTAAAGCCACCACTCTTGTTTTTGACGCTTCCTGAATTAAACTCGGAGAGAAATTCCTGAAATGTTTCAGATAACCCACAGACAAAACCGTGCAGTGCAAACACAGACGGGAGAGGGGCTCCCAGTCCTAGTCTCACGCTCCGAGGGCTCAAGAGCTCCAGCGCTGTGTTCGGTTCCCAGCCCGCCCTCCTTTTCCCACCAACGCCAGCCTGAGCTCTCGCTCACTCACCTGTGCAGCTTCCTCTTCATGTTCAATTTCATTATGAATCTCAACACAAATGTTTTCCTTCACAAATCGTATAAATGTGATGTTAGGCTCCTTTAAATCGAGGCTAAAACCTTTCCTTCTTTTCCCTTTCTGCTTCCTTTTCGGTTGTTTTTTATCAATTTTATCTAATTATTTCAACAATTTCCTGCTGTATTATAGTATATCTTATTTTATTTTTATTATCATTTCAATATTTGTTTTAATTAACTTCTATTTATGCATTTTATTGTCTTGTTTTTTAAAACACACATATATATATATATATATATATATATATATATATATATATATATATATATATATATATATATATATATATATATATTGCGACTAATGACTCGTTTGATAGTCAAATAATCTATAGATTATTGAAACTATTAATCGACTATTAATTGATTGTAGTTGTTTGGATCATAATATTTTATATAAAATGCTAAAAAATGAGATCCTGCAAGGACGATTCAATATATTCATATGTTCAGTGAGTCTAGATTTGTGAAGGAGAGTAGAACAAGATGATATTTCAGTGTAAAATTCACTAATTATTATTCAAAGATGAGTATTTGATAAACATTTTAAAACGTGTTTAGGAGATATTTCATGTGATTTGGTTTGAGTGGTGCAGAGAACAGAAGACAAATCTTCATAAAAGCAAAAAACTTACATCAATGTCAAGCCCCTGTGACAATAAATCACTGATTGTTCAAAGCCAATGGATGAAATTTCTTAAATAACTTCAGCAAACTATCAAATCCTGTTTTAACTGAGAAATCACTTGCTCAGGCCTAAGGGAGTGTGATGCCAAATGTACTTATAGCGTCAAAAGTAAAAAATACTCATTATGTAGACTGTGGTGTATTATTGTAATATATTATACTATTTACTAAATAAGTTAGTATTTTACTGTTTTATGTTTATCAATCAATCAGTTTATCAACTTGATATACTGTGATTAATATTAAAAATACTGCATCATAATATTTGTCACCTTTCATGCAAAGTGCAAACTTTAAAAAAGAAAAGAGACAATTTAATAGAATATAGAAATTCGAATATCAAAGTATACAACAGTTAAACACACTGGAGTTTTCTTATTTTCGCAAGGTACTTGTACTTTAAGTATTTCCATTTATTGCTACTTATACACTCCACAGCTTTAGTTAATTTTACGATTAACATATTTAATACAGATGTAGATTTTAATAGTTTACATTAAAAAACTGTACTATTTTATCATATTTTCTTCTTTGAATCTGCACTGTCTGAAAGCTGCCTGTTATGATGCGGTACTTTTACTATTAGTCTATAACATCTCAAACTGGCTCCACATTAATAAACTAAAAAATAAAAGTAGTATAATGCACTGCAATAATAGAACACTATGTGCATAATGAGTACATTTGATAACTCGAAGTGCATTTACCCGATAGTACGTCTGTACTTTTATTTCGGTAAAAAAAATATTAACCCAGGACTTTTACTCGTTATAGAGTATTTCTCTACAATAGTATTTCTACTTGTACTCCATTATAGTATCTGAGTACTTTACCACCTCTTCATCTTTCGCTTACAAAGCTAACTAACTCACGTTAGCACAGCCTAGCATCGTTAGCCCTGTCTAGACGACACCCACAGTCACATTTAATTCACTGATATTACTCATACTGTTGTAAAGTATATGTGGAATAAACCTCCCGTTCTTTGCGCCGCTGTGATGTGTTTTAACGCGGCGTGCGCGTGTATCAGCGCTCAGGAGAAACCGGAAGTTACCTTAACGGTAGCCAGCTGGATGCTAACGTTAGCATCAGAACAGAAAGTCGGCGGAGCGGCGGGGAGCTTTAGCCGGAGCGTGATGGGTGTTAGCCGGCGGAGAAAAGTCTCACAGCCGCTGTCTGAAGGTGGAACGTTACCTTAATGATCCTGCGAGGCAGACCTGCCATCCTGTCTTAATGCTCAGAGCTGCTCCCTGTCGCTGGCATTAACACACACACACACACACACACACACACACACACACACACACGTTTTCCGGGCTCTGCGTCATGGCAGCTGACACGAATATAATCACATCTGCTGATTATCACGATTCTCATAATGGAAAAATATTACAAATACAAATGTATGCAAATATGTAAGAAGTACTGGAAAAATTAAAGTTGTAGTAAAAGTACTCATTCAGACTTTTATATTATACTGTGGTGTCAGACACACTTGAGTATATTACACATTTGTTACCAGAAAACGTCTCCTATTGGAATATTACTTGAGTAAAAGTCTTAAATTATCTGATATTTATTGTACTTAGGTATTAAAAGTAATTGTCTGATAATAAATGTACTGAAGTATTAAAAGAAAAGTTAATGTCAGTAAAAAAAACCTCAGAGAATGATGAAGTTTATTCTTAGTGTTTGTGCATCACTGGAGATTTCAGGTTTCACACTGTGTATTTCACACTGTGTAAACTGAATATTGGACCAGAAATGATTCAGGAACTATTTGTGATGTCACAAGTCCTTTTCACCAGAATATACGTTTTGTTTTGTTGTACGTAATGAAAATGCTTTTAGTTATACAGATTAAGAGTTCACGTCCCATCTGAATTCAGGACTTTTAGTATTATTACTCTCTGGTTTGCTCATTGTAATGATGAATTTTAATTATTTGTCATGTGAAGTTGTCATGTCACTAACAATTTGGGGTTTTAAGAATCAAAAATCATCTCAGTATAATTTAACATCTCCTCTTCAAGCTTCGGTTGTGTCTGTCATCATGAGCCTCTCCTCTGATTGGCTGATTTGAATGGCTGTGAATAGGGATGTGACTGTATAGTTGTGACATCACAACTTCATGAAAGTCCTGGCAGCTGAATACAGGCTGTGTATTTCTCTGTGCATTGAGAGCTTTGAAACATGTTGCAGTAATCATTGAACAGAGACATTCTTATGATCAAACACATAACATCTACCTTTCTACTATATGAGGCCTTTAAACCGTTGCATTATATCTAAGCTGCAGTTTATGCATCACACCACCTGCAGCAGAAAAGAATCTAAACTATTTAACCCATTAAAGCCTATGAGCCTTTAACTTTATGACTGTCATTTAATGGCTGAAAAAAATTGAAATGTTACTCATATAACTTTTTTTCTGACATGGTAGTATTATAAATATATAATATATATTTGTTTTAAGCAAAAAAAAATGAAGTTTCCTGTCACACATCATCAACTTCCCATCCCTTCCTCCTGAGAACATGGAGAAGACAACCCCTCCCAGAACGAGTCATTTTATTTAGATTATTATGATTTTCAACCCTTGAAAATCATAATAATCCCAAGGGTTGATTTTCAACCCTTGGGATTAATAGATTTTTGTTTATAAGCATATTTGTGCAAGCATCAACAATAATAGCCATTAAAATGTTGTTTTCTGCAAAGAAAAAAAGTACAAAATGGAAAAATAGGTACATAACATAATAGTTAATGACTCAACTGATCAACTGATATAAATATATATATGAAATCTTTGAAAAGAATGTGGGCTTATTGGTTAATACATCTTCCAACATTCACATTTGCAGAAACAGTTTGAACTGATTTGGAAGCAACGGTTTTTCTGCCACAGCCGCTCGACCTTTAGACAGAACGAAGCAGGATTAGACTCAACACTTCCACTTTTGTTTTGTTTTTTGTTATTTTTGTTGCACTGCAGGCAGAATAAAAGCTATAGACTGGAGGGTGTTAGAAACTCCTCCTCCTGATACATGCGTACGGACTGCAGCATGAAAAGCCTTGTCCCTGTGGTCTCAGGCCTGTTCTGTGGACATTAGCAGTGCAGCAATCTCACTGGAACCTTATTTCAAAACAGTGATTAAGAAGAGGATGTCGAGCATGCAGCTTCTGCCCCAACAGAGCCCAACAGGTGAAGGATATATTTTTATAACCGTTTCTTGTTTATTTATTTGTATTGATTAGAAAAGGGATTATTTTTTTAATTTTGTGATGATTATGGATGAATCTGTGTTCTAGTTCATTGTAATAAAGTGTTGTTGTTGTTTTTTTTACATACATGGTACAAACCTGCAGTAAAGTTAGAAGAGTTCAGCTTGTTACACTGTAGACTTTGAAGAGTTTATTTGAACTTACATGTGAGAGTATCTGACTCCTTTGAAGCTTCTGTTGTACCAAGTCACTCATTTCCCCTCTCTGACAACATTACTGTTTTGTTTCGGGGAAAAATCTATAATTAATCTTTTGTATAACGTGCATATTATAGGCAACAGGTGTAAAATCTGAGCCTATAAAATTACTACTCATGTTGCTTTTAAAGGTGCATAGTTTCCATTAGTTTAGTGATGACCATGAAGCCTTTTTAGACCAATGTGATGATCCCATGTGTTTTTAATAGTGTGCACATACACATTTAGAAAAAGAAAGCTTTTATTTAAGTAATTTATTATCAGACAGATTGTGTTTTCTTACCCAAACATGTCATGCACCTCTTATATGTGTGAAAGGGCAGCAGAATATGTGGAATGCAATCAGATTAATTCCCTAAGAAGTAATGAAAAAAACACATTTTTCTGGCACTGATTTGTTGTGACTTATCCACACGTCCAAGTAATGATTCATTTCCACTTTGGCAGTGACGTCTTTTATTATTCTGCTCTGCCCCACCTCACCAGCCCTCCAAAATTTTCCATTGTTGGGCACACACAGGAACAGATGAACCAGCAGCTAATCTAGTCGCTTCTCTCAGTGCACAGAGAGAACAGACAATATCAGCCACATTATAGAGGCACTGCTGCTCACACTGAGAGTTTGATGTGAGATTTATCTGGACAGGGCTAAGCCACACTTCTTTATTAACTTCATGTATTTCAGGGGGGTAAGCAACAAAGTAAAATACATTGTTTGGATCTGTACTTGTTCTATTGCTCCCACTTTTATTTTTACTCCACTACAGAATTTAAGAAAATAATTCCTCCTTTTTACTTTAAGTATTCCTTACACATTATCTGTCCTCTAATAGTATAAAAGTCTCTAATAGTTTACTTATTGTACAGTGCATCCGGAAAGTATTCACAGCGCTTCACTTTTTACACATTTTGTTATGTTACAGCCTTATTCCAAAATAGATTCAATTCATTTTCCCCCTCAAAATTCTACACACACCATAATGACAATTTTACTAAAAATAAAAAAAACAACAACTAAGAAACCACATGTACATAAGAATTCACAGCTTTTGCTAAATACTTTGTTTTTAGCAAAGCAATTACAGCCTCAAGTCTTTTGAATATGATGCGACACACCTATCTTTGGGCAGTTTTGCCCATTTGTCTTTGCAGCACTTCTCAAGCTCCATCAAGCTGAATGGGAAGCTTCAGTGCACAGCCATTTTTAGATCTCTTCAGAGATGTTCAGATGCTCAGATTAGATGGCCGGCCAGCTCTAGGAAGAGTCCTGGTAATTCTGAACTTCTTCCATTTACAGATGATGGAGGCCAGTCAGTCATCTTCTATACACGCTTATTCCTCATTAGGGTCACAGGGGTCTGCTGAAGCCTGTTTTTTGGACTGTGGGGGGAAGCAGAAATACCCGGTGAAAACCACACAGACACAGGGAGAACAGGCAGACTACACACAGAAAGGTCCCAGACCCAGGACCAAGGAGGTCTTGAACCTGCGACCTTCTTGCTGTGTGGCAACAGCACTAACCCCTGTTCCACCGTGTCACCCATGATGGACGCCACTGTGCTAATTCAAAGCAGCAGAAATTTTTCTGTACCCTTCCCCAGATTTTCCCTCGAGACAATCCTGTCTCGGAGGTCTACAGACAATTCCTTTGACTTCATGCTTGGTTTGTGCTCTGACATCACTGTCAACTGTGGGACCTTATATAGACAAGTGTGTGCCTTTCCAAATCATGTCCGATCAACTAAATTTACCACAGGTGGACTCTAATTAAACTGTAGATTCATCTCAAGGACGATCAGTGGAAACAGGATGCACCTGAGTTCAATTTTTAGCTTCATGGCAAAGGTTGTGAATACTTGCACATGTGATTTCTTAGTTTTTTAATTGTAATAAATTTGCAAAAATATCAAAAAAAAACTTTTTTCATGTTGTCATTATGGGGTGTTGTGTGTAGAATTTTGAGGGCAAAAATGAATTTAATCCATTTTGGTATAAGGCTGTAACATAACAAAATGTGGAAAAAGTGAAGTGCTGTGAACACTTTCCGGATGCACTGTAATTATGATGCAAATCTTAGTGGCAGTGTTATAATTTGCAGGATTGTGATACTTTTATAAAGCATGCCAGTCAATGCACTATCGTCCGCCTGACTTACACACACACACACACACACACACACATATATGCACCAAGACAAGCATCAACACACACACAAACAACGCAACTGTGGTGTAAAAATTCTAGGTATAGCATTAGTTGTATTCACTCTGCCTAATATGAGATATGAGGTGTCTTAAAAGTTTAAGAAGAATGACGATCAGTGTTTAAGGTTAGGCTAATGATTTGGGAAGTGATAATTTCAAGCACCAACACACACATTAACGCACAAATTAACACACACATCAACACACATATGCATCAATGCACTATGCACACTTCCACTCTACCTGAATAATCTACATGTCAGAACATAGACGATGTCAACTTCTCTCCACCACTGTTGTTTCCATTGAAACAGGCATCATCTTTTTTTCATGAATGGCCCAACAGAGCTGAAATTGCTGCCTCACTGCCCCATCCATGGCCATGCAGCTGTGTATCAAACAGAAATCAGGGTCATTCATGAATTATTACAACTGTCTTACATCATTGTCACCATCTTGGGATGCTCATTATGAAAAGCTTTAGCTTAACCTTAGCATGTTTTTTGGACTGTGGGAGGAAGCCGGAATACCCAGTGAAAACCCAGGCAGACACGGGAAGAACATGCACACATCCATACAGAAAGGTCCTAGACCAAGAAGGTCTTGAACCTGCAACCTTCTTGCTGTGAGGCAACAGCACTAACTCCTGCTCCACCCGCTTTAGATGCGCTTTGTAATCTTTTCTTACTCTCCAAGATATTGAGATGTGTATATTCGGATTTCATTTCGTTTGATGTTGTTTTTCAGCTCGGTGGAGTCCTCACTGCTGTCTGGCATGTTTCTTCATCATACTCGCCTGCTCTAAACCAGTTTCAGCCCTTCATGTGCCTCCAGTGACCACAGGACTCCGCTCGGCCTTCTCTGCTACACGCACCAGCAGTGAGGTGGGCGGTGGGCAGAAGGCCGTGACATTCAACAGGCTCCTGGTCAACATCGGAGGGGATTTCACCCCGGACACGGGTCACTTCCGCTGCCGCATCCCCGGAGCTTATTACTTCTCCTTCTCTGTGGGGAAGTTTCCCAAGAAGATGCTGTCCGTCATACTGGTGAAGAACGTGGAGGAGGTGCAGGCTATAGCGTACGATGACTACCGCAAGAAAGGGAGGAAAGTCCAGAGCCAGAGCATCATGATCAACCTGAAGGAGATGGACACGGTGTGGCTGCTGCTGCAGAAGAACCCTCAGTATGCTCTGTACAGCAATGCCGGCCCCTACATCACCTTCTCCGGATACCTCGTCTATCCGGACACCTCCTACAGCAGCTCCATCAGCAACCATCTGTCCCAGCCGGGCCTGTCCTACCCTAACTGCCCCCCCCAGGTGGAGCCCTGGGCGGGGCCAGCGTCGGAGCAGCCCCGCTCGGCCTTCTCGGTGGCTCGGACGTCCTCGTTCATGGGTCAGAGCAGCAGGCAGCAGGACAAGCCTCCGCTGACCTTTGACGTGGAATACGTCAACATCGGGGGTCACTTCAACAAGAGCTCCGGCCTGTTCACCTGCCACTCCCCGGGGGCCTACTACTTCGCCTTCACCGTGGGGAAACACCCGCGCAAGGCCGTCTCTGTGAAGCTGATGACCGGGAAGGGCGAGGTGCAGGCCATGGTGTTCGACGAGGACACGTCGAAGAGACGGGAGATGCAGAGCCAGAGCCTGCTGCTGTCTCTGCGTCAGGGCGACAGCGTGTGGCTGTACAGTCAGCAGGACGAGCGCTACGCCGTCTACAGCAACCAGGGCAGGTACACCACCTTCTCCGGATTCCTGGTGTATCCCGAAGCAGAAGCAGCCACACCTCCCACAGACCAGGACAGAACTCATCTCTGAACGCCTGCACCCATCAACTCATTGTGTTTGATTTGTAGAAACTCTGTAGGTTCTGTCTGGATTCAGCAGAAACGCTTTTGGTTTCAGTATAGCGTCAGTATGTTTACTGCTGTCTTTTTGCGCTTGTTTAAAAAAAACATTATCATTCCAGGGATGAAGTTTGTTGCAAACTTCCTCCACCAGATGGTGCTGTGTTACAACGTTCCAGCGTGCACCATGCTTATTTTTGTCCTAGATGTGCAATTACCTGAAAGACATCACAGAAAGACCACAACATGTTATGTTGTCATGTGTTTGTATGATAAATTCCTGATCAACTAATAAAATTGGGTTTTGGTTCACAGATTTATTTTTTAAAATTCTTTGTTGTTTGTTTTATTTAGAAGTCTTAAAAGCATCAATGTAAAAATTATCATTATATGGCACAAGGAGGATTATGTAAATTATGTATAGTTTATTTGCTGTATACTCGGTGTAAAGATGGAGATGCATCCTGATCATGTGAGCAGTGTTACAGTGTTACACTTTTATATTACGGATGTTCTATTTTGATGTTGTGTGCATTTTAGGCAAAACCTAATAAATTCATATACTCAAAAATGATCACTTCTTCTAAGTTCAAGAGTATCTATCTATCTATCTATCTATCTATCTATCTATCTATCTATCTATCTATCTATCTATCTATCTAATATTAAAAATAATATTCTTTAATATTCTATAATCTATATTCTATTAAATTGTCTCTTTTAAATGTGTGTCTTTGTGGGAAAGATGCCACATATTATGATGCTTTATTTTTACTTTTTCTTCTCAAATTGACTCCACATGGATAAACTAAAATACTGAAGTTGAAGTGTTCTCCCGTTTTTCAACATTGTACAATTTGCTGATAATACTTCCATGTAAGTAACATTTTCAAATGAGGACTTTTACTTCCTATTGACTATTTTTTGACAACATTATTTCTACTGCTTAGTACTTGAGTCCATCATTACTCAGATACAGCTGCGACTGAAGAGTGGATGCAACAGTACCACGTCAACTAAAGCGATAAACAAGTATCACAAAATCACCAAATCTAAGAATGAGTTTTACAGGAAAGGAGACATGGAAGGACCAAACATCAATTAAAAGAACAAATCAACAGCGTTGGTAAATATTCTTTAATTATAGAAAATTGACTGAAATATACAAACATGTAGTTGTGGGCCTGTAATTGTAGTGAAATAGTTCTGACACCCTGCGGGAATGAAATATTAATAAAGGTTAAATATGAGACAGAACAAGTAAATAACTTATAAAATAACCATTTTTCTGGCTGTTGTTTCAATTTGTAAAATGTAATCAGAAACCACCATCATATTTTAATATTTAGTCAATATTTTTATAAGTAATTTGAACATATCTTTGTTTAATTCATTGACATAATGTTTCAGAAATGATGCAGCAGATATAGAATGGTTATGTGTACTGTCTGTGCTAACATCAGCTATAAAAATAAGCTTAAACATTTATAAATGTAAACACTGTCCTAATAATTTTGTTATTCATTGAGGAAGAAGATACAACTGTTACTTACAATGAGTACATGTATCTGTAATTTTACACATGAAAAATAAATGAACCCATCATTCAATTCAATGTAATCTAAACTAATGAGCACCATGACTGTGTTCCAGTGTTTTCCGTGACATCCACAGTAAAAAAATAAAATTTAATTAAAAAAAAACAAACAAGAAAAACATCAGACAGTTGCAAACTATTTGTAATTAAAGGACAAGTTCATAATTTTTCAAGTCTCTCCTAAAGCAACAGTCAAGTGACCAGAGGAACATACATCAGACAGCATTTTGATTGTATTTATTGATTCCATTTGATAATTGTTCATCATTATATCTATCTGTCATGTCTTTTCTTTATACTAATAACTTTTCTGACTAATGCTCTATAGAGACAATGTTTGCCAGCACCACTGAACCCAAGACTAATTTCCCCAAAGGGATAATAAACATATTGTAAAGGGGCTGTGACATTCTGCAAAGCACCTGTATCTGTTGGTCTGATGCTCTGGCGAATTCCTTTCTTGCTGTTTTCATTCTTGCTGTTTACAGAGCTGCAAAAATAGTTCCCGCTAATATGCTGTCAGCTGCCTAAATGAGTCAAATCAAGTAAATATTTGTTATGGTTACAGGAAAACACTGTCCATTGAGACAGGGGGAATATAACTGTGTTCCACTTTATTTAACTAACTCGACAAGTATAGGGAATGATTACAACAAAAAAGCATATTTTAGATCTGAAAAATTGTGAGCAAGTCCTTTAATGTAATATTTCAAAATCTCTGCGTTGGCTGAACTCCACACTGAAAGGAAATGATGAGAACTGGCATCAAGCTCAGGCAACACAGAGGCAAACAGGTCGTGCAGGGATTTAATTCCAGATCCTTACATCATCCGGTATAAATATGCACTGCGGCTGCACCCCCCCCCCCCCCCCCCCCCCCACGTCCATGTCTCCATGTCACCACGTCATCCTCCCGTAACGACCGCCTGCCACCTTCTCCCGAGGGGTCACTGCACGTCCCAGATCTCACAGAGCAGTGGGGTAAACTTGTGGTCGTTCATCTTCCAGGATGTAAGCATCTCAGCGTGGTGGTGGTTAAGCGTCCTCAGCTCCGTCAGCCGCCCCAGGAGCCGGGCGAAGTACTGCGGCTCCTGCGGATGGTGCAGGACGCACAGCTTCCGCAGCACATCCAGCATGGGCTCCTGGAGGCGCTCCACAGCCTGCTGATCCTTCACATAGGGCCGGTCTGCAGGGGAGGAGAAACCAGAACAGTCTGAGAGAGTCTGTACACACACCTGACTGAATATTGTGTAGGAAACACACTCTATACAATAAAATATGAGTTGAAGCTGAGTTGATGTGGTCACCTGGTGTCAGGATGGTGACGGCGGTAAGCAGGGCCTGCTCCTCCTGCACCATGTGCAGTTCACCGATGCTTTTGTAAAAGTTGAACATGGGTGTGATGAATTCCTCTGATATTCCTGCAGGAAACAAGACCTGCAGTTATAACACATACTCGTGATGAATGGGCACAAACGACTGGCGAAGTCTGTGCGTGAATTCAAAAATACATTAAAACATCAATAAAAAGACAATGAACAATGGACAATGTCAAATGACATGAAAAAAGTTTGATTAACTTGTCTTAAATGTAGTCGATAGATGCAATGAAAAACATAGTCATTGGTTATATGACATTTATGAAAAATGGTGATGATTTGATATCATTAAATATATATTAAAAGACGGTACATCTTCCATTAAAAAAAGAATTTTAACTCAACTTTAGGCAAAATCTGCCCTGAACAGCGCCACCCTCTGGTTCAATGCTGAACAGGTGAAGCACAGAATTACATTTTTTTTTAATGAAATAATCATTAACATTTATTACAATAAATTTAAAAAACATCTTTTCTTTTCAGATTTTTCCTGTATTTCAAACATACATGACATGTTTAATGTAAAAAAACAACAACATTGTATCTTTTTTTATTTGTTTTATATTGGTTTATTACATAAAATTAATTAATGCAAAACTATGTCATTATTCTCAATGTAAAACAGTACATTTCTCTAATAATAAATCCAATTATTTGTATTATAGCAGTTATAGGTAATTTATTAGTTAATCTAAGTTGATTATTAGTTACATCTACAGCTGGATTCTTTGCCAGTAAAATTAAAATTAGATTCAGAAATTGCATCTACACAAACTTGATCAGCTGACTAGAAACAACTAAACAAACAAGTTGTTTCCATACAGTGTAAAGGCCTTTACACACTTGGGTTATGATGAATAAACAACACGAAATTCAAAAATATTCTCATTGCAGCAACAAAAATTTGTCAAAGAATTTGTGACAACTCATTCTTTATCATAAAAAGACGATTCAACATCACTTGCTGATTAAGATCTTATTCTCCTTCTCACTCGACAGAAAATGAGGGGATTTTGGGTTCATCTGCTTTTACAACATAGAGCAAGATAATGAACATTCCAGCTGTTTTTGATTAATAAGACATTGACAGTAGCTCATTAGCTACCAATCTGAAAAACATCCATAAGTAATGTCTATATAATTCTAAATACTTTCTTGACATAATGACATGTCAGAATATAACAGTAAGATTCACATGACGATCATTTTCTCCTTTCAAGAGAAAACAGTTCTTGATGAGAATAAACAAAAAACATTTGCATTTTTACAGATCTTTTTAAACAAAAATGACTATTATAGATACAAAGTGCTCTGTATGAAGTTTGTGGTCATTTTGATTTCACGCATTATGGAAACTGCTCCTACTTCGGACTCTTCACCAATGCAGGCGGTGTCTGTCTGTCTGTCTGCTCTGACACATCATCAACATTCAGAAATGCCAGTGAGGCTCACAGGGAGAAACGTGGACAATAGACCCCTTGATGTTTGGATAAAGAACAAAGGTCTCTTCAGACAGCTCTGCTCCCTTATGCTCCCAGACTGGCCTTTAGTATGAATATCTCTTATCCCACCATTCACACCAGAGCTGCAAGACCTAGTGACGTGCACACACACACACACACACACACACACACACACACACACACACACACACACACACACACACACACACACACACACACATGCATTCCTGACATATCACTGCCACTGTCTGTCTAACTGTCCAACCTGGCTGACATAATGACACCTCGCAAGCATCAAAATATTTACTAAACCACCAGGCAGTAGGGGTATATATAAATATATATATATTATAATCGTGACATATTTAGCGGAAACATTTCAGTTCTTCAAAATATGGGCCAAAATATGGTTGTGTTATAAAAAAAAGAGAGATATTTCATTATTGTGAAAAAATGCATAATTAAAATGCAATATTTTAATTCTTTAAAATATTGTAGCAAATCTAATATGTGTGTGTTCATCAACGCCACCAAAGGGATGAGTTTTCCTTGAATACTTTCCTTTACCTTTGAGCTCACGCACACACACACACACACACACACACACACACACACACACACACACACACACACACATGCATGCCCAAACTGAGTGAAACTGTAGCCAGCAGTGTGTAACCTGCACCCATCCAGAGATCAGCAGGTCAGCACACGTCTCTCAGCTGCAGCACCCAGATCAGAGAGATGGATTATTGATAGATTATTGATGGAGGACCTGACTAGACTCGGCTGCAGGCGGAACTGCACGTGTCACGATGCTTTAACGCTAGAGCAAAGCACCGAGACTCATGAAAGTCATGAACATCATCAGAAGCCATATTGTTGTATGTGTGTGTGTGTTTTATCCGACATGTTTATGTCTAGCTGACTCACCACTCTTGCGTATCCTTGCTTCCAACATGTCTGAGTGTCCGTTGGGCATCTTTCTGCTGAAAACCTGAGCGGAGCGCAGAAACATGGCTTCCACCGCCGAACCCTTCAGCAGAGCGATCTGATCTTCATGGTCCAGAGACAGAAAACCTGCAGGAGGTGTTAAAGTGTCATTCATTCATCTACCCACACTATACCCGTTTAACCTCAGCATGTTTTTGGACCGTGGGAGAAAGCCAGAGTATCTGGAAATCCAGAATCCAAAATCCACGCAGACACGGGGGAGAACATGCAAACTCCACATAGAAAAGTCCCAGACCAAGGTCTTGAATCTGAGACCTTCTTGCTGTGAGGCAACAGTGCTAACAACTGTCCGTGTTAAAGTATAATTTATCATTTTAACGCATTTTATTTGGCAGTGTGGCGAGGACAGTAAACATTTGTTTTCTTTATGATTTAAAAAACAACAACAAACAATACCTGGAATATTTTTTGTAAACTCCACCAGAACTTGTACTTGACTTGTTGCCATTTCTGTCAACAGCAGGAAGTTCTCCTCCACGCTGTATTGTTCTTGTAGCTGAGATAAAACAACAGTAAACAGCACTCAGATTGAAATATTGACAAAAAAAGTGAATATAAAGTGTCAATAAGGGTAAAATACCAGTTTTTTGGCAACGTCTTGAGGAATTTGATGCCTGTTGTAAGCGTCTACAATGACTTTGATGAGTGCCCGCTGCTCTTTTGTAATTTCAACTTTTTCCTAAATAAAAAGAGTGACAAAATGACAAAAACATTAGTGGTTGTAGAAGCTACTGAGTCCTATATTAATATTTTGGTAAATTGTTTCTGTCTTACTCTTATGCTGTATAGTTCTAACAATACAGGTAATTATGTTTATGCAACTGTCAAAAAACAAAAACTGTTTGCAACAATCTTTTTAAAATAACTTCCAATGAAACTACATTAAGTTGAATTGCCATGAACAGCTACTTTCCTGCATATGTGCAATAATGTGCAAATCACTGACTGTAAAGATGTAGAGGACATCTGCAGAGTAGGACATTTTTAGTGTAATTATACAAAAATTCACAATAACCTTTCAGTATGTTATTAAAGTTGTCAGACAGATCATCACACTCCTGTAAACAGCCCTGAGAAAATCCAGATTGAGCCTGAAAGTCTCAGCCAATCACAGCTCATTTCAGAAAGTGCGGGAAGATCTCAGCCAATCACAGCTCATTTCAGAAAGCAGAGGTGAAAAAATAGCAATTCCAGAGTTGGTAACAACAGCTTATTCAGCTAAGAAAGAAAAAAGGAAGTCAGAAACGTCCAAAAAGAAATCTGAGAGTCTGACAGAAAACGAGAGAAGAGACGGAGAGAAGTGCAGGACCCTCGCCTTGAAGTTGTACTCGGAGTTTGTTGCTTTTCTCCACCGGTCAGCTGCTAACTTATGTTTTCTGTCATATCTAAATGTTGTTTGTGTGCATTTTTATGGGTTGCTGAGGTAAAATTACTATGAAAACTGGTGATTTATGGCTGTGCTGACTGTTGCTATTAGTTTAGCATCATGCTAACAGGAACAAACTCTGTACTCAGCCATTTATGTAGCTGTTTGTTGTGACTTGTTAGGTTGCCAACAAACATTTCAATGTTTAAAAACTTCTTTTTTTTATTATGGCTGTGCTGACTGTTCGAGTTATGCTAATTGTGAACTCCCTTGTGCTCAACTGGCTGCATTATTGTGAACTGTTAGTTTCTTGCTAGGTTGTTTATAAAAACAGTGATTTGTAGCTTTGTGGTGTGGATTATTGGAGGAGAAGCTGCTCCTCAAGCCCGATTTTCAAAGTAACAGTCTAAATCCTGGTTTGACCCTGTGCACCATGTAAATAGAACAATGTAGAATCAAGAAAACAGTTTAGAATCAAGCCGGTACGGGAACCAGATTTGTGTGACTTTGAATTAAAGATTTGTTAAAATTGGAAGTTGTAAAAAAAAGACACATTAATGCCGTGACATTAGTTTGTTCCACAGTTTATAAGATGGACGTCATGCTGATTCATTTGAAACTCAAACTCACATTCAGCTGTGAAAAAGATTCTTTGAGCCTATTAAAAAGTTTTGCACAACTTTTTAAAAATTTGTTTTATATATATAGTTTATATATATAGTTTTAATAATTTTATGAGACCCTGTGGGAAATAATTCACCAGAAGATGTGCGGTGCTTTCCACACATAGACCAATCTGTGGTGCAGCGCCACAGAATGAAAAGCAAGTGCCACAAATACATTCTGCCTTTTAAAATTTTCATATGCGACGCTGTCATTCACACAGCACAGAGATACAGCAATAGCCAAGCATACATATCAATTGTCATTGATTGTTCTTTTTGGGTCAGCCCTCAGTATTATGCTGTTTCTATGTTTAGGGTTTCAGAACTTTACAAGGCAAACATGTTGCCTCTAGTAAAAGAACACTATACACACACACACACACACACACACACACATTTGTCAGCACACCCACGCACACACATTGAGTGATTACCTTTGACAGTTTGGTGGTTGAGGTGACCTGTTTGTTGTCGACGGTGTCCGCCCCCTCCGTCTCGTCTCCAGTGGACGGACCCGGGGAAGCCTTGGTGTTCTTCCGTAGCCTTTTGGATTTACACTGGATCTCTGTCAGCAGACCTGCTGGCAGTGATGAACGCTTCACTTTGTTAAACGCCTTACAGCTGTTTAATCAGCAGTAAAATGTGATTTATTTTCATTTATGAGAATTCTTATGTATTGAACACCGGAAACTAGAACAATTGGAGAACCGGGGATGGGTAATTTGGCCTAAACCTAGATATTGTTTCATTTTTTTCTCTAATCCAATTAAAAAGGCAAAATTTAAAGAAATGCTTTCTTTATTAACTAATTAACTATCAAATAAATGACGTCTAGACCAATGTGAACAAATCAAACAAAAAGGTGTAATTTGTTGAGTCCTTGTTGCAGCAGCAGCAGCAGCAGAGTCATCGGTGCCTGCTGCCACCTGCAATATTCATCGCAACTTCTCTTCTGCACTATTTATGAGCAACAGGAGTCCAGTCTGTCCTCCTGCTCTTTCCACTGACAGCTCCTAATAGAGAAGATAACTAATAAGACTCCAGAGAAAGTACATGTCCACATTTCTCTCTGCTGCGGACACCCTGAACGGACATGGCTGCTGCTGAAGTTATCCCGAGATCACAAATTAATTATTTCTTTATCTTTAGGTAGCAAAGCTTGTATTCTCATGATAAACGAGTTAATTCATCAACACCAACCAACACTGAACCTCACTCTGGTGTTTTTTTTGTTTCAACAAAGCATTTCTGTGTTTCAGATTTCTGAAACCTTTATTTTATATGTGAAAACAGAGTAAAGGAAGATTTCACAAGCAAGTGTTCACATAAAAAGAGCATAAAAAATACTTAAAATATGTCACAGCAGATTTTTGATTTAAGTAGTGTTGAGTTAAGATTTAACCGGAAAAATAGTTACAATGCAGAAACTATAGTAATAATCACTACCAATAATAATGTGATAATAAATGCGTGTGAGTGTTTGCATGTTTGCATATATACAGTATATATATATATATATATATATATAAACTGACAGCTGGTGATGATGCACACAAGCAGATTCAGTGTCACTGGCTGCAGTTGATAAATTATCTTGTTATCAATGTTAGTTTTTACAAGACAATGAAATAGATCATTTATCATCAGTACAATGAAATTGAAATGCAACTCCTTATTATTACAAGATAAAAAAAAAAAAGTCTATTTGAGATAATGACTTCGGCCTTCTGTGGTCTTCACGCTGAGTTACGTTCAGTATTTTATAATCCTAGACAAAGGTGTTTAGATCAATTTTAAGACAAACTCTAAAGAATCGTTTTTAAATGATGGTGTTAATTTCTTCTCAGGGAAGGGACCACTGTGGCCTCTGACTTTCTACGGTATGAGAAGAAATATATCTATTCCCCAAATTATTGGTTAAGATTGCTTCCGTATTTCTCATGAACTGGTATGAATGAGCAATGATACTCACATTCTGCCAACATGCCCATCTCCTTGCACTTTCTCAGGCGGCATTCCTGGCATTTCCTGCGCATGTACATGTCCATCTCACAGTTTCCGCCACTCTTGCATTTGTACACAGCATTTTTTGTGATGCTGCGTCTGAAGAAACCTGAACATGGAGGGGGAACAGGGACAAGACTGAACCTGGTGCAGAAAATACTGATATTCATTTTTTACTCTGATATAGGACCAAACAATTGTTTGATCTTAATATATGTGTTATACGTTTGACGTACCTATACGTTACACATGTCCAATGAAGGAGTGTTAGGACCAGGCATAAAAAGCATATGGCTTTTTAAACAGAAAGTTATAAGACGATTTTGCCCTCATACTATCATTTTGACTTTATTTTTAAATGAAGTGGACAAAAAGAGAAAATATGAATTAGTTGTGTTTCCACTAACTGCTTTGGAACAAATAAACTAGATATAAAATGTAGTTTCTGGTCAGGAGATTGCAGCATAAGGTATATTACACATGGCTTTCATAAACAGAGAAGAAGAAGAAATAAAGTTTAAGAGTAGGGCTATTTTGGTTCATAAAATGGTGTAAAATGTCAAACAGTGTCCCAAAGCTCAAGATTCAACCTAAAATGTCTTAGTCTAGACCAACAGTGCTCAACCCAAAGATCATCAGTTTTCTATTATAGAAGACAAAAGAAACCGGAAAATAATCCAATTTCAGAAGCTGGTACCAGATAATTAGAATAGTTCCTTCTTAAAAATTACTCAAATAGTTGGCGATTAAAGTTATAGTATAGCAGCTTTAGTTGAGACTCTGGAAACAAAACGAGAGAAAAAAGGAGAGAAGGAAATTGTTTCAATTGGGCAAATTGTAGAGTCAAAGAGCCAGAGTCAAATGTTAGTCACAAAGTTGAATTCATCTCACATTTAGCTCATTAACTCTTCAGATCAAAAAAAAAAACAACCTCAAATCAAAAAAGTGAAAACATTTTTTGCAGTTTTTGAAGCTTTTCACATTTTGCCAATAAAACGTTTTAATACTTCAAAATGCATCAAAATACAGTGGTGGAAACATGAGTATAGAACAAGTCGCCGTAGACAGGTGTAAATAGGTGTAATATAAATAAAACGACCCCTCCCTCTCAGGTTACGACTCGTTCTAATAATGTCACAGAGAGAATCCTGTGAGCCCGGCTGGCAACGTT
Organism: Lepturacanthus savala; assembly: GCA_030544235.1. Taxonomy (NCBI): domain Eukaryota; kingdom Metazoa; phylum Chordata; class Actinopteri; order Scombriformes; family Trichiuridae; genus Lepturacanthus; species Lepturacanthus savala. The sequence goes on from CM060465.1 coordinate 21,999,215, forward strand.
CCAGACAAACGCACGCACAGAATATCTTTGGAACGCTTATTAAACATTCTGACCGAGAACATCAGGCACAATGACTTGCGTTAACGTAACGGAGCTCAGGTTGCTGCTGCATTGTACGGCAGAAAGCTGAGAGGGAACCCAATCTGGCAGCGGCACCCGGTCGAGGCCGGGCAGACCTGAACCTATTCTGTGTCAGAATGCACGGCGGCTAGCTGCTGCAGGCCTGGCATTGTGACATCAGCGTGTGGAATTACACTTGTACGCGTTCACCTGTGGTTTGGCAGGAATCACAGCAAATTCACGGTGTCATAAGAACACGGGAGCAGTTACCGTAACTTTGCGCGGCACGCTAGCGACTCTGGGGATGGAGTTAAGAAGGATGATGAGCTCTAAATGTTCTATTACTGACAGCAAAGGGTTAACTTTTAGTTTTTAACTGAATTTGGATTGATAAGCACTTTGATTTTGGTGGAATTTTGACAACTTTAATCTTATGACAAACTATTACTTTGGTTAAAGGGATACAGCAGTGGTATAATACAGTGTACTGTTTTAGGAATTGATTTACCTATTGATTGTTATCAATAAGTTGGTTCATGAAATGGTGTAAATGCTTTCAAAAGCTAAAGTTTCAATCTAAAATGTCTTTTTTTTGTCCACTTTTTTGTATACTATTATAGAAGACTAAAAACACAGAAAATAATCAGATTTGAGAAGCTGGAACAAGAGCATTTGAACATTTTCTTCTTAAAAAGGACCAAAATCAATTAGCCGATTATTAAAATAGCTGGCGATTAATAGAAATTGAAAAAAATAGTATATATCTAAATATTTCAGGGCATTGTATTCTTTATGCTTATGACCTACTTTTAAAATATTTGTATCAGTGGATAATGATGGTTATTTATCATTATCATTATCATTTTTAATAAAGACAAAGAGATAAAAAGGCTGAATGTAACCACTTTATATTAAACTTGATTTGTCATTTGTCTATTTTATTCAGTTTAGGCAATTCAGTTCATGTAAACCTTGAGTAAAACTCTCGATATTATGTTGAACTATTTTCTTATTGTATTGATGATGTAAATATTGATGCTGTTTTTATGCTCAGGCCTAGGTCAACATGAGTTGAATTGTAAATTATACCAATAGAGCCTCGAAATATAAATATTAATCTCTAAACATGCATATGTCCCCACAAAACTAATAAAATCAGCTTTATCTGCCCTCTGTGTTTAATACTAATTAGCATCATGCTAACAGGCTAAATCTACACAGTGAATATGATAAATATCAAACATCAACATGCGTCACAGGCCATGTTCCCTCACTGTAATATTTCATCATACAGTAAATTATTTGTACTCTTGAAATCCGCCCCGAGCTGTTCCACAGGTTTTCAGACCTGAACTTCATATAAAGATGATTTAATGCCCTCAGCAGTGAATTACTTTCCTCTCAGTGTACAGCAGTAGTAAAAGTATAGTAAGAATAAATAATCCATAATGCTCTGCTCCTGTTTACCCTGCAGCTGCAACTGATTAATCAATTATATTGTTTGGCCTATAATACGTCTGAAAACAATGATAAATATACATCATGATATCGTAATTTGATACCTTCAGATTTCCTGGTTTGTTAAAAAATTCAAATATATTCAGTTTTTTATCACATAAGAGAAATATAACCAGAAAATCTTCACAAAATGTGACTAAAGCAATTAAATGATTCATGGAGAAATTGTTCCAGTTTTGCTGCAGACTGTAGGTCTGAACACCGTCGATCTCAAATGTGAGTCGCTGCTGAAGCAACAGGAAATAACAGGGTTATTTTGTTGGGTATGTATGTGTGGGTCAAATGTCACCATCACCGCTGCAGGTTTTCACTGTGTAAATGTTCTTTAGCTTGGTTCAATCAGTAACATAGGAGAATGATAAAGAACATAAAGAAGGTTTAATGCCGGTGTAGAATGACCTTAGACCATAAATCTAACTGAAAGTTCCTTTACAGTAGGTTTGGTCCAACATGTAATAACGATAAAAGTTATTATCATGAGAAGGAAGGAGGAAGAGAAAAAGAAAAATGTTTTTTAAAAACACATAAAACAACAAACTTGTATCATTGTATTTTTTTTTTTTTTGTTATCATCTCTGCTTCCTTGATTTAAATTAAATAACAGGTGCAGTTGTGCAGTTTTCTGGGAGTTAATTTTCGGGGGGTTAATTAACCAGCAAAACTTGTGGCACTTGTAGGAAATATTTGGACCAATTTTCCACACTTTAAGTTCATTACTGCAGAAAAGCTGTAAGTCTAAGTTGTTAACTATTACTTGATTCCTGAAAATTGATATCTCTCTTTTTTGGGTCGGGTAGTTAGCTGCTTATTTTTGTACCATTTTAAATGTCCCAGATTATAAACTTTCCTGTTTTTTATTTGGAATTTTGACATCCCTAACAAGATTTTAAGTACCAAAGATCATCTCAGTATAGTTTTACACTTCTTTTCTCAACCTTCTTTCTAAGCCTCTTTTCCTCCTCTTTAAATGGCCGTGGGGGATGTTGGTGGTAACTGTATAGTAGTGACATCACAACTCCACGTAAGTCATGACTGCTTGTTTTAAGGCACAGTTTCTGAATACAGGCTGTGTATGTTTCTCTGTGGATTGAACATTTTTTTAACATGGGACAGTATTAATACACTCTCTCCTGTCATATATACAATAATATATATACAGTATATATATATATATATATATCATTGGAATTACGCTTAAATTTTAATAAAAATGTAAAGAAGCGTGTCCTAAAACCTTTGAACTGTACTGTATACATGGTGTAAATACTGCTGTATTTCTATATATTGAAAACCCACCTGAGTGTAATTCACAGGCATTTTCCTTGTATATGTGAGTTTAAATTTCCCTCATAAATAAAATTCTAAATAGCAAACACTGGAAATAGAAACAGGCTTCTGATTCCAGACATGACGTCACTGCGCTCGCTTCTCTCACCTTTACAGCCCTCACAGGTGAGAGCGTTATAGTGGTATCCAGAGGCTTTGTCTCCGCACACAACACACAGTTCCTCCCCTTTGACCCTTCCAGCCTGCGGGATGTGTCTGGTCCTCTTACACACTGCAGGCACCACAGTGGACACCTCCTCCCTCTCTGCTTCATAACTGACCTCCAGGGGTCCTTTTCTCAGTTCATAAATCCCAGTGTGTGAGTACCACTCATCGCTGGTGTACTGAGGGTAGTAGTTCTGACTGGAGTAGTACGCTGTGGTGGGGAGGGTCGGCTCCATGGACGGGTACTGCATGCTGGGGTAGCTGCTGAAGGGTAAGATGTCAGGGTCCTGCAGGAGAGGACTGCCTTGATCTGCCAGAATATCTAAAGCAAAAGAGAAGGACTGGAGATCAGTGTGCCGAGACTTTTAAATGAATTCAACAGGGCATTTTTCCATCAAGAACATCTTTAGTTATATGAAAAATGTTGTATTTTCCAAACTAAAGGACGGGTAGGCTGTGAGATTTCTATGTACTTTTTTAATATTTGAATTTGTCATTATATATTGATGGTAAACCATAAATTGTGATGTGAAGGAAATCGTCAAAATCCATAATAGATGGTACAGGAGCAAATTTACTTCCAACCAATCAAAACTTTCAACCAGCAGAGTTGATGGGCCTGCATAGCTGTCAACAGCTCAACCAGAATCGACCTGATTGGTCAGCCAAGCTGTGCGTCAAAAGGCTGATCCACTGCATAGAATCGAGATGAAGAATTTTACTGTCATTTCATTGTGCATTTAGATACCCAAGAGAATGAGATTTTGTTTCTCAATCAGTGAATGCAGTGCAATAAGAATACAAATAAAAAAAACACAAAAATATAGACGTAATGATAAAATACAATAAAAATGTCATACTAAATAAGTAAATGAAGGTGAAATCAGATAAAAATAGCCTCTCTCATTAACTCCAAGTGAATTCCGTGCGTTTAGTTCTTACCTTGACAGGTGACTTGCACCTGTTAAGGCCTGGGTGTGGATGTGTGTGTGGATGGGGGATTATGTATCAACACCTACAGTAGTTGGCAAATTACTGTGATGAATGAGGAGCATGGACCCTAAAGAGCAACCAGAGAACCAGCGGAAAATGTTGGTAAAAGGATTCTGTGAAAAAAATTATGGTTGGTCGGGTCATTCAGACTTGTTTCTGACTGAGCGAGTGCTCATGTTTCACCCGACTCCCTCCAAGTGCGAGTGAATCACTCTTGCAACAGCATTTCTGTCAGGTAACACTGCGTTCTATCTGCAGTGGGGCTCATTAATCACATTCTGTTTGAAAAAACAACAAATTGTTTGGATGAAAGGAGCCACCCATTCCTTGTGACTTTAAGGACATGGTACTTCCTGGGCTTAATGAGAGAATTTATTATCCTTTCTCATAACAGGTTATGAGAGCATACGTTTTCTTGTGTTTTTTGATTCTTTAATGTGGGTCATAGCCACAGGAGGTTCCTCCATGTTTGGCACATCCAGGAGACAAAATAAAACATGAACTTGCCCTCTACAGTGGTCAAATGTGTAAGACAACATGATAAATTGTCCCGAGGGTGCCCTTCCAGTGATAAAACATGATAAGGTGGCCTCCAGGGTGCCCGTCCAGTGGATAAAATGTCCTCTCATCATACATCACAACTTTTGTGAGCCGATGTCCCACCCCTCAAACAGTCTGAGTCCACCACTGTCAGCAGCACATACTATAAACCCATAAATGATTAACGACTGGCCAGCACAGAGCACACTGTGTCTTTTACAGTGACATGTAACTTCGATACAAACAAGCTGGCACATCCGACACTCATACAGGAATGATAGCGGTGGATCTCCTCCACCTCGGCTGTTCAACTCCCAAAAGAAAGTCTGGCCCATTCATGTTATCATGACATGACGAATCATTTCAAAGAATCTTCTCTCAGCTGTGCAGGAGCATACAATCATATACTCTCTATTACGGCTGCAACTACCGAATATTTTAATAGTCAATCTATCGATTGTTGAAATGATCAATTAGTTGTTGAATGGTGTAAAATAACAGTTGCTATACCTTAAAGCTGAAGATTCAACCTAACATGTATTTTTTTATTATGGAAGACTAAAGAAACTAGAAAATAATCAGATTTGAGAAGCTGGAACCAGAGAATTTCGATTATTTTTTTCTTAAAAATGACTTAAATCGATTATGTTGGTGATTATTTGTTTGTGAGATTTGTGAGAATGAACACTGACCTTCTGAAGATTTGGTCTGGACCATGGCCATCTCTGAGACACCAAACACAAACACACTCTATCCAGAGACTTTATGCTCTGATCCAGACATGTTGGCTGCTAACTATAACTAAATAAAAGGTCTTCCACTCATTTGCTTCATTCAAAGACGTAAGAAGAGCAGAGCAGCAGATCAGACAGTGAACTTGGCTAATGCTTGAGAAATCCTGAGGGCACAAAGGTTGTCACAGCTAAAGATTAACCAGATATCACATTTCTTCCCATCATTAAAAGTAGCGGCTGACTTCTGAAGTCATTACCAGGTTCTAAGATGTTACCAGCTGGCTGCTACTGTGGTGAACTGAATTTTTATAAGTACATGGTTTGAGTATTTGTAATTGAGTATATATTTATATGGAAATTTTCACTCCACTACATTTGAAAGATGAATATTGAGCCACTAGCTCTAGGGTATGGTGAGAAGAACATTTGCAGGGAGGCAGACCATACATGTGTGTTTTGGAAATGTAAAAAGATGAAAGAATATTGGGAGGGAGACTGGGATGTGCTGAGGGAGATACTGGGATATGAGATAGCAAAGACTTGTTTGGTATTATATCTGGGTAACATACCACAGGAGGAGGTACAAGGAGAGCATTTGGATGACCCAGAAAAGCATTGGGAGAATGTTCTATAGTCAGATGAAACCAAAGTAGAATCTTTTGGTAAAAACTAAACTTGTGTTTGGAGGAGAAAGAATGCTGAGTTGCATCCAAAGAACACCATACCTACTGTGAAACATGAGGGTGGAAACATCATGTTTTGGGACTGTTTTTCTGCAAAGGGACAATTGATCCGTAAAAAAGAGAGAATCATTTGGGCCATGAATCACAAGATTTCGAGTGAAAACCTCCTTCCATAAGCAAGTGCATTGAAGATGAAATGTGGCTGGGTCTTTCAGCATGGCAATGATCCCAAACTCACCACCTGGGCAACAAAGGAGTGGCATCATAAGAAGCATTTCAAGGTTCTGGAGTGGCCTAACCAGTCTCTAGATCTCAACTCTATAGAAAATCTTTAGAGGGAGTTGAAGGTCTGCATTGCTTAGTGCCAGCCTCAAAACATTACTGCTCTAGAGGAGATCTGCAAGGAGGAATGGGCCAAAAATACCAGTAACAGTGTGGGAAAACCTTGTGAAGACCTTTGACCAGAAAACCTTTGACCTCATTGTCATTGTCAATAAAGGGTATATAACAAAGTATTGAGGTGAACGTTTGATATTGACCAAATAATTTACTTTTAATTTTCCACCATCATTTAATCAAATATGTTATTTCTTTAAAAATATGTTGTTTTTTTTAATTCTGTCTTCCATAGTTGAGGTATGCCTATGATGAAAAGGCCTCTCTCATCTTTTTAAGTGGGAGAACGTGCATAATTGGTAGCTGACTAAATATTTTTTTACCTTACTGTAACTGGATATGTGGCTGTATTTGGATGTAAACAATTACAATCATGTTAAATTGGAGTTAGCACACACCTGTCAGCATTTAAAGTGCCTCGGATTAAATAAAATATAGTTCAGCTAGTTCACCTAGCTAGTTCTAGTAAGCTTTTCCTGACATTTTTGTAGCCACATTTTCCAGCAATAGCCATGGTCCACAGAGAGCTTCTAACTCATAAGAGGGACTCATTGTTCAAAGTTATCAGTCAGGTGAAGGATACAAAAGAATTTTAAAGGAATTAAATAACCCATAGAATACAGTGAAGACAGTCGTCATCTTCAAGTGGACATTTGTCAAGAACAGGATATCTGTCCATGAGAAGAAATTGGTCAGGGAGGCTGTCAAGAGTCAAAAGGAGATTTCAAAAGGTTTATTTGGCGCAAAAACATCACTGCCCATCACCAGAAGAAATCTATACCTACAATGAAGGATGGTGGTGGCAGCATCAGGCTTTGGAGCTGTTTTTCTTCAACTGGAACTGGGGCTTTAGTCAGAGTGGAGGGAATTATGGACAGTTCCACATACCAGTCAGTGTTGGCACAAAACCTTCAGCTTTCATTTAGAAAGCTGAAGATAAGGAGGAACTTTCAGCACGATGGTGACCTAAAGCACACATCCAAATCAACAAAAGAATGGCTTCCCCAGAATAAGATTGAGGTTTTGGAATGGCCCAGCCGTCCTTTAGAAAGTCCCAACCTGATTTCGATCCAACATCTGTACACCATCTGAAGAGATCTGTGCACAGCAGATACCCTCGCAATTGGATTTGGAGCAGTTTTGCAAAGAAGAGTGGGCAAATATTGCCACATCAACATGTACCACACTGATAGACTCCTACCCAAAAAGACTGAGTGCTGTGATAAAACCCAAAGGTGCTGCAACAAGGTATTACTTTAAGGGTGTACATATTTATACAATCTGTTTTTTTAAAGTCATTTTAACGTTTCAAAAACACTTCAAAAACATTTCAAAAACCTGTCATTTTAACGGATCCCCGTTAAAATGACAGGTTTTTGTGGTTAAAAAGAGAGTAGAATTTTTTTTGCCCAAGCCTACTTTTCACTGCATCACAGGTTTATGAAGCTCAGAGTAAATGATGTCATAATAGACTTGTTAGTCATGGAAATTGAGAACTATGCAAGTTTTCCTTTTGTATCACACACAAAAAAAATGCAGCATGACATATTTTTCATGGGTTATTTTCCTGACTTGACATTTCATGTCATTATCTCACTTAAAGCAGCTGCTGTTGGGTAGGTATAAAGCTGGAAGTGTGTAACTAAGTTTACTATAAAACTGCCACCGTGTTTTAGGGGAATGTTAAATAAAAACAATGAAAACAGCAACAGCTCTGCTTTTTGTCCAATAAATTTGGCCTCTATATGATTTGTGGCATTCTACAAAATTTTCATTCGACAGGTTCTACAAGCCAATGGATTTAGAGTCATTAGGTTCTGTATAATGGCAATAAACAATGTGTTGACGAGTACTCTGAATACTTGCAGTACATATTTCAAAAGAAAGTACTACTCCAGTACATTAACTCTTACTTTGATTGGAGTAATACTTGACCAAATGTATCCATACTTTGACACAAGAACTGAAGTTGTGTACTTTGTCCACCTCTGTGCAGGTTATGAGGTGGGACACCATCTATAACAGGTTACTGTTTGCTAACTAAATTCTTAGAAATAAAGGTGCTAATAGCAACCACAGTACTTCCTATAGGAGAACACTCCTTAGTGGAAAAAAACCTCTAGAGTTCTACCAAGAACCCAATTTAAAGTTCAGAATCTAGGGGTAATAAAGGTAAAAACAGATGAGGATTAACATTTGAATTGAGAGTGAGGATGTTTTAATACCCAGAATTACAATTTTGATGCTTTTATTTTCTTTAAATTAGTTCTAAAGAATATTAAATCATTGCCTATCTCAACTACTTCAACAACCTTAAAGGTCTTTCTTCTTAAATGGGTTCTTAGGATGAAAGGGGTTCTTATCGGAACGCTTAGTCTTCTTTAAAAAAGGCTTTTTCAGAAGCAAGTGGTTCTGGGTAGAACCTCAACTCCTCAAGAAAATCCTTATGGAAGCCTCATTTCTGTATTTTTTTTTTTACTCTGATCCTTCCTTTTCAATCCTCTTCCTCCCCCTCTTAAGTTGTCGGGATGTCGTATTAACAGCTTTGGTCTTATATATTTTACAAATTACTTCTTTGCCAATAATTGTCAGCTGTGTATATTTCTAACTCCTGCTGCTGCGAGGCCATTATTTTGGTAACTAGCCTGTTGTATCATTCGCCTCTCACTTCACCTACCTACTACAGGAGCCCAGATGACTAATAACAGCTTTGCTAAAGAGCTTGCGATTCACAACTTCAACTTTGTTTGCAAGCCAACACATTGACAAAAAATAATGCCCATAACAGGTATTCAAATACCGAAGTTGAGACTCACAGCCCTAGTTCATTTTACATAGACTTACCGAACAAGTGGGAACCCTCTGAGATGGAGAAGTCATCGCTGGGTGGGAGCTGCAGTTGTCCCACCACATTGATGTCGGGGCCCACCCACTCATTCATTCAGGAGGGATGTTGTGCAGCGACTCAGAAAACACCAGAAACACCAGCTGGACCAAGCCAATCCTGTAACATTGATGAAATATTGTGATTTGCAAAAATATATTTATATCTGTTGGACTGAATGATCCCCTGAAATCTCCACCACGAATTAAGTATCACTTTCTAAGTTTACATCAAGACTCAGGTTTTCTCTCCCACACAGAGATGAGATGTTCAGTCACTGCCTGCAGGGAGGTGGGGAATGAAGGTCAGGCCCCAACAAGGCCTCCTGACTCAGTCTTTCTACTGTCAGAGCCGTTTTTATGTCCTGTATTTTAATATATGTTGTATAGTTATGTCTCAAGATCTGTGTTTTATTATCCAACATAATGCACAAGCCTTCAGTCTCAGTTAAGACATGCAATTAATTTCATAATATATTTAAAACAGTGAATTGTAAATGAGCTCAGCTCAGCACGTCTTGGTAATGACGCGTCTTTAAATTTCTCCACGTCTGGTGACAGGCTGCATTACAGGTTACTTTTATAGACTTCATGTGCCACATTGTTTTTAATTAACTCAGTGTAATTTCCCCTGAGATCCGAAAGCAACCTACAAGGATACAGGGAGCCGGAGTCCATTTTAACAGCCCACACAGCGGCAAAACGTCAGACACCGCAGGCTCATATCAAGTCGTATATTTACACTCGGTCTCGCAGTCCTTACCTGATCCCGGGCAGATGATTTCCTGCCTTTTAACTTTGGTCTTCTTCAGTTGTTTCTGATATCCACGCTGTGAGCGACAGTCCATCAATATTTGCTGATGCACATTAAGCTGCTGGTGTCTGGACTCCAGTGAGAGCATGTGTGACCAGTTGAGGTCAGGGAGAAATGGATGGTGGTTATTAATTAAACTGTCCATCCCTGTCCATGTCAACCCCCCTCCACTCCTCCCCTCCAAACACACACTCTAAAAAAAAATCCCTCGTTATCTCACCAAGACAAGAAGCTTCCAACATGAATCAAGCACCACACATACATCCAGCGATTAGACACAAGCGAGTCCAGTAGTTACCACTGTTTTCTGTCTGTCTATCTGTGAAATTACCGAAACATTACTGGGCCGATTTTAATGAAACTTGCTGGTCGAGTGTTGAATTTTGCACAAGATTGTTTTAGTGTTTCAGTGACTCCTGCTGGTCAGTGGAATGTTACAGTTTTTCGCAGTCGCTTTGGAAAATTAAGTTAATGCATTTCTCAAAACAAACTGCAAAACCTAGTTGAAAACCTGCCATTGTGTCACTTGCTCAAAATTGACAGTACATTCCTCGACCTCATGTCAAAGAAAGTGTCACTGTCATCAAAGTAAAAATAAAAGTCAAGTGGCTTTGTCATGTTTTCATTATGACAGTTTACTCTCTGAAAAAATCTGAAAATGCTCATGAAAGCACTGTTTACTATTTACACAGCCATTTTAAAAGTACAGTAAAGTTACACCTTACTCTATTTAGTGAGGTAACTGAGTGCAAGACACTGGATATGTATGTTTCACATTTTAGTGCATATGCCCTTTGGGATTCTAATTTGTCCACAGCATTGTGCAAAAGAAAAATACACCCTTATTTACAACAAATAAACTCTGTTTGTATAGAGCTGTGCTCACTTGTAACGATATTACAGAACATATTGAAACTGAACAAACAACATACACAGTTCTGTAAATCATTCATGCACATCCAACAACTAAAGCTTCTCACAGCCCTTCTCATCATTGCTGAGGTTCACCTGAGCAAAAAATGTTCAATTCAGGAGACATTTTCAGGAAAAAAAAAGATTTAAAATAATATAGAGAGCGAATTTTCTTGACAGATTTTGACAATTGGTTCAACAATGACTCAAGCAATGAAACGCAGACTACTATTTTTAGAGGAAATGACTAATTGTGGTTTAAAAGAATAGTTCATTTTGACATGACACAAGCAAATGAAAATATAATCATATAATTTGGAAATTGTTTGAAGGAAAAAGAAACTGTCAGTCAGTCATTTTCTATACCTGCTTATTCCTCATTAGGGTCGCAGGGGTCTGCTGGAGCCTATCCCAGCGTGTTACGGCGAGAGGCAGGGATACACCCCAGATGGTCGCCAGCCAATCGTGGGGCACACACACCATTCACTCACACATTCACACCTATGGGGAATTTAGAGTTGCCAATTAACCTCAGCATGTTTTTGGACTGTGGGAGGAAGCCGGAGTACCCGGTGAAAACCCACGCAGACACGGGGAGAACATGCAAACTCCACACAGAAAGGTCCCAGACCCCGGACCAAGGAGGTCTTGAACCTGCGACCTTCTTGCTGTGAGGCAACAGCGCTAACCCCTGCGCCACCGTGTCGCCGGAAAAAGAAACTGTTGCTGCTTAAATGTTGTGGATGTTGAACTAACTTGCAAATGCTAACTGTGATGTGAAAAATGTACTAAAATGACCGAGGAAAAACTGTAGCAGTTGAATGAGCAGTGGAGAAAACTCTGGTGATTCAGCACCATCTCGATAGTTTTGTAAATATAATCACCTGCACTGTGAATAACGTCTCCTGCCACTTCAACAGCTACGCTACACTTTGTGTATAATTTAACAGGGATAAAAAGAAGTGTCGCTTATCAGAGAAAAGCACCAGGGCTATGTGGCAATCAGCCGTCCTTGAACTGATCGAAGCCATTTCATGATGGCGCAGCAATGTGCAGCCGTCTATACCAGACGTGTTTACATTGGCATCTACTTCACCAAAAGTGTTGCCTTTGTGTACTTTAATATGGACACACGAAGTCTTCTCATCTTTACATTCCTTGATTTGTCCAAAAACAATAGTTTAATCATTGATGGATTGTTGCTCCATCACAAGAGGCCCTTCTGAGTCAACAGACAGTGTCTCTGAAATAAACAGAACCTTTGCCATTGGCTGCCAGCTGTTTGTCGACTATCTGGTCTGTGTTTGAGAGAATGTGAGGAATGAGATGAGAAGGGACAGACACAGATCCGACATACATACAGTTTTCATAAGTTACACCATTCACTGCTTAATTTACAACTTAAACGGCTCTTACCATTTGATCTGATGAGGGTAACATAAGATAATGGGTGTTGTGAAACAATTTCTAAGGTTCTTGTCATAGGTGTTAGTTAAGGTGTAATAAGCCTATATTAACACCTTAGAAGATGCTTATTAACATTATTATGGGTGAATACAACTAGAAGTGTTAATAATAGCATTATAAACAGTTATTGTCAGATTAGACATTCATAACTCATAAGACACTTTTCTAAGTTATCATGCACGTTTTTTGTTGCTTTATTAAGATATAATAAGCATAATTTATTATACATTCTTTATCAGTTATCTATTAACTTATTATAAGTTAACTATAAACTGATTAACAGTTAACTATAAACTGATTTACAGTTACTATTAATTTATTATCAGTTAACTATAAACTGATAAACAGTTCACTTTTATTTTATTATCAGTTAACCATAAACTGATTGACAGTTAATGAATCCTTGTTAAGGATTTATCAGGCATTCATCTTATTACAAATGGTTAAGAAGTTTCTTATAAATATTTTATAATATTTATATTATAACAATAGCCATATTTAATATTGTATTATTATTATTACTTTTTTAGCCTTATTTATGCACAATACTGTTAGGAAATCTTATAAAGACTCAGGCTTACACACTTATTACAGTCAGTCAGTCATTTTCTATACCTGCTTATTCCTCATTAGGGTCGCAGGGGTCTGCTGGAGCCAATCCCAGCGCGTTACGGCGAGAGGCAGGGATACACCCCAGATGGTCGCCAGCCAATCGTGGGGCACACACACCATTCACTCACACACTCACACCTACAATTAACCTGAGCATGTTTTTGGACTGTGGGAGGAACAGGTCGTGGGAGGCGACCTTTTTGCTGTGAGGCAACAGCGCTAACCCCTGCTCCATCGTGTCGCTCCACACTTATTACAAGGTCCAGAATATGATTTTTCCAGGTGTTGGTTTGGGCTTTTGTTGTTTCTCATCACAGACATATTTAAAAAAACAGAAACACAACCTAAAAAATGACAAAGAAGATCTCTAAACACAAAGTCCAAAACTTTAAACCCTGGCATAAACATGTAACCATCATTAGATGATATTAGCGGATCAGTGAATCAGAATCAAATGCAGACATTGCAAGTATGATGTTTAACTCATGTATGTAGAGGGACTCTGTAAGTGTCTTTTCAAGTGGTTAAGTTTAGAGGATCCAGTCTAACACTGATGACAAATATCCTGTCCAGTAATTATCTTCCCTGGTGAAAATGAAGCAGTGGCGGATAAAGTCAGATAAGACAAAGGATGTTTACAGTGTGATGGGAAACAGATCCATCTTTGGAATATTTAAAAATGTCTAATTTGAGCTCACCAACATAAACAAGCCGTGTTAGGACAAACACTCGATTTACTCAAGAATTTATCTTGATTAGACGCTACTTTATGCCTTTATGGAGGCTGTTTATGAATAAATAATGTTTAACATTCAGCTGGGTGGAATAAAATGAAAGGAAATGCTATTTTTTAGCGTGAGATGGTCTTCATGTAGTGCCGACACCAAGTCATTATCCAATACTTTGGTTAATGATGAAATTAGGGCTGCAATTAATGACAATTCCGATAGTCGATTAACATATTGATTATTGATTAGTTGTTTAGTTCATAAAATGGTGTAAAATGCTGATCATTGTTCATCGCTTTCATTTTTTTTGTCCAGACACACAGTCCACCAAACAGAAGTCATCAGTTTACTATTATAGAAGACTAAATAAACCAGAAAATAATCAGTTTTGAGAAAAAGGACACCATAGAATTTGGACATTTTCTTCTTAAAAGTGACTTAAATTGGTTAATTTATCATCAAAACAATTGGGGGATTAATGTAATAGTTGGAAACTAATAAATTAATCTACAAATCTTTGCAGCTCTGGATAAAATACCTGCAAAACTGCCATAGTCCTATCTGTCCCACCAGGTGTTAATACCTGCTTACACTTGGTATTAATATGCATCCTGATTGGTCCGATCACAAAGGACAAAATCTTCTGCCCAAATTGAGATGACACATCTTGTTTAACTTGAAATTCAAACATATATAATCTCTTCTCTCCACTTTCGCACTATTGTTGTGAAATCATCACAACAATCACGATGACGTGTTTCTATCTTCCATTCTTGTCACCTACAAACGTGGTTTGAGTGATCAGATTTCAATGAGGACACACTGGGTGCGTTTAAACCTGTATTTACTGCTGTACTTTGTGATGAAGAAATATTAATTCTTGCCCTACTCAACCGACCTACTGTATATCAGTATAACTGCTCATTGGCACATTCTCACTCATTCTAGCTCTCTGATTGGCTAATCTGCCTACTAATATTACCCAACGTGTTGATACCTGTCAGTGCAGGTAATATTCCCCTAATGATTGGAATGATTGAACTCTTCAGGCCAAAAACAAATGGTTTCACAGGTAGATGAGATGGTGAAGAGCATATCTGCTGATTTAGCCAATATTAACGTTTCAGTTCTTCAAACTAGATGCCTTTGCTGCTACATCACAGATAACATAGGTCACATAAGCACATAGGTAACACTGCTTAAAAGTCACATCAAATATTTAGATTGACAATCTCCTTGAGATGAAATGAGGGAATTTAATTTGTTTCTCGCAGAAAACTCCTGCTGTCACATTATACATAAATCTAACAATATTTTAGGGCTGAAGAGTGTAAATATTAAACTTGCCTCTTTGCATTGTCAATATGCACATGCTGCCTTGCTGACATTGTATTTAGCTCAAAGCAGCCCTGTGCTTAAGTCTACAGAGATGCCAATATTGCTGTAAACTGCACAACTAGGCTCGTTTTTGATTTTTTTGTTTGGGTATTTCAAACACATGAAGTTAATGTTGAAAAACTCATGCACATTACTCAAAAATCCAGAATATTGAAGCTCTTTATGGACTTTATGTTTCTAAACAATCTCAATACAGAATAGAAATGTAATGTTTTTCATTTCTTGTGTTCAAGTAAAGTGCAAATCAAACCAATTCTCTCGCCAACAAGATCATTTACTGTACAAAACAGATTTCCTGTTCTTTTACATTAATAATAAACAGTAAGTGTAAATTTCTCATACTTTTTTCATGATTAAAGTGAAACATCTGTGACTTTACGATATTTTTTTTAGTAACAAACTGACTCTCTGTGTATCAAACACTGAGAAATTGCAGCAAAAAAAGACACTAGAAGAAAACACATGAAGAATAAATTCTTACATTAGTTAAGTGTTATGTAAAATGCCTCATGGAATATTCCATTTCATCCCATTATGAACTCACAGCACTATAAATAATGAAGCTGGAAGAAATGCATTACAAATGGAGGGTGAACTTGTGCAATCATTAGGGCTGACCCCAAAAAATCAAAGCTCCGATCGTTGCCATCGTGATTGATATGAAGTGAAGATGATTTTTTGTAATAATGACACCGGTTCTCATTGGCAACCAGTCAAAGAAATCAAGGATCTTGAACAATTTTAATTTAACTTAACTTGAGGTCTGAGTTGTGCTTGGATTGGTTGAAAACATTGAGCCAGTGCTAGTATACCCACATTGATATGTATACGTGGCTGCTGATCTCTCTCTCTCTGTGCATGTGAGCGAAAACGACAGAATTGTGTTGAAAAAAAAAACCAAAATCCTAGAATTGATTTGTGGCGCTCGATTTTCATTCTGTGGCGCTGCGACACAGATCGGTCTAGTATGTGTGGGGAAAACATTGCACATCTTTTGGTGAACTGCTTCCCGTCGGTGCTCATGTCTGTCAACGCTTCGATCGAAATCAATTTTTTGTCGATTCTCAAAATATGGTAAAGGGGTCAGCCCTAGCAATCATTCAGCAAACAGCAAATACATACAAGCAAAAATACAAACAAACATTAGCTGTCAAATCCATTTTTTTTACATTCCAGAAGCATGTCCTCTTTTCACATTGCATAGCTGACACAAAACATTTTAAAATCTGTCCACATGGTTCGGAGTAAGCACATGAAGGTCGGTCAGTGTTTGTTGCCGATCGACGCAGGTGAAGTCGGGTCTTTTAGTTGTTTCTGATGTTCATTTAACACTATTCGGTTCATTAATGTTGGTGTGTAGTTTAGTTTCAATGATACCAAGCAAATTACTCTATAGTCAGTGTAGATTACATTTATTGTTCAAGCTGCTCACCAATCATCATAACGGCTGCTTCTCTTATGTTTTTTGTTTCTTTCTTCCTTCTTGATGGTGTGATTCCTAATACAAATGTGTGACTTCCTATAGTAGTGCTTCATTATGAATTCCTTCCAAAGACTAGTGATCGCAATAAAAATGAGAACAGTCTGTCTCGAGGTCCAGAAGATGCTGCTGCGGACGCCTCGCTGATGTTTCCCAAATTTCCATACATGTGAAAATGAAGCTTCAGTCTTGACCGTGCTGGAAGTCCTTGGCCCTACAGGTCTTACTGGTACTGGTCCTGGTAATCCCCATTCCCGCAATGTTCCTCGTCCTCTTGCATGGTCACCCCTCGCTTCTTTTTCCAGCCCTGCTTGCGCCCAGATGAATTGTCTGTGGTTCCGTAGCTCTTTTTGGAAGCGATCGTGTTCTCACTGTTGAGCTCTGACTCCTCGGCCAGCTCGTCCTCATCAATAATGCCACATTTATCCTCGCTCGTGGCCTCAGGGTTGGCCCAGTCCTGCTGCTCTCCCGAGGCAAAAATAGCATAGAAGATGACCCCTGAGTAATGCACCATGGACGCAATAACAAAGACGTTCTGCCACTCCAGACGAGTCTGTGGGGAGATGAATAGAGGCGATGAATATCCTGTCAGAAGCAGAATAACGGATGTTTCAGTGATGTGAGGTAATGCTGTAAATCCACAGCCTTACTCATGGCTGTGGAAATACTGCAGCTGCAATGTGTTTAATACATTTTACAGCGCTATAAAATATTAATAACAGCTTTTGTGGGTGCAGGATTATTACAGTAACTCTGTGTTTCAACATAAAGAAACCCTTATATTTAAAACATGCAAAACCTGCGGTGAAACCTGAACAATTTCATTAGAATATAAAATATACAAATAGTTACAGTCAAGATAAGAGTAAAAATAATGTGAGTGTCACCTTGTTTTTTGTCAGGGCTCCGACAATAAGGGGACACACCATCCCAGACAGCGTCCCCACCCCGTTAGAGATGCCCATCAGGATGCTGGCGTAGCGAGGAGCAATATCCAGGTGATTGACATTAAAACCTGATCACACATGACACATGATACACACAGAAGCGTTTGATCATTAGACAACAAGAGTACATTCTCTTGACGTTTCATTGTTTTGTCAAAGTGAACTTGGTTTAGATCCACACACAAATTTAGAATTTTTTGGTTTCCTTGACAACAGCCTATGAAATATGCAGGACCGCTGCCTGTGTAAAAACTGCTGCATGTATACTGCATCACACCCAAAGGAACAGAAGACTGAAGTTAAAAAAAGACGGAGCTGCAGTCCAGCGTGGAAAAATCAGGAAACTGAAATCAGGAAACCATCCTCTGCAGTTTAAACACACAAGGTGTTATACATTTTAGTTTTAGCTAAGAGTCAGGCTCATAATGAATTAATAGACAGAACAAATCACAAATGTATTACAGGGTATATATAAAAATGAATCAACAATAAAATATTTTTCAATGCACACAATCATGTATGGTATGTAAAATACACAATTCATATATATATATATATTCATATATTTCACAAATGTATTTCTGTTTCACACACAAAAACATTGTTTTAAATATATTTTACTTCACTGAAGTTGTGCATATGTATAAAAGAATTTATCAATTATGTTAATTGTTTGGTTATACATTCATTTAGTTTAGCGCCCCTTAAAACTGCAACTGCAAAATACACATTTTGAAGTTGACTTGTCTCTGTTTCCTGCCCTGTTACAATTGCAGTGATGTTCTCAAATAACAAGCAAGTTTGTAAATGTAGGTTCAACAATTTATATATGAATTCTATATGAATGAAAAAGCATCCAAATATGGTTTTGATGAAAATGAAAAAAAAAATTTAATAGATTTTAATAGATATATTTGTATATATTTTATAAAATTATGCTTATTGAGAGTCATCTATATATAAATCCTAAAATGCATTCCTTCTTTGTGCATCTCATATAAGAATCCTAAATTTAAAGTGAAAGTGCAGATGTGGAAATACCTGAGATGGCGAATCCACTGAAGCCGACAGCGAGCACCAGGAAGGAGATGGCCACACCACGAGTGTGAGAAAACCCAACCACCAGCAGCAGAGTAGCCTCCATACCAAATCCTGCAAAGATTTAGTGTATGTATCATTAGAACACGTATCAATAAAAAGAATATTTATTCTTTAATAATTCATTCTAACACCCAAGTGTCAAATGGAAAGACTTGGCACTGCTAGAGTGTGAGACTATGGCTCATGCATGAATTAGGGCTGTTTCCCTAAAGAAACTCTTAGTTGACAAATTGTCATTTGACTTATCAACTATTTGACTCATTTTTTAATAATAATAAGTGTAGTGCTGTGCAGGAACTAATTCAACAGAAAAGATGCATTAAAATAACTAATTGACTGACAAATGCTTAGTCCAAGACCAAACTGATCAGTCCTACCTTTACTTCCTGAAAATTACAGAAACATGTACTGGCAAGGCAGAAGGAAGGTCCACATGACTTATATATGTGATATACACTCACCGGCCACTTTATTAGGTACACCTGTCCAACTGCTCGTTAACACTTAATTTCTAATCAGCCAATCACATGGCGGCAACTCAGCGCATTTAGACATGTAGACATGGTCAAGACAATCTCCTGCAGTTCAAACCGAGCATCAATATGGGGAAGAAAGGTGATTTGAGTGACTTTGAACGTAGCATGGTTGTTGGTGCCAGAAGGGCTGGTCTGAGTATTTCAGAAACTGCTGATCTACTGGGATTTTCACGCACAACCATCTCTAGGGTTTACAGAGAATGGTCCAAAAAATAAAAAATAAAAAAATATGGCATTAACAATGCCTTGTTGATGCCAGAGGTCAGAGGAGAATGGCCAGACTGGTTGGAGCTGATAGAAAGGCAACAGTGACTCAAATAACCACCCGTTACAACCGAGGTAGGCAGAAGAGCATCTCTGAACGCACAGTACGTCGCACTTTGAGGCAGATGGGCTACAGCAGCAGAAGACAACAATTCTCTTAAGTTCTCCATTATAGATCATAATACACAGGCTACGAGAAACAACACTTTTTATATATTATTAATCGTTACTCTGTATATTGCACAAATGGAAGGAACTGACAATATCAAGATAATCAATAACATACCTCCACAGTTCATGAGTTTCCTCACGTTTGTGGTGGACATGATTTTGTTGCTACGTAAGTAGTCAGCCAGCTGTCCTCCGATAGGAACTACAATTGTCATCACCATGTGGGGGACAGCGGACAGCAGCCCCACCTGAGGTCAAACATTCAGAAAGCCATGAAGGATTTATGTTTTAATGTATGTCTATGGATATTTATCATTCTCCAGTTGAAGCATCGGAACTATGAGGCCAACCTTGCTGATCGGGAAACCAAAGACTTCCTCAAAATATGCCGGCTGGCTGATAAGGAGCAGGTAGAATGTCCAACTACGGCAAAAGTTGGCCACGATGATGGCGTAGACGGGCATGGAGGTAAAGAAACGACGCCATGGAGTCTTGAATTTCTGTGATTGGGGAAACAGAAGTCAAGGTTTAGTGTGTCATAGCGTCAAGATTTGATCTGAAATTTGCAGTGAGACACACCTCAGTCACACTTAGCTGGCGCGTTGTTTCACCGATGGTCGTCTCAATGTACGTCCTCTCCTCGTCCGTGATTGTGGGATGGAGAGCAGGACTTCCATAGGCCAACAGGAGCCATAGGATGTACCATATGATCCCAAAAACACCTTTTAATTTAACAGCAGAGAGAGTGAATGTACCAGGACCAGTCACACAAAGTGGTGTTAGAGCAACTGGGAGGCAGGACACACTAATTAAAACCAGCCCAGACCAACTCTTGACCCTTAATAATAAAATTGAAGTTTAGTTTCATTATTAAAATGAAATGAACATGGAGTGAGTCACAGAGCCCAGACAGGAAAATGCTAAATTACACCAATAAATCATGAGATTATATCACAGAAGAGGCAAAGTAGATTTTTATTAAAACACATTTGGCAAAGTATGAATTTTATGTCGGTGTTAATCATTTTAATCAAACTCCAAAGCATTTCAGATAAGGTTTACAAAGCAGTCTACAAGGCATACAAAGTACAACCCACCAGTCTGGGATTATAAGAAGGATACTGCTCCATCCACACTCTTTACTTAAATATTTGTAATCTGTCAAATAATGAAATATTATCTCAATTTTTCAGTTAAACATGTTTATATATTTTATGATCTCTTCAAATTTTCAGTGATCCATTACAGCATTTTCCTAATGAGTTAAAAGGGCAAATGCTGGAGGATAAATCAAAGCCGAGAGGCATTTTGACAACCTGCCAGTGACAAAATTATTCTTACTAATATCTTACACGTGATTTATAAAGCATTAGTATATTATTTATTAATTTAGGGCTAAATGTGTTATTTTCCCAGATTAATATGTCTAAAATAGACATTTCATTTTCCTGTGAAGTTGTGATGTCACAACTATAGAGTCACTGCCCACCCCCTCAGTCACAGCCATTCAAATCAGCCAGCCAGAGGAGACCCTCATTAATATTAATGAGAAAGACACCCAGTTCTTTCTGGAGCTGCAGAGAGAAGCTTTGGTTCTTAAACCATAAATATATTTTGTTTGTTACATCATGTCTTCAAATAAAACCCAGTAAAATAGTTTTTTGTAAAGGATACCCTTTAGACAGTTACATCCATAATAACCTCAGCTTTAAAAATATCCACATAACAGGGAGCTCTCTTGTATAGTGTAATATAAAAAGTCCTTAAAAGACAATTATGTCCAACCAGTACAAGGAAGTTTGGTTTTATTCCAAAATCCCTAAACAGCCACAGTCAAAGTCAGCTACGGATCAGCGTCTGCTGCCTTGAACTGTACAGTATATTTCACCTTAATATAAACACATCTTGTATTTTGACACTTTGAATGAACTGCTGTGCTGTTATTTTTTATCTATGATTTTTTTGCAAGCTTTAATCTTACCATAGATATAAAAGACTGAAGACCACCCAACGTACTGAACCAACACTCCAGCTAACGGCATGGCGATCACCGCTCCTGCGTAGGATCCTGAGAACAATGGACACCATTATTATCACATCTGGGATAATTATCTGAACATATTTAACATATTAAAAACATTGTTATTTATTTTTCCTTTACTTAAGTTTGAATATAGGATACAGTGAAATAAACCATAAAACACACTGGTTATACACTATAAAATATCAAACAGGAATTGTTGTGGAATCAACTAATATTTTGACATTTACTTCATTTAAATATGTTATAATATTCCAATTTAATCTACAATTTCAAGTTTTTTCTCATTTTTTTCTTCTTGTTCAAAGTCTTTTGACAAAACATTATGAGTTGAATGAGCTGCTGTGACTTCACTTGACTCATTGAATTAAAATATCTAAAGAAACACAATCAGCATTAGCAAATTATATAAGATAATTAATACATACATTAGCAATACAAAAAATCTTGTTTAAATTAGATTTACAATCTCAAACAACTACATGAACAGTTCAATATATGTACAGGTCTAAATCTACTAAATGAGGACAAGAGTTAATACGAGTTAAAACATTTCTCTTAGTGATGTTAGAGGAACTATTTGTATTTGCAGACTTAACTTAAAATTTCTCTCATATTGTTGTTTAACATTTTACAGTGCAATGAAAATGTGTCTTGATAAAAAAACAAACATCAAAGAAACACATTAGTTTCATTGAAACAGTGTCAAAGTGAATGTTTGGCCCAGGCATCACAGAGAGGTTTTAATGTGTTTCCTATTATCTGACAGATCCATGAACTCTGCTGTTTGAATAGAGCAGAGAGTGTGAGTGTCTTTCTATAGTGAGCAGTGCGACACTTCATTTAGGTGAATAGAGGGAGAAGCTGCTTCAGAAAACGCAGGTGAGCTGTTTTCATTAACCGACAATGTCAAGAGGGTTTTGATGCATGTGTTGTCATGGTACCAATTAAAACTGCAGTGTGGTTATTTAATGTCAGGTGCGGCATCTGAAAAACAGCTGTCCATTAACGGATTGGCACCACTTTAACCTGTAAGGATGGATTCGCAGGATCAGCCAACACCAGGAAAAAGAGGTGTGTGTGTGTTTATTTCTGCTCGAGGCTCTAAGATATAAGTTAAATTTCTCTTATTAACTTTGTTTCTCTTTATTCACATAGCTCACTTAAAGGGATAGTTCAATATTTTTGAAAATTTGCCCATCTAGATGATTTCACAATAGGTGCTACTATATTAGCTACTATATGGCTAATGGTATTTTTTGGTTTCCCTCATCATACTCAGCAAATACACAATCCAGCAACTCTTAAATGCTGTGGTGGACATGTTGTGACTCGTACATTCACCACTCTATGAGATGATAACCAAACATTACAAGACGGAACAGTTAAATGTGGGAATCATGACGATGTGCAAATTTTCAAAAATATAAAACTGCCCCTTTAACCGCTGCCACGCTCTCTGTCTCATGTCTTTTAAAAAAACTTGATGCTATCAGCAAAACCTAATTACTCTACTTTTAAACTTTTCAAACAACAATAATCATCCTGTCTCTGTTAGTCTCACACTCTGATCAGTCTGATGAGGTTTATTTGATTGGGTGATGTCAGGATCTTGTATCAGCTTTGTGTTGTGGTCAGTAACAAGATGAAAACAAAAGTGTCGCTCACCACAGAATGAGGTGGTGGCCAGTCGACTCCGTTCAAGAGGCGGCGCCCACTTGGACCACATCCCATGGCATGCCGGGTAGGTAACACCCTAGCAGAGTCATGGCAACGATAACAGTTAAATATTAGCTTGAAAGGGAAGCTGGGTTTACTGATGATGTAGAGATGGCTTGATGGTTTTTCCTTACCTCCACTAAGCCCTGCAGGATGCGAACAAACATGACACAGCCGTAATGAACCTTTGCTGCTGATGGGATGAACATGTTCAGCACTGATGTCAGGAAGATGGCGAGTCCAAACACCCTGCAGAAAGACTCGCATGTCAGCCATTTGTGCAGAGGTAAAGGCTGAGACCATCAATATCCGTCTCTCATATTCTTCCGGTGTATATGAGGCAGCAGCTAGTTACATTAATCGATTAGTTGCCAACTATTTAATCAATTATTTTGATAATTGATTAATCAATTTGTGTCATTTTTTAATTTTCAAATTCTCTGGTTTCAGCTTCTCAGTTTCAACTGACAAATCTTGGACATAGGATTTTGTATTGCAAGTTTTCTGAACTTCTGAACTCAAGTTCAAATATGCACTAATATGCAAACTTTTCCAGAGCAGAATTGTGAACATTGCAGGTTATGAAATCAGACTCTGATTGATATATAAAAAAACATCTCTGCTCAAAACTTCAAAATATAATTTGTAGGAAAAGCAGAATTTGTACTGTCTGTAGTGTTGCTGTAGCCCAGTGGAAAAAAAAATGATTTTACAAAAATGTTGTCAGAAATCTATACTTAAATATTTAGCTTTAAACCCTCCTTTGTACTTTCAGTATTTGTTGCTTATAACAGGGATATGACTATATTCAGACAGATGTGTGCAGGAGAAAATCAGCTTTATTATGAGATGTCATGTCACCTGCATTGTGTAGACAACACTTTGCCAATTTTGTTTGTTTTGTAGATAAAACAAAGTGTATGAACAACATTACAGGGGTGGATGTGCTCGACTATGTATTGATTGGTTCCAGTTGCCAGGCAACCGCTGAAGACTCTAGAAACAATGCTCTTGGGCAAGAAACAGTCAAGTATGTGCAAGTGTTGTTTTTACCCTTAATTTTTAACAAACAGGACATCTGTTCTTTCTAATGAGCTTCAGAGGTGTTTCCTCCTGTTTCAAACCTTTTTGCTGAGCTCAGCTAACTGTCTGCTGACCGGACTGATATGAAGATTGTATCTTGCCATCTAAAGCTCATCAAAAATGCAAATAAGCATATTTGACAAAATGCCCAATTATACATTTAACCCTTTTCCTGGAACAAAAAATTGTGAAGTGTATCCACAAGTAAACATAAAAATCAGGCTAAATGAATAATGATATTTACTTATATTTTCAAGCACACAGCACGAAGGTCGCAGGTTCAAGACCTTTGTCTGGGACCTTTCTGTGTGGAGTTTGCATGTTCTCCCCATGTCTGTATGGGTTCTCCAGCTTCCTCAGTCCAAAGACATGCTGAGGTTATTTGGAGACTCTAAATTGCCCATAGGTGTGAGTGTGTGAGTGAATGGTGTGTGTGCCCCACGATTGGCTGGCGACCATCTGGGGTGTATCCCTGCCTCTGCCTATAGCAAACCCCTAATGAAGTATAAGCGGTCATAAAAAATGACTGACTGACTGAACTTCCAGGTCAGGATAAGTGTGAAAAAAGAAAAGAGGGTATGGAGAATGATTTTGTGTCCAAACTATTGTCCCTATTCTGTCTTCTAAGCCGAGCGAAGAAATAATTCTCCTGATTGCCTGATAATTGCACCAATTCTAGACATCCAAATTAACCAAATTATTTTGAAATAAAATGTAGAATTATCTTTTAATTGTGTGTATAACATCACAAAAAAAACAATTATTGATGTATGAACATTCATGAGTCGAATGTTTACATGGACACAGTGAATAAACGAGGCTGCACAGATGCAGAGAATATTGTATTATTGAACTGTTTTTCTACAAGAATTGTTGGTTCCTTCATATAAAATACACAAAAACTATAGGGAAATGGTAATATGAACTTCTATCTTCAGTATGTTAAAGATCCCCTCTACGCATACTTTAAGATGTATATAAAATACTCTACTTCCACAAAAAAATGATCAGTTATGCTAAAATCCTTGAAATGACATCTCCTTCTTCCGTCTTATTACAAATTCGTAATCTATAAATAAGCACATAAGTATTATTTACGAAGTTTAAATTGTGGACACAACATCTGTAAAATCAATTTTCAGTGTTTGTGCACTGGAGGTTTCAACTTTCCCATCAGACTTGTATAAATTGAATACTGGATCAAGATTGGCTTCTAAAATATTTGTGATTTCACCGATCAGTTTCATATGGCTGCCCACTAAAATCGTATTTTCCAATGCACACAGAGATCCATGTTTAATTTAATAGTGTAGCTCAAATATAAAAATAGAAGAACAAGAAGAAAAACATATTTTTGAGCAGCAAGTCTGGAAAATTCTGTAACTTTGAATTGGAACATGTGTAGGAATCCTCTATTTGTGTAACAGGTAAAAACAATCACATGCTGCCAGTGTGTGTACGACGCTGTCGCTCCAACACTTAGACATGTTGGTCTAATATTGGCAGGCAGCATATCTCCAGATTTAATGAGACAGATCTCACACCTCTCTCACAAGATAAAAACATTCCATTAAATCCACAAGTTTCTGCTTCAGCACGACTTCGCTATCCTCACTCCTCCTTCTCTTCATCCCCCCTTCCCTCTCTTTTTCCAAAACAGTGTGTAAGTGACACTTGTAATATTCCAGTGGCTGGTGTTTCAGAGAGAAATCAGAGGCAGGATCTTTCATTATTAACTCTGTCAGTGGCGTGTCCTCCTTTCCTGTGAAGCTTTTATTACAGGACCGTTATCTGCTCCATCGGCAGTGCTCAACGCGTCGTACGGCTTTAACCCTTTAAGGACACAGGCCGAGGTGCCGCTGCCCACAAACTCTTATCATGTTTTAGTCCTTCTCATGATCCTTTCTTAACGAACATGGTCAGAGCTGCATCTACCATCTATCTTGTGTTCGACAGCTGTTTACACAAGGTGTTGGGCTGCAGCAATTATTTTCAGCACTGATTAGTTCTGTGGTCAATTAAATGTCAGACAAAAATGAAAATAGCCCTTAAAAGTACCCAAGTTCCAAGCCATATTGTCAAATTGCTTATTTTATTAAACCAGCAGCTGAAATCCCAAATCTTACTATTACGTTCACCTCATCCACGTCATACTTGGAGGGTGAATTACTTGCAAGTGTAAAAATTAGTGTTTGACCTGATGGTGGCGCTGTAAGAGCAAATTATTATTATATATAGAAATTATTATTATTATAAGCAGCTCACATTCATGTCTTGATTGACATTTAAATTTTGTCAAAATCAGTTTTTTGATCACTCTTACAAATTTTAAGCAGTCTTTACTATTTCGTACAAAAAATCTCTGTAAAAAGCTGGAATCGTGTATTTTTCAGGTTTTTGAGCACCACTTAACTAAAGAGAAAGGAATCTGTCCGACTGTATGTATATGTATGACTGTCCTTCACAACTTCAGACTTGGCGGGTGTGTTGCTGATGACCTAAGGGAGAGCAGGGTTGAGTGTGGAGTCAATCAATGTCGATTTATTGTTCGATTTAATGGTTCTTAACAACACTGCAAGCAGCTATTCCAGAAACCAAGCTATCCACCTGCCCCAACATAGTCGGCACACGTAAAGGACATAGCTTTGTTTCACTCACCTTTGGAGCTTAAGTGGACATTTGAGGAGTTTGCCCTTTGGTTCCAAAAGGACATGTATTCAGCAGTCGACCTGCTATGAGCTGGCACTGCACTAGTATATTTAATTCATGGTCATATAAAACCTAGATAACAGTGTTACAGAGAAACTATTAACAGTAAAGAAGTCATTAAGTGCATGTGACCTGTTGGCAGACAGCTTGTTTGAGATGAAACCTCCAGGGATTTGAGTGACGATGTAGCCCCAGAAGAAGGAGCCGTGGATCAGCCCCACCGTCTCTGGGTCCCAGTTAAATTGAGCTTTCTGGAAAGGGAGAAAAAGGGGATTAATGCTCTCTGTGGAACAGAATGTATTTTTGTATTTCCCAACACACTTGGTACAAAAATAATTGAGATGATAAAAGGCCAATGTAATCTGGTTGTCAAAGCTGCAGCTACCTGAATCACTGGAGTCCCATTGATATAAACAGTGTTGTTGTTCACCATCTCTACAATGGCCACACCGAGGTTGCAGCGGATGCCGAAGGAGATGCAGAAACCCAGACCACTGAGGATGGCGATGATATAGCGCTTGGGCAGACCCCCACAGTCACAGTCCAGCAGCGGGGCGGAGCGTGGGGCTGAGGCCACTGGACGTCCATCCTCTGTCAGTTCGATGTTGTCCTCTTCCTCTACATTGCTGCCATCAATTTTTCTGAGGAGCAAAGGGAAAGAAACAAATGAAGCGTTGCAGTAAATATATGTGATAAACAGCAGTATCTGTAGTGGACTGTAGTTATTTGTGGTAGATTATACAAATCTGTTCTAGACTGTAGCTACTTTTTAGTAAACTGTAGTCTGTAGTAGACTATAGTAGATTGTAGTAGACTGTAGATCTGTAGTCTACAGTAGTCTGTAGTAGTCTGTTCTTGTCTGTAGTCGCCTGTAGTAGACTGTAGTCAACTGTAGTCTATTGTAGATTGTTGTAGACTGTAGCAGACCGTTGTAGACTAGTCGACTATAGTCTGTAGTAATCTCTTGTAGACTGTAGTAGACTGTAGTCGACTGTAGTCTGCAGTAGTCTATTTTAGACTGTAGCAGACTGTAGTTATCAGTAGTAGTCTGCAGTCGGCTGTGGTTTCAAGTCCTTTGTTATATATTCTGTGATTCTCTGATACTGAATTCAGGTACAAGATCAAACGGTCAACGGTCTGGGTTGGAAAAACGTTACATACACTAAACTGTTTATAGGGTCAATATAAAAAATGTTATAAATATTCTACAGGAGCAGCTTTCATATTTTTGGGAAATGCTATTTTCCTCTAGAGTTTCCACAGGACACTAGGTAGTGTAAAACAATTTACTTATAATTATCACTGATAATTAAAATTATTATTTATTGTAGTGAGTTTTCTGAAATTTAAATTTAAATTTTTTTTATTTTTATTATTATTATAACAAGAATTCTGTCAACAGCCAAACAAAATAGTGCTACTAAAGTGGAGAGTTCACCTCAGTGAGAGAAAAAAAATTCTGTGGTATATTAAATTACACATATAAATATAAATAAAATTACACACATATATATATGTGTGTAATTTTATTTATATATATATATATATATATATATATATATATATATATATATATATATATATATATATATATATATATATATATATATATATATATATATATATAATGGAAATCACTAGGCTATTTACAGACATCATATGTAACTAAATCATTAGTGACTATTGCTGCTGTGGCTTATGCCCTGTCACCTATTTTGTAAAATAATGTAGTGTTATATAAAAAAAAAAAGTATATCATATGAGCATAAGATTTCTTAACAAATAAAATATATTCAGTCTAATCATAGATTTCGGGATGAGTCTACATAAATCTCCTCACAGCCGTCAGTGACATCAGGCGACAGTGCAGGGTAACAGATTCAGAAAACCTTCCTGAAAACCAATATACCAAAATATCAGCTGATCCATATCGGACTGAATCTATTGGCAATAATTGTTTAAAAGAACAGTGCAGTTAGAAGATTCTGTTGAAAATGTTGTGTTTAATGTAAAAAAGAAAGTTAATTGGCCATATTTTAAAAAAGTGACTGACCAAAAAAAGTTCTGTCGCTATTTTAAAAATAAACAAGAATGAGTTCATTTTTCATTGATCATCAGCAAAAAATTGAGATTTTTCAATTTCCAATACACAATATATGCCTTTCCTACGTGGAAAAGTGGAAAAGTGGCTAGAAAATTATTTTCCCAGGAAATTGCAAATTTACACTTTATCAGTGAAATCTTCAATATAAATGTATAATATAACCTGGTTCTGTATTATTCTGCTGCCACACACACACACAAACACACAAAAGCATCTCTCTGTGAAATATGTATCAGATATGAAATATGTATTCATGTCTTAAAATAAGATCTGTGATTACATCACTGCATTGCCTGGCAAGCACAAGAATCAAATATTTATTTATCTTCAGGATCTGTGAGAACACGCTTGTCTCTTCCCGGCTCCACATCCCTCTGACAGCAGCTGGTCTGCTTGTTTTAAAAATGTGTTTCCACCACGACTACAACATATGGACAGTGAGTAAAAAGGCTTAATCCATGCAATGCAAAGTCTAATAAAATAACATTTAACATGTTGGATCCACCTCCCTGCACTCCATAACAAAAATTAACCTAACTCTTTGCATTATTCTTTTTTGAGTTATGACATCTTCTAATGAAATTATGTTCAACCAATGAGCATCACTGAGTTATTCAATTAGATTTTCCTCTACAATCAAAGGGTTTTAATTAGCACTTTCTTCATAATTGACAGCATAAACGTTTTACACATTTAAAAGGATTATTATAATAATTCCCATAATCAAACTGACAGCTGAATTTACAATAAATTGAATTTTGAGTTTGAATTTCACACATTATTAAGTTGATGTAATTACTAACATTATTACATAAACACATCATCATGTTTATTTAAAATGAATTTAAAGGTCCTAAATCTGTCGATTCTCTTTTTTTCTTTTTAAATCTTTCAACCTTGTATTTTATTAAGTGTGATTAAACAGCTCCCCTCAGTTACTTTTTACAGTGCTGCAGATACTCAGCCTTCCTGCCTCCTTCCCTTCGTTCTCCATAGACTCACTCACCTCTGCAGTTTTCCCAGCGAATCCCCCACTGTGTTCTTCACTTCCTCCTTCCCCGGCTTCAGCACCTGTTCCTTCAGACCCGCCAACCCTCCAAAAGGCATTTTTCTCTCGTCTTTGTTTCTCGCCTCCTTCAGCTCAGAACAGCGTCTTGATTCCTCACTAGCACACTTCGTTCTGAGAAAGGAACAAGCAAAAATCCACTAGATGCTCTTCTTCATCATTGGGTTTGTGGCACCAGGCTTTGGCTGCTCCACCTCTCAAGAGTCCCGCTGAGGCAACTCAGAGCTCACCTGTCCACCCTTAACAGGAGTTAGTGAGGAGGAGGAGAATAAATTCCTCAATGGCCAAGGCAACATTCAGTCTCTGGGACGTGTTTCATCTCCAAAAGATCCAGTTTAGAGACAGATTTATGAATATAAGGAACAAATGAAAGTGTAGAATCCAGTGTTCAATCTCTGGGGTGTGAGCTGCTTTTGATCTGCAGCTGAACTGAACAAGTGGCTCAGATCTTCGTCTCCATCTCATAACTCATCCAGCCCTGGTGAGGAGGGGCAGGTAGAGCCAGCCCCCCACTTCACGCATTATCATGGTCTTCATCATCAGCATCATCATCTCCTCCAGCTCCGCCCCTTCAGCCAGCGAGGTTCATATGATCTCAGCCCAGCGGACGAACACTTAAATATGCATGAGCTTGACAAGATGCATTGGGGAGAGACAAGAGAAGCTGTGGTGTAAAATGGGAGCAGGTGAAATAAGACACAGACGTGAAGTTCCAGGTTTACACACCAGTGTTTTCCATGATTTACAGTTGTTACAGTTATGAAAGAATCCACAGAATCCAGAATCCACAACAATGAAGCTGCTGCTTTTTCCTGAAATTCATACTAAGCGAGCAGCAGGGGGAAAGCTTAGAATTTTCCAGAGTGATTATCCTTTCTCTCAGTTCATCAGGCAGCATTTTAATAATGTAGATATTGAGATTTTAAAATTTAAACAGTAGGCTGGAGGGTGTGGGCCTGAGCTCAGAGAGATGGTGCTCCAGCTGTTTATGCACACTGTAAAAATGTTAAATTAATAATAATAATAATAACAATATTCTGGCAGCTGGCACCATTAAAACACTGTAAGTCAGTGGTGTCAAACTCAGATTAGTTCATTAGACACATAAATCACATTTAAAGAAATACATTACAAATATCTGCACTATGATTAACCTTCAATTTACAAAATAGGAGGCATGACATCAGAAAAAAGTGCAATTTCAACAATATGATGTCTCAGTTGTTTCATATTCAGTCTACTGTTGCATTGCTAATCCTGTTGCAATGCGTAATCCTTTGAGCCCTGAAGGATCCTTACTGACTTCACATTTATGTGGAGAAATAAAACTGCTCCATTTTTGTCACAATTTATACAGTTGTCCACTGGACTTGACTGGACCCTTTACCGGACCAGTTCTGGCCCCGGGCCGCATGTTTGACACCCCTCCTGTAAATAATCTTCTCTTGTATTTTTATTATCATTTTAATATATTTTTGAAATACAGAAAGAAATCTGCAAAAGAATTTTAAAAAAGTAAAAATACAGATTTTTTTTACAGTGTACTCCAAAAATAAACTGAGTTCCCAATGGACCCTTTCAATAACAAAGGCTTATACAAGAAATATTACAGCTCCAATATGGTAACATCCTAATGGAACTGCCTCTTTGTTTGTGAACTGTATAGCATGAAAATAACATCCTACCTCAAATATGTGTGTGTATATAAATATATATATAAGGTGGTAAGGTAAAAAGACCAAAAAACAGCTAGAAGGTAAAAAAAATCCTAATAATAATAATTCATAACACCCCACTAGAATTATATTCATATTGGCCTAAAACACATTCAGTCATCTTCTATACCCGCTTATTCCTCATTAGGGTCGCAGGGGTCTGCTGGAGCCTATCCCAGCGCATTACACCTATGGGCAATTTAAAGTTTTCAATTAACCTCAGCATGTTGTTGGACTGTGGGAGGAAGCTGGAGAACCCGGTGAAAACCCACACAATTACAGGGAGAACATGCAAAGTCCACACAGAAAGGTCCCAGAACAAGGAGGTCTGAACCTGCGACCTTCTTGCTGTGAGACAACAGCGCTGACCCCTGAACCACTGTGTTGCTCACCTAAAATATAGTAATGCAAATATTAAATTTAGAAAACAGTTGTTAAATGTATTTTTTCTATATGGAATGTCTGAATATGAAACCATATTTCCAAAAAAACAGTCCCTGTAGGAAGTCTTTTTATTACTGAATAGGTCATGTCTGCTATCTAGTGGTGGAGCAGAGGAAGTGACACAGTTTGATCATTAGGTCAGAATCAGACATAAAATAACCCTTGTAGACAAATTCTCATCACTCAGACTCAGAGATATGTGTGTCTGTGAAACTAAACATATAAATATGTTGAGACGTTTAAGAAACTCTTGTTAATTTTTGTTTAGATCCTTGATCCTTGGTACTGCAGCATGTGTGTATGTGGCAGAGCTGCAAACATTAGTTGATTATTCCAGTCAATTAGTTGCTGACTATTCCATTAATTTCCAACTGTTTTGATGATTGATTAATAGTTTTGGTCATTTTTAAGAAGAAAATTTCCAAATTCTCTGGTTCCAACTCCTCAAATCTGATTATTTCCTGGTTTCTTTAGTCTTCTATAATAGTAAACTGATGTTTTTTGTGTGATCTTTGGGTGTTGGACATTTTAGGTTGTATATTCAGTTTTGGGAAACTCTGATCAACATTTTACACCATTCTATGAACAAAACTACTAATGGATTAATCATTTTAATAATCAATATATATTAATTGACTATCAAAATAGTAATTAGTTGCAGCCCTAATATGTTGTAAATGCACATAGCTTTAAATAATCTAACAGGCTTGTTGACGTAGTCATAGAATGATCAGGAAGAGTGATGAATAATCCTAAAACACGATTTGTTGCATTTTGACATCAGAAATCCTGCCTGAGAAATGTTTCTTGTTCATATCAATTAATGATCCCCTAGGAATGTTTTTTTTATTTCTTGCATTCTCTTGAATTTATTTGCACTCATTTATGGTGTATTTTTATATATGTATGTAAAGTATAATTAATTAATAATCAAAATTCAAAAACTGAAAACTACATTCCTCATTGACGTCACCTGAGCTTATCTGAAGCATCTTTTTTACTGTTTAACAGATGAAACTTGAATAAGACCAATTGTTACCGTTTTTTGCATTGAAATCTGATGTTTTCCATGATTGGATTAGAGTAGATAGGACTTTATTTGATCCCTTTAGGAGGTTCCCTCAGGGAAATTGAAGTGATCAAAAGCTAAATGATGCAATGATGCAAAAATGTGATTTGAATGATATTTTGTGTTTATAGAGTTTATCATTTTGATTACGCGTTGTTACATTAAATTATACTGGTATAACTTTTGTAGACTGAAAAACGTGGGTTTTAAAATACAATTAAAAGCTGTTATAATGAGGTATTGAAGCAAACTATTTGTGATGTCACAAATTCTTTACATTTTGTTTTGTAGTAAGCAAAAAAATGCTTGTGGAGTAAAAGTGAAAGTTTATAGAAATAAAAAAAATCAAGTACTTACAGCATAGTTACATTATACTATTGTTTTTATTGAAGCATATCTTTTGAGTACTTCTATCACTTCTGATTATAACTTATTTACATTAGTTTTCAGCATTTTATTATATTTTCAGTCAATTAGACTTAATTGATAGTTTTTCCTGGTCGTGGTGAAGGGGTCACCGGAGCACCGGAGCGGTGGAGCCGCGGCGGTGCCCCCGGTGCGCCGGTAGGAGGAGACTGTGTTCAGTCTTCCGTGTTTCCCTCTCGTAGTTCTCCACACTGTCCCGGTTACACCGCAGACACCTCGGTGCGGGTTTCTGCTCTTCTTTGAACACAGGAGCGATAATCCGCCCCCGGCTCGGACCCCCTGAAGCTGTTCTAACACCCCTCCCACCCCCCACCCCCTCCGGAGGATCCACCGCCTCCTCCATGCATTGGAGCCCCGAGCCACAGCGCTCCCGCTCCGGCTCCGGCTCCAGCCATGTCGGCCAGGAATGCAGCGGCTGGCGGCGGTGACAGAGCGGGAGGAGACCCGGCGACAGGTAATCTGAACGCTTCCCGCGCGTCTCTGCTTGTTCGTCCCCTGTAGGAGGCTCACGGCGCGGCCGATGCGCCGCTGAGTGAAGCGGCCTCCGCCGCGGTGTTTCTGCTGCTCCTGGCAGCCTCTCAGCGGAAAGTAGGTCAGTAGATCAGTGGAGCAAAGTCCAGCATTTACATGACGCCGTTAATGTAGCACCGGGCCACCGGTAAACGTGTCGACAGCGTCTCGAGCGGCTTGTGGAGGGAAATGTGTCAGCTCGTCATATGTCGTTTTAACGTTTAAATCCAGTGTTGTTACTAAACTGTGACCTACAACATTCTACAACCTCGTTAGCTTAGCAATGCTAGCAAGGCCTGTTTACCAAAAGCGACTGTCTCCATCCGCCGACTCTGTGGTTAGCTCTGCGGTTAGCATTAGCATCACAGTTAGCTCTGTGATGCTAATGCTAGCTGTACCAAGAACATATCCATGTCTCTACGTTGTGACAGTGGTGGAAAGTAACGAAGTACATTTACTCGAGTACTGTAATTCTGTAAAGGTTTGAGGTACTTGTATTTTTCTTGAATATTTCTCTGAATCCATACTTCACTGTATTTTTCGGATCCATATTTTAATATTTTGTATTCAAAAGAATCTAATTTAATCACTAAATACACGTGAGAGCATTTTAATATTTTTACTTTATCAGTGGAGCCTACTTTTGGTAGAATAATTATACCGCATCATAATATTTTACTCCATTCACACAAGTGCAAATTTAAACTAGGAACGGGACAATTTAATATATTATCAGATATAATGATATATGATAATATTAAAGTATATTTATTTATGCAGAATATTAAAAGCCCATGTTTCTAGCTCAGTCTGCTGGAAGTGTTGAAATCTTTAAATGTAAAACTCAAACCTCTTCCTCCTGGCTTTTAATGGCTTATAAACATCATTTACTTTGTTCACTCATTTTATTTATTTATTATATTTCATTTGTTATTTATTTTCTATAGTGTCACTGATATGTTTTATGTGTCATTGTTTTATCTTTTTAATATATTTTAATCTATTATTAACCTCTCATTACATTTTTATCATTTTTGTTTTCACACACATTTCTCTCAAATTGTTTCTACAGTCTAGTTTTCTTATCAGCTTGTCAGACATCTGTGAA
Organism: Lepturacanthus savala; assembly: GCA_030544235.1. Lineage (NCBI taxonomy): Eukaryota > Metazoa > Chordata > Actinopteri > Scombriformes > Trichiuridae > Lepturacanthus > Lepturacanthus savala. Next base: position 22,034,937 of record CM060465.1, read on the forward strand.
ACATTTTGAAATACGCTGATATGTAAAAAAGATGCTCTGCAAATAATTTTCAACTTATAGTCTTGAACTCCAGTTGAATTGAACTGTTAAATTCACAATGATCTGGAACCACAAAAGGCTTTGTACACATTTTTCAAATGTATCTCCATATTGTAATTCTGCCCAAACTTTGATGTGTATCTATAGTAACGGTTCCATTTTATAAAGTTTATTTCATGATGTAATTTGAAAAATATGAAGACTACAGAGATAATTGACAAATACTGTCAAAGGTGTGGTGCTTTTTATCATATGTAACATTACTGTGGATAAAAGCTCCTTCACCATGTCAACTGGATATTGGCTAAGCTCAGTTTGCTAACGTTAGTTAGAAAATAACTGAATTATGAATCACAACATTACAATCACATTGTTGTTCTAGGTGTTTTTTTTTATTTATTATCCTAGACACCTCCATTTCTTTTACATAAAACATATTTTTTCTAACAACACACTCCTCAGCATTAAACCACTGTGTAATTGTGTGTGTCATGATAGCATAAATGTTTGATGGCATGGTTATGGAATCAGGGAGGCAGGGGTGGCAACAATCTCTGGGCAGGACCCCCCACTTTGTGTGTGTGTGTGAGAGTGTGAAAGAGAGAGAGAGAGAGTGAGAGTGTGTGTGTATGAGTGTGTGAGAGAGAACAGATTACTTACTTTACAAACGTGCAGTAGAGTGGTGCAAGTTAGCTCATGACCTACTTTGACTAAACTGCCGCCCTTTTTTTCCTTGTACCTTTGTGTTCATTGTCGTTTTGCTCATAATATTACTGCATTAATATGAATCATTGTCAATGTCTTGGCAAAGTGAAATGCCAATATTTAGTTTAATTTCAGCAACTTCACGTCCAGAGAGAAGGTTTTTAGGAAAAACTTTCAGATGAGTAATTCAATGCACAATTTGAATGGGATCACAATTATTATGGTTGAAACTAATAACTATTTTGAGGGAAAAAAAAATAATCAATTAGTTGTTTGGTTAAAAAAATGTGCAAAATTTGACTTTATTCCTGAAATTAGGTGAACTTTTGAAAAACAAAACAGAAAATGTGAATTAATTATATTTTCATCAACTAGTTTGCAAAAAAATAACCTAGATACAAAATGTAGTTTGGTCAGAAGATTCTATTATTATTATTATTATTATTATTGTTGTTGCTGTTACATGTGGCTGTTTTTTAACAATAGAAGAAGTAGTAAAGGTTGAGAGTGAGGTTGGGACTAATGACTATTTTAAAAGTCGATTAATCAATTAGTTTGGTTCCTAAAATGTGAAAAAATCTATCTTGTTTCCTAAAGCTGAAGATTCACCAATCAGATTAAAATATCAACAGCTTATTATTATAGAAGACTAAAGAATTTAGAAAGATTTAAGAAGCTGAAACAGATTTTGTACATTTTCTTTTTAAAAATGACTCAAATCGATTGTCAAAATAGTTGATGATTATTTTAATAGTTGTCAACTAATGGATTAATTGACTAATTGTTGCAGCTTCTCTCACCATTCACTAGCGTACATATTTTTTCTAAATTAGGTCCCATGACATCCACAGGAAGGGGCGGGGCTTAGGTTCTGTATCACTGCGTGACGGAGGAAAAGGGACGTCCATGACGTTATTTAGTGAACAGCTGCTCAGGGATTGAGTGAATGAATGAGTTAAACAACACGGGTTGACTGTTGTCATAGCCTCATCCACATTCATCTAATTTAGTTCCCTTCTCTGTAACCTCGTTAACCATCAGGTCTTCACAGAGGGAGCGGGATTAAAATCAGGTTGTTGCTGATCTGCTAATTGCTTTTTGGGTCACATGGTCTGTGGAACAAAGTTAAAAATAGGCGCTATAGATATCTGCTGCTTTTGGTCTCGTGCCATTCTCTCTCTAGAGTTTCCCCCCGCTCACGCATACACAAACACATTCCAAGGCTACGGCTAAATCGAATCATGGCAGCTCCACATTGTGCCCAAGTAGATGAAAGGCCGCGTAGATATGGAGACGGAGGCGGTAGAGCTGCAGTATCTTCTCTGTGGCCTCTGAACAACTCCACTGTACCAGCTGGTGCTCCGCTAATCTCTCTTCACAGATCCCTACGTTCATTCACATAAAGACGTGTGTGGGCCGATGACACCATTCATTCAGCATGTGGCTCTCTGTATCGAGGATGACAGGCACTGATGGATTGCTTTAGCTGAATGCTAAATGTAGCATGCGAGGCTGAAAGAATTTGATTAATCGATTAGTCTTCACAGGGAATAAAGTGTGTACAGGTTTCAGTGACAGCAGGTAATGCTACTGATTACAATCCTGCAGAAAGACTTGTGGAATTGAGACAATTCTAAACTTTATTTGTAAAAGTAAATTAGGGGGATATGAAACATATTTGTTCTAGTCATGACCAACCTGAGGATCTGTTTTTCTGTTTCGTATTGTAAATTAGATACTCGTGGCCGTTTTGGCTTTTTTTGCACAAAACAGCAAATCAGTATGGAGACACCACGTTTTGGTCTCTGGTAACATGAGCAGGAATGTAATGTTTGCAGCCGAATATCCTGTACAGAGATTAACTCTGTAGCTGTAGTTATTTAAACAAATGACTACTAAAAGTCACCACAGTTTAAGCATTGATATGACATGTTAAGCTAGAATGTGCCAATATTCTCTGAATCTACCGACTGACTTCTAATAACTAACTGACAACTACTAATGTTAGAAATTACTATTATTTTGTGTGTGAGGGAAAGTTTTTTATTTGCAACATGCACAATATTATCCATACGTTTAAAAAAAAAATAATTATTAGTGTGAATGCAGAGTCTTTAAATTTAATCAGAAATCTTCTACACATATCATCTGATTTCTTTATTCATCGGCATGTGGACTAGTGTTGCAACAGTTAATCTATGAGCTGTCAGGTTTACATCATATGAGAAAGTTCCAAAAAAGATGTGTAGCGTTCAAGAAAGGATGGTTTGCACACTTCTTAAATTCCGGTATGTTTTCATATCACAGGGAGGAATATTATTGCAATGTTAGTTTTTTTTCAACATCGCTGAGCCCTAGTTTCTGACTGTTTGTTGTTGTTCTGATGGTGCACTAATTATGTTTCACTGAGCTGATTCACGTGTGACACCTGGTGGTAACATTGGGTATACTGGTCCCGTTGTTGCCTTAATATCAAACCAGTTAGACATTTTTCTAAACCAGGCTGACCCTATTGTCTGAGTGGCCTCTAAAGCATAATGTGTGTGTATAGATGAGGGAGTTCTATCTTTGTTGGGACCACATCCATCTCATTGATACACACCAAGCAGCCGATGCTCTAAATCTCTGAAATGTTCTAGCGTGTTTGACTGACAGAGGCATGAAGCTCGTGAACAGCTTGTTTTATTCTGTGTGTTTCAGATGATGTGCTGGTGGAGGAAAACCCAACCAGTGGTCTGTCTGTGCCCGGCCTGATGGCTGCGTCCTCGGCAGCTGGCATGTCCTTCAGCATGGAGATGCCTCGGAAGCGCAAAGGCAGCGCGGACAACCAGTAAGCATGAGTGTGATGGCCTGAGTTTGTCCGACAGGGAAAATCATTTATACTGGTTGCTAATGTCAATCAATTTCTTCATAGGGAAACAAAATCTGCTTCCGTCAATGACGTAGATATGGAAGACGAGCAGAACGGGTACTGTGTACTGAGCTAAGACTTTCCTGTTATGGGCCTTTATGCGTTTTGTTTTTCCTCATAAGTACATTTGTGTTTGTCCTCAGGTCAGAGGAAGAGGACCAACAAGTCAAAATTAAATGCTTCAGGTGGGTTCTGCCTGACTCCACAGTGTTTATAAAACATTCCGATATTCTCCAAATATTAACATCAATGTAAAATTAAAAATATGCCACATTTTACAGATGTGGTCAGCTGGTAAATGACTATTCTGAATAATTTGTTGTTAATCTCTCTGCAGGGAACCACACAGCCAGATCGAGAAGAGGAGACGGGATAAAATGAACAATCTCATTGATAAGCTATCAGCCATGATTCCGACGTGTAACCCTATATCTCGTAAGCTGGATAAACTCACTGTGCTCAGGATGGCCGTGCAGCACCTCAAGTCTCTCAAAGGTATCCGCCGATCAATGGGCAGCAGCGTCCTCTTCACTTTTTTGTTAATTATTTTGAATCCAAACCATTGCAGTTAGCCTGCAAATAACCATTATTCTGATGGTCGATTAATCTATTACTTATTTTGGTTTATTTTGCATAAATTTGCAATACCAGTTCACCCTTATACTGCAATTTTAACACCATTCTCAAAATTAAGTGAACTTTTGAAAAAGAAAATCTGAATTTGGAATAAATGAATGTAGTTTGGTTATTGGATGCTAGTATAGGGCACGTTACACATAGCTGTAATAAACAGAATAGAAGAAGTGAATATTGAGAGTTCAACTATTTCAAACTATTTTGAAATTTGGTTAACCTATCAGTTATTGAAATGATTAATTCATTAGTTGTCTGGCTCATAAAATGGTCAAAAGTAAAAGTAATTATTATGCAGACTGTGTTATATTATTATAGTATATTACAGTAATTGTTTTTATGACTTACAAACACATAAGAGCATTTTAATGTAATTCGTCAATGTGGAGCCAATTTTAGATACTTTATATATAGAGAGATAGTAGATATATACTTAAGATATATAGTACTTTTGTAAAGTAAAAGTACTGAATTATATGTATATGTGTATATGTTTTATTTTCATACATGTTAGGCAGCACTTTTGACACATTTTTTAATAAAAATAAAGGAACGGCATTCTAAACAATAAGATATTCAAATATTAAATCCTTCACCTAAACAGTAATTGAAGCTGATAGATCAAGAAAGTACCTCAAACCTGTATTTTAGTACAATACTTGAGTAAATGTGCTCAGTTACTTTCCACCCCTGGAAGTGGTGCTCTGTGTGTCGTATTATTAAGTATTATTAAAATGATAATGAAAAGCATAACAGAGAAGAAACGGCAACATTTGAGGAGGCAGAGTTCATGTTGTGTGATGGAAGAATAAACACAAACCATTTGGTTTAAACTCGAGTTCTCATCTGTTGATTATTGGCTTAAAGGTAATAACAGTGAGTAAACAAAGCTATTCAAGGTCACAACCTGCTCTAGATACACTACTGTGCACATGTAAATGCGTCTTTTTTTTTTTTAAATGCACAGTGTGAATGTAATGTGATTCATTCTGTGATCTCTGTATCATTAGGTTCAGCAGGCTCCTTCTCTGAAGCCAACTACAAACCCTCATTCCTTCCTGATGAGGAACTCAAACACCTCGTCCTCAAGGTAAAAACACCTAATGATGATAGATACTTTAATGATCCCTATAAGAAGAATAAGAATTTACATATTAATATAGCAGACATAGTGTAAGGATATAGTTTTAAAAGAACAGCGGTAAATATGGGCAATTATAAGGAATAGCATACAGTACTCAGTAGGAAAGGCACAATCGGTATGTAAACATTAATACTGGGAGTAGTGAAACAGTGGAGAGGGAGAAGGTGCAGAGAAATCAGTAACAGATTATCCAAAAGAAACTCATCAGCCACCAACAAGACTGTAAACTTCAACCAAGGATTCTGCTTCACTGTGGCATCTGTTCATCAAAAAAAAAAAACAACACTAAATTTACCTGAAGAGAATTTTTGGCTAATTATGTTTCATCATTAAAACAGCGAGCAAACAGTAGCATACACAAACACTCGGGTGTATTTTCTAGCAGCATCTAGTGGTGAGTTTGTAGATTGCAACCGAGTACCCCAATGTGTAGGAGAACCTAGTCCATCTCTACAGTCAATTTGATTATATACTAATTAAAACATGCTTATGAATATTATTTATTATTCCATTTCCTCCATTTCCTTCCTTCGCTGCTAAATCTTGACACTGCACCTTTTAAACATGATCCTTTGAACATGTGGTCACGCTGCATCTGTTGTTTCTTTACTGCAGGCTGCAGACGGCTTCCTGTTTGTTGTGGGATGTGATCGTGGAAAAATAGTTTTTGTCTCAGAGTCCGTCACGAAGATCTTAAATTATAGTCGGGTAACGCATTTCTTTTTGAACTGTATCTGCAGCATCTTCTGTTCATATGAAACAAACAACACCAGATGTTACTCTATTCCAGTATCATCCAATCAGCTGATAGCTGTCACAGAATGACACGATAAAAACTATGTTTATATTTATAGTAATAATTTCAAATAAGTAAGTCAATGTGTCTTTTTTTTACAAGTAGTATTAATTCTTGTTAATTCCATGTATTACACTAGTAGTTGTTAACTGCTATGCCTGAAATCTTCGTAGAACTCTTCACGGTTCAGGCGGATCACTGGAAAGAAATCCCCAGTAACACATGACTCCTTTGATGATGAAAATGAAGATGTTGCATAATGAGTTATTTTCATGGATGTGGGAGTTCAATGTATTGTAAATATCAAGGTATTGATCAGTGGAGGAACAGACTTCATTATAAGCTCATTCCTACTTCAATTAGAATCTGCCTCCATCCGTATTTCATTCAGTGGTCAACAGTTCACAGTCAGTATTTTGTATGTTAAAGATGTTATCAATTAGCAGGAATATTTTTTTTTTCACAGCAGCCATGTTTATATGAAGCATTAACCAATGATACGAATTAAGGTTCTGTTCAGGTCAAACAGTCGTGTGACACAGCTGAAAAAAGAAAAAGCTCTGCTGCAATAAAGAGGAACAGAATCTTAACCACTTAAGCCCCAGGCCAATTTTTCAGTTTTCTTGCTAGAAATGTGGAATATCGCTAGAACCACAAGGTTTATGTACATGTATTAGTATCAAAAGAAAAGTAGAACATAGGACGTGACTACAGAAGCGTCAGAATCAATTTATGTTGCTGTTATAGATGAAATGTGTTTTATTACAGATAAAAATACTTTATTTAAAACTTAAACAAGAACTGACCCAAATCGGGAAACAAAAAAACTTGAAATAAGTTAAATTATCTACAATGCAAAGTTTAATAAGATTCAAAAGAGTTCAAAGATAATTTATTTGTCCAAAAAATCATAGATATTACATCAAGGATCATTACAAAACATGAAGAATATATTCTGTACGATGTTTAAAAAAGGAATTATAAAGGACCCAATTAAATAATCACACAAATGACTCAAATCTAAATTACTTATTATTGTTGCATCCATACTACTGATATTATATTAAACAATTTTATTATTATATTGGTGATGTGGATATTGTCAATATATTGATACTGTAACAGTAACATTGTTTTTCACTTCAGATAAGAATTATTTACTATTGTAGCTGAAGTTTTCTCATGCGATATATGAATAAAACGTGAAAAGGGTCTATAGCTTAATATGCAGGATGATTTCTATGTCTGATAATCAGCATTTAATGATCTGTCTGTTGTTCTTGCAGGCAGAGCTTATTGGACAGAGCTTGTTTGATTACATCCATCCTAAGGACATGGGCAAAGTGAAGGAGCAGCTGTCGGCCTCTGAGTTATACCCCCGAGAACGGCTAATTGATGCTAAAAGTGAAGCATTTACTATATTTATCTTGTGTCTGTGTGCGTCTGTGTCAATGTTCGCATGTGTATATGCATCTGTGTGCGTGTGTGTATTAATGATCATATTTAACACTCCCGTTCTCCTCAGCCGGTCTGCAGGTGCAGGCCGACCTCCCTGTAGGTGCAGCACGTCTCTGTTCGGGCGCTCGTCGCTCGTTCTTCTGCCGCATGAAGTACAACAAGGTTTGCGTCAAAGTGGAGGACAAGGAGTTCCAGGCCAGCACCTCCAAAAAGAAAGGTTGGAACATGACTCTCTGGATAAGGTTTTTAACCTTCAGAGGTTAAATTTTGTACTTTGTGTAACCGTGAATACAGGGGTGTCAAACATGCGGCCAGAACCGGCCCACTAAAGGGTCCAATCCGGCCCACTGGGTGACTGTACAAAATGAGAGAATAAATGGACCAGTTACTATTTCTTCATATAAATGTGAAGTCAAGGAGCATCTTTCAGAGATGAAGCGATAAAATATTTATAGATTTGATTTGTAGATGGTTTGTTAAACAGAAGATAACTTCACCTGCTGCTTAAGAGACTAAATATTGTTCAGTGACTAAATGTTTTGAATTGACCACATAGCAGTAATTTACACCAGAAATAGCATTTTTTTCTCATGTCATGTTAATTAATTGTGTAAATACTTGTATTTCTTTACACAAATGGAGGAGAAATCTGTATGTTTATAATGTAGATTTGTACTGGTCTGACCCAGTTAAGATCAAATTGCGCTGTATGTGGCCCATGAACTAAAGTGAGTTTGACACCCCTGGTCAATACTTTATTGATTTTCCTCTAACCACACACCACAATTTGAAACCAACAACAAAACAAATCTTACTTTACAGTAAAGTGATGCCACCGCTCTGCTGCTGAAGTCGAGTCCCCCTGATGTAAAGGAACAAATTAATAGAGTGGGGGGTGTGTGTTGCGTTGTGCCTGCAGAGTCGCAGAAGTACTGCACAGTTCACTGTACCGGATACATGCGCAGCTGGCCCAGCAGCCAGCTGGGAGCGGAGGGCGAGGCCGAGGCCGATAAACAGGACAGCTCCCACTTCAGCTGCCTGGTGGCGATGGGGCGACTCCACTACAACTCGTCTCCACAGGCCAACGGAGAAGTCCGTGTCAAACCCACAGAGTTCATCACACGCTGCGCCATGGATGGAAAATTCACCTTTGTCGATCAAAGGTAGGATTCAACACTGGGACAGGAGGTGGAGAATCAGCTGTTGTTGACGCAATGATCATGCATCAAATAGTATAAAGTTTGTGTAACAGGAAGACAAGACAGAATGTTCTAAACACATATTTATGTGTTTTTTAGTACATTTTTATTATAATAGAGCTTATAAATAACCAGCCTGTATCTCTGATGACTACATATTTACATCAGTTACTGGAGCCAGTCAGTTTTTTTCTTGTTTTCTTTCATTCAATGGTCTTTTTATTATTGATAAAACTGTAAATGTACACGGAAAGGATTTTTTGTTTTCTTGAGCAACAATCTAACACATACCACTGCTCAAACATGGACAGAAAATCACAGCTGACCACATAGCAGTAATACAGATAGAGTATCAATGTCAATCACAGATTTGCCTCAATAGGCTTTAAAGTTTGTACAACCCAACACCTCGTAACCTTAGACCCAGTTATGCAGTTAGAATTGAAATAGTTGCAGTGACATTATTACACACAGGAAAACATGGCAAGAATTATGTACTTGGATGCATGCATATGTAAGGTTTGGAAAAAATAAGAAAAAATTAAATTTAAAAATAAAGTTTAAAATATATATATATATATATATATATATATATATATATATATTTATTTATTTATTTATTTTTATTTTTTTGAAGGTGTTTTCTTAAAGAATTCCCCAAAAGAATTCCACATTTAATAAAATTTACTCCCTAATCATTGGATAGTATATTGAATATTTTCCAGATTCATGCAGACCTAAGACATTATATCTTTAATGGAGGAGGAGCAGATTCTTTTCATTTAATTGAGGTTGCTCATCAAGTCAGTAATGAAATAAAAGCCTGTTTTTTGGATTAATTTTTTTTTTTTTTTTTATTAACCTAAGATTTGTGTAACAGCTAAATGGAAAAAAATCGGGAAAACAATATTTAAAATGTATTTAGTTGAGGCAAATGGTACATCACACAATAATATATTGACACAACAGCTAAAAAACTAACACAACTAAACTAAAAAAAGAACTATTAAAAAAATACATTTAAATTAATGTGGTGAAGCTTGGTAAATATTTCTTTAATTTTTATTATTTTATTATTAGAAAAACAATTTAAATTGAAAATTGTTCTTAGAAAATTAAATCAAGATTTTTTTGTATGTGTTATTTGGCCCAGAAATATCCATCACAAATGGCTCTTCTCCATTTCAAATATCCTACAGTGAAATATTTCCATTGTTAAGCTGCATATTTTAACGCTTCAATTTCTGTCACAGGGCGACGACCGTCCTTGGTTATCTTCCCCAAGAACTGCTCGGGACATCGTGCTACGAGTATTTCCATCAAGACGACTTACCACATTTAGCTGAGAGACATCGAAAAGGTAAAAGTATTTGTCTAATTGTCCAATTATCACTTTACGAATCGAGTTTATTAACCCTAGTAAACACTAACAGGTCCTCTCCCTGTGTTTCTTCCACAGTACTGCGCAGTAAAGAGAAAATAGAGACAAACTGTTATAAGTTCAAAACAAAATGTGGCACTTTTGTCACTCTACAAAGTCAGTGGTTTAGTTTTGTAAATCCCTGGACCAAAGAAGTAGAATACATAGTGTCAACTAATACAGTCATATCGTAAGTATCTGCTGAAATCCCTTTCTGAATGACTTAACATATAACTGAGAAATTCATAATTATTAATCTTTATTATTATATTCATATTGTTATTAATCTTGTGAACAGGCAGGATCACAGTGAAACAAGTCGGTCGGGAAACAAGTCAGAACAGTCAAACAACTCCAAGACTCCTGAGGGTGAGCTGAATTATACACAATGATCAACATATACCTTTAAAAGTACAGATTAATTTTAGTGGTCTGCTGCAATATGAACTGTATATATGTTGTTTTTTTCTGTTAGAAGACGGCAAGAAGTCGCTTCCAATCATCCCAGGCATCTCCACCACACCTGGAACTATGATTTATGCCGGAAGCATCGGAACGCAAATCGCCAACGAGCTGCTGGATTTCAACAGGTGTGGAGCTCACACAGCGGAACCTTTACTCCTTAGTTACAGGTGGCAGCACCATAACTGTGTTCAGGGTGATGTCGGCAGCATATGAGAAGCTTCCAACCTCCAAATGTTACCTACAAAAAAACACTGGTTAGCATTTAAACAAGCTGTGTGTAACATTTATGAAGCAGTATTCATGTTGTGATCTACTTTCTCAGACTAGAACAGTCTGTGGAATAACTTTCATGTGAAGAGGTTATCCAACTAAAAACTACACGCTTTCCAGCTATATTTTTTAATTAACCTTTATTTACCCAGGCAAGCAATTTAGAACAACTTGTTATTTACAAGAGCTGCCAAAAAGCAAGTATTTTTGAATAGACAAGGCGGTGAAAGGCTAAAAAAACAAGGATATATGTTATACAAAACTTTTTTATATTATATTATTTATTATATTAAAATTATTTACAGAACAGTTTAATAGTAGTAATATAATAGTACTAGTAATGGGATGGCTAACGCAACAAAACAGCTGCAATAATAAGCCACACACACACACAGCAGAAAACCACCCGAGTGACCGCAGAATATCACACATCCTCTTTATTTACCCATCATAAATTAGTCCAAAAGTTTGACACTTTTTTGTGTGTATGTGCGTGTGTGTCAAAGCTGCGGAAAGCAACCTGCTAAGTTTTACTGAAGTATGGTTCAAAACAGATTTATTTTGTGTTTATTATGAGCAGGTATGAGCTGTAGCTCATGTAAAACTATTAAAAAGTTACACTAGCCTTGTTAATAACAGACAGTTACAGCGCAGCCATTTATTAGGTTTCAATGCCTTGTTACGATGATAGACATCGAAATCGAATCATTGATTTTTTTTTTTGTGTGTGTATTTCAGTCTGTCTGCATTAATGCTACAGTGTTTGCTATTTCACTAATCAGTTGTTTCAGATGTTACTCTGTGTATTTATAAGTTGATTTGTGTTTCTTCAGGTTGAATTCATCACCGTCCAGTGGCTCTGTCAGTCCCTTCAGTTTACCACAGGACAAGTCTCCACACACTCACAATCAAGTCAGCAACAATGTGAGCGGTTGATTGTTATTGATGCATCTGTTCTGGTTATTTATGTAAAACAGTCTCTCGTAGCCTGTTAGTGGTCTCCCCCATCATGATTATCTGCTGCCTTGTTGCTGCTGAGCTGTGATTTGTTCCTCCCGTTCGTCTCCAGGTGCCAAATGGAGAATCAGCAAACATGGAGGTGCCAGAAAAGTCGACCTCTGAGGACGAGCCTCAGGGAGCTGCGTTCTCCGGAGGAGAATCACTCATGGGTACTTTGCACAATCCTGTTGATAAGCTCATTTTTAATAGGGCTGCAACTAACAAGTATTCTGATAGTCGATTAATTTATTGATTGTTGAAACAATTAATCGTTGAGTTGTTTGGTTGTAAAATACTAATCCTTGTTTCCACAGTTAAAGATTCAACCTAAAATATTCTTTTTTTGTCCAGACCAACAGTCTATATAACATAGATCACCAATGAATTATTATAGAAAAACAACAACAAAAAAAGAAAACAGAAATATTCGAATTTGAGAAGCTGGAACCAGAAAATGTGTCCCATTTTCTTCTTAAAATGACTCAAATCAGTTAATCGATTATCAGAATTGTTGGTGATTAATGTAATAGTTGGCTACTAATAGATTAATCGACTAACTGTTACACCTTTGCTTATAATCTGCATGTTTGGAGTCAGAAAGCTTTATTGCCATAGGATTTGCTATGTGGCACCTGAAAACTGCATACACTCCTACACACATGCCCATAGATTTATTTACTGCTGTCTTTGTAGCATTTTGTGAAGAGGTTACCGTGGTGGGCAGAGTGAGTCTAATGATTTTCTGGGATGTGTTTGCATACGTGCCTGTGATACGGTATGTTAAGACTCTGTTAGCGGAGCAGTCGGTATGTTGTCAGTTATGTTCAACTCAGACGACTGTCCTTGTTCCAGTCTACATGTGCAGCAGGTAAACCGAATTCTTGACAGAAACCATGTCACTGCACTACAATAGGTGGTGATATACAATATTTACCTTGTTAGTATTGGACCTTTTTTGGCAACAAAATTCAAAAGACATGTAAATTAGCAGGTTAGCAACCCCAAAGTTAAACTGGCACAATGGACAATTTTACATGTGCATAGTGAACTTTGTGTTCGCTCTGATTACCAAGTTACTAGCTTCTACTGGTTTGAATTATTCTGTTTGCGTTTTACATACTATTAAGTCGAAGCTTGGCAATGACCTTGAGTTCGTTCAGCTCCAGTGTGATTGGGATGGAGCAGCGGCTAAAGAGCTATATTCCATTCACATTATCTGGTTGTATTAGTTAAATTTCAGTCAAGCCGTCATGTTTACATGTACATTAAAAGTTCAATGTCATTTGGACTGACACAATATAATGTCATATAAACATTCTCAGTGAAAAGGCCTTGAACTCAGACCTGTATTTATAATTCATTAAATGAATCTTTTCCTCTGCAGGGGAGAACTCCCAGCTGGACCTGGACAGCGTGGTGGGACCGGGCCTTAGTAGTCTTAGCAACGATGAAGCAGCCATGGCGGTGATCATGAGCCTCTTGGAGACAGACACGAACTTGGGCGAGGCGGTGGACTTTGAGGAGATGCACTGGTCTTTATAGAATCCAACAGTGTGACACAGCGACACACTGAAACACACTTAGGTCATTTTTTTTTTTGATGACAAGAACTGCTCGAATGCTTTCCTCCAAGAAGCAGTGTTGTTCTTTTTTTTTTTTTTTTTTAAACAGCTTTTTTATTTATTAGTTACTGTTTCCCAGATAAGCTGTGTAGAGTGCGGCTGCTCTGACGGAGGAGGACGAGCCTCTGAAGCCTTAAAGCAGCTGCTGCCGGACACTCACTGTCATCCTCTGTTTAACTGAAGAACCCTCGAACACAAACAGTCACATGATTCACCGTGTTTCTCTCCCACACCTTCACTTGAACAGAAGTTGGGAGTGACGATGCAAAAAATCAAATTTGCACTGAATAGGTTTATGTTATGGTTTTTTTTTGTTTTTGTTTTTTTTAAAGGTTGTATTTCATTAGGTACTGTATGTTTATGAAAATGCGAGGACCTTGACACCCTGACCCCTCTCTGACCCCTCAGGATCCAAACCAGACCACACTTCCATCACCTCCAAACTCAGAGTCAGCTCATCATTTGCTGCTCGGAGACTCTCTAACGTATCCACGGTGTTTCCAAGGAAACAGTCCACTAAGCTCCTCTCTTCTACACTAACTTGGGCATGAATCATGTGTGAATGTGGTTTGATTGCAAACATCATGTCTTCAGGCCGGATCTGTCTTAAAGGGACAGTTTGCATCTGTAAGATATTTAATTTTGCAGGATGCATCAATAGATGTTTAAACTTTACATGGTGAAACTTTAACGCAACTAGTTGCATTAAGCTGCATTTTCTGCAGCGTCACAGTTACATAAAGAAGTAAAAAAAATAATCAAGTATCATACAACACTAGTTTATTCCACTAAATCTAACAAGACTCCTAATTTGTTGTGTTATAGAATTTTCTTGATTTTCTCCCTATTTTATATGAATCGATTTGAGTCATTTTAAAGAAGAAAATGAAGAAAAAAGAAGAAAAGAAAAAGTTCTTTAGTCTATAATTGTAAACTGATCTGAACTTAGTGTTGTGGACTGTTGGTCTGGCAAAAAAATATATATATATATATATATTTTATTAGGTTTTGGAAAACAGATCAACATTTTACACCATTTTTGGACCAAACAACTAAAAATGTTTAATCAATTGATTCATCAACTTTCAAATAGTTGTTTGTTGCAGCCCTCTTGTAACCATAGCAACTTTTGCATCGTTTTCTTGCTGGATAATATTAATTGGGATGTGTTGTTTTTCTTCTGGCTCTATGTCTGTTTTTTTCCTTTAAAAGGAGGACATCAGAGACTTTTTTTTTTTTTCACTTTCCGAATTGTTTTTAGTAAACATGGGTCCGCTGTTGGATGTCATTCTGTCACGTTATCTAAGAGATTTGACTGGCTGCTGCATGCAAGTTGAGTCTTGCAGATGTTGCAGCTGATCTTAAGACCAGTTTCAAGTGCGTTGGAGAGTTTTCCTCGACTGCAGCTGTTTCACCAGAGCGACTAAAGTTGCATGAAAGTTTCACCGTGTACAGTCAGCCTCCAGCGTCGGCCACACTGGAACATCTTCCGGCAGACATGATCCAGTGTTGTGTTGGGGCCCAGCTGGTTCGTTACTTCAGACTAAACCAAACTGCACGTTAGAGGTTTGGTTTACGACGTCTGGCCAGAAAACCCGTTTCACATCTGAGACGTTTGATCGATATGTGTCTGACGGTAGAAGAAGTGATAACTCAGGGAGTGATGAAACGCAGCTGCTGCCATATCCACATGACACAGTGCAGCTATATCAGTATTTGTCCTCCAGTTAAAGGTTTTACATACTTCATGCAATCCCAGAATCCACTACTCTGTTCTGTGGTGAAAGTGTTCATCTGTTTTCTGCACTTTTTTCAGCTTTATAAGCCATAGCTTTAGCTTTTCTTCTGTTTTTTTTTCCATTTACGCACTGACAGTGTTTCAGAAGACACCCTCATGTTTATGTGCTCGGAGTTTTCATGCGTTCATTTATTAAGGGATTATGCAAAGCGATCATTCCATAACTATTTAGCTTTAACTTTAAGGTTTGTTCCTTTTTTTTTTTCCCCTGTGCATTGTTGTCGTCACTCCACATCCTGCAGGTAGAAGCCGTGCTGCTGACGTGTCATATGACTTGAATCGGTCGTTGAGTTTTATTGATCCTGTTGCCGTTTACCTCATCTAGTTTTGTTTCGCCCGTGCTTACAGTCTCACGTCTTCGCGTGGGATGACCTGCTGGTCGGTGAGAATCAGGTGAAGGCCCGCTCGGCCTAACGAATCGTTGTCAGCTGAAGGTTGAATCTACCAAAGCGCGTCAAGTTATCGTTCTACATCCAGATTCAAACAGGTTGGCAGCAAACGTCGCTGATGCAAAACAATAGCAAGATTTGGATTCGAAATGTGTTTAAGGAAATATGTTTGGCTGTTGTAAAATTGTATGTAAGCATTTCAAGTTATTAAAAGTGAATGCATAGTCTACAAATTATGAAAAGGTTAATTAACAACACTAAGAGGACACATATTGTGTTGGTAACTTGATCTGTTTCTGCTGCTGGAGGCTTCTAGGCAGCAAGAATCTGTCAGAAGTGTTAAAATGTGTATCTGTTCCTTCACCTCTTTTATTAACACCAAACTAATCAGCCCCGATATTAGTCTATATTTCTGCCCATATATAAATAATTTATCGTCATCTCTTGAGGACTGTTAAGGATTTTCCGATGAAGAATCTTTTTTTTTTTTTTTTTCCAAGGGAATGGAATTTTGTGAATAGTGGAGAAAGCTCTTTTTGCTCCTAGATGAGGAGCCGGTGATGGACCAGCTAGATTCCTGCGGACCTTCCTGCCTGTGTCCGAAGTGCCTTTGGACATTTCTGCTCGGACACGACAGACCTGTGTTGACTTTGGAGGCCGCCGCCCACCTGGCGACTGTCTAAAAAAATGTATCATTGGATTATTAACTTGACCCAACATGGCAGACTGCACATCACCAATCAGTGGAAGCTTGTTCACAGATGCAGCAGCAGCAGGCAAAAAAAAGGCCCTTTTTTGTATCGTTTCTGTTCTTCATGGTTAATCATTGCACTGTAACTGCTCTGTTTTGTATGTAGTTGCATGCAGCTTTGTATCATGTTTAATGGAATCGTTAGTTTTTTGGAAATTCATCAACTGCCCCTGACCAGGAGTGGAAGAGTCTGAACCTTTAGGCTCTGAGTGGACGGCTGGGAGCTTCTTACTGCTTCCATTGTTCCACTTTCTGCATCTATAAATCCATTTTGTTTGAGTTTTGGGCTCAAGAGGAAGCACTTACTCTGTTTGTCTGTTGCATTACTGCTGCTACTATCAACATGTCTGTTTTTTGTCTTCCCAGGTTGTCATGTTGTTAATAAATATTAGTTTACTGAACACCCAGCAGGATCTTTGGCTATAATTCAAACACTTCAAATATCAATTAGTAGCAACAGATACTCTGAACTCGTAATGTTTGATCAAGTTCTTGTCCTTCTTCGTAATGAGATAAAATGAGTCTTGTCTCCCAGTGGAGAAATGTATTTTGGCCATTTAGTTGTGTTCAACATCCAGTACATCTGGAAAGTATTCACAGCGCTTCACTTCTTCCACATTTTGTAATGTTACAGCCTTATTCCAAAACGGTTTCAATTCATTTTTTTCCTCAAAATTCTACACATAACACCCCATAATGATAATGTGATTTTTTTATATATATATTTTTTCAAATTTATTAAAAATAAAAAAACAACTAAGAAACCACATGTACATAAGTATTAACAGCCTTTACTCAATACTTTGATGCACCTTTGGCAGCAATTACAGCCTCAAGTCTTTTTGAATATGATGCCACAAGCTTGGTACACTTATCTTTGGGCAGTTTTGCCCATTCCTCTTTGCAGCACCTCTCAAACTCCATTAAGTTGGATGAGAAGCGTCAGTGCTCAGCCATTTTCAGATCTCTCCAGAGATGTTCAATCAGATTCTAGTCTGGGCTCTGGCTGGGCCACTCAAGGACATTCACAGAGTTGTCCTGAAGCCACTCCTTTGATATCTTGGCTGTGTGCTTAGGGTCGTTGTCCTGCTGAAAGATGAACCGTCGCCCCAGTCTGAGGTCAAGAGCTCTGGAGCAGGTTTTCATCCAGGATGTGTCTGTACATTGCTGCATTCATCTTTCCCTCTATCCTGACTAGTCTCCCAGTTCCTGCCACTGAAAAACATCCCCACAGCCTGATGCTGCCACCACCATGTTTCACTGTAGGGATGGTATTGGTCTGGTGATGAGTGGTGCCTGGTTTCCTCCAAACATGATGCCTGATGCCATGATGCATTCACACCAAAGAGTTCAATCTTTGTCTCATCAGACCAGAGAATTCTGTTACTCATGGTCTGAGAGTCCTTCAGGTGCCTTTTGGCAAACTCCAGGCGGGCTGCCATGTGCCTTTTACTAAGGCACATATACTATATTCTAGTATAATCAAACTAGAATTGACATGCAGTATCACACACACACACACACACATCCATACACACCAAAAAAATAATCACACAATGCTCTACACTAAAGTTCTGCAGCCTTCAGTCTGCAGTGAGACGCTTTAGAAACAACCCCCTGCTTTTGGAGTAATTAATTTGCCCTCCGCTGCAGCACTGTAACCTTCCTTCTGTCTCTCAGCCTGAGGAGATTAGCTGTGAGTAATTTGTAAAATGTAATAAGGCCTTGGTCGGTGCAATTAAGAAAGCGTAGCGTAAGCTGGGATTTGTTGTGTATATAAAGTGAAACAGTGAAAGTGCAGTTGTTGCTCCTTCGTTACAGAATGGGCCAAGCTGCAACTCTGCCCTGTAGGAGAGGAGAGTCCTATGTTACAGAGCTGTATCAGTGGTTCAGGTAAGAGTTTCAGCTTTAAATTATACACAGAAAAAATGCACCTGAAGTATACCCATATCCCTGTGTTTATTTAGTCACAGGACTGTTATGGGAAATGTTAAGGGGACTCATTTTTGTTACGTTCCAGATACGTTTTCAGTGCAATTGCTTGATCTGTTTAAAGGACAAGTTCACAAGTTTTCCAGTGTGTTTAAGCAACATTCAGGTGTTAATATGAAAACTGCCACCTTTTTTCCTGCTGTAATTATTACCAGACATAGATGTCCTCACAATGATAGGGGACAAAGAAACTACATCTAAAAATGGAGTGTCTGTTTTCATTTTCACCTACATCAGGATTCTAGACAGAAAAGGGGAGTTTGCACAAAGAAAAGAGTATATACTTTGAAATATATACACTTGATTTTACTTGGTTTTTTAATTGGTGCAACTTAAACCTTAAATTATCTCCAAATAAACGTACATATGTCATTGTTATGATGAGCATCTTTTATCAATTGTGAAGCTTTATGGAGTTATGTAGGAATAGAGTATTGTTTCATTCCATTCATTTTTCATGATTCCACACTGCTGATTAGCTGCACTTTGCTGTAGGAAAGTGGCTAAAAATCATTTGGCTTAACCATCCCAGTGCCCAGGTCCCAGCTTTCAAACACATAATCTCTACAGGTTGGAGATGGGGTATTTTTATTGCTCTTAATTCTCAAACATTCTATGAATCTGTCCTGTCGTTCAAATGACCTTAAATGTTTTCTCCTGTCCAACAACAGAAATGATTCGGATGATCATCTGTTCTTTGTCTTTTCTTGTGACAGAAAGTTTATAAATGAATGTCCAAGTGGGCTGATCACTCTTCATGAGTTTCAAAAGCATTTCTGTGATGGAACAGTTGGCAGTGAGTCAGCAGAATATGCAGAGAAGATATTCCGCACACTGGACAATAATGCAGTAAGCATGAAAAACACCATATACCAGCTTTCCTATGCGGTGTGGAAGATAATGAGATTATTATAATAAATGAATTAATTCTAGATCTGAATAAGTGTGGAAAAAAGGAAATGTTGAAAAATGTGTTTCTCGACTACTGCCCCCCATTCTGTTTTTCTAAAATCTAAAATTCTGAATTAGTAAAAATGAATTTATCATACAGGTGTGTTTTCATGACATTTCCAGCAGGTAGCATGTGAAATATTTACTACTGTGAGAGCACAGGCCAGAAATGTGACAATATGCTTGAACTGCACATGTACATAGCATCACAAATAACCAAATATTAAGCTTGTCTGAACAATTACAGAGATCACATGTGATCAACAAAGATTGATTGATTTTCTGTACAAGGAAACCCCTTATGGCTGCGTTCATTGTTGTTTCCAAAACTGCATATATACTATACTATTTGATTTTTTTCAACTATTTCTTTTTTTCAACTCATAAAAATATATAGGTGGAAGACTGGTCTAATTGTATTTATTGAGTCTGTTCATTATCTATGGACTAGACATTAACTAGGGTCTGACAAATCTACTGAGATGCCTGGAAATTAAAGTCAGGAAGTTTGAAAAATAAAATGTGTAGGAACTCTACGGAGGAGTATTAGGGCCACAGAAAAAAAAATGTAATGGGTAAAAATGGTTTTGTATTTGTTCCAGAAAAAAGGAAGGAACAAGTTTTACATTTTTTCCCCATAATTCTGAAATTAAAGTCAGATTTCTGACTTTTTCCCTCAGAATTCTGAACTTAAAATCTAATTTCTCGAATGAATAAAAAAAAGTCAGATTGCTGACTCTAATTTAATCTCCCATTTTTTTTATTTTCCTGAGATTAAAGTCAGAATTCTGACTTTTTTTGTCTGGAATAAATAAAAAAAGGGGGAAAAAAAGTCTGATTTCTGACTTTTATCTTAGAATTTTTTACTTTTTCTAAGATTAAAGTCAGAATTTTTAATTTTCCCTGACATAAATTCAATAAAAAAAAGGAAGAGTTAGATCTCTGACTTTAATCTCTTTTTCCTTTTTTTCCTCAGAATTCAGAGACTAAATCCTGACTTTTTTTCTGGAATAATTGTTTAAATAAACAATCTCAGAATTTGGAGATTAAAATTAACATTATAACTTTTTTTAAATAAATAAAATCTGCAGTGAATAAAAAAACAATCCTACCCCTTACATTTGTTTTTAGTGGCCATATACTTTTACATAGCCTCCAGACTGAAGAGGTCAGGGGTGGATGATGATCCATGTATAAGAATGCCTGATGAGGTGGTGTCTGCTGCAGGACGGGGTGGTGGACTTCAGGGAGTACGTCATGGCCATCAGCATGCTCATCGAAGGCTCACCGGTGGAGAAGCTGCGCTGGTCATTCAAGCTCTACGACAAAGACAGAGACGGAGCCATCACACGAGAGGAGATGCTGGAGATCATGCAGGTGTGTGTGTGTCATCACCACAGTAAATTCACTCAAAACTGTTTGCAGTGCAGTTTTGAAGCACTTGCACTTTACTTGAGTATTTCAATGTGTTTTTACTTTATACGTCTCTACATTTGTCTGGCTACATCTGTCAGCTATTACTTTCAGGTGAAGATTTTCATATTTTACATGAACTAAGATGTTTGTTTATCTACAATCTAGTCTCAGATGTATTTAATCATCAAAACAAGTAGTATAATATACTATTATAATGTAACAGTCTGCATAACGACTACTTATACTTTTAGTAATTTAAGCACATTTTGCTGTTAATACTTTTGTATTTTTACTTCAGTAAATTTTTCACTTCAGGACTTATTCAGGACAGTTTTTTTTCATCAGTGTTTTATTCTTTTACTTTTCCGCAACTAAAAAATCTGACGTACGAGACATGACAAAAACTTCAATTTATTTGTGACACAATGATGCTCAAAGTGTGCTTTTCTTTTTCCTCCTCAGGCTGTTTATAAGATGAGTGTAGCTACTGCTTTAACCAAACCCAACCCGCTCACAGCTGAAGAATGCACCAACAGGATCTTCGTGAGATTAGATAAAGACAATAACGGTGAGGAAATGATTTTTCCTTTCTGCTTGAAAACATGGCTCCGTGTTATTCAAGGTCATATTCAACCTCAAAGTCTTCACCTTAGTAAACTAACATACGACTGCTGCTAATATTCCTGGAGATGATGTCAATAAATATATTGATTAAGCAGTACCTCCCAGTTGGGGTCAATGTGACAAAAACTTTCAACATGATTTGTGTTTATGTTCTTCAGGACTTATTCAGTACTTCCATTGTGTAGATAGATACTGTGTAGGTAGACAGTCTTGCTGCTGTAATGTGATCCTGAAGAATTCTTTCACCAGTCAGAACATGTCTGAGCTCATTATTGAGTCAGATGAAGGAAGATATGCACATACCTGAGGCTGAGGTCACTCGCTGCAGCATGAGAAGTGTGCACAGGACCTTTTTATGTGTTTAATGTAAAACATATAGAGAGATAAATAGTCGTTATGCAAAAGTTGAATCTGGAGCAGAATGATCTGGATTTGTAAATCCTATGTTTTGCTCTCAGGATCAGTTAATCTATGCTATGTTTGTGCCATTTTTTAAAGTAATTTTGAATCTAATTGACCTGATAATTTCCATCAACCTAATATCATGTAATTTAAACGTAAACGTCTGCATTGTTTGATTTAAAACAAAAAACACAAGTTACTGTAACTTCTGATTTTTTAAAGCAACAACATGAACAAAAACAGGAAAAAGTTTAAAACCGTTCAACTTGAAAATGTGTCTATAATAAAGGAAATTAAGGACATATCACAAACACAACAAAAACACACAAACATCCCTTTTAAATAATGTAGAAAATTAGTTGGAACAACTTAATTTTGTAAGTAATCAACCTAAAACCTTTGTGTTTAAAGTTTTAATTGTTGTTTTTTAAATCTTAAACTTCTTGAATGCCTCAGATTTCAGTAAACAAATCAGTGGATCTTCAAACTGAAGAGGATCCACTTTTTATCAGAAATATCAGTAACACCAGTAACACCATCAAGACCGGTAATACCAGTACCTTTAGTAACATCAGTAACACCATGAACACCAGTAACATGTTACATGTTGCTCTCGACCTGTAATGATTGTCCTTGCTGTGTGCAGCCATCAACATTAACACCAGTACCACCAGTACCACCAGTAACACCATTATCATCAGTAACACCAGGAACATGTCACATGTTGCTCTCTACCTGTAATCAGCCATCACCAGTAACACCAGTAACATGCCTTTCTACCTGTAATCAGCCATCACCAGTCCCACCAGTAACACCAGTAACACCAGTAACACCAGTACCACCAGTAACATGCCTTTCTACCTGTAATCAGCCATCACCAGTCCCACCAGTAACATGCCTTTCTACCTGTAATCAGCCATCACCAGTACCACCAGTAACATGCCTTTCTACCTGTAATTAGCCATCACCAGTCCCACCAGTAACACCAGTAACATGCCTCTCTACCTGTAATCAGCCATCATCAGTCTGGAGGAGTTCATCGAGGGAGCTCTGGATGACGACTGGATCAGGGAGATGTTGGAGTGTGACCCCAGCACGGTGAAGGTGGAGCGTCCCCTGAGGAGGGACACAGCTCTGGGAACACACGGCTGACCTGCCGCTCCTCACGGAGGGTTGGACTGTCGTCTGCCGGGCAACGTACGCGTTTATTATTATGGTCTGTGGGGGGAACTTGAAGAGAATGTTTGCCACAATATCAAGTGTTCATTTCTGCTAACATTAAGTTGGATCAATGCTTTGTTTTATTCTTCGTTGGTGTTTTCTTTGCTGCATCATTTCTATTTTACTGTCTGCATATATTAATCCCATTAATGATCTCTTTATGCAATAAATCATGGTTGTCAGAGATTGAAATATTACTTTTTCTTTTCATATTATTAAATACAGTCTATAGTCAATGTGGAGACAAACAAAAGAAAGACGACTTACCTAGAAACAATTAAATAAATAATTAACAACACAAGTCAAGACAGAAGAAGACTCGATCTGCTTGTTCCTCCATTTTATCGGTGTTCACTTTATTATTAAAGATTTGTTTAAACTTACTTCATGTTCTGCATGCATTTGTCAGTGTAGTTTTCTATTTGTTCTTATTGAAAACATTAGTGGTAGAAGTTTACTCGAGTAGCCTATTCAGTCAAATTATTATTATTATTGTATAGGATTTTCACTTTATGTCACTAAATTCTTAGTTTTTAGAGCTGTAAGGTAAAAATTAAATGTCCCAAACCACTGCAATATTAAATATAATATAAGATACTTTAAAGCAGAACTCATTTCATAACATGCACTTTATATTTTTACTATTCACTCATAGTTCCAAAATTAACGACACAAATTTCATACAACAGAAAAAAAACTATAATAATTGTGAATCAAACTGATTTTAATGAACTATGTAGCACATTCTTTATTAAATAAAACAATTTAATCTGTAAATTCTATAAATAGATTATTTAAGTTTCCAGCAGTGTAGTGACACACTCTGACCGCCTGGTGTCGCCTGAGCTGCTGTAAACAGTCACCTCCCAGACTGGGGAATATGCTGCGTTCACTGTCCAGCAACTCCAAGTTTTTAGGAATTAAGAGAATCACGGTCCAATTTAAGGAATGTATTTGTAAACCGACATACACATATATCTAGATATTCATATAGATGCCTTGTTAAACATGTCATTCTGTAGCGTGCTAGGTTATATTTTGTTGTCATATATAAAGAAACGTGGATTGATCTCTTTCGATTTTTCGATTAGATTTTTTTTTTTTAGCAATAGGTCATATACCGTTACAAAGATACAATGAACCGTTAATAAGTTGGTTGAAACGTTCTGAAAAATAGGAAATATTGACGCGTGATCCACACTTTGGACCAGAAGGTGGCGGTGATGCAATACAAAAATAACCACGAAGAAGTTCATTTCCACCACCGCCTGCAGGAATCTCTCGTGTCTTACTTTTCTTATGGGCCAATGAACGCACCAAGACTCCCGTATAAAAAAGTTCCCGCTGCCGGACCAATCCCCGCCGCGGGGGGGCGGGGTTCTCCCGCACGGTGACGTCCCAACTGTTCCAACAGCAGCAGCGTTGTCACTCCGACATCATGGCGTAGCGATGCGGACGGGACGCGGGGAACGGTGCGGTACGAGTGGGAACGGGATAAGTTAAGAAAACGAAGCGCCGAGGAGTTTTGTGGAAAAAAAAACATTAAAGGAAACTAACGGACGGAAAAACCCGAAGTCTCTCTAAGGGAAGTTCGGTAAGTGAGTTCGGGCTGTGATTCGGTATCTCCACTAACTTAGAGTCGGGAGTTAACTAACGTTAACGGCTGTTGTGGCTGCGCAGATTAACGTGCAAGTTTTTTTTTTACTCACGTTAAATTGACGCCGTGACGTAAGTGTTGAGTTTGTCCACGAAGCTGAAATCGTTGTAACTTCAACGGTGATTTTTTTTTGTGCGTAAGGTCGCGTTTTCCTCGTAGAATTTAACGAATAAATCACTTTAAACTATTTATTTCTCTTCGTCAGACGCAGCAATAAAAGACTCGAACGTTTCAGTTCAATTTTCCGTCTGCGCCTGTTGTTCCAGCAGGAACTTTTTCACCTGGAAGAAATCAAACATTAACCCTCGCTGCTCACGTATTATCCAACCTGATTTAACTGTATTATCCAGCCTTAGCTTGAACTTTATTATACCATCTAAGTAAACTTAGCAGGTTTAAATGTTCCTGACGTGGGAAAGTCCGGTTAGTTTATGACTTGTTGCCTCAGCTGCAGACTCACAAACTCACAGCCTGGGGACACAAGAAACTATTTCATGTTCTAAAAGGGGGAAGAAGTACACTATACTTTACTTAACTAAAAGTCCTGAATGAAAAAATCTACTCATGCAAAGTACATGGGTATTAAGTATTAATTATGTAGTTAAAATACTGCAGTAAAGTATTGACGTATTATGAGTTGATGTAGTTAAAGTATTGAAGTAAATGTTGGTTTGATCTCTGACTAATATATATTTTTCTCTCTGGCATCATTAGATTATTAATATTTAGCATCAGTGTTTAGCAGCATGCTACTGTTGTAGCTGCTGGAGGTGAAGCTACTTTAACTACTTTATATACAGTTAACTAGTTTAGACCAGTGGTTCCCAAACTAGGGGTCAGGCCCCTCCAAAGAGTCAGCAGATAAATGAGGAAATCCTGAGATTATTAATGGAGGGAAAGTTCTGATTCATGAATCTGTTTCACTTCTTGGACTTTTTGTCTAATCTTTGATTTTTGATGAAACATTGGACATTTAGTGAAAGGAAGCCATGTCTGAAGTTTTAGAGGGAAAATCTCTATTTGTGGAGCTTTTAACAACTTGTAGATCTGAGCTGACTACACTCTGCTGTTTGGAAGATGTCTAAGACTAAACGGCTAAAACCACTGGTTTCATCTTTAGCTACGTGTTGGATTTTCACATTGAAGGATAAAGTAGCATCACATGTAAATACTCAAGCAGAATTCAAATACCTTTTTTATATGCAAGTACAGTAGTTGAGTAAATGTACTTAAAAACTTTCCACCTCTGTTTTTAACCCACACTGTAAACTAAGTAGGTTTTCCCAGAGTTGGCGTGAAATCTGATCAGCTGTTGTTGTATTTGCCCTCCAGACGACTTGCAAACTGTTTGCTTTCTCTTTCCAATACAATAAATATTGTCTGTGAATCAGATACCAGATGCACCCAGAGTAAAGACCCTGATACTGGATTGGTACTCAATAGTTTTACATCCGAGTCTTCTCATCAGAATCTCTGGAGCTTCAGGAGCCTTCAGGAGGTTCTTTCAAATTTAATTTGCAGAAAAAAATCCAAGAAATTAGTTTTGACTGTTAAAAATAAAGCAGGAATTGGCTAATTTGAGTTTAAACGGCAACAAGAAAACTTATTGTATTGTGATATAGAGGAAATGGTAAAATAAATCAACAATAATTTTGTGTGTAAATCTTCAGCTGTTCAGGCTTCTTAAACATTTTTAATTCAAGGACCCTAAATTTAGATAAATTACACTACAAACCCCATACAATAAGATATTTGTATGAATCCACGGTCAAATTGGTCTCATGTACTGTCATTGTTTTGCTTCTGAATAACTTTATAGTGAAAATAAAGTGTTCCCCTTTTTGCTGGGAACGTTCTGCATAAATATCATAGTTTGTAAGTGCAGTGGAGTCACAGACAGAGCGGTTGTGAGTAATATGAAAAGAATGTGTCCTACTTTCCAACATAAATGATTTGCTGCAGAGAACCTTTTTTGTTTTTTAGATCTTTTATTGAGGTGTTTGTGACAGTTGCTGACACACACACACATTAGATTCCTGCACCAGTGTTTGTCTAATAACGAGCAGCAGAAATGAGATAAGATTGCAATCATTCATGTTCAAATAGGAAAAAGTGGCACAGAAATAACAACAAGACAAGCTGTAATTGAAGCAAATATTTTACTAGTGATACAGAAATCAGGCCGTGGCCTTAAACAATTAAAGAAAAGCAGAATGTTTAAACATTACACTGTGGTGCTGGGTTAGCACAAAAATACTCTGAAACACAAACAGGTACAGTCAGGCCATGTTTACATATACACACGCGCTCAGGTTAAATACGAAATGAATGACTAGAAAAGAGAATCTAAAACTTGATGTGATTTTTGCACATTTTGAGGAAAATGGCGTCTGACCCGCTCTGTGTTTACAAGGTCAACAACCAAACATTTTAACACCAGGTATGTCTTTTCTGCAGCGTAGTAGAGCGTAGTATTATGCTATGCTCCAGTTGTACTGGGAAATTGGAATTTCAACCGGAATGCCCCCTGAGGTCGGGTTTCCGACTTGAAAAAAGTCGTAGAACCTACAAATCTACTAGTTTTTACCTGTAGCACCTTGAGATTCTTGAATGAAAAGTGCTTCACAAATAAGATCTATTATTATTTCTTATTATAAACCATAAACATTGTGAAAGCTGTAGTAATAATTATAATAGCTTTATTTTACTGGAACGGCTTCAACTCTGGTGCAATGTCATTTTCAGCTCAGACTTCTGAGGTAACTGAAACACACCAGAAATAGATTTGATATGTTTTTTTTGTTGTTTTTTTTCAGGGTTTTTTTTCTTTCAGTAAACATTACAATTTTAGTGTGTAATTTAAAATAACCGATTACAGTTTACTGTTTTTGTATCATGAGAAAAAGCTTTTAGAACTTTTTTAGAAACATCACAAACCTGCTGAAAATTTCTTCAAGCAAACATTTACTTAAAATAACTTTAAAATTTTATCATTTCACCTGGTTTCAAACACATAACTCTTTCATGCCCAAACTGGTTAAATGCTTCAGTATTACACAAAAATCCAACGATTAAAACATTCTGAATAAATAATCCAAATGATGTAGCAGAACAATGTCTCTTCTGTCCTACCGTCCATCATGTCAAGTTGTATCTATTTTATAACCCACACAGCAGGTCAACCTTGCATCAAAGCCAAAGAAGCTCAGGAAAAACTGTCTTGATTCCAATTCATGTAAAAATGGTGAATATATTCTGATATTATAGTTCGATCCCTAAGTTCACAGACATAGATATAGCAGACATGAAACAGAAATTCAGAATTGTTGGTGGTTTCATGTTTTGTAGATGTGTAATAAATCCATTCATCCAGTAATGAGCTGCAGCAGCCTCACAACCAATAATGTTGTGTGTATGATCTTAAATTACATCTAATGTTCATGGGCTGGAGGATTTTTGAAAGATGTTAATCACATGGCAGCTTTCCATATTTCGTTCAACACGTTTACATCATTACACAGATGCCCTCTCTTATTTTTAGATGCTGGCAGTAAGAACAGGTTGTTGTAATATATTTGTTTGCTGGTATAAAATTAGTGGCAGCGTGTCTGCCCGCTCACCCGGGTCTGAAATAGCCGCAGGTCATTCCCCAGCAGCGCCGTGCTGCCGGCTGCACGGCACCCCGCCTCAACGCCACCGCCACGCTTCACCTTTAAACCTGCAGACAAAACGGCGTGCATCCCGTCATGAGATCAAATCACAGCAGACGCCCAGAATATTACTATTTTAAGCATCTTGTGTTCTGAAATATGCCAAGCTGTTTGCCTGAAGGAGAACAGGTTGATTATTTAGTGCAGGTTGTACGTTTCAGTGCTGAACAGAGCCGCTCAGTGTGAGGTAAAGACCGAGTCCAGGCCTCCACGGCTCTAAATATATAAAGTGTCATTAGTGGTGAGACTTGGATGTTTCCCTTTGTGTAAACAGAAATCACCGCAGGTTTTGTTAAATGTTACCTGGATTAAAAAAAGGACGAGGAAAAGCAAACTGCGGCGTGATTTATGCCTGTACTGTAAATTCCGCCCCCCCCCCTTTTTACCGCTGGCTCGACTCGTCTCAACTCGGCTGCTGCTGTAAACATGTTCTCCTCTGTCTCACACACACACACACACACACACAGTGGCCCTGCGGCTTGTATTTAGTTTTGCTGCCTCGTGTGTGTGTGCGCAGCCTGAGTTTACTGCTCATGCAGGGATGTTGTCTTTTTTTTTTATCCCAGGAGCACATCAGGTCTTTGCAGGGTCTGTCAAGGACTAGATCTGATGCTGAACTTTGCCTGAAGGCCTCAGAGCTGATGGATTTCAAAAGCCCTTTACAGCAGCCCACTCTCCCGCTTGTATTCATCATTCTCTGCGTGTCTTTATGAATTATATGGCTGTTTTCACCAACGGGCACCATTGCTTTTTGAGTGAGATTTTTTTTTTCTCCTGTTGGATTTGTTTTCAGGCTCTTTGGGTCTGTAGAGGATGCGGGGCAGGTGTTGTTTCAAATGCCATCATGTGTAATGTAGCGTCACAGTGTCTTTTTTTTTTCTTTTTTTTGTCTTCTCACACTGCTGTGAACAATATGAACAAAGGCCCCTCTGTGAGTCTTATGGCTGTTGTACGTGCTGCTTATAGAAGGTCACACAGTGAGACGTTGTTTTTGAGTGATGCTCGTTTGTTTGGATTTTTGAGATGTCTCCTTATGATAGCATGCAGAATACTGACAGTACACTCAGTGCATCAGGGCCAATACAGATCGTATCTTGTGCTAAACTAACAATTTCAATGGTCAAGTCATATTTTCAATCACTTTTTAATAAAAAAAAAATCCATTCACTTGTCCAGCTGCTGGAATGTGAGGATGTTCTACTGTACTTCATTAGCTTCATTATCTGCATCTTAATTTTACTGGAGTATTTACTTTTCAGTCGACTTCTGCTCCTCACATTTTCTAAAAATAGATTTGCTTCTTGTTTTTTTCAGCTTTCTGTTTTTATGACAACTGTTGAGCCAAAGAGTGATTTCACTTAAATGTTTCTTGCATCCAAATATTCACAATTACTGCCAAATAAGTGTTTGCATTTCATAGCATAATTGGGCTGTTATTTCTTTGTGGTCACCTACAAATGCCTAATATCCTTGATTAGACTTATATTTTAAAAAAATGCCAAAAATTGCTAACAGCTCAAATATACATTTTTTCATTCATGAGTTTTCTATTTTAGATTTAGTCTTACTCTCTATTTATTGTTCAATTGCTTTTAAAGGAACATTAAACTGCAATATCTCTGGGCAGATGTGGCTGATACAAGGGCATCTCACCTACATTAAAAGAATCTTTCATTCCATCTGCTGTAACCCTTCTGAACCCATTGACATTGAACATTGCACTTCTCACCATACACTATTCATGGGTTTTAATTCATTTTTAAAAAATGTTAATTCACTTTTATCATGTTCTAAATGTAAAGTGTGTATTGATGGGAATGTGTGAATGTGTTTGCGAGCCCTGTCGAAGAATAATTTCTGTCACCATTCTATTCTAGTGTGTTAACATTATTATTATTAGAATATATCCTTAACACCTATGTGTAAAATGGCAAACAGCAAAAAAACAGAAACAAAAAAACTTTTGTACTTTAGGTAGTATTGAAACAAGTACTTTTACATTTTACCTGAGTAAAGAGTTAACTATTTTTAAACTTTAGTGTCTGTAATTCTACCTGAGGAATGAATGTGAAGCCTTTGACACCTTTGATGAAGATGTTGTCTTAAAAGCAGCTGCAGCTCTGATCCTGCGTGTGTGTTTGGTTCAGACAGTGTGGACAGAGCCCGTCTGCGACTCAACCCTCTTTTTGTTGAGCCTACATCTGACTAACATACCGCGGAGGACTTGAGGACAGGCTGCACCTCTCTGTAATTAGACATTCTGAGTTTGTACTGAGATCTGTAAGAGTCTGAGTCCAGCGCTTGATGCCAGCAGCCGGATTCGGGTCCAGACTCCGGTTGAGGAGCATAACACATGGGCAGCAGGTTTCTG
This sequence comes from Lepturacanthus savala, assembly GCA_030544235.1. NCBI lineage: Eukaryota > Metazoa > Chordata > Actinopteri > Scombriformes > Trichiuridae > Lepturacanthus > Lepturacanthus savala. The sequence goes on from CM060465.1 coordinate 22,065,880, forward strand.
AGCAGCATGTCTGCTCTCGTCCCGAAGTGTTTGAAGTTTGCTGGAAGCCACGTGTTCTCCTAACAGTCCCCGTATCTGCCTTCCTGCTGCGAGACAAGAGCTGACAGAGCAGGGTTTGAATCGGGATGTCCTGCAGGCCTCAATTCCAGTTTGAGTCATTGCCATTCAAACTCTGTTATCTGAGGTTTAAGACTGGATCAGCTGACTCAGATGTTGTTGAAGTGTTTGTGAGTCGCTGTTAGTTTGATTCTTCCCCCTATTAATGCTCTGGTTTTCCCCAGAGGAGCCACCACAGCATGAATAAATGATCTGAGTCAGGAATCTGCAGTGGGTCTGATTACTGAAAAAAATTGAAAGAATATTGAAAGAATGAAAAGTCATCACAATAATACAACACAATAATAAAAATAATGTTCTTTGGGTTGTGGACTGTTGGTCTGGACAAAAAGACATTTTAGGTTGAATCTTCAGCTTTGGGGAACAGCGAGTCAACCTTTTACACCATTTTATAAACCAAACAACTAATCGATTAATCGTTTCAATAATCAATAGATTAATATCATAAACATAGTTTATTGCAACTATCTTTCTGTTTCTGTTAAAACATAGCTCAATATTTCATTGTGTTTACAAACAAACCGTTTAGTCCTCTGCATTTCTGTGTAATGCTTGGAGGTCATTTAGATCTACTAAAAGTCTGGAAGTTTGAAATATAGAGGAAACCTGCACCTGTTAGTGTATCAATAAAATATTGCAAAAGGAAGCATTGAAATATATAAATGTCAACTCATTTAAAAACATTTGAAACGAGAACTGAACGCTGTGATTTCCGCCTTCTGGAAATAAGTGTAGATGCTGTTTAGAATGTGTGTGTTTGTCTGCTGGTTCCACTTGTTCTGCTGTAAGTGGGCTCAGCAGTGAGAAGCATTTCGAGTGTGAGGTTTCATTGTTTGAAAGCTCTCAGCAGTTCGCACCGTAGCTGACGGCAGCCAGGCTCCTTTCACGTCCTCCACCCCCCCATCGCTGTGTTGTGACGATTCTCCTGTTTTAGTGCACGCTGCATATTTTACACATAATGGAACACTTGACCACAGGAATGCTGAAATAACAGCGTTAGGTCTGTGGGTGGTTTCCATATAAAGTTAGAAAACGGTGCCGCGTCCCAGCGTCGGCCACTTCCCAGCAGGAAGTGAGGTGGGCGGCCGATTAAAGGAGGACGTGTGTGAATGTGGACGAGTGCCCGTTCATGCATGTTGGCGCATGTGTGGAAGAACAGCAGAGCCTCTCGCTGCAGAAAGACACTGTTATGCTGCTTTGGCTGATGTTCAAGTCCAGGACACTAAAATGTGTCTTCACCAAGATCCACACAGTGTGTCCAGTGTCTCGCTGCAGCACATTCCTACAGCTAATATTTTAGCTAAATGGCCTGATTGATATTCCAAAAGCTGCACAGAGTCAGCAGAGAGTTGGTCTTTGTCTCTTTTTCAACCACTTATCATCTACAAGTGAACATGAGCTGCTGTCCTCATATGTAACTCAGCTCATTCCTGTTTTACACAGTCAATCCCACCACACAGAACCCCCAAACATTCTATTAAAAGGTCTTTTTCCGGGTTGTTGAGGATGTGCTGAAGTTTAATTCCTGGGTGGGAACGTTTTGTAATGACATGCTGAAAATATCGCAGGGCAGCCTCTCACCTAGAAAGCTAAGCGCTGCTGGATTTGTCCTGCACTATCTGCACTGTTGATATTCACATGTCCAGTAAACAGAGCAGTTCAGGGACTAAACTGAGATAATCCATGCATCAGTCATAATAGTCCTGCTGTTTTAATTCTTTTGTTTTCCTGACTTCTTTATTTGCACATGGTGTATAAAAAGATAAATCTTTCTTGTCAAGTCTCCCTTAGGAGACATTTGTCTTGGCGCAAAGACGCAGCTTACAATTACACTCTATTAAGCATAAACAACAACAAAAAAAACATATCTGACATTTATACATCACATATAAAATATTCATACCACAGTTTCACAACATCAGTTCAGTTTTATTGTGAAAAGTTGAAGTTTACACAGTTTACTTTTTTTTAAAATTTATTTACATGGTTTCTTTTCTCCTTCCAGGTTCATCTAACTGAAGATGATGTCCGATGCCAGTGACATGTTGGCAGCTGCTCTGGAGCAGATGGACGGAATCATAGCAGGTGCTAGACTTCTTCCAGTGTTTCTGATCCTGACCTGTTTTTTTTTTTTTCTTTTTTAAGGAGTCATGTTTTGATTATTTTTTTTCTTTTTTCAGCTGCCCTGTTAAATCTTGACATAACAGTTTTATGTAATTCTTCCAGTATGAGTTGCTTAGAGTTTATCTAAGCAACTCATACTGATTTGTAGCAGAGTTGATTCATGTAAGAACGATGCCGCATGTTGTCTGCAGCTGCACAGTGTCTGCAGCGCCACGTCGTCTGCAGTTCTAGGTCTGCAAATACATGTCCTCTGCACCCATATGTTGTCTGCAGTTGGTTCAGTGACAAATAATGTTTGGCAAGATGAGAAAATCAAAAACTTTTAAAATATTTAAATATGTTCCACCTAGAATATAAAACTAGTTGATAACATGTGTTAAGAGAGTTAAAGTATTTGTTTTTCTTATGATCCTTTATCTCAGGCTCCAAGGCTCTAGATTACTCCAACGGTATATTTGACTGCCAGTCGCCCACCTCTCCTTTCATGGGCAGCCTGCGGGCGCTCCACCTGCTGGAAGACCTGCGCAGCGTCCTGGAGCTGATGGACACGGACGAGCGGGAGAGTCTCCGCTGTCAGATCCCTGACTCCACCGCAGACAGTTTGGCCGAGTGGCTGCACGGCCACCTGGTGAGAAGCCGCATGACGCACTGGCATTATTAAGATAACGCAATAGAGCCATGTCGATTAATCGATTAGTTGCCAACTATTGCGTTAATCGCCAACTATTTGGATAATCAATTAATGAATTTGATTCATTTTTAGAAGAAAATATCCAAATTCTCCTGTTTCAGCTTCTCAAATCTGGTTTAATAGTAAACTGATGCTCTTAGGATTGTGGACTGTTTGTCTGGACAAAAAAAAACATTTTAGTTTGAATCTTTAGCTTTGGGAAATGGTGATTGACATTTTACATCATTTTCTGAACCAAACAACTAATAGATTAATCGACTATCAAAACAGTGGTTAGTTGCAGCCCTATAACACAATGATACAGATACAGGTATGTTTTCTATTACAGGTTCATCATCTGTTGACGTTAAGTATGTTTTTATGTGCACTTATGGGCTTAATGTAATTTTTGAAATTTTAGTGGAACGACTGCGATGAACTGCAAATCATAGAATAACAAAAAGCCTTTTTCCTTGCTTCATAATGGTGCAGCCTCAGGGTAGATCTGTTCCACTGGAAACGTCATGCAAGCTCTCGACTGACACCAGAATAGTCCCATAGGAGAATTTCTTTTTTTTTTTTTTAAAGGGTTGAGAGTTATAATTTCAAGCGGTCACATTTGAGTCCAGTGTTTCCCCAGAAATCGAAACGCAAATTACCACGTAGGTTGTTTTAAAATGGGAAAGTTCCTAGTTTTTTTTCTTTTTTTTTCTCAATTTCAATTGTTGATATTCATACATCTGTCTTGACTTTCCTGTTCTTTGACTGCAGTATTTTTTTTTTGATAATCTGGTGTTTCAATTAGAGTTACATTTCCCCTCAGTTGTCATGGCGGAGGCCACTTGAAGAGCTGACAAAAAGTGAGCAGGGAGATAAATGAAAGTTGTCCTGAAACATTTTCAGTCCAAACGATCATGGGTCCACTGTCAGTTGTACAATTCATCAGCAATACCTGCGGAATCGTTTATTGAGGTTTTGCAGATAAGTGTAATACTTTGGCACTATTTGCATTGAGGGGGACGTATACCGCTGGAGTAACCATTATTGTTCACTCACTCACTCATTTAGCCCTCCGAGGGCCAATATGTCAAACCCACTTCAGTTTTGGGACAGTTAGAGTGACATTTATGATGGGATTAACCCCAAGGGTCAGTTAAATACCTATTGAAACGGTGATTAATTTTACAACGTGCTGAAGATGAAGCATCTATAGCAGATTATTATAAAAATCAAACGGAAACGAGAAGAGGTGGCTGGTGGCGAGAACCACAGGACATAACTGATGGCTGGAAACAAAAGGGAAAAGTTAGTTACCAGTGGAAAGGTTACATAGCCCTGATCACATATCACATACATATCTGGACACAAAATATGTAAAACATGAGACTAATAATAGATTTTATATGTAAAGCGCTTTTCATTTAGGAATCTCAAGGTGCTACAGGAAAAGAACAAGTAAATAAAGGGGGAGCAAATACATCAAAACAAGATTAAAACTTAGATTAAAAACTCATGGATGGAGAAGCAGACAGGCGCCAGTGTCCTCTCCTGTCCTTAACACATTGAAGTTCATACATACGTTAGGTGACATTATGTTTGTTGATAATATGCTTTTTTTTTTAGCTACTAGATTTTTCTCTCTGTTTTCACAACACATCTAATGTTGGAGGAAGGGGAAGAACGATGGTCAAACAGAATTTAAACAGCTTTAAAACTGTGACTGCGAACAGTCCGGGGTGCAAGTGGACAACTGTCTTCAGCTGGTTTCTGTGGGAAAACCGATTCAATCATGGTTTTGTTAATGTCACAGCTTGTGTGCTGTGAGAAAGAAGCAGAACAGTGTTGCTCTGGAGAGCGATGGGCTGCAGGCCAGAGAAATGCCAGCGTTTCACTGTAACGCTGTTATGTGTGTGTGTGTGTGTGTGTGTGTGTATGTGTGTGTGTGTGTGTGTGTGTTAGGGTGAATGTTTTCTCAGGCATGTAAGGGTTTGTTTGTGCTGGTAAAATACTGAAACCTTTAAGATGTTCACCATCAGAAGAATGAAATCAGTCACTCTCACCTGCCTCACTTACATCACTCACTTCGTCTTCTTTCTTTTTTCCATGTCTTCTTTCTTCAGTCCAACGGGCACATTTCTCTGGGCGGCGGTGACCACTACCAGGAAAGACTTTCCCGAATAGAGAGTGACAAGGAGTCTCTGGTGCTTCAGGTAATGATGCTTCCGTCATTTTACTCAAAACTCCATTTTCAAAGTGCTGGTTAACAGAGACTCTTCTTGTTTTCATGCAGGTGAGTGTGCTGACGGACCAGGTGGAGGCTCAGGGAGAGAAGATCCGGGATCTGGACTTGTGTTTGGACGAGCACAGAGATAAACTCAACGCCACTGAGGAGATGCTCCAACAGGTAGGTCTGTGTGTGTATGTGACTGTTATGCATCCTGTAAATAAAAAAAGCACATAAATATTAATGAGCCTCTCTTCTGATTGGTTGATTTTCATTTAAAAGATTAAAAAGTGTAGGGAGCTACAGAGACAAAGTCAAGGAAATACAAACGGGCCATGAAGCAAAGTTTTTAAATCCAGGCTGTGACCATTTCTCAGTTTTTCTGAGATTTTGAAGCATTTTACATTTTCAGAGGATTCAAAACTCCTTTAGTTTGTGGGCTATACACATCAATTTGATATGATTTTTATGTAAAGAAATACATTATTTACACAATGAATTTACCTTCAGTTTACAAAACGGGGGAGATGAATTTTAAAAGGTTTTTTTATTTATTTGTTTTTATTTCCACAGTATGATGTCTCAGTTATTCCACACTTAGTCAGTCTACTGTTGCATTGCAATTTAAAAACACATTTACTCACTGAACAATATTTACTTATTATACCAAGCAGCAGCTGAAGTTATCTTCTGCCTCACAAAACTTTACAAATCAGAACTGTGAATATTTTATCCCTTGAGCCCTGAAACCTGCTGACTGATTTCACATTTCTGTGAAGAAACAGGAACTGGTCCATTTTTCGGTCACACTTTGTACAGTCCTCAAGTGGGCCAGATCAGACCCTTTAGTGGGCCAGTTGTGGTGCCGAGGCTGAGGCTCTGTAAATGTACACATAGTAAACTAATGAACTTTGATACCAGCTCATGTACTTTTGTAATTGTTGTTATGCACAAATACAACAACAACGGTACCCGTATGGCCACAGATGTTTGACCTTTCACCAACACTGACCACAGAGCAGGTTTGTGTAAGCGTCTTTGTGTCTCGTTGCAGGAGCTGCTGTGCAGATCAGCTCTGGAGACACAGAAGCTGGAGCTGATGTCTGAAGTGTCCAATCTAAAAATGAAGCTCAAAAACATGGACTCCGACCGCGGACTGGACTTCGATGACAGATTCAGAGACAGTGATGTATGTGGGCTGTCGATTTCAATAACTGGAAGAAACTCTTAGTTTTTAACAGTTTGTTCAACATCACTCGCAAACACTAAGCTGTCAATCACTTGTTTACTACAGATTTCTGCACCCACACGAGCTGTGCAGAATGACTGGAAGCTTTCAAACACGCCGTGTTGTTGTTGTAGCGGCGTCTCTTCTAGCCCACTGGAACAAAAAGCTGCTGTCCGTGTTCCGCCCCACTGATTCCGCCTCGCAGCATATCAATCACTTCTCTGCCAGCAGCTTCCTCTTGTTCTGTTGCTGCTGCTACTCTCCATTCAGATACATCTCCAGCTGCTTCACACAGTTTGTTTAGAATAACTCCACTGCTGCTGAGTTACATCAGAGTCATATTAATGTTACGTTCATATGCAACAGATGTGTTTTTAATGAACTTTATATTAGGTCTCATATTATTACAAATAGACCTTTTCATAGTTTTCTTTATGCTAGATAACATCAAGGGGTTATATAAAAACTGTAGAAGTCAACCCCTTGCTGTCACACCCACTTCTTTCAGTCATCCAGTTGTTAGTGATGACTAACATGTAGAGAAGTTGCTACAAAGAACAATGTGAGCGAAAACAATATCAATTGCACAACTTTAATATTAATATATGAGACCAGTATGTTGATTTGTTATGTTATGTTTTTATATTTTAATCTCTGAAGATTTTGGTCAGAATGTGACATCTATCAGCTCATTTAACCACTGAATAGTTTCGTTAACTAAACACTATTCACTGCAGATATGGCTGGTGATTTAAGGAGAAACGTGTCCTGTTTAAAGGTTGCCATCATTCTGAGATTGGAACTCTCTGTTCTTTCAGGATTTGATTCTTGAGATTAACGAGCTGCGATACAGACTGACAGAGCTTGAGAGTGAAAAGCTACAGTATGAAAAGAAACTGAAGTCCACGAAGGTGAGTTGTTGCAGGAGTTAATCTTAATGTTTATATTACAAACTCTTTATCACTTCCGTCTTATTCTTTCCTTCAGGACTCGTCCTCTCTAACGTTCTCAAGTTCTCACACTTACAGAAGTTATAGTGAATTTTTTATTGTCAACGGTTTTAACTCGGAATCGTCTGTCTCGCCAGATTTTGAGATAAGATATAATAGACCTTCATTAGTCCTACAATGAGGAAATTGCAGTGATACAGCAAACTGAGTAGTAAAAAAAAACAGCATGATAAAAATAAACCAAATATATTGTAAAGTCATTGAATCTCTAAGATTCATATTTTAATATCTTCTTTTAACTTATGTTTTTCCAAAAATTAAAGTTTTACAACATTCAAATATATGTTCAAGCTGCTCTAATTCAATAGGTCAAATTCAGAAATTTTCAATTTAGAAAAAAAAATCCATTGCTCAACTTTGATTAAACATTTGTTGTTTTACATACTATTTTTATCTTGATTGCACTGTTAAATTATAGCAAGTTGGAAATATGTATTTGGATTTTTTTTAACTTGATTTTTTTAAATCGGAATTTTTGAATATTAGACAAAAGTGAAAAAAAGTTAATCAAGTTAAAGAGTTGAATTTAGAGGCTAAAAGTTCAAATACCTAATTTTTAATGTAAAAAAGTGCTAGAAATTCACAGACTTTTTAAATTCAGGATTGTGGTGAGAGACGGATCTCTCCGCTGCTCTTTAGCTTTTCATCTTTCCTTTTCAATGTGCTTCACACAGTTAATAACATAACTTGACTCTTCTCGCTTCGTCTTCTTGTCCTCGTTTATCTTTCACTTTTTGCATCTATGTTCTTGTGTGTCTGCTGCTAGTCTCTAATGGCCAAGCTCTCTAGCCTGAAAATCAAAATGGGCCAGATGCAGTATGAGAAACAAAGGAAGGAGCACAAACTCACAGCTCTGAAGGTTGGCTTCTCTCAGGATCTCTGTTGTGCTTGCTGTATGATTATGGTTTCTGACCTCTCCCTTTGGCCCTTCTTCTGTTTTTATTTTTGAGGGTAAAAAAAAAAAAAACAAACATTAAATTTGGTCTGCAGCAGTATTCCAAGTTTTCTTTTCCCCCGCTCAGACAGGATGATGTCACTTTCTTTACTGAACTGTGCAGTGCAGTAAAAGCAGAAACCTTCTTCAGGCTAAGCCCCAGTTTAAACAAACATTCACATTGTTCAACCACAGTTTTGCTTTAATTTGTGTTTATTTCTCTCCCTCAAGCTGACAGAATCCGGTTGTGCTGTGTCTGTCTTCATCCCCCATCCCTCTGATCTTTATTAAAACTTCTAATTTCATGCTTGATTCTCGTTGTGTTCACTCTCCTTGTATTTTTCTTTGATAACGGCTCCCGTGTTTGTTACCACCCACCTCCCGTTCATTACGCTCTACAGCAGGTGTGGCGGCTGCTGCCTGTTTTGCCACGTCAGCAGCTCTGAGCCTTTGTGTTGTGGTTAGTTTGTAGTGTGGGGTTGGTGGGGGGGTCGGCGGGTCGGGGGCTGGTGTCTGTCTCCTCACTGTTGTCCCCTGTTGGACAGGAGGAGCTGATCATCCTGAGGCGGCAGCTGGACGGCAGGGACGGAGAGATGTGGAGGCTCCAGGATGAGTCCAGCTTCAAAGCCTCGAGCAGCGCTGACCTTACAGAGAGAGGTGGGACCAATCACAGGCCTCAATGAATACCAGCATGCACATGTTTAAACTCACATGTTCAAATTAAGGCGAGACATGGCAGGTGAAAAGGGTAAAAATGAATAAATAAATAAATAAAAATATTAATATATAATATATCTCCATTTAAGCACCGTTAAACTTTCCCAGTTAATTTCTGATATTAAGATGGTTGTTTTTTATACTTAGTCATGCTACTTTATATTCATGAAGTTATTTATTATCTAATTTATCTGACAGCTTTAGTTACTTTTTAGATGCAGGTTGACAGTCGAGTAATCTATTGATTAATGAAACAATTTAGTTTTGATTAGTTTTACTTCATAAAATGGTGTAAAATGTTGATCATTATTTCCCAATGCCAACGATTCAACCTAAAAACAGTCCACAACCCAAAGATCATCAATTTACTCTTATAGAAGACTAAAGAAAACAGAAAATAATCAGATTTGGGAAGCTGCAACCAGAGAATTTGGACATTTTCTTCTTAAAAATGACTCAAATCAAAATAGTTGGCGATTAATGTTATAGTTGGTAACTAAACGATTAATCAACTCTAGAGCTCTATTACTATGTATCTACCCAAAGCTTCTGGAATTGGCTCATCATCTGCCACTGATTACCAGTTTTCTGAAATGTGTTGTTTAAATGTGCAAATGGGAATTATCTCAGTAATTACCTGCTTATTTTTATACATTTTCATCTAAAAAACATCATTTAAACATTCCATTACAGGAAAAATCTTCAAAGTGAAATAAAATAAACACCTTAATGTTTTGTTTTGTTTAATATTTTTGCTGTTTCTCTGTTCCACTAGTCTGAAAACATGATATGAAAGCAAAATAGCCTAAAATCGATTAGTGTGAAGTGTCTTCCTGCTGTGTCTCACCTTAATGTTCTGTGACCGACTGACCGAGTTGATCTGTGCAGCACCAGAAACAGCACCTGACCTGCTGTTAGAATTCAGCATTGACAGTTTTTTTTTATAATTCTATGTCCTGTTTAGTTTCTCATCCAGATGAAACTCTTAGAAAGAGGCTGAAAGAAAAACGTAAGGCGGTTTTATGCTTCTGTTTTGTTACTGCACTTTATGACTGCATCCATCCCAACCCCTGTTTGCATGAACGAGCATGAGCCACCTGAACTCTGCTTGTCCATTATAATCCACTGGAGTGCTAATCCCTGGCCATGGAGTTCCACGCCTCTTAAAACTCATTTTCATGCAGCTCTGAAGGGTTTTGAACTGAACAAAAACCAAAACGTCTCCCACTCCCGCCCTGTTCAGTGTGTTTGCAATGTGGAAGAGCAACGAGGAATGTTTGCTTTGTGTTTTCAATAGGAATGAGGAATGAATTGTGTCTTTTGTCATAACCTCTCAGGCTGTTCGCTCATCCTCCTGCCTCATGTCTTCCAACAGTAATCCCCTCCCCCGTACCCCTGAATATCTCCTCTAAACACTCCTGCTCACACCAACAGCCAGTGTGTTGTTGCTAACCTGTCCTGTTCATGTTCAGTGTCTGAGTGCTGTGTCAAAATCAGGTTTTTTTGTTTTGTTTTGCCAAGAGTGATATTTGACTCATGCAACACAACATGTTCACCCTGTTCACACATTCTGTATAGTAGTATCAGTGGTTCCCAACCTCCTGTGACCCTGGGACCCCTCCTCACATGTCTCTACCAGTAACGTTTTGATCTTGATCTGAAGTTATGGTCTTGATTTATTAGCTCATCTGCTTGTCCATAAAATGACAGAAGATGGTAAAAAATATTTGTTGGACTGTCGACCAACAGTCCAAAGCACAAAATATTGAGATTATTATCATGTTTCACAAAAAAAATTATCACATCTGCAGCTGAACAGCAGATTTTATTTTTAAGTTGTGTTTTTAACCCTCACAGACTGAATAAACTTTTTTTCAGCCTTGTTGCCAAAATTGGTCATTATATTTTATCACCATCTGAGGAATTTTTATGAAGTAAATTAGTTTTCAAAATCGCTTAACCTTTCGATTAAGTGATAATCAAAGACTCTTTGAATCGCCTCTTTACTCACATTCATTCTCATGAAATATTAACCAATTTCACTATGTTCAGTCTAAATTCCACTCAGTACAAAACCAGGACTCAATATATCTTAACGGTTTGTTAAAAAAATGACTAAAATAATTATTCAGTTATCAAAATAGTTGCTGATTTATCTTCAGTCAATCAACTAATCAATGAATTGATTAGCCTTGCAGCTCGAGAAATACTTAAGTTTTATGTGAGAACATTTTTAGAGGCTGGGGGATGTAAAGTACAGACGCAGAACAAAATGTTTGTTTTTTCTCTATCCGGTCCTGTCCTGTCATCTCATGACCCCTTGTGGGGTCTCAATCCCAAGATTGGGAACCACTGGTCCAGATCCGTATTCAAGATTTCTGATTAAATTCATATTTTGTGAGTTTTAAAAGCATGAATTTTCTTGTTCGGGATCACAAAGAAATGGTTTTGAGATTTTTTTTCATATTTAAAAAATTTAAAATATTCACACAAGGGTACAGTTTATTAATTTGAAGGATTGTTTGAAGGAAACAACACTATGTTAGTGATGAAGGTCAGAAGTGTGTGGGTGTGGATGTGTGTGTGTGTGTGTGTGTGTGTGGGTAGGGGTGTGTGTGTGTGTGTGTGTGTGTGTGTGTGTGTGTGTGTGTGTAGGTGTGTTGTGTAGGTGGGAAATCCTCAGCAGCATCAAACATTACTGTGAACATCAGTTTCATGTTTCTAACAATGTTCTGTTCTCACTAGATGTGGAAGTGCAGAGAATGAAAAAGGCAGTGGAGTCGTTGATGGCAGCCAATGAAGAGAAGGTACATCACAGAGTTTATGGTTGACTCACAGAATATTCAGCTAACATGTGTCTACTCTTCTCCTGTGAATTATCCAAAACTTTTTTTTTTTTTTTTTTTTTAAAGGATCGTAAGATTGAAGAACTGAAACAGTCGTTGCTGAGATATAAGAAAGTTCAGGACATGGTGATGTCAGTACAAGGGAAAAAAGGTGAGATCTGTTTTTACAATTTAATTCAACTTTCACTTTTCTTCAATTTATCAAATGCCTGAACCACAAAATCATAATTAAAAATAATAATAATCAAGATAGAAACACAATAATGACAGCTAAGTGGTTTTTTATTTTATTATCTTTTTTATTCTTGAGTGACTGATTTTGTAGGCCTGGACTACATTGGTAAGCATTTTTTGTTGTTGTGTCAATAAAGAAAACGTATTGTCTATCTCCTATACTTCCTTTAGGGAAGTAAAGAAATAAAATCAAGGTTTCTATCAGAAATTGCCCTACTTTATATACTTCATTCATTCACAACCTTCAGGCAGCTGCAGCTTCAGTTCACTTCACTACACATTGACATTTGCTTTGCAGAGATGATGAGTTTCAATTTTCTTAAGATAAAATATGTAAAACTAAGTGAAGCTGTTTTCTTAGGATAAATGATTGGATGTTAAGTCAACACCAAACAAAAACAGCTGATTATAAAGCCTCACATTGCATTTCCTTTGGTCTTTTTCAATGCATTTTATTCACGGTCGACTTTCCAGAGAAAACCAAAGATAACGAGCTCATGGAGATTTCTGGTGACGGCTTCTCGTTGGTCGGCCCCGTGTCTGCGGAGCCTGAGAAGCTTGAGGTTCCAGATGTTGAACAACAGAAGAGGAGGAGCCCAGATGAGGTTTGTACATTAACAGAAATGTTTGGTTAAAGGTCTAAAAAAGGTTTGACTAAAGGTCTGTAACAGTCGCTGCATGGATGTCATTTGAAAAACAAAATGCTGATAAGATGCAGCACAAAAAAAAAAAAACTGCAGTTAAGTACTAAAGAATGTTTAAGTGTCTTTTGAAAACATCATAATTTTTGGTTGTCATTGTTACCTTTTTTTTATTTTTATTTTTTTTTTTACCTCAAGCGACTTCAGGTCTCATTAAAGTCTAAACTGCTCAGTTAGACACTAATGTCTCACATTAATGTTACACTTATAAAACAAGTGTTGAAAGGTTGACACCCAATTAACTGAATAACTTCAGTTCACGTCAGTTCAGACGTGGATGAGGTTGAGGCCACAAAAGGAAATGTGTTCATGTTTTAAGGCAGCAGGCACTTTAATTTATTTCATTTAAATGTGTGTTTTTTCTGTCTTCTTTTCTTTCTTGTTCTGTGCTCAGCTGGAGAACATAAATGGTTTAAATGAAGAGCCGTCGCCCACACCGAGTCCTGCTGATCCAGAACCAGCATCAGAGTCGGCTCCAACAGATGTAGAAAGGTGAAATATGAAACCAACTTTAGTCCTTCACAAGCATCAGATGCTGCAAGTCAGCGTAGTAATAAAATGTGTGCCACTCACATTGTTGAAGAATCTTTTGTTGAGGAAAATAAAACCATCAAATCAAGTATAAAATCCTAAACACTAGAAACCAGAAGCTGGGAAAAGCCCTGAATTTGACTTTTGATTTTGTTTTTACCTACACCAGAGGGAGTTGTTTTCTGTGTCATTTGTTTAACAGAGAACAGAATTACAGAAAAAAACACTGGGCTGATTTTTGGTGCAACTTTGTGGTTAATGGCGTCACCTTTAGAACTGGTTAAAGGTGACGCCATTAAATTTTGGGGCAGATTCCACTTACGAACTTGCACAACAATGTCTTAAGTGTTTTAGTGGCTCCTGTTCACCAAGTTATCACACCCTGTAGATTCAGATCTTCAGCACGTTATCATCATCCTCCCACAGCTTCAACTCTTCCTGAATCATTACATGTCAGAATGTAGACAATTGTTCTCCCTCCACAAAAGTTAATTTCATTCAAATAGGACTCACACTTTTTCTCATAAATGGCCCAACACAGCAAAAAGTGCTGACTAACTGTCCCATTGACTGACATGTTCAGTCAAAAAATATTAGGGTGATTTATGAATGATCACAGATTCTTTATTTTATCCAGACACACGTCATACATCTTTCTCACAGTCGTTTAACTGGATGTAACTTTGCAGGTCGTTGGCGAAGGTTTGCGATCTAAGTGACCTTCTAGTTTTGCTAATGTAATTAGAATATTTTGTCTACACCTTCTGATGTAATCTCACATGGCTCATGACCATGTGGGACAAGCACACTATCTCAACCCCTACATGTTTATATTGTGTCCATGTGTCCTTTCAGCAGCCAGGAGGTAACTAAGACCAGCAGCCAGGACCGGCTGGATAGGAGCAATAACGAAAAGGTAAAAGTCAAGTTGAATCTTCAGCTTCAGAAAACAATGATCAACATTTTACACCAGTTTATGAACCAAAGAACTAATCAATTAAATGTTTCAATAATCAACAGATTAACCGACATCATTTGTATATACATGTTGTTGTCTCAGAATTCAACTGACGTGATCAGTAAGCTCAGTGAAAAGCCACCGATGGGCCCCTCCACCACTTTACCTGCCAGCACAGACGACGACAGCTTTGGCTCTAGAAAGGCCCGGTCATCTTTTGGAAAAGGCTTCTTCAAGAGGGGCAAGAAGACGGGAAACTCCGCCAACCTGGGTAAGAGCAAAACCTGCAACCAGCACAGCCAGCAGCACGACTCAGTCGGCATCTGTGACAGGAAACCAGCTCTGGATTTGTTTGTGTTTACTACACAGTGAGATTTTCTTGTAGATTTTTCTTCAACTTTGACAACTTTTTTTTTTACTTTCCCAAGCCACAAACCCAGGAATCTACTATATGGACTAAGACCATAATTTGCTGCCCACACAAACCGTGGTCCCTGTTTAATTCTGGAATCTTTTTTCCCCTTCGTCCCGTGTTTGTGCCGCACACATGTATGTCTGTATGTGTTCCACCGCTCCAATCCTGATGTTATATTTCAATCATAATTTCTGTCCTCTGTCTTGTTCTTTTTTTTTTTATCGTTGGACCATGTCGTGTGTTGCGTGTTGCTTTGTAACACATGAAGACCGCAGCAGGAGTGCGAGTGCACCTATGCTAGGTACAGTATAGCCTGCAGCTCCCTGCAGGCTGCACACTGCTCTGAGGAAAGCAAAGGAACTACATCGTACATCTCTGCCTCTTCTCTACTCTTCCATCCTTTATTAGCTCACGTTTTAGTAGCCGCAGTGCTTTAACAGCCATGCCCCTTTCACTAGCCACTCCTTTTTCACTAGCCAAACCCTTTTCAATAGCCACACCCCTTTCACTACCCACTGTATCAGCGCAAATTGCAGCCAGTCTGTCGTGTGCTGATTTGCCTGCATGTATTTTAGACTCTTGTTTCTGTCACATCCTCCACAAACGCACATCTGTATCCAAACTAGGCTTGGGCTGATATGCAAAACTGAATATTGTAATATTTTCCAGCCCAAATATTGCAACGATATTGTTTGCAGGGCAGTGATGTATTTCATCCTTCATTTATTTTCTCTGCCCTCTCGGTTTCAAAGATCTGAGAGTGGACCTGCAGTTTTCTGGCAGTTTGTTCCAAATTTGTGAAGCATAAAAACAATTTTATGAAATGTGAAGTCATTGAGCATCTTTCAGGGCTCGGGGATTACAATATTTAGAGTTCTGGTTTGTAAATGGTGTGTAATGCAGGAGATAACTTCACTTGCTGCTTAAAATATTAAATGTTCAGTGAGTAAACGTTTGGAATTGAAATGTAGCATTAGACTGAATATGGAATAACTAACATCATATTGTCGATATTGCTTTTTTCTTAAATCATTTCTGCTGTTTTGTAATTTTTTAATGTATTTCTTTATATAAAAAGGAAAAGAAGTTTGTAGGTGTTAGACATTTGTATTTTTACTGGTCTGGCCCACTTGAGATCAAATTGTGTTGTATGTAGCCCGGGGTTAGGGTTAAACTAAATTGAGTTTGACCCCCCTGATGTAGAGGAAGCAAAGAAGTGAAAATGAAGCTCAGAATATAACATTCTAAAGAATAAAATAAAATTGCAATGATATATTAATATTACTAAGAATGTCACATATGGTGGAAATATCACAATATACCACAAATCATCCCAAGCCTAAACCGAATGCAAACCTTTATCCCAGCTGAAATGATTTGGATGTTGATGCCCCTTTTCTAAAATCTTCTCTCTGCTTCTTTCTGCAACAAAACTTGTAATTCTCCCTCATGTTGTAGTTAGAGAACAACAACAACTAAAGACGTTCTTTGTTGTCGTTGTGTTACTCAGCCGTCAGTAGTGTCCGCTGCATGCGAACAGGCCGTTTTTTTGGTCGCCCTGCTCCTCTGTGACCTTCAGACTGTCGGAGTTGTCATGTGTCCGTCAGAGTATTTTCTGGCCCCTTGCAGCAGCTCTGTCTCTACCGATCTGTGCACAACGCTGACGCTCATTATACCGATGATGTCTGTGCCCGTCTGTCTGTGCAGCCGAGACTGAGCGACAGGGCACCGACCACCTGGATCTGGCCGGGCTGCCACAGAGGTCGACGAATAGCGACAGCACCCACACACTGCCCACCACCCCTGAGAGCAAGAAGAAAGCCAAAGGAATCAAGAAACTCTTTGGGAAGTGAGTGGACACACTTTAGTTACGTCATTAAAAACCTTGAATTCCTTTTACAATAAGACATAAAAACTTTGTACAGATTCAGTGGGGAATATAAATGCATTCATCATGATTACAAGGATGTTTTGATGTTTTTTTTAAAGGCTTAAAAGAAGTCAGTCTACTACATTTAACCTGGATGACAACCTCCCAGAGGGAGAGTTCAAGAGGGGCGGTGTCCGAGCCACAGCGGGACCCAGACTGGGCTGGTCTCGTGACCTCCAGCGAGTCAACAAGTGAGTCAGTGAATTCAACCTGAATGAAGCTCAGAGAGGGTTTCATGCTTGGGATAAGGCAGCTTTTCTTTTGCAAAACAAATTAAAAGCTGTTTCCGTTACACTGTAACAAGTATGGATTTGTGTAATTTTTATTTAGAATATTTAGGAAATCATTTATATCTTTTGTTTTTCTTTCTCTTCTAAGCGATGTGGACGCTCCGTTTGCTCGCTGGTCGAAGGATCAGGTGTGTGACTGGCTGCAGGAGCAGGGACTCGGCCTCTATGTGAACATGGCTCGGGTCTGGATCTCCTCCGGCCAGACGCTGCTTCAGGCCTCACAGCAAGACCTGGAGAGGGTGAGATGGACCAGAAATCAGTTTCCTCTCAGGTGGAGGTGGTTCTGTTAAAGTGCATCATGCAGAGACGTTTCTATATGTCTGCAGGGACCAGAATTATGATTGAGGCTTAAGTGTACTACGTTTTAGAGATAGATGAGAAAGCTGCCACTAACGGATAAAATAAAAGAGGCCTCTACTCTCTCCTCTCCTCACTTATTAAAAAAAATAAAACACCATCAATGGTCATTTCTGCAGCTGTCATACTTATGAGGGAAACACAGGAAATTGTAAAAAGGTTGCAGTCCAGGTGCCACAACCAAAAAAATGGACCTTCACAGAAATGTGAAGTCACTAAGAATCTTTCAGGGCTCAAGGACTAAAATATTTACAGTTCTGATTTGTAAATTATGTGTAATGTGAAGATAAAACTTCACCTGCTGCTTAAAAAACTAAATAAATCATCATATTGTTGAAATTTCCCTTTTTTCTTATGTCTTATGTCATCTCTCCTTTTTTCTAAATTAAAGGTTAAATAAGTGTATTAATATAAATAGTATGATTATATTGTGTAAATGTATGTATCTACATAAAAAGGAGAAATTTGTAGGTGTTTATATGTGCATTTTTATTCATCTGGCCCACTAGAAATCACATTGCGCTGAATGTGGCCCTGGCTTTGACTTCCCTGCACTAGATACACACAGATTCTCCCTGTTGCAGAACTTGCTGTGTAGCACCTCAGATATGATCTGTGTGATCTTCACGTCCCTCTGTGTTGGTGTTTAGGAGCTGGGCATCAAATCCCCGCTGCACAGGAAGAAGCTGCAGCTGACTCTGCAGGCCCTCGGCTCAGAGGAAGAGGATAATAAAGGAAAGCTGGACTACAACTGGGTGACGAGTGAGTTAAAAAAAAAAAAAATCTGTTGTCTGATTTGAACTATACAAACATCAAGTTTGTTTCGTTTAGCTTTTAATTAGATTTGACTGACTACTTTCATAAAATCTTGCTCTGCTTTCTCTTCCTTTCAGGATGGCTGGACGACATCGGGCTGCCTCAGTATAAAACCCAGTTTGATGAGGGCAGAGTGGACGGTCGCATGCTGCACTACATGACTGTGGTGAGTGATGATCCCTGCTCTCACACCCTGAAATGACAAAGTAGTACCATCTCACATTATAGTCTGATGAGCTGCTGTCACCCTGTTATATTCCTCATCAGAGCTGAACAATTAATCCAGATTTTATCAAAATTGCCTACTGTCCTTGTAACTAACTGTCCCTGTAACTGATTGGCTATGCTTTCACAAATTGTTTAAAGCATCCAGTGGTATATAAAGTTTCACATAATCTTGTTACGATTGAGTGTTGGATCATTGGAGTCGTTCTGTTCCCAATTTCTTCCTGTTTTCAGAAATGAATGATGATCTACATTTCACTTGCTGTAGTTGACCCTGTTGTGCTGGTTTTGTGTTTGAGTTTTAAAAGGTCTTCAAATAAAATCAGTGAAATTCAGGTCATTAATTGACTTAAATTTACTATAGAATTGTTTTAGGTATTAAATACAGTGGCAGATAAGAAAAACTGTTCTCAGCACTGAATAAAATAAAGGAAAATGTTTTGTTTTCCAAAGTAGAATTAAAAAAAAATCTCTCTTATCAAAGGCTTTGATTTTACTTTTTTGTAATCTGTGAATAAGAATAATAAAAAAAAGTTTTATAAAATATGTTAAATATTGTGCTGCTGTAGAGAAATGAGAACAATGTCAAGATAAAGAAAAGTGATCATTCCCTCTAATACAATCCTATCACAGTTATACAATTACAATTTAATATTAGCAATTAGATATCGTTTCTAATTGGTTTATCCATTTCTGACGACACAAAGCACAAAATAACTCATTCATTCAGTCTTCTTATTTTTCCACTGCAAAAAATGAAGTGACTTATGTTCTGTGGGAGGCAGCTGTGGCGTCTAAAGGTTCTCGGCTCCTCCAGTCTGCATGTCCATGTGTCCTCAGGCAGATACTTAACACCAAATTACTCCGGTCAGCTGCTCTGTCAGTGTGTGGCTGTGTGTGAAAGGGTCAGTGTGTGTGAAGCACTGAGAGTGGTCAGAAGACTAGAGAGATGCTTTACAAATGCAAACAATTTACCATTTGTTCGAAATCTACTTCATCACAGCCTATAATTGTTTAATTATTATACTTCTTTAGTCGTCTTTAGTTGTGCTTCCATCTGCCATTTCTTATTTGCATTTTCAAAAATTGTGAATAAATACTTTGATGGAAACGCCAGAAATTTGAAAAAATAAGGCTGAAAATTTGCATAAAAGTTTTTACGCTTGAAGGGGGTGGATTTGTCAGGATATTGATAAAAGAAAAATGCAGCTTTTGGCTTTGGAAACAGGTTTTGCAAATAAACCCTTCATTTTTTTTCACCTGGCAGTGGTCTCTATCCAACAAACTTCAACAGCCCTCGTAACATTAAAAATCTTCTTTTCGTTCTCCTCTTCATCATGGTTTTGTAGCTGTAAACGCTGATGTAATTGTAGCTAACATTCTCCCCAGAGCGGACAAGTTCACAAGTAAATTATCCATGATCAGCTGTTGGATGTCAGCTGAGCATCGACTGTTGTCATGGATACATTCACGGTCTCTTATGACATCACCTCATGGCAAACTCTCACAAAACATCCAGCTACTGACATCTCTCTTTTCCTTTTTCCTTTTTTTTTCCACCACAGGACGACCTGCTCTCTCTGAAGGTCGGGAGCGTCCTGCATCACCTCAGCATCAAACGAGCCATTCAGGTGCTCCGGCTCAACAGCTACGAGCCGAACTGCTTGCGGCGCAGACCGTCTGATGAGGTGAGTTTAACGCACGTGATCCGCTTTGCTGTTCAAGTCGACATGTCACTCATCCTTCTCCGTGCTCTGTGGCTGTAGAACAACATTTCCCCAGCGGAGATTTCCCAGTGGACGAACCACCGGGTGATGGAGTGGCTGCGGTCCGTGGACCTCGCTGAATACGCTCCCAACCTGCGTGGCAGCGGCGTGCACGGAGGCCTGATGGTGAGAGGACCGGCTGCCCCATCAGACTCTGGTGCGATACTTCCTCCTCTGACCAATGTTTCCCGTCCTCAGGTCCTGGAGCCTCGGTTCAACGTAGAGACCATGGCCCTGCTGCTGAACATCCCCCCCAACAAGACTCTGCTGCGCCGCCACCTCGCCACACACTTCAACCTGCTGATTGGTTCAGAGGCGCAGCAGCTCAAGCAGGAATGTCTGGAAAACCCAGATTACACTCTGCTCACTGCCACCACCAAGGTCAAGGTACAAGTCAGCGTTACAGCAGGTCCCAGAAGGAACGATTTAGATTATCAATTAAAAATAAGGAGTTTTTAGTATAATATGAGGTTTATATTATAACCTCAAGAGTTTCAAATTATGACAGGAAATGACAGAATGTCTATATATGAGCTAAGATAAAATATATTTAAATGTGAAATGATAATAAATTTATCCAGATATAGGTAAACACCTTATACTGAGGTGCTTGTAATAAGCATTAATTAATGTTATAGAGCCGTTTATATAGGGTGTTGCTCATTATTATACCTTAATAAGACTTTATAAGTGGTAATAACGGCATTATTGTTAGATTAAAAAACATTAAGATGCTTAAAAAACTGTAAAAGTAATGTAGTAATGATACTTGATGTTAATAAGAATAAATGTATTTAATTTAAGTAACTCAACCATTATATCTTTATTTTAACCTTCATTGTGCACATGTTAAGTTAACTAGGCTTTATTATGGATTATTAGTTTTTTAGTTTTGTTCAGCTTGTTACAAACTTAAGTTTATTATAAATGTCTTATAAACTAACAGCTACGGTTTATAATTCTGCTAACGCATATATATATATACTTATTAATGAATAATAATGTTAATAAGCATTTTATACAGACTTATAAAAGACTTATAAAATCTCGTATGAACTGTTCACTGATATTTGTCTGTTCTCTCCTCACACTCCTCAGCCAAGGAAGCTGTCGTTCGGTAACTTCAGCAGCCTGAGGAAGAAGAAACAGGAGGAGAGTGAGGAGTATGTGTGTCCCATGGATGTGGAGATGCCGAAGGGAAGAAGCTTCCAGAAAGGCTTCGAGCTCCAAATCTACGAGGACGACCTGGACAGACTGGAACAGGTGAGCTGGCTCTTCAGTAAATAATCCTATGATCCGGTTAAACATAATCAAATATCAGGAATCACATGTATAGATGATGAATCTGCTTTTGACAAAGTTGGGTAAAACATTGGAGTTTGAGTTTCTGATGTTGTGTTTTGTGCTTTTACAGACTTGGTTCAGACATCTCCGTTCTGCACCTGGTCAGATTTTCTAAACTGTTCTGTAGCTCTGAGTTTGAGGTTGAAAGCTGCTTGTCGTTATTTCAGATGGAAGATTCCGAGGGAACAGTGAGACAGATCGGAGCTTTTTCTGAGGGGATCCAAAACCTGACGGTAAGAATATTTCCACTGTGTTAGTCTGCAGAGACTCTGCTGCCATCTGCCTCCTTTCCTACTTTTCTCATTGGTTTTGATGGACAGGGACGTTCATGGACTACACAGCCCTCAGCCAATAACAGTTCAGGATGTGTCAGGTCATTTAAAAAAAAATAGATGAGGAAACACAGATATAGTTGTTTCTGTTTTATTCTTCCCAAACCCTAAGGATGACAGTTTTCTTTCAATAAAATATTATCAGCTAATAAAATTGTCCCAGATTTCTGTCTTTGACTGGTCAGAAAAATAAGCAAAACAGACAACAGCCGCTTCCTCAGAGGTGTGCAGCAACAATTTATTTCTTTCTCCTCTCGTCTCTTTCGTCATTGTCTTGTCTTGCTGTGTTGGAGCCGACTTTCAATGCTAATAAAAAGTATTTAATAAAAACTAATTGGCCAACATATACGGCAACATTGTTTTCATTGTTTTTCCCCCTCTTGTACCAGAGCATGCTGAAAGATGACGAATTCTTCAAAGAGATTTCAAACTCGCCCAACCCCAGTGTAACGGACGACGAATCCAACGCATGAGGCCGTCGGCGGCACCGTGAGACCTGGTCCTGCTGTGATCGGAACCCTGTGCCAAACCTTCTCCACTCACACCACAGACTTTTCTCAACAAACCCCAAGAATGCACCACATTTCCTTTTCTTAGTGTTACATTCAAAGATGAGCCAAAAGTATTGCAGCGTCTTTCCGTTTCTGTTTTAAACGTTGTTGTGAGAGTCTGATGACTGAGGGAACATTTGGGGCAACACCACTGTTTGCCTGCCAGCTGGTTTCTGGAGATATTTTGTATGTAGTTACAGTATGTACAGTGCTGACATTGCTGTTTTCGAAAGAACTGAAATGTCAACCCGGCAGAATAAAAGACATCTAGAATATGCCATTATAGATTTATTATGTCTTTTTAAATTGCCTTCTGACTGTAGAAATATTGAAGAAAAGAGATTTCATTCAGAAGTGATTTGCTGTGCAGAAGTTAGTGTAAAGATTTAACTCCAAAAAACAGCTGCTATGTTTTCTACAGAACTAAACTTTTCTTATTAAATGGAAATTGTTTTATATTTTATCCTACACTGAACATGTAACAGGTTTCACTCATCAGTAATATTCTGCATGCAACTGCACCAAAACATATCATACAGTACAAAGCCTGATGAATATCATTGCATGGTATTGAAATCCGACACATTAATATAAAAGCTGTCATTTTATTTTATTTTTTACTACAAATGGATTTTAATTAGAATCCTGTCGGCAGATCAGTGAGACGAGATCATGTCTCAAAGTTTCTCGTTACGTTGTAACGCAGCCGTTGACCTGAGGAGATAGTCTTGTTGTTTTTTTTTTAAGTTTGTCAATTTCTAAGATCAATAAAGTAATTTAAAGCAGTTTGGAGTTTTGTTAAATGTCCAAATTAAAAATACAAGACAAGGACAGAATAAAACATGTTTGGGACATTTGGAGTTGGATGAATGATGAAAAGAAAAAAACATAAAATGAACATCTTTTGGTTCAAATTCAAAAGTCCATAAGAACATTGTGGTGTCCAAAATATAAAATACTGAAAAAAAAACACTACTAATAAAGAAATAGAAAAAAGACAAACTGCATCAAATCATCATAACTTCACTCATGGATGCTGGAAAGTTGTTTTCTCTCTGCAGCAAAAAAATGTAACTAATAAATTAAACAGGTGGTGACGTCTCCCTCCATAAATAAACATTTCAACAGGTAACCAGAGGTGGAAAGTAACTAAGTACATTTACTAGTGTGCTTTAGTACAGTTTTGAGGTACTTGAATATTTCCATATGATGCTATTTTATACTTCACTACATTTCTAGAGTAAATATTGCATACACTACACTATACACCACATTTATCTGCAGCTTTAGTTCCTTACACATGCACATTTGACTCAGTAATATATATATATATATATATATGTAATAATAAACCAGTGGTTTCAACAATTTTGTTTTTGACATCTTCCAAACAGCAGAGTGTAGTCAGCTCACATTTCACATTAACAACTGCGCCAAAAATATTTTTCCCTCTAAATTTCTCAACCCTCACATGGTTTCATGTGAGGGTTGAGAAGTTATTAATAAATGTTAAAGTGATCCAATATTTCACTATAAATCTAAGGTTAGAGGAAAAAAGCCCAAAAAGTGGAACAGATAAGTGAATCAGAACTTTCTTTTTCTTCTTTCCCTTTAATCATTTCAGGACCCCTCACATTTATCTGCTGACCCTTTGGGGGGGCCTGACCCCTAGTTTGGGAAACACTGGTCTAAACTAGTTAACTGTATATAAAGTAGTTAAACCAGCTCCACCTCCAGCAGCTACAACAGTAACATGCTGCTAAACACTGATGCTGCATATTAATAATCTGAAGATGCCAGAGAGAAAAATATATCAGTCACAGACCAAACCAACACTTTACTTGCTAGTACTAGTACTTTAGGATACAACTGGACCAAAATGAGAATATTGTGACTCTTATGTAAGACGTTTGCAGACCACATGTTCTCTGTCACATCTGTGTGAAGAGTAAAGAGAAGAGTGTTAAAAAAAAAGGACCCGAATCATTCCTACACTTAAGTTTTGAGGCGTGTGAACATGTATTTGTGCAGAGAGTCTGTCCTCTGGTGGCTGTGTGATGAAACTGTGCCTCAAAACCAGAGGAGTCAACCAGATGTGCTGCACATGCGTGTCCTGAACGTGGTTCCATGCCTGCAGCATATGAAGAGTGGGTGGAGAGACCAGTGAGTATTTCACTAGGAAACAGCTGCAGGAGGACAAACTCCTGAAGAAGAATCATGGCTTCAAGGTGTGTATTTTTTTTAATTTTGTCATAACAAATCTGAAGAATGATTTTAATCCCTGTGAACGAGTTTAGTTTTCTGTCTGTTATGACTTCACACAGCAGACTTGATAAGGTGGGATGTTTTATTTTATGTATTTATTGAAAATAGCCATGGTGGAAGAAGCACTTAAGTTATTATACAATAGGTAAAAGTAACAATACCACAGCTTACAATTATTCTATTAAAGTAAAACAAGTAAGAAAACTCTTCCCTGTGCTTTCATATTAAACACGTGCATTAAAGCATCTGTTGTTTTTGTGTGATGAGCAGTTATTTACTTATTTGTCAGTAATGTGTCTGGCTTATTTTACATTGCAAGGTCATTTATAAGATGAGTATGTAATATATATATATATATATATATATATATATATATATATATATAAAACGTTATGTAACATCAGATTTTAGCCATCTTTAAAAAAAAAAAGAAAAAAAGAAGAAGAAAAAACTAAAGTATGTATTTTAGGCTCCAAGACGGATTGTGCAATATGTTTTGTGTAGGATTGCGTAGCTTTTGGCACGTTGCTGTGATTATGTAATCTATTATGCCCTTTTTTTTTTCCAATGCTGCATTTGTACCTTTGTTTTTGTGATGTTGGATTCTCTCTGACCTATAGAGGCATATAAATAGCATATGATGGAACTAATAAAGTACCTCAAAAGTTATCAGAATCCCTGAGGGACTGGTTAAATGTGTGTATTGTGGCAGGTTGTGCGGAGGCGTCGTCCTGCTCGTCGTGTTCCTGGGTGGACTGAAGGCGTCCAGGTACAGCAGCCGCCTCATTTCTCTCCAGTTCTCCAGTGTTTAGTGTGTGTGTGTGGGTTCATCAGTGTGTGTTTGGGTGACAGACCTGCTGTGAACCAGGAACTGTCCAATCTGTTCAATGAGCTGTGGAGGCTGGACGTGAACCGCATGAGTCCCGGGGTGGACTACACCGTCTCTCTGCAGGTATGAAGCTGCTGTTCTTCTTCATGCTGCGTCATTGAGTTTTTACAAAAACTAAGTGCTTGTGTGTATTTTCCTTCAGGGTCGGGCTGGTTTTGTGGCTCAGGGCAGCCATGTTGCTCAGGATCACGCTTCACTGCCTCTGTTCTCCAACGTCAATGAGAACAAACTGAAGACCACCACCACCATCTCTCGTAAGTGACACACACACACACACACACACTGAAGCATTCAGCTTGTTTGGAGACGCTTCTATAAATGGATGCTGCCTGCAGGCTTCTTGAAGCTCCTGGACAACTATGAGCGATCCACAGGCGTGACGGAACGAGTCACAACGGAGGAGTTGACGGAGATTAATCTCTTCCTGGATTCTGTCATTCAGTCAGAAGTCATGAAGGTACATCCGACAAGTTACAGCCAGTCTCATCAAACACGCCCTTTGTTACTGCTGCACCCCTCACATCTGACTGTTTTTCAGTCTTTTCAGTAACTTGTTTTCTTCCAACGTTTGTTGATCTGCAGCTGAGTTCCAGAGGGACTTTGTCTCTTCCTGCCTCTGGACACTTTAGTTCATGCTGTACAGAGAAAAAAAAACCCATGAACAACATCTGTCTGCAGCTGTGGAATGCTGCATTGGCTTAGAGCCTCGCTAGTTTCTGGAAAAATGTGGACACACAGTACTTTTATATTAGGGAGAAAAGCATGTTTGTTAGATGAAGCTGATTGTAGCTTCATTTCAGGACAAAAGTCTGTGCTTCTCCAAAGATTCATCACAACAAGTCTGCAGCTACGCTGAATAAACCGTTGGAACTGACTTTAACTATAATAAACTATCTGTGGAAAAATACATCATTTCATTCTATGATCTAATAATCAAAGATTTAAAGATGTATTTGCCACATACATACCCATGAAGAGTAGATAAGTTGACATATTGTGCATAATATGTGAATATATCAATACCTACAAAACAAGGGTTTTGGTTCTATAAAGTTTAACGTTTAATATTTAAATCAACAACTTCAGTAATCACTATAGCAACAATCTGTTGTTGCATGTTGTCCACTTCACTATATTTCTTCACTGAGTTCCAGTAAATGTCCATTTCTCATACAACATATTCATATACTATACAAACACATTCCTGTACAGTTAAATAATAAAAGTAAAAATAATGAGGTTTTTACCTTTTAAACACAGGAGAGTTCAGAAGTTTATAATAAACATGTATTTTGTTTGTTTGTTTCGTTCACCTGATTCCTTCTGTAATGTGTGAAACATCAGACTTATGTTAATGTCATTTCTTCACAGCGAGCTCATCGGTTCCTGGTGAGCAAAGGACAGTCGAACTCTGACTTGCGTCAGTTTAAGAATCAGCTGAAACTGATCTGGTTCAATCTCTACCACAGACAGAGGAACACCGGGTGAGTCAAAGAAACATATAATATACACGTATGTTTATGGAGTCAGATCTGTTTCATATAGAATAAATGCACACATGAGGATCCACAACTATATTTCAAGATTTATTTGTCAATGATTCTCTTCACAATAGTGATTGTTGTCTGTATATATAAACATATAAGAAAATGTATATATATAAACGCATGATTTACAAATCAAATATATTTCTGATGCCCACACAAATATTCTTTGCTTCAGTTAGATGTAATAGAAATCTATAAATATCTATAAAAAAATAAAAGTTGTGTGTTTTTAATACTCAACAATTTAAAGAGTGGTAATACAGATGAATGGATTTATTATAGATTCATTCATTATGAGACTGATCTGACTCCATAGTTAGAATCTTCCTTTGATCAAAATAAAATATAATAGTGTAAAAGTTTTAATGAAAACTGTTAAAACACTCACCAGCTTGGATTCCTGTGGATTTGAGCACGTCTTTGTCGGTGAGACGAGATCTGGATCAGAAATTGTTGGTTTTCACAACTGGATCCAGTTTTACCTGCAAGAGAAAAACCACCATTTGGACTACAAAGGATACAAGGCTGGACACCAGGACCTAGTGAGTCACAGTTCACCACACAATTCTTTTTCATTGAAATGTTGTATTTGAATTTTTCACATCTGAATTTTTCACATCTCGTCAATAACTTTTTATTTTATTGTTTGATGTTTGCAAATTGAGAATAAAAAAAATCCAGCTTTCAAATGTTCAAATTTGCTCAAATCCAAAAGACCAAATTCAGATCCTAAAACTTCTTGTAAAACAATTAAGATTAAACATCTATGATAACTTCGGATACAAAGGGTAAGAAATGGAGTCTTTTTTTTCTATTTAATTCTGTATTATCACTCCAGTGTTCTAATGGTACAATGTGTTTGCTCATTGCATCAGAAGGCTAATGTAATAAAATTTCCAATTCATTTTACAACTCATGGTGGTAAATAAAAGTGTGCTTTTTCACGTAAAACACTAAATTGTCTGGGTGACCCAAAACTTTTGAGGATTAAAGCAACTTCAGTATATGTTGTGAATGGTGGTGTAAGTTTAAAATTCAGTAGCAAAAAAATTCAGATACATAAATAATTACAAGAAATCAATGATAGAAATGTAAAAATCTGGTAAAACAGGTACTACTGCTGCTGCTCCTACTATTACTTCTATTTCTGTGTGTCAGACTCTTCTCTATTCTTCTGCTACTGTATATTTCTTGTATATAACTGCATATTTCTTGTCTATTTCTTATGTCTCCAGCCTGATCAAGACGACCACGTGATGAGCCTCCAGTTCAGCTGGCACACTATTCTGAAGCCTGTCGGCAGCGCCTTCATCGGCACCAGCCCGGAGTTTGAGATGGCTGTGTTCACCGTGGTCTTCCTCATGAACACAGAGAGAAGCACCAAGGTGGTGGTGAACATCGACCAGTGTCAGCTGGAGCTGGTCGTCATCAGACATGGACGCTCGCTGGGGACGGCCTACCCCAAACTGCTCAGCAGCAACAGCAGGCACATCGGCCAGCACTGATACCCTGATGTTAGTGAATGTTAAACATCCAAATAAAGTAAAAAGAAGAAAAACATAGTGGCTGTGTGTGTGTGTGTGTGTGTGTGTGTGTGTGGTGGGGGGAGGGCTCCATATCTGACGTCATGTAGAAACATGGTGGCTTCATGGAGGGAGACCCGCTCCCCTTGTAGATAAAAACAGCCTAATCTAAGGTAATAAAAGTACAACAATTCTTATTTTAATTTAATTATATATAAAGAAAAAACAAACATATGAACATTAAAGTCCATTTCTGCCAAGAAATGCACTATATGCTCCTAAATCTGACACACTGAACCTCTAACAAGTAACATTACAGCTGTCAAATAAATGTTTTGGCACTGTATAAATATGCACAAAATGAAAATACACAAAATAACTAATTACATGTACTTAAGGACTGTACTTAGTCTGCTTGAGTATTCCCATGTGATGCTACTTTATACTTCTCTACATTTTCATAATTAATAACTATTGTTCTTTCTCCTGCACTACATCTATCTGCAGCTTAAGTTTCTTTCAGATGTAGATTTGACTCAGTGATATAATAATATCAGATAATAATAATAGAAACTTTTAAATCCAACACATAGTTAAAGATGAAATCAGGTTTCAGCAGAAAATAATTAACTCATATTTCACATCTACCGCTCCGACAAATAGATAGAATAGATTTTTCTCTCTAAACCTCACACATGGTGTCATTTAAATAAATGTTCAAGTGATCCAATATTTCATCAAAAATCAAAGATTAGAGGAAAAATTCCAAAAAGTAACAGATTAGCTAATTAGAACTTTGTTTTTCTTTCCAAACAAGCATCTCAGGACCCCGCATATCTATCCACTGACCCTTTGGAGGGGTCTGACCCCTAGGTTGGGAACCATTGGTCTAAACTAGTTAACTGTATATAAACTAGTTAAACTAGCTCCACCTCCAGCAGCTGCAACAGTAACACGCTGCTAAACACTAATGGTTTATGTCAATACATAATAATTAATAATCCATAATAATAATCCAATGATGTCAAAGAAAAAAAAAGAAATATATATATATATATATATATATATATATATATATATATATATATATATATATATATATATATATATATATATATATATATATATATATATATATATATATATATATATATATATATATATATATATATATATATATATCAGTCAGGGACCAAACCAACGCTTTACTGCAATGCTTTAACTACATCAACTTATAATACTTAGACACAAAACATTTTAGATAAAACATCCTTTTCCATCTCATAGCGGAACTTTTATCTTTGGTTCCGCCCGAACGGACATTTTGCAGCGGGACACACGGGACGGACGCACGTTGGAGCGACTTCCGGCACCGTTTAACAACACTGACAGCATGACGAGAGATTCACATGTTTACTGTTGAACATTAGAAACTAACATGGAGGTTCTGGAAGGAGAGTTTGGCGGAATGACTCCGCAGGAGCTGGCGGCTCCTGTCAACACGGTGGCGGTGAGTTAAAGGGAAAGAAAGATACGACAGACAGGTTAACAGACAGACTAACAGGCTAACAGACAGGTTAACAGACAAACAGGTTAACAGACAGGCTAACAGATTAACAGACAGACAGGCAGGTTAACTTACAGCCAGTCTAACGTATGAGAATCAGCCCAATCGCCAAAACAAGACACTCACATGAGACTGTCCAGGCTCTTCTCTCTCAAGAGTCTCATAGTGACCCGTCTAAAATGAGACGCGGGCCCATTTCATTTCGCCCCTGCTCTTTCATTCATGTACCAATTACCAAAAACGGGACTTAACTTTAAGCCACTGCTGTTGTATGAGTCTACGCTGTATTGTTTTTCTCCAATATTGGGTATTATTTTTAAAAAAGCGTGTTTTATCTCGCGTATGCCTGTATTTTCTCTTCTTCGAGTTTCAAGGTTGAGCTGCTCTACAGCGCCCCCACCTCCCGTTCACTGTGCAGCAGGTGGAACACGGAATTACACATTCGAAGCATGTGAGAGAAATTAAAGGCATACGCGATATAAACCAAGACTATGCATATATAAACACTTTTATTTATTAACTAATACACATCGTACCCTTGGCTAACAACGGTTGCCTTTCGGTAAGCACTAGTTTTAATGATAGGTACATGTAGGAAAATGTAGAAGCGTCTCACAAGAGGCTTCAAAACCAGCTTAGTGTGGACACGTGAACAGAAGTTACAGCTAATGTGTCCGTTTATTTATAGCTTATTAATTAAGTCACAAAATGTATTAAGATTAATTTGTTTATTTAGTTTATTAAAGGGGCCCTATAATGAACTAAACACTTTTCAGAACTTATTAGTTGCAGTGTCTGAATAAAAAGTGTCTAAAACGTTTGATCCTGATAGTAATTTAACATCAAACTAACCACAAAATCAGAATGAATGTTAATTTTTTCTTCTATTCTTTTTTTTAACAGGAAAAATGGAAACTGCTGCCAGCCTTTCTGAAGGTAACACAACAACAATCCCTCTCTCTCTGTTTAGCTATATTAAGTGAACATTCACCATAGAAGTGCTTTCAAATCGGTTTTATATTATGTCTCTGTCCTCGCCAAATGAGAAGAGAAAGATTAACTGGAAGCAGTAAATGTTTAAGCAATCAATCAATTATCAATGTTTTTCTCTGTGGATACTTGAATCCATCATCTCTTCTCTGTAATATTATTATTGTCTTTCAGGTGAAAGGGCTGGTGAAACAGCACATCGACTCGTTCAACTATTTCATAAACGTGGAGGTAAAGTGTGCGTGTGTGCTGTGCGTGCGTACGTGTCTGTTCTGCATCCTGTGTAAATGTGAACGTCCTGTTTTACAGATAAAGAAAATCATGAAAGCAAACGAGAAGATCACAAGTGACGCCGATCCGATGTGGTACCTCAAGTAAATCACAAGCTCTTTCATCTTCTGCTCCAATAAAAACGTTCTGACACTGATGAGACCAGCATGCAGCAGCATTGCAACAGTTTCCATCTTATTCTTTCAGATACCTCAACATCTATGTTGGAATGCCTGACGTTGAAGAGAGCTTCAATGTGACACGACCAGTTTCTCCTCATGAGGTGAGCGATTCTGCAGGTTTCTGCTGATAAATATGAATCATTATTAGATATATATGAGGTCATATAGATCGATTAGAAGGATCAGTGCTGAAACATTCATGAGATTGACAGAACATTGACCGTCAACAATTTTGATGAGTCAGAAAAAGTCGCCAAACTTCTGCTGGTTGCAGCTGTAATGTAATAATTTGCTTCCTCTGTTTCCTTTTTACCAAGTTCCTTCACCACCTTATCCACAGGGTCTCTTACTTTCACTGCATTAAGTCCACTTTTCTTGGATTAACATTTATTTGAAGTCGCACAAATGTTATTTGCTGCTGTCTTGCATTATTTTATCGAAATGCTGCACATGAATGAAAAACTTATAGCAATTGCAGATTTCCTCTGCGTCTTCATGGCTCAGGACCTGCACATTATTTCACGTGTTACAAATTACCTTATGGCAAATTTAACTACCACACGAAACAAATCCATATGTAATTGCATTAAAATACTAAATATAGAAGCATGAAACTGCAGTGTCACATGCAAGCACAGAAATAAATCACACGAGTCAAGTCAGTTTTATTTTGTTCAGCCCAAAATAAATAAATTACAGATTGGCCTTAGGAGGTTTTACAGTTTGTAAAGCAGCAAAACAACATCCCGTGTTGGTGTGGTGGGAGAAGTGGTGCATCAAGTTTCTGTGATGTAAAATAATGAAAACAATTAGTAAAACATAATGTAAACAACACAAATATGATTGTAATTTAAATCTTACACAACTGTAGAACTGAAGAAATCACAATAATCGGTTATTTTGAACAAATGTTCATCAGTGTGTGTAGATTCAGTTTTTACCTGAGAACAAACACTGGTGAATGTAGATAGAATAGGAAACTAAAGAGATCAGAAAATATTAATATTTAAAATATTTAAGAAACTGGACTGAGTTTTATCTTGTAAAAAATTCTCAAGGCAATAAATCGATTACCAAAAGAGAATTTACTGTTGATCAATTTATCACAGTAGCTATAAAGGGATAAAGTGGATCGATCAAATGTAACAGATTGATGAACTGACATCCAATACATAAAGTGAGATGTGACTCGGCACCTTTTCCTTTTCTGTCGGGCTGCGGCTCATCGTTGGTTCCTGCTGGTGTTTCAGTGTCGTCTCAGAGACATGACGTATTCAGCTCCGATCACCGTGGACATCGAGTACACTCGCGGAAGCCAGAGAATCATCCGCAACGCCCTGCCCATCGGAAGGTTTGTCGACTTCAGAAAACCTTTCATATATCCGCTACCTGTCGCTCGTCTCTATTCCGCTAATTAATGAAATACTGTGACTCTTCTCTGTCGACAGTTAAACAGATTAAGAGATTAAGAAACCATCAGGGATCTGACAGAAGTTCTTGCTCTTAATGTCTAACTGTTTGTCTCAGGATGCCGATCATGCTGCGGAGCTCCAACTGTGTCCTCACAGGGAAGACGCCCATGGAGTTCTCCAAACTCAACGAATGTCCTCTGGATCCAGGTGCAGCATCTTAAAACTGTCGCAACTCACGAGCGACACAGAATGAAACCGTCACCGTAAACATGTCTGTTTTATTCACAGGTGGCTATTTCATCGTCAAAGGTCAGGAGAAAGTCATTCTGATCCAAGAGCAGCTTTCCAAGAATCGAATCATCGTGGAGCAGGACAGGAAAGGAGCAGTCGGAGCCTCAGTGACCAGGTACTGTAACGTTTCTAAGCAGCAGCTCAGTTTAAAGGTGACACAACATTTTTATTACATTCAAAACCTGCAGAAAAACCTCAAACAGACTTAATATCAGTCTCAGTCAAACCGGCTCTTGATGATATAATCCAACATTTTGCTTCAGATTCTAATAAAATACACTTGAAAAGTTAATTTCTCAAACATAAAACAAGCAGAATGTGTGGTTATTTTTACAAATTATAATAATAGAGATACAGAACTGTGGAAAAAATTAAAGGCACAACTTTGATAATTTATTAATTAAACAGAAATAAAACAGAACTACAAAGCTCAGCAAAGACAATAGCGACTCTCCTTTAACACCTGAAACGACGATCAAAACGAGTTTGGTTTTATTTCCTGAGTTTTGCTCCTTGTGAAACCTCCTGTTTCTGCTTCTCGTCTCTGACTCCAGCTCCACTCATGAGAAGAAAAGCAGAACTAACATGATCGTCAAACAAGGCCGATTCTACCTGAGACACAACACGCTGTCAGAGGACGCTCCCATCGCCATCATATTCAAGGTGATGATGATGATGATGCTCCAGTCCAGTAGGGGGCACCACAACACAACCTGTTGATTTTTCTTCATTAGAAGTAAAGGTTTCTGAATAACTTTGTTTTCTAAGTTGGTTTTCGTGCTAAATGATTTTCACACAGCATTGTTAATACATGAATTCACTCAGTCAGCTGTAGTTTCAATAATTATTATTCAGATCCATTTTCATGTCGCTCTTTGCTCTCATCAAAAACGTCAGCCGGCATCATGAACTTCTCTCGGAGGACAAATCTCTCCGCACGTGCTGTGTGCTTCCAGCAGTCGTCACTCTCCACTCACACAGGAGTCTGTTTGCTCTGCTTTTTATATCCTCAGTCACGACGACTTCTTCTTCTTCTCCTGTTTGGCCGCGGCCGCAGAAGCAACTTCAGCTTCAGCGAGTGGATCAGTTCCCACAGACTCACATTTCCATAAGCAAATGACAGACAACCTTCTGATTCCCGTTCTCTTCTCCTGTGCACACACTTCTCCTCCTCCTCCTTCTCCTCAGGCCTACTAGCTCAGCTCCCGATCCAGTTTCTAGTTGCTAAATGTCCAGTGTCTTTATGTTGTCACACAAATGGACCACTTAAGTTGTTTTTCATTGCAGGCCCGTCCACACTTTCTCTTCTCATTAGACGGACTGTGTGCTTGTGATTTCGCAGGGGATGGGAGTCGAGAGCGACCAGGAGATCGTGCAGATGATCGGGACCGAGGAGCACGTCATGGCCAGCTTCGCCCCCAGTCTGGAGGAGTGTCAGAAAGCCCAGATCTTCACCCAGACCCAGGTACCTGCAGCAGGAACTTAAACTGTACCAAAGACAGGTCTGCAGAAAAGAGAAAAGAAACAAATTGTTTTGCTTTAAATAACTTTTAAACAAAAGTAAACTATTAAGTAGTATTGTTAAAGTTAGTTTTGGTTTGGTCGATCACAAATACAAAAAAAAAATTACAACAAACAAATCAGAGTTTTTTTTTTTTTTTTTTTTAAAAACAGGCCTTATTTTTATGCTATTAGTGTCTATTAAAGGGACCTGAGAGGAAACTCCTTAATTTGCTCCAGTATTGAGTAAGAAGCCACTCCACTCCCCTGCTGCTTGTAGCTTCTATAGCAATATATTTCATATCTGTCACACTCATATTGTTGTTTTAAGGCAAAAGCGAGTGTAGAAGGTTCTTAAGTTGTGTTGTTGCAGGAAGAAGCAGGTAATAGAGTTGCTTCCTGCCATAGTTTAACTCCAGAGGAGTTTGTTTATGTCAGGAAAAAAAGACTCAAGAATATTTATGAGAAAAAACAAAAATGAGAGACTCTGCAAAACTACACTGAGTTGAATTTTTCTACGAAATTGGAAATATATCATGTTGATCAAGACTTGAATTTAAATCCAGAAAAGTGCAGATATGGGACTTTTAAAAGAAGATAAACCCAAGGTGTGTTTGTTTTATGTTTTGTAACCAAGGAGCCATCAGGTGTTTTTTTCCAGTTTAAATAGGAAAATAAGGTCAAATGAGATGACTATTACATTATTATTACTGTACAGACTGTAAAGTAAATATGATGCTGCAGCAGGCAGCCTGTTGGGTCATCTTAGCATTAACAAAAGTACCTCTACACCTCTTCAATTAAAGTCACTGCTGGTTGCCTGGCAACCAACGGTGACCACAGGACTCCAAGAAGTTACTGCCTTTGGTCAAGAAATAGCTGAGATCATAACCTCTTGTAAAACCACGACTTGTCATTTTTATGCTCCAGTTTTTGTACAGATTAGACAAACTAAATATTTTGTTAAGTAGCTGCTAGCTTCATATTTACCAGCCAGTTGTGTAACTCTCATTGTGTAACTCTTGACAACTCAGGCTATTTATTATAAAATGTTGGATCATTCTTTAAGGATATTTTTCCAATAACATGTATACCATGATATGACAAACATCTCTAAAATCACATTTACTCTTCTGCTGTTCAAAAACTTCAGTAGCTCATTAGTTTCTGAATAAGTTTTTAATTAATTTGGACAACAGAATGTGTAGAATTGTATGATGAGATCCTATCGGTACAATATAATGCAGCTGGAAGTCAATAAACATTGATGATATTGAACGCTGCTGCGTCTGAAGAGCAGGAAGCTGCTGTTGTGTCTGTGTGATCAGATGGTTTTGTGTTGCAGCCCGTTAAGTAACGCTACTCATGGGTTATTCAGGAGGCTCGCGTGTTGTCTTTGACATCTACAGATGAATGCAATCGGCCAATTTGTTTTTCATAAAGATTATGTTGTTGGACGCACCACTGATGCATTGATGAGGCCACATTTGCTTCCTAGCAACCGGCTGCTGCCAGCCTCCATGATGTCTTTTCATGGTATTCATTGGCTCATTGTATTGTGCACAATGACGCCTAAATCTATATAATTAAAGGCCGATAAGGCTTAAGAAACATTGTTATCAGATTATGATAAGTAATCTGCCCAAACTAGAT
The DNA here is from genome assembly GCA_030544235.1 of Lepturacanthus savala. NCBI lineage: Eukaryota > Metazoa > Chordata > Actinopteri > Scombriformes > Trichiuridae > Lepturacanthus > Lepturacanthus savala. Next base: position 22,102,289 of record CM060465.1, read on the forward strand.
TTGACTGCCATCTTTTTTTCTTTTATATATGTGGACATTGGATTAAAAAAAAACTATTTCATCTACACATTTTTATTTCTCTGCTTAAGACAATGATTGAAACGTCTACACTGTTATTTACTTAACGTATTTATTTATAAATGTATAATTTTAAATATATTTCTGCAGTATGGAGGTCAGGGTGGGTGGTCCTGGCCGAAAGTCTTCAGCCTCATTAACCTTTGAACTTTCCTATAGTCCTGTAGAGCGCTCCAGAGGACCACTGATCTGCGTGCATGTGTGTGCGCATGCATGTGTGCCCTTTGTGATTCACTTGACCTTTCACAAGCATCATACATGCATTTGATGCTTCTTTAGAGAATTCCACACACATGAATCGACGTGTTTACAGAACTTGCTGCTTGTTTGTCAGGAACCATTCGTCCTATCAACTTCACACTCAACACACTCATGGGTCCTCAGCAACACACTGAATCAAATTATTATTATCAATGGGTATTGAATAATATGACACAAATACAGGACAGAAGGACATGTGTTGTAGATGGATGATTTTAAAAGGAACAATGTGTACGATTCAACCAGGATTTTGGTTTAAAATAAGAAATAACAGCTTTGTCGTAATGTCACAGATTTTATATATTGAGTCATAATACATGTATAATACTTGATGTGCTGCAGAATTAAAGTGAAATGCCTAACAACAGCAGCACCGTCCTATAATAAAACTTGTACCTCAAGAGACGATAATGAGTCCTTCAGTCTGTTCTCAGACCAACATGAGAGGAAGAAGTAGAGCTGCTCAGGAGTAAAAATGGGTGTTCCATATAAGGTATCTATAGAACACTAGGTGACTCACCCAGTGTTGCTGTCTAATGAGCCGGTCTCCGCACATGACCACCATCTTGTGTTGATTTGCTTTCTCTAAGTAAGCCTATGGTGGAGAAACTGTTAAATTAACCATAACTTACTCATTTTTCAACTGCTAGGTTTGTTATAAACATCATTAATGTAGTTAATGCAAAACAGTTATAGTTGTTATCACTGACTTTCATATGAAAGCAACCTTATGCAGAGAGTTAATGTAATAGCTCACAAACAGTGTTTTACATACAATCACAATAGAATAACCATCACACATTATGTGAAAACATTTTATTATAATGAATTGCAATGAAAACGTTAATCTAGCTATGCTAATAACATGTAACAAACTGTTTGGAAATCGGTCAATATTTCAGGATTAGAGAACCAGATTACAGCTGGAGTTGGTCCATCACAATGTGCTTGCTGTTGAAGGACGTCAGCATGTAGCTCTATCCAAATTAATCATTGTAACAAAAGTGCAATATATTGACAGCTGCCATTGTCAGCTGGTTAAAGGAGTGCTACGGACAGACTTGCAGACAGACTTTAAAACGTTTTCTCAAGGGCTGCTGAAGCCTTTTTTTTGTCATTTCAAATTTCCTTCATTTTTCCCAATAACAAATGTAAATACAATCAAACTAAATAGAGAGCAGCCTAAGGGGTGTGGCCATGTTCTTATAGTCCTGAATTTGTTATATCTATTAGTTGTATATTCTGGTCCAGTGGCTTCATTTAGAGTCTTGTATCTTTCCTTTTTTCTGTCCGGTTTTGCTTTCTGACGCCTGCTAATATGTCAGAAAAATGCCATTGCCCACTGCTACTGTTGAGGACTATAACTATTGTTACAGGTTTTAATCATCCTTGTAATGTGGTATTGATGTGCAAAATGAGTGTATTTCCTATTGAGTTGCAAAATTCTTTATTCAACACTGATGTGTCTGTGAGTTTGTCGTATTTAGTTGAATAAAGGTCTGTTGTGTGTCTCAGGCTCTGAGGTATCTGGGGAATAAAGTCCGGAGACAGCGCATGTGGGGCGGCCCCAAGAAGACCAAGATGGAGGAGGCCCGAGAGCTGCTGGCTTCACTGATTCTCACACACGTGCCTGTATGTAAACAGACAAATACTCACATGCTATGCATGTAATGTCTCATTGTAGTTTATGTAAAGTTGTACCTTGTCTTCAGGTCAAAGAGTTTAACTTCAGGGCAAAGTGCATCTACCTGGCTGTGATGGTGCGGCGGGTGATCCTGGCTCAGGGTGACAACAAGGTGGATGACAGAGATTACTACGGCAACAAGCGTCTGGAGCTGGCTGGACAGGTGGGTGTTTGTAGTGTGTGATTTGGCAGGTCCACCACAGAGGGACAATGCAAGTACATACAAGACTAGAAAATGTTGGTACAGACTTTTTTAATTTTTAAACAAATTTTAGTCAGAGGAATAGGAAAAATAATCTATAATGAGCAATACATCTGAAACTTTTACTATTTTCAATTAAATGTAATGAATTCATAGTGTAATAAAAGAGGATGTTTAAAATTAGGGGAAAGAGTTGAAAAATTTTTATTTGCAGGTCTCTTGATTTAACATTGATCTGAAACGTTCAGTCAATAAAGTCATACATTTTCTGATTTCATGGTAGATGTTATTAACATTATCTTAGCTTTCATCTCTAAAACCTTAAGATCTCAACGTTCAGGAAGTTTTTACTGGGAGCCGGATTATCCTCAGTACCTCTCTCCAAAACAAACCTAGTGATTAAAATCAGTAAAAACCCTATAATGAAACAGTTTCACATTAAAAAATCTACGTTTCTGCGCATCTGCGATGCTGTTCTGCATTGTTGTAGTGAGCTGAGCTGCTGTTATTAGTGCAGCTTGTGTCTCTAATAGTTTAAGATTCAGGCATTCAGGTTTTTTTTACTGGGAGAAGGAAAAGAAATTACAAAAGTAGGCCACATTAATTACAACTTAAGGAAAATGTGGATTCATCATTAAATATAGTAAAATAATCCATATAGAAAAAAATTAGGTCCAAAGAATAATATAATACAATGTCTAATAAATAAGAAATGTAAGAGGAAAGGCAAAAGATTGAATCGGGCAACTCAACATTAAGTTCATTAGGTTCAGTTAATTTGTTCAGTGAGCAACAGGAAACTAAGAGTTCAAACATTTCAAACATTAAAAGTCACCCTGTGATGTTCATTCATTCGCTTTCAACAGAACATGTTTATTCTTTACTCACAGAGCCGCTAGAGAACAAAACCTGCTTGATGTTTGTAATAATACAGAAAAGAACCAGCAGCTCACGTGTGCTTCAGAGCGACTGGATCACAGCGTTGGACCAGAGGACAACAGCTGATCTCTCACCTGCATCTTTGTTCCTGCCTCCTTCTTTTAATAAGCCTCATTATTTTCCTCAGCTTTGTTTTTCCCTGTCCCCCCCCCTTGTATTTCAGCCTGGCTTTGTCAGGAGAGATATGCAATGGCACCAAAATCCCAGGGCTGTGGAAGCATGGGGATTTTTCAGCATTGTGACAATAGAATTGCTGCCTTGACTGGAGCGATTGAGCTAATCCGCAGCCCCGGCTCTGATAATGTAATTACTGCTGTCTTAAGGCCTTTAATTTTCCCCCCAACCTGCTCTGTGTAAGGAGCAGGAGATGGGGGAGGAGGTGGGGGGGGGCACAGCCTCCTTCAATAGGGGCTTACACACTAACAACGCCAGCAATCTCCTCACTCTCCAATTATGGTTCCCTGACATTCAACTAATTGGCCCGGCTGCGCAACGGAAGCTTAATTTCTTTATTAATTTCAAGCAGCGCTGCCTGTTTGTTTTGATGTATGCTAATGCACCGAGCGGGTGGGGGTTGTGAGAAAGGTTGCCTCCTGTAGGCCCGGCGGAGGAGGACAGGGACCTGAGAGGGAGGCCAGGTCAGGCTTATCAGTGAGCCACCACACCTGCTTATTAAAACCTGACCGTAAACGTACCTCAGCGTTCATTAGAGACACCGACAGATGCAGCGTGATCCCTACATCTGAGGATGACGGCTCTATCTGAAAATATTGTTTGTTTGTTTGTTTGTTCTCCCCGTGCCCTCCGCAGCTTCTCTCTCTGCTGTTTGAAGATTTGTTTAAGAAGTTCAACTCAGAGTTGAAGAAGATCGCAGACCAGATCATCCCCAAGCAGAGGGCAGCGCAGTTTGATGTGGTCAAGCACATGCGGCAGGATCAGATCACCAACGGCATGGTCAACGCCATCTCCACAGTAAGCCGGCACCGGGTTTAGGCTTAAATGAATGAAAATGGAGGATAAAGTCTGACACAAACATCCACAAACATGAACTGACAAATAAATTAATCCTCACCTGCTCTGCTAGGAGAAACACTTTGTGGCGTCTCTGATGATGAGATCGATCAATACAATAATAATTTTGCTGTGATTAAAAAAAACAAAACATTTTTCGTAAAGAATTCCATAATATAACATCACATACAGAAAAATACATTTGTTTCATGGCCGTTCATGCATGTGTTTTTAAAAATCCAATTTAACTTCTGTAATGATAAATCTCTGATGTAAAAACAACAAAAAAATGTATATTTTCTGTCAGAGTTTAGCTTTTTGCCTTCAAGATAACTAATACGTTCTGTAACTAAACAATATCAATAACAATAATACTGAAAATAACGGAAGTGGTTGACCAAGCAGGTTAATACAGATCTTGTGACACAGACGTTGTTTTATTATTTCATTTTTAAGGGAAACTGGTCTCTAAAAAGATTCAAGATGGACCGTCAGGGTGTCACCCAGGTTCTGTCACGTCTCTCCTTCATCTCGGCTCTCGGCATGATGACCAGGATCTCCTCCCAGTTCGAGAAGACCAGGAAGGTCAGCGGGCCGCGGTCCCTGCAGCCCTCGCAGTGGGGCATGCTGTGTCCATCTGACACCCCTGAGGGGGAGGTGAGTGCATCCTCTGAGTCCAAGACGAGGTTCTACAAACACAACAGCTCCTCCTGCTGAACACCGTCATGTCCCTGAGAGTTATTCTGTGATTCTGTTGAGTGTGTGTGAGCAGGAGCAAAGTTTAGGAGTTACGGCTAATCATTTTATCCAATAATGCACCCAAGTTGTTTTTTTTTTTTTAAATATATTAGATTCATATTTTACTAAATTATAGTATTAAAGGTTAGTGAGTACAAGGAGCTATTGATACAGTGCAGTTATTTATAGCAACTGTTCATGTGAAGAATCAGTGAGTTGAAGTCAAAATCCAGTGGAAATCACAGTATTGTAGTGGTGTGTGTAAATCAGGTGTATCAGAATCAGTTTATTTCAGGGGCCACATTCAGCACAATTTGTTTCAGTGGGCCGGACCAGTAAAAATAAACATGAATAACAACACCTACAAATTTCTCCTCATTTTTTTGTAAAGAAATGCATAAATATAAATATAGGTGCTGGTCATGTAATTAGAATATCATGAAAGCATTGATTTATTTCAGTAATTCCTTTCAAAATGTGAAACTTGTATAATGTATACATTAATTTTACACAGTGACATATTTCAATTGTTTTTCTTTTAATATTGATGATTATAACTGGCAACTAATGAATGAGTATCTCAGAAAATTAGAATATTGTTGAAAGGTTCAATATTGAAGACACACTTTAATCCGCTAATTAACTCAAAACATCTGCAAAGACCTTTAAATGGTGTCTCAGTCTACTTCTGTAGGCTACACAATCATGGAGAAGACTGCTGACCTGACAGTTGTCCAATAGACAAAAAGACGACCATTGACACCTTGCACAAGGAGGGCAAGACACAAAAGGTCATTTATAAAGAGGCTGGCTGTTCAGAGCTCTGTGTCCAAGCACATTAATAGAGAGACAAAGGGAAGGAAAAGATGTGGCAGAAAACAAATGTACAAGCAATAGGGATAACCACACCCTGGAGAAGATTGTGAAACAAAACCCATTCAAAAATGTGAGGAAGATTTACAAAGAGTAGACTAGAGCTGGATTCAGTGCTTCAAAAACCACCGCGCACAGATATACGCAAGACATGGGTTTCAGCTGTTGCATTCATTGTGTCAAGCCACTCTTGAAAAAGAGACAACCTCAAAAGTGTCTCGTCTGGGCTAAAGACAAAGAGGACTGGACTGCTGCTGAATGGTCCAAAATTATGTTCTCTGATGAAAAGTAAATTTTGCGTCTCTTTTGGAAATCAAGGTCCCGAAGTCTGGAGCAAGAGAGGAGAGGCACAGAATCAACGTTGTTTAAGGTTGACTGTATAGTTTTCACAGTCAGTGATGGTTTGGGGTGTCAGGTCGTCTGCTGCTGTTGGTCCACTGTGTTTTCTTAAGGCTGAGGTCAACGCAGCCATCTACCAGGAAGTATTAGAGCACTTCATGCTTCCTGTTGCTGACCAACATTATGGAGATGCAGATTTCTTTTCCCAACAGGACTTGGCACCTGCACACAGTGCCAGAGCAGCCAGGACCTGGTTCAAGGACCATGGTATCCCTGTTCTTAAGCCCGTAGAAAATCTATGGGGTATTGTAAGGAGGAAGATGAAGATACACTTTCTTTTCAGATTTTTTCTATACTGAATTTGGGATTTTCATTAGTTGTCAGTTATAATCATCAAAATGAAAAGAAATAAATATATCAGTCTGTGTGTAATAAATGAAAATATAAAAGTTTCACTTTTTGAATGGAAGTACTGATATGAATCAACTTTTTATGATATTCTAATTATATAACCAGCACCTGTATTTATACACTTAATTAACCTTCAATTTTCTAAACAGGAGAGATGATTGAAGAAAAAACCTGTGGGCTGAATTGGACCCGGGTTCTCGGCCGCATGTGTGACACCCCTGGTGTAGATAGTAACAAGAAATCATGTGGTTGTGATTTGTAGGCCTGCGGTCTAGTGAAGAACTTGGCTCTGATGACCCACATCACCACGGACATGGAGGACGGTCCGATCATCAAACTGGCCTTCAACCTGGGCGTGGAAGATGTGAACCTGCTGTGTGGGGAGGAGCTGTCCTACCCCAGCGTCTTCCTCGTCTTCCTCAACGGTAAAACTCCTCTGCAGTGTATGAAGGGAAAAAAAAAAAAGAAATAACGACGTTTTCCTTCAGATCACTTGAACACAAAGTCTCACCCTCCCTGTTTTGAATGCAGAGCTTGTGAACATGAAGGGAACATTTTCTGTTTAGTTTACAGAAGGCAATTTTTTGTTTTGCGGGAAGCTGATAAGTTGTTAATTTGGTGGCAGCAGTTGGTATTCTTCTGCAGTCAGAACTTGGCCCCTTAATTACTGTATATGTTTGTCTCAACACTGATAACTGTCAAATTATATTAGCTGCCACACCATTTAATTAGTTGGTAGCAGCAGGTGTCAAAGCCCTTCAGAGTGTGTTCAGTGTGCCTTCACACACACAGAGCTCCTCTGTTCTCCGTCACTCGTCTGTCAGACTTGATATGAGCAGCCCTGGAGGTTCAGAGGGCTCTAATGTACTTGCATCAAAACTGCCTGTTTCTCTTTACAGTTTAAAGTTTGTGCACATTGTTCAATAAACCTATAGTAACTCTATTTCCTAGTCATATTTTGATGCAGTTTGAAGTTTCATGTTAAAGCTTGCTCAAAGTAGTGTTTGCCTTTTTTTTTAAAAAAAAAAAAAAAGGAAAAGTTAATGAGCTAAATGTGAGATGGAAACAAGTTTGTGGAATAAATTCTAATGTAACGAACATTTAACTCACAACTGATCAGTCATTTACCTGATATCCCATAATATGCTTTTCTTTGTCTTTATCTCTGTACAGCATCAAATGATCAATACTCACTGACATGAAGGAACTATTACAATTGAACAAATTGCTGAAGATTTCCTCAATTTCTGTCTTATAGAAGATTAAACATTTTATCCTAAACCGTCACCTTCTGACTGAACTACACTTTTTTTATCAAATTTATTTAATTCACTCTAAACCAGTTGAGGGCTACCAACCTATTTTCTAATTTTGCAAGAAGAAGTTATTTTTTATTTATTTTTTTTTTTTCAGGACAAATATTTACTCTTTTCAGCTCCACAAATGTCAAGATTTGCTGATTCCCTTTGTCATAAATGATAACAGACTATCCTCCTGACTGAAAATGATCAATAGTTGCAACCCCGCTGTATATACAACTCATCACTTTAAAAGACGCTGACTACAGCTCAGGACGATAATAAACTTTTACAGAATAATGACTGGAGATCACTGAGAAGGAGAAAAACTATCCTGATGTGCTTTTATCTCTCATTTACTCTCATCACATCCACAGGTAACATTCTAGGTGTAATTCGAGATCATCATAAGCTGGTTAACACCTTCAGGCTGATGCGCAGAGCGGGTTTCATCAACGAGTTTGTGTCGATCTCCACCAACCTGACAGATCGCTGCGTCTACATCTCGTCTGACGGAGGTCGTCTCTGCAGGTGGGGAAACCCCTCTGAGCTCATCTCCACCTTTACAGAAGCAGGGAAATACTTGTTTCTGCTAAAAAGTATCATAGTCTGTATTTTTAAACTGTTATTTATCCATTTATTTATGTATATTGTGAGCTTGTCAACTGAATTTCCTCTTTTTTGTAAAGGATAATAAAGGTTTTCATATCTTAAATCAAATTCTCCTAATAGACCCGGATGTCACATACAGGTTGAACAGGCTTATGGAGACTCCTTAGATTGACAGTGCTTCTTCTTCTCATTAGACCGTACATCATCGTGAAGAAGGGGCAGCCGATGGTGAAGAACAAACACATCGAAGATCTGTCTCAGGGCTACAGGTGAGACTGGAGTCATAAAGAAAGAACACGTTTGTTTCCATGTAATTATTAATGGTCAAAGGACAGATTTAGATTTGATGAAGCTTGTCTCTTTCTGTCTGCCAAAGAATTAGAATTGGAAAAGTACTGATGCTGGTTTATGAATGGTTTACAACCACAATATATTTCTGATCTTTGTTATGAGCCATCCAGACCTCTTAAAACATTTGGTTCAGGCTTGATTTTTGTCCACAGAGTTAGAACTAAACATTGAGATGCAGTTTTTAGTTTCTGTTGCTTTTTAAGGCTGGAAACATTTCTTTTTACTGCTGCCTTTTGCTATGTCTGTTTTATTATTGTGTCGCACTGCTGACTAACTTTTAATCATGTGACTCCTGCTGTATTTTATTTTATTTCATTATTTCTTTATTGTATTTTATTTCTTATTGTATTTTAACATTATTACAATTTCATTATGTTTTAATTAACTTCTCTTTATGCATTTCAAAGAGCAATACCTTGTGTATAAAATGCGCTATATAAGAGGCTTTGCCTTCATTGACTCTAGGACCTTTGAGGATTTCCTGCACGAGGGCCTGGTGGAGTACCTGGATGTCAACGAGGAGAATGACTGTCAGATCGCCCTTTATGAGCACATGATCAACAAGTGAGTTTTAATTAGTTTTTATTTAGCAAAACCTCCTCCTGGTGTGTTTGTTTCATTCCAAATGTGTTTTTTTTGCTTCCATAGAGCCACGACACACTTGGAGATCGAGCCCTTCACTCTGCTCGGGGTGTGTGCCGGACTAATCCCCTACCCCCATCACAACCAGTCCCCCAGGAACACCTACCAATGCGCTATGGGCAAACAGGCCATGGGTAAGACTCCTGGTGCCTGCATAGGGGTTTTACACCGATCTGATTCCAGAGCTGGTCCAGAGCTAGAGCCTGACTTAAAACTAGTTCTTTGGTTTTCTTTTTTTTATTTTCTTTTTATTGAAAATAGATTTTTACATACATCAGTCATATTTTCACACATATTTCATTTTTTCATTACATATTATATGTAATGAAAAAGTATATATAGTAGTATATTAAAAAAATTGGACGAGACAAAAGAAAACAAATGAATAAATCAGTATTGTATGTACAAAACCTTAATTTGCTCAACCACACACACACACACACACACACACACACACACACACACACACTACTTCCAAGTGCTAATAAAAAGGTCTTTAAGAGTCTTGAATTAAACTTGAAGAAGCCTGAAGCCTGAACTGGGCAGGTAGCTGCTGTCAGTGGTCGGGTCATTAAACTGTGAAGTTCTCAAATCCCTTCTCAAACATCCTCCTGTGCATACGCATACACACAAACACTGACACTTACAGTAATGTAATCTCACATGAAGACTATTCTTAAGCCCCTAAATCTGCCGCTTCACAGTTTGAAGTTTTATTTGCACAAGTGAAAATTATGCAAAAGGACATTAGAATAACAAAAAGTGCAGCAAGCAGCGAGAGACAAGTAGCCTGCTGGTTTGTCTCCACAAAACTCTGCTGCTGCTCTACTTCTTGTCAGAATACATTTGTATGTGTGATTGAGTGTTTTTCTTATGTGTGCGTGTGTGTGTGTGTATGCGCATGGACATCAAACATGGGGCGCTTGCGTAGGTTCTCTATTGTGCCGTGTGTGTGCGGAGGCCCTTTCCCTGCCAGTCACCCAGAGTGTCATTAGCAATTCATTGTGTCTGCTGCGGCTGTGCTCGGGGGGTCAGTGTGCTCAGCTGCGACAGACCACAGAGTGAGCACCGGCGGCTCCTTGGTAACCAAAACTTCCCCAAACGGCCTTGCTAACATTCGTAAGAGCCGCGGTGCCCCACCGCACCACCCCTCCCTCCGCTTCACCTCCGTACCCCCCCTCCCCTCCCCCCATCTTTACAAAAACACAGACTGGAACTATATTTGGCCCAATATCCTCTGCCTTGTCTGTTTTTGTGTGGAAGGCCTATACATGTGCAAATCTGGCTGTGTGGCCCAGGCCTATTATCACAGACTCTGAGCTTGTAGCCTGATTGTGAAGTAATAGCATCTGACAAATGTCAAGACTTCCAGGGAGGCCGGGCGTTCTGTTCTTCCACGCCGCTGCTCTGACGGTGCTAAGCAGGACCAGCGCCGACCCCCTGACACCTGCAAACCTATTATTATTATAATCACAATACCAATTCTAATGATGACGTTGATGATATAAGCAGGAAACACTGATATCATAAGTTTTCCCTTTGTTTCCTGTCTGCAGGGACGATTGGCTACAACCAGAGGAACCGTATCGACACCCTGATGTACCTGCTGGCGTATCCCCAGAGGCCGATGGTCAAAACCAAAACGATCGAGCTGATTGACTTTGAGAAGCTTCCCGCTGGTCAGAATGCCACCGTGGCCGTGATGAGCTACAGCGGCTATGACATTGAAGATGCTCTGGTCCTCAACAAAGCCTCGCTGGACAGAGGTCAGAGTCTGGTTTCTGTTAAAGGTTCCATATCGTAGATCTTAATATGTTCCTTTAAAAGAAGGTCTGTGTTCTATCAAGACTGTCCCATGTTTCTAAACCTTTAAACCACTGAGAAAGACAACCAGTATTTAGAAACTGAGCTTTAAAACTAGCCTTCGTGACTTCTGTGAAGTTATTATCGTGCAATGATACGGTCTTCATCCACCCACCATTCACAGCCATTTAATTCAGCCAATCAGAGATGAGACTCATTAATATTAATGAGACAGACACTAAACAAGTTTTGTACAGCCGTAGAAAGAAGCTTCAGAGAAGAGATGTTAAACTATAATGAAATGAATTTTGGTTCTTAAAAACACAAACATATATTTTTGGTGACATCAAAACTTTAAGTAAAGCCCAGGAAAAGTGAACAATACAGGACCTTTTAAGAGATTTTGTTTTATATCAACAACAAGCTCAGATATTAGACTCTTAGAACCGGATCTCCATGTTTCCCTCCAGGATTTGGCCGCTGCCTCGTCTATAAAAACGCCAAGTGTACCCTGCGGCGTTACACCAACCAGACCTTTGACAAGGTGATGGGACCCATGTTGGACGCTGCCACGCGAAAGCCCATCTGGAGGCACAACATCCTGGACGCTGATGGCATCTGCTCCCCCGGTGAGAACCAGCAGGACCAGAACAGCCCAGCATGTTTTCTGCTCATCACCTGACTGCGGATTTAATAATACATCTCATCCACATTCATAATACTTAACTACATTACTTATACTTGTGTGAGTATCATTTGGTTTTCAGTGTTTCACGGGCTGTTAAAAGCTGTTATAAAAAAATAAAAAGTTATTATCGGCTGAGAAAAGAACCTGGTTAAAGTTGAGGAGATGACTTTCTGCTAAACATGTAATTGTTGTTTTCCAGGAAGTTTGAAGAAGTCTCTGTTCATGATGGTTTTGCAGAATCCAGATTCCTTTTTGTTAGGACGACTGCATTTTATATTGGTGAAACAAATACACACCTCTTATCATTTCACAGGCTTTACAGCAGATGCTTGCTGTCACTAAATCTTGATTGTTTGAAAGTTTTGACTGCTGCTGTATTAAATAGACGTGCGCATTATAGTACCATCAATTTTACTTATCCTGTGATTCCCACTCGTATAATGATACTATCACAATATTGCATTTCTGCGCTAATCGATAAATTGCAGAACATCAACATATCAGTCTATAGAGAAGAAAAAATACCACTCAAAATGCAAGAAACAGCAATTGCAGATTTATTCACTGCGCTGAGGCGTCTGTTTCACTGAATCCACGGTTCCAGTCTGGGCCAGGTAACATATGTTTAATTCCATACCATCAAAAAGGGAAAAAAAAAAACATTAAAAATATATATATTTCACCGCAGACACCACAGTTCGAATCCCACATAAGGCAGCCCCTTCTTGTATGTAATTCCCCCTCTCTCTGCCTCCCCCTTCCTGTCTCTCAACTGGTACTAAAAAAATATTTATATATATATTCCTAAAAGAAATGTATTATATATTCTTGTTCAAACCTGAAACATTTTTTCTTTGGGAAATAAGTCACAAAAGACTCCCTTACTTCCACTTCACAGGACTTGAACACAGACAAGTTTCATCTTTTCATCTCAATCACAGAATGTGCTGAACTGCTCCTTTAGGTCTACAAGGGTTGTAAACAACATACTGAAGAAATTGAAATTCTACTTGAGTTTCATGTGTGTGTGTGTTTTAAAACCAACTGTGTGACTATGTAGCTGTTTATCAGAAGGTGACTCCTAAATGCATTTTGTAAATTTGCAGAAACATTTTTTCTTCTTTCCAAGCATCTGAAAATCTAAGTGAGCAGATGACGAACGTCCTGACACCTGTGACGTTTCCTGTGTGCTGCAGGTGAACGAGTGGAAAACAAGCAGGTGTTGGTGAACAAATCCATGCCAACCGTCACCCAGACACCACTGGAGGGCAGTACCCAGCCAGGCCAGCCGCAGTACAGAGACGTGCCCATCAGGTGAGTGCAGCTATGACCACTTCAACTAATGTCACCTCACCTGGACTCACCTGTTCAGCTGGAGTTTTTGTTAAGGAAGAGATGGTACGGAACACAGTACAGAACTTGAGCCCTTGTAAGTTCCCTGCTGTGAAGGATGTGTCCTGTTCTCTTCCTACAGCTATAAAGGCTCCACAGATTCATACATCGAGAAGGTCATGATCTCCTCCAATGCCGAAGATGCTTTCCTCATCAAGATCCTCCTGAGGCAGACCAGGAGACCCGAGATAGGAGACAAATTCAGCAGTCGGCATGGACAGAAAGGTGCAGCCCCGCTCTTCAAACATGCTTGATAACAGCACACAGGATTAATATATTATATTGTATATTCATCTCTAGTGAAAGATCCTTCATGACTGAACAAGAAAAAAAAAACTGTTCATCTGTGCTGGAGCGTTTGTTGAGTCAAGTCCTGGTCCTTGTTGCTCTGTCACTGCCCCCCTGTCCTCATCTTTCAAGAGCTCTTTTCAATTAATTGGCTCTTTGTCCTGTGCCAGACTATGCAAATTTATTACACCCCAGCAGTATTCTGCTGCTACTGAGGGAAAAAAGTGTTTACAACCTCCATTGTTTTGCAGCACCTCCCCTATAGAGGGCTTGTATGATGTTTTAATCAAAAAAGCTAACTGGCGCCATGCATAATTTACTCTCTTCATTAACGTGGTGGCCACGGGGCGGTCAGCTCAGGATGGGACAATGTCTTCTGTCTCAGATAGTGACGAAAAGAGAGAGAAAGAGAGGGAGAGGGGTCGTCAGGGGGTTAGCTGGAGGAGAGGTAGATGGGAAGTCCCAGATGTGCAGAGGAGGTGTTTTTAACCAGTCACATCGAGGCGTCACAGCTTCTTTACAGTGTTCAAAAAATGCTGCTGAAGCATTTTTTTTTTTGATCCGGGGAAGGGGGAGGGAGGGGTATGTAGAAAACACTTTTTACTTTATATTATTTAAACTTTATTTAACCAGGAAAGTCTCATCTCTTTTTTACAAGAGCATCCTGGCACAATCTACACACATTAACAACTTATAACTATCAAAAATATTAATTCAATAAATTAAATCTGAAAAAATGTTCACTATATACAGTTCAATATGAATCAATTAAAACATCTGCAGCCAGATGTGCCTCCAAGTCATTCAGGATGATTTTAAATGTGTCCATTGAGACCAGCTGATTTAAACAGTGAACTTAAATGCCCTTTTTTACAATTCAGTATGAGTTTAAGGGAGAGATGGTAGGAACAAATCGAGTGAAAACAATAACATGTCAAACTACCTTTCTAAAGGATGTAGATCTGTAGATAAGATGAAAGCAGATCAAGAGTTGTCTCATAAATAAGAATGTTTGAATCTATGGAAGAATAAGAACATCCAACCTGAGCATATGAAGATTGATGGTGAGTAAAATGTTAATGAGCCTTAGTTCTCCATCTATATTACATCATTATAATTCAATACTGACATAAATGTGGCAGTGACAAGTTAAATAAAAACATAATTTGAACTTTTTTTTCATTAATTACTGAATTTGAAGCTTGAATGAGAGCAAATCATTGATTACCATAATATTTGGACTGAGACTGAAGCTAAGCACCCTGAAGAAGTTAATTTTGGATTTGAGAACATCATAAGTTTAATTTTGTCAGCATCCAGAACAAGTTTTATAGCACACAAGGTCAATTGTGCAGTATTAAAGCAAATTGTAGACGCAGAGCGATATATCACAGTATCGTCAGCGTAAAGGTTTATTTTCTAATAGAAACTTAAACTGGAATCCTGAATCCAGGTTTTATTATTTAATTAGAAGTGAATCAGGCCGCAGCAATAGATCTCCCAGCTACTCATGGCCAGTCTCATAAGTCCTGGTCAACAGAGCAGAATAAGTTAATTATTTACCGGTCACACACACACACACACAGCTGTAGAGGCTGTGCAGGGGTGCAGGTGGGGGAGGAGGCGGAGGGGCTGTGCTTATTGTGCGAGCCGCCAGCGTGGAGCTGTGTGAGCTGTGATGGAGGGCTGTGGACCCTTGCTGTTGTCTTGCCTTTCTCTGCTGATTTCATGCCTCTTTTATCATTCACTTTCACACAAAACAAACAACACCAAGCATGTCTGCTGTGGGAACTAGTGTCTCTCTCTCTCTCTCTCTCTCTCTCTCTCTCTCCACCTTATCCACCATGTTCCGTTCTCTCTCCTCCTCCTCTACTCCTCTATCACACCACATGTTTATATCCAACCTTTTTTTTTTGCAGCCTTTTCTTTCTTTTCCCTTTCTTCACCTTTACTTCTGGCCCTGCCGCACTTGCCTTTTCTTTCTTTTATTCACCTTCTCTCTCCCCTTCCTGCTGCTGGTTGACTTTCCACTAAATCGCCGCACTTGTTCCCAACATCCTGTTACAACATCCTGCACATTCTGCGCTGTGGCCCGGCTAATAGCACATTTTTCCCACGTGCACAGATTCAATTTCTCCTCTCCAGTTGATCCCCTTCACTTCCTCTGAGTTGAACTGAAAGTCGTGGATGTGTAATCCCGGTCTCCCTGTCAGGCTAAGCACCTTCCTCCACTTCCTGCTCTCCTTCTCTTCTCCCCTCTTTCTTTTTTTTCATTTGCAAATGGGCCTACAATCTGTTTACCCTGGCCGCCAGGGAAGAGTGCTTCAGCCCCTCAGCAAACATTTGCCCTCACTCTTAAACTCCCGGCTACCAGGGCACTCGTCCCCCCACGTCATGTGAATCCAAAGAGGCCAGACCCTGTCTGTCCACATGAGTATGGAAATGTCGTCCTCCGGCCGAGGTCCAGCAGCAACACACACCACAAAACAACACATCTTCATTATTTTCGTTATGTTTTACGACAAATTTACTCTATCGTTACCTGAAATGTATATTTCCGGCTAATAGATTAAGCCAATTTTTGATATATTGAAATATCAAGATATTTCCATTATATGGAATATTTTTCAAAATATCTTATGTTTTGTTTCTTTTTCCTTGTGTTTTTTTTACAACCTGACCTGTGGTTAGGCTAAGCTTCATTTCACTGCTGATTTTGCTTTTTTTTTTTTTTGTTTGCTCAACATATCTGAGCAAACTCCCAGAATACGACAGCTGCCTTTTTTAAGACCCGTCAAAGCTTCAAAATTCAGAGTGATATATTTAATGATTAATTTTATGTTGTGGAATTAATGGTTAAAATCCCTTCAGCTTCTTTTACTACAGAATTATTTCAGGCATAAAAGTCCATTGACTTCCAGATGAGTGCTAACATGTAGGTCATTTCATTCTTCACTGTATTGTTGTCTCACTACTTTTTTTTGTGATGTGTTCACTGACCTCTGTTTTTTTTTATTTGTGTTTGTGTCAGGTGTTTGTGGCCTCATCGTCCCACAGGAGGACATGCCGTTCTGTGACACGGGCATCTGTCCAGATATCATCATGAACCCTCACGGATATCCCTCCAGAATGACGGTGCGACTATAAGTAGTATAGAATCTGTCCGAAAAAGTAAATATATAAAGTTAAATAATTAATTAAATGAACAGGAAATAAATTGCATACATGGTATATCATTGGCCGATCGTTCTCCATTTGACTGTTGAAAAACAGGAACACAATGACGGATGTTTCTATTTCAAGGAAAATAAATAAATTTAAAACTTTTTACGTAACCTTTGTGGCCATTCCAGTATAGATTTCAGGAGTTTGAGCTGCACTTGCAACATGGAATCTAAAGCTTTGCTGTAAAAAGCTGTGCAGAGCTCTGAGTTTATGAGGTGCATCTGAATGCACCATGCATTCTTATTTTTTAGAGTTTATTGTGGGAACTTTTCAAAAAGATGTTGCACATTCAATCTTTTAGTGTTTAAGTGGAGATAGTATGTAAAGGGGTTGATGTCACTTCCTCTATGTTTGTGTGTTTGCTGCATCTGTTTTGGAAGATTTCAGTGATGAAGAGGGAGATCTGCGGCTCCAAAAAAAATCTATTTGTTTATTTTGGCAGACTGCCAAAAGTAAATGAATATAAGGGAAATACAGCATAATTGGCTCTGTATTTATTTAACCGAGTTTAGTCCCATTGAGATCTTTTTCAAGGGAGACCTGGCCAAGAGGGCAGCAGTAGTTACATTAAAACAGTAAACAGCATATAAAACATAAAACCCATGTCAGTGGTACTGCACCTCCTCTTTACAAAGAAGACATGACCGGCTTCCATTAAGCACTAGTAGTTATTCACTTTCCCATCTCTCATTAAATTGCGTAATTTTTAGCAAGCTCTCGCAGCGGCCCGCACAAAACTAGGCGTGGGGCCGGATTGGTGAGTTCAGTCTGCATCACCTCAGTCTGTGTTGACCTTCACTCTTCATAAGTTTGTGTCAGCTCTTCTGAGACAAAACCCTCATTATCCGGCTCCTCTCCTCTCCGGGTTATCATTGGCTTCCAGAGCACACATCCATTGACGCCGCTGAGCAGCAATCTTACTGTTCACAAACAGATATTTGTTGCTGCGGTGACGGCTGCCAGAGAAGCCGCCGCCTGTAGCCGAGTGTGGAAGTTTTATCAAACGCACACAGTACATGTGAAGTGTAGGATGGTGCTGCATGTGAATGACTTGGCCGTGTCTCCGCTGCTTTTTGTCCTTTCGCACTGTAAAAAGCTGAATGATCTTTACTGCCGGGGGTGTCGGTGCCAGTGTGTTTGCTCGCTGCGGTTGTCATGGGGAAGACTCAGAAATGTTTGGCTCGGGAGGATGTTTCTGTGGCCGAAGAGTGAAATGAGAGTAGGTGTTTCCTTTTATGTGACGGGGTCAGGGGTCGTCTGGGTGCGACCTCAGTGGAATTGTTGAAATCAGTCATCCTTAGACTGCTGCTCCCACCCCGACGGGTACATGTGTCATCTAATCACACCCACTATATCAACAATCTGCGCCAGGAGAGACAATGTAAACTACAGGAGTGTTGAGCTGTTGTTTTTTATTCTCTCAGGTGGGAAAGTTGATTGAACTTCTGGCCGGGAAGGCGGGGGTCCTGGACGGGAGGTTTCACTACGGCACGGCCTTCGGCGGCAGCAAAGTGAAGGATGTGTGTGAGGACCTGATCCGCTATGGGTACAACTACCAGGGCAAAGACTACGTCACCTCAGGAATCACTGGGTAACCAGAACAGCCACTTTTGTCCAGTAAACATGAGTCACACACAGTTAGGTCACACACACGAGTCACACACACGTCATTTCACTGCGGTGGCAGATTACATGTTATCAGGGGATTTTCTTTTTTAACAATTAGACTTTTTCTTTTTTAACATTTTTCATAAAACAAAAGGTAACACAGACTGCTTCTCACAATCAATAAAACCCTGTCCCAGCATGTACACACACACACAGACACACACACACACACCCCTACCATAGACATACATAGAGAGGCACAGTCACAGACACACACTTACATGCAGTTGTAAGACACACAACACAGTCTCACACACATAATCATAAATCATCATAAAAAGGTAAGTGAATCGTAAGAGAAAAATATGTTCAATAAATAAATAAATTGAATTAATTCAAAAAAGATGATAAAGAAGAAGAAAGGAGCAAAAAATATGAATTTTAATGTATATCTAAATGTATGTATGAGTTGGCCTTTCAAAAACAAACTGAAACTTGTAAAAGCTCCTGTGCACATGTGGAATTCGTAGTTGTGACTTATAAAGTAATATTAAAAATAACCTACAGATAGAATCAGATGAATGAATGAATGATGAATGTTTTCTGTGGTGCCATGTTGAGCACATGTTTTTGTATTGTGTGTTAATTTGACTCCTATGTTTTCCTCAGAGAACCTCTGGAGGCTTATATCTACTTTGGACCAGTGTATTATCAGAAGCTGAAGCATATGGTCCTGGATAAGATGCACGCCAGAGCCCGAGGGCCCAGAGCTGTTCTCACCAGGTACAATTAACAATATGACTGATATTATTATTATTATTATTATAGTTTTCAAAAGGAGCGTTTGTGCCTCGCACAAGGCATTTTGATTCTCCATGTTTGGAAAACGATGATCAACATTTTACACCATTTTATGAACCAAAAAACTAATCAATTCTTTGTTTCAATAATTGACTATCAGAATAATCATTGTTTGCAACCATACATGAATCTTTTGTATATGTAAAATAGTTTTTGTACAAATAAAATGAAAATATAACATATTTTTCCAAATTTCTCACATTTCTATCGTCATATCGTCCAGCTGTTTCTCACCTGTTCTCGTTTCCCGTGTCCATCCTTCAGGCAGCCGACGGAGGGTCGCTCCAGAGACGGAGGCCTGCGTCTGGGCGAGATGGAGCGAGACTGTCTGATCGGCTACGGAGCGAGTATGTTACTGCTGGAGCGACTCATGATCTCCAGCGACGCCTTCGAGGTGGACGTGTGCGGGCAGTGCGGCCTGCTGGGATACTCCGGCTGGTGAGTTCTGTCTATAAGCTGCATGTGTTTCTGACATGATCGGTTTCATCTGCTGGAAACCTGCGGATAAAGAACTGAGCTGCAGATGTGAAGAAGCGTGGTGTGCCACATGTTGAACAAAGAACATCAAACTGTTTGCATTAAGTGTTTGCATTAATGTGAAAGAACCAAACATCTGTCACTTAGTGTCTTAACAGAAATACTGGAAATTGGAATCTTTATAGTTGGTGTCTGCATCACTGAAGCTGGACTCTGATCCTGGTTCAGGACAAATAAAGCTGGAAAACTCCACATTATATTAGAAACCTTTTAACTTTTTGTTATCTGGTTATGGTCATGAAAACAGACTACATTGTATGGCTGAGTCAACTGTATAATAGTGTATATATATATATGACTGATTGAATTGTTATTTTCATTATCCCTTGTATTTCATCTGTATATTGTCTATATAGTATACCTGTACAGTATACATGTGTGTGTGTGTGTCACAATTATTGCAATATCAGCTGATGTGAGAACATGTGTGTGTACAGGAGACAAAGACATTCAAATTACAGAAACACAGCCCGGGGAAGGCTGAAAAATAAGATCAGGGCCACGTGGAGCAGAACAAAACCTGGACCTGTTTGGATCATGTTGGGACGCTTCTATTCTGGTTTCGTGTCCAGTCTGATTCTCTGTCTTTCTTCTTCCAGGTGCCATTACTGTAAGTCGTCCTGCCACGTCTCCTCCCTGCGGATCCCGTACGCCTGCAAACTTCTGTTCCAGGAGCTGCAATCCATGAACATCATCCCCCGACTCAAACTGTCCCGCTACAACGAGTGACGGGACAGAGGCGGGGACACGGTCTGTGAGTGAAACAGTCAGAGTCGGTCATTTAATTTAGAGTCTGAGACGGAGAATAAAGCTGGAAACACAAGGTTTAGATATATTTTTGTTTGCTGAACCCAAAATGATGTGAAGTTTATGATTTTTCTGTTCCATGTTCCATGATCTTTTCTGACTTCCTGCTTTCTGTATGTGTACATAATAAACACAAAAAGAATATTTCACAATCAGCTGCTGTCTGTTGTACAATGTGATTATTTCACTCTAACATCTTCTCTGATGACAAAAACTCAAACGGTGAGTCAGAACGTCCTCAGACAACAGGAGGAGCTGCAATTCAGGAATATTAGGCCCAGTTTTCCTTCTGTTTCTTAACTGAATTTCTGAATTTCAGAGTGTAGAATGTGTTTTTAGCCTCAGGTCTCAAGTTTCATCTTCATCTTCATCAGCAGTGGTCAACAACAACAAGATGTAAAACTACAAAATATTTTTAAGGATGCAAACTCACCAGTATTAACATATTAATGGTAACACATCACTCTGATATTTATTGATCTGATGCTAAATTCAGAATACTGTACTTTACTGCAATACTTTAACGCCATCAATTCATAATATTTATGTACTTTTCCTTCAATTTCTGACAATTTATGACTCAAGCTAATATTACTTTAATATTTTAACTACATCAAACTCATAAATTAAGTACTTTTGGCTACAACATTGTAACTACATCAACTCAAATTTATGGGCTTTCACTGCAATACTTTAACTACGCCAAACTCATAATACATGTACTTTTACTGCAAAACTTCAGTATATCAACTCATAATACTTAATATGTACTTTGACAGCTACATCAAGCTAATATTTATGTATTTTTACTGCAATACTTCAACTACATGAACTCATATTTATGTACTTTTTACTAAAATTAATGTTTAAATGAATATTTGCCATTAAATACATCCAAGGAAAAAACAACTATAGTTAAACTGTTGCAGTAAATGAGAACTTTATGTGTAAAATAAAACATGTTAAAGTTTTGTGGTAAAATAATCAAATATCTGTGGTGATTTTTGTCTATACGTTTCATTTCCTGGTGTGTTAAAGTAAATTAAAAACTAATTGACAGCTCATAAAAGGCGTAAAGGAGGTTAGTCTGTTTTTTTTTTTTTTTTTTATATTTACGAGCAGACGGGAGGCCGCTTGCTCTCTTTCTGTCTCATGTGATCGGCAGACAGCCGAGTGTTCAAAGACGACGTTCGGCTTCTGTTTGTCACTGCGACGCTCCTCATTCATGCCCACAACAAGGAGAGGAAAGTAGCTTTGAGTCGTACGGTTTCCTCTTTAAACCGAAGCCTTAATGCCACCAACACGTCGTATGTAGCGTAACCATACCCCCCACTCGCTCACACACACACAACTCAATTGGGGCCTTTTCACTGAACAAAAGCCGTACACATCCGATTGTGCGGGTAGAGTGTGTGAGAATAGGAAAAGGCTGGAAGAGGCTCTTTTGCTGGCTGCACCTGTCCTATTTTACGAGGCTCTAATAAGCAGATAACTGCAGCGGCTCCACCTTCTCCTGCCTGACGGAAATTAATTACATCCTCCTCTGGGGTCATGGCTTTGCATGAGCCTTTAAATGTGTGTTTTAATCATGTTTTTCTTGTTAATTCTTCTCTGAATCACAGAGCGTCTCTGTGGACAGGTCATTTTTGATGGAGTGATGATGCTCTTGTGGTAATTCAGGTTTTTTGTTTTTGTTTTGTATTTTTTTCATGTTTAGTCTTTTTGACCCGTTCTTTTGCCTCCTCTGCAGCAGCTATTTACTTGCATACCTCTTTTAACAGATTGTGGCCCTTTGATTTGGTCTCATGTGCTGTTGTCCCGTACGTGCGCCCAGGTGTGTGTGTTTGTGCGAGTGTGTGCGCGAGTGTGTGAGTGAGTAGCGGCAGCAGTGCTCACGCCTGCGCACTGCAAGAGAAAGTCCTCCTTTGCTATCCATGGTGTGGTGAGTAATTCAGCCATAATCCGCCTTTCTCCTCTCCCCTCTTCTTTCCCCTCTCCTCTCCCCCTCTCCTGTGGTTCCATTCATATTCTAATCACAGCTTTCCCTTCTCCAGCTCTCAGGCACTCCATCAGAGCCCTCCCAGCCTCGGGCTTTGCACTTTTACTTCCCCCCCTTTGTGACCGTTCCCTCTTCTCAGAGGCACACCAAAATAAGGTTGCCACAGCCGAAAGAGTGAGCAAAAAGAGGTGAGAACTCCACCAGAAAATTCACACTTGTGCAATTTTTTTCGGGCAGCGGAGCCTCCGACGGTCACGTCCCTGACAAAAACAAAAGTTGTCACAGAGATGGTTTGACGCTGGCGCATGAAGCCGGGGAGGCGAGAAACAAAACCAAATGTGGCAACAAGTGTCCACGGGATGTTAAAATGAGAAAGGACGACGGAGCGGCTGTAGTGTTGGGGATGTATGTTTATTTGGAGCTTGGGGGTGTATAAAAACGTATTAAATGCCATAATGGAAGACGGGGAGGCCACAGTGTTAGGACTGCGTAGATCTAAGCCTCTCTTTTTTTGGTTGGGAGGGAGCTTTTCTTATTCAAAACAGCTCCACAAAAGACTTCCAGTGAGCCTTGCCACATCCCCATCTGACTTGGGGCCATTCATCAGCCTTCCAAGCCTATCAATGACATGTCCCCATCAGGGCTCCTATAAAATCAGCCCCTTTCCCATGAAACATCAGCAAACATTTTGACGGGTCTGGCTTTCCCCCCGCTGGATTTCTGGAGTCTCTACCCCCTTCCTCGCTTATTCCCACCTCCCCCCTCTCCTCCGCCAACACCACCCCTCTCTGGGCGAACCTCAGATCCTCAACATCTCCAGTGACGGGCAGTGGTCACGGAAACTCAGAGCGAGACAAGGGGAGAGCCGCCGGCCGAGGACGAGGAGGGGGAACGTGTGCACTAAGCCATTTTCTTGGAGGAGCCAGTGTCGTTGATGGGAAGAGGATGCATTGCGGGCTGCTGGAGGAGCCTGATATGGATTCCACAGGTCAGTCCCGTTCACTTGCTTTGCCGCTCGGGAGAGAAAAATCTGCTTCTGTTCACAGACGTCGCTTCAGCGTCGTCTGCAGGACTTTGTGGAAGCCTCAAACTTTTCTGTGTAGCCGTTCAGAGGGAGAATCTGGATGCTTTGCTGTTGGTTTGGAACTTTTTCTCAATTTAAAAATCTGCTGAAGTTGTTTTTTTTTTTTTTCCACTTAGTTTTGCGGTCACAGGCATTTTTTGGGGGGAATTGTTAATATTACAAGACACATTTGTCCTTTGATTTAAAAAGAAAAAAAAGTCAGAAAAATTCACCTTAAATAAATCAGCTGCTTTTTTAGTGTTTAACCAATGAATAAATCTGTAAAACGCAAGCTGCGCACCTGCTCTGTGGTGCAAATTTCTCTTTGTTTCTAGTCCGAAACATAACAAAATTAAAGAATTTATATAAGGTATATCTTCAAAAGTGAATTTTACTTATTAATTAATTAATCTATAAGTGAGATCTTTATTTGTCAGAAACATGAATGATTGATGTTCAATTGAATTGAAAGACTGAAATAAAAAAAACAACATGATGCGGTTTGTATAATCTTGCTGAAACTGGTTTTATTGTTAAAATAAAATGTTTGTTAAATTAGTTTTTTTTTACATTTGTTTTTTTAATGCTGGTGCAGTGTTGGCTGGTTCAATCCTGAATGTTAATAAATGAGTGAACATCCGTTTCACTTGTTGATCAAATTTAATCCAATTATTTAGATCCCGTACTGTGCCTGTGGCAAATGAAGCTTGAGATCTGAGCCTCTGTGGAGAATTAGCTTCACCTCACTGGTTTCACCTTCTCACTTTCAGGGTTTTTCTTTTAAAGACGATGTTAGTTTAAACTTTAGTTTTAGGAGAAACAAAATAAGCAAATATTGTTGGTAAATGATGAACCGTGTTTGTTTTATTCGCAGATAAAATGCATCAGGTGGCTTTTTTAACTGTGCGACACAAATTATAATTGGACATAATTAAATTGACAATAATGTTACAGGTGATAGCCACAGAATTAGTGTGTTAAAGAGTAAGCTGCTGCTAATAATAATAATTAATACTAGTAATGTTTTTTTCTAACATGGAAAGAATAGAGGCTGGGAGTTTTCAGTTTCTGCTCCTGTGGACTGTGACGGACGTTAAATGAGCTTCTGTCAACGTGTCTCACATGCAGGTGTAGGCTCGTCTTCAACTGTAAACTTCTATGTCCTAAAACTTCTTAATATCTGTGACCTCCCCCGAGCCTCCTCCTCACACACACACACACACACCAGCAGCAGCAGCAGCACGGGCTGCACCAACAGGTCGTCCTGCCTGCCAACAGTCTGTCCTAGCAACAGCTGCTATGGTGACTGTTGTCAGTTCACATGCATAAAAAAAGGAGAAAAAGATTTTTGCGATTTAAAAAAATAGTTTTTATTCGTTAAGGGAGTAACCGGTAGCTTTGCAAGTTTTATCTGAGAGTAGGTTGTATTCACTTTAGCTTGTATGATATGTACTTTTTACTATACTTAATGGAAAAAAACATACATTGTGTTCCATATTAATTACACATAACTGGAATTGGGGAGTTATTTTATATTATATAGAGAGAAATGAGATGTTACTAATTCTTTGCACTCAAATAAACATGAATTAACATTTTTTTTTCTTCCTCCTTAATTAAATGTTATTAAGAAATAGTTTTTTGGAGCAAATAAATTTGAACCTACATGAAAGCTTTGGTGTTTTGCTGCAGCTCGGCCCCCGGAAAGCACGTTGAGCTATTTGTAAGTAGAAATTAAAACAGGACAATGGCTTCTATTCCAGCAGGCTGCCTCAGTAATGTGCACACAGGCTCTTTTAAGCGAGTGTGTATGCTCGTAGTCTTTGGGGGAACAATGCTGGATTCCTGCCGTCTTGGTGAAAACACCTCAAATAGAGCCGTGGCTGCACCGCTGCTCATACAAGCGATTGTTGTCAGCTCACCCTGTCACATTAGTGACATTTAAAGTGTCCTGTATAGCCAGTGATTTGCAATGTTTGTGTAAATACAGCTTTGGCTCTTTTATTCCACTGCAGAACAACATGAGTTCTTAAGAAAATGTTTTAAAAGTAACGAACACAAAGAAAATTCCAACAAAAGCAAAACAAAAATGACAAGAGCTGCTGTACCTGATGATTTACCCAAATGTTAATAAGCTGGCTCACTGTTATAATATTTTAAAAACAATTCATTTTTGTGTAAATCCCAACATGAAGTCTTTTATTATACAGTCGGTCTGAACACAGCAGAGTCAGTGATCTGTGGTCCTTCATTTCTTTCTTTAGAGAGCTGGATTGAAAGATGCCTCAATGAGAGCGAGAGCAAGCGATACTCCAGCCACACGTCTCTGGGGAACATGTCCAACGATGAACGTGAGCTGCAGGAAAACACTTCCACTGAACTGTTTCCCTATAACTCGTTTATTTATCATTAGCAGTGATTAATGGAAAGTGTTTATTACAGTAAATGCAATTCTTAACAATCAAATGTCTTTAATAAGATAGTTTTTGTGCATTATTACTCAAGTTAGTATAGAAATAATAATTCTCATTTTAACTCTGCCTTTAAACCCTAAAATGTGTTATCATTATGTATGTATATCTATATATATATATATGTGTGTGTATTGTGTATATATGTTACAGATGAAGAAAAAGAAAATAACAGAGCCTCTAAACCACATTCAACACCAGCTACTCTGGAATGGTAAGTTTTTCAGATACCTTTTTACAATTTATTGTCTTGTCTTGTCTGCTTCTATATATATGAGAAAGAAAGAGAGAGAAATTGGAAAATATAATATAAATCCCCACAATTTAATATTGAGCGCAAAATAATGAAATGCAAATGTATGTGGAAATTATTATTTTTTTTTATTAATTATCTCTTTCAAAAAAGTTTAAAAGTTGTGTTATTTTAAATGAAGCTTTTTCCATGTGGCTGATTACATGGTAATATATATAAACATATAATATATAGGTAATATACATAAATACATACAAAAAACATACATAAAAATCATTAATAAATTAAAGCAGTAAAATCTTCCTTAAATATTTGATAAATTGTGCTTAGGGTTTATATGATGAGCCAGCGAAGCACAAACATAATGCTTTTAAAGAATATTTTTGTTTATACATATTGAGCTAATTATTTAACGTGAAGTAAAGAGAAATTATAGAAATCTTGTTTGTTTTCAAACCTTAATCTTGCACCTGATCATGTAATCAGATTGTTTCTTGTTTGTTCCCATAGGGATTTCTGTGCAGCGGCACAATAGAGATATTTTATACACATAAAAAATAAGCTTTCACATCAAGACGTTTATCACTTCCTCCACATTTACATACATGAATGGAAAGAACCTCAATTACCTCTAATTCACACAATCTGTTTCACAGCCCCATGACCAATGACTTTACATAATAGCATTCAAAATGCACACCGGGCTTAAATGAATATTAACAGTGATTTAACTGCACTAAGGAGAAGCTCAGACAGTGTGAGGAACTGTTCACCTCTAATTATCTACCATTTAAAAACAAGCTTTATATATGCTACTCTAATTGACCTCCGTATTAATTATCCTTTTTTACACAATGCATAATAAGCATTGTTTCTAAACTATGGAAAAGGATCATTTGAACAAAAATATTGCAAGTTAAAGAAGAAATGTACTTAAATGTTAGCAGGATGTTGTAGTAAAAAATAAACATCTTTATTGTTGTGAGTTTTTGAATGATCATTTATTTTCATTGTTAAATTAGAAGAAATACAAAAAAGCAACAAGTTAATAAGATGAGACAATACAATCACATATGAATAAATAAATAAATAGCAGCAGCTGTGTAGCTATATCAAAATGTTTTCTTGGTAATGAGGTTAAAATTCTTATTGAAATGACACACGGTACTTCACCATTACTTTAAGTCCACTTTAAATGTGCTCTGTGAAACACTCAATGTTAAATGTGGCGTCAGATTAATGCACAAATTTGAAATTAATGTTGAACAGCTGATTTTCCACTGAAAACACAACTGTAATAAGAGATCATTGAACACCAGAATCTCACAGTATTCATATACCCTATATATTCCATGAGAACATAGTACAATATAAGACCCATATATTTAGGGTGAATATTACAAAAGCTCAAAGGCAAATAAATCTTCTTTATTCACATTTCAAGGGCTAAAGATACAGAATAAACTTTACATCGGAAGAAAACAAACCTCCCTTTATATTATGCTCTTAACATTCTTAAAACTGCAGTCAAATTGTATTTGAAAAATCCTTTCTGGGGCTGTATTAGGGGTTTTAAACAAAAACTTTCAATCCCATAAATCATAAAAACCTAATTACCTAAAAATTACTTAAAGCCACAACACAGGTGAATTGCATCTCAAACAGAAAACTACTGGTAATGTCCTGGTGTACCTCAAGGTTCGATTATGGGCCCCTTATTATTTAGATAATTTCTTTTTTATTGTTAGTGGTTAGATTTACACAGGTAATGATAATATGCTTGCAATGACCTCTCTGTCTTCAGATACACATTTAGATTTAGTTTATTTTATTTAGTCTGCACCCAGGTAGACCAGCAGGGGGCAGAAATACTCGAAAACAAGCCCTGATGATCAATACAGAGGCTCTACAGCAATGATGCATGAATAATGCATCATCACAGTTAGAGAAACGGACATGAAGCTTAATAAAAATGTTTTGATTCTTAGGGTATCATTTAATTTAAAGTAAAAAACAGACATGTAAGAAGACAAAAATACTGTATATGGAATATGCAGTGAAATCCTTAAACAATAGAAAATCCTTAAAACAACATCTGCTCCTTCTACCAGATTAAAAGTTCTGAGTCTATGAATATGTAAATATAATTAATTTAAAAAAATTAACTGCTGGACAACAAAATATCTGATTCTTCACTGTAAGTCTCAGTATTTGTGCTCTGCGGGCTCCAGGTTAACGTTAGCTTCAGAGGCTCCAGGCTAATGTTAGCTTAAACCATTTATATATATATATATATATATATATATATATATATATATATATATATATATATATATATATATATATATATATATATATATATATAGTGTCTTGCGTTCACTACTGAACATTTATATTTTCTGAAATAAGGACCTTTGCATTGGTTTCTCTATAAACCAATGCAACCTTTTCTAAGCCGGAACTAAACATGAACAAGAATCCAACTTTAGTGAAATATGAGTAATGTCTGTGTGAGTATATCTTCTAAATAATATAAAATAAAAATAAAACACAGAAGTGGAGACATTTTTCAGAAAATTCCATGAACCTACGAATTCGATTTTTTCCATTCTTCCATTCTTCGCTTTGCAAATTTCAGATCTAATTTTCTGGTTGCTGATAAATCTCTATGTGCTTACAGGCTAGAAGAGAACTACGAGATCGCCGAAGGTGTTTGCATCCCTCGCAGTGCCCTGTACATGCACTACCTGGACTTCAGCGAGAAGCACGACACGCAGCCTGTGAACGCAGCCAGCTTCGGAAAGGTAACTTCCAGGCTTCTGTGGAAGAGGAAGCAAAATCCCAAAACTCTCTAGTGAAAGTCATTGCGTGAAAATGATTTAATATTATTATTATTTTTCTCAGCTTTTTATGCTTTTAGTATACATGTGTACATGCGAAGTACAACACGGTTCCCCTGAGGGAAATGCAGGACAACAGTTGGACGTTCTGGACCCTCTGAAGACTTTAATCTGGTTCCCTCAGGCAGCTGAAAGCGTTAGTCTGTGCATTTCATGCTGGATTCATGTTGTGCTGCAGTAATATCAGCCGCAGCTCAGTGTGAAGCTCGCTGAACACATAATCTAGAGCCAAAGATGTGCTTTCGTCTGTTCCCACAACCCCAAGAAGTTCCTCAGCCTTCCTACCCCCAGCCATCCCCTGTACCCTGGACTCCGGCCCCAACCCCCAACCCGGCCCACCCCCCCTTCACAGCTCCTGTCGGAAGATATTGAAAAAGAGAAGGGGCCTGGATTAATGTGTAATTAAAGGAAATTTGGAAGGGTGAGATGTTGCGGAATGTTAGATCAGTGGCTGGAGCAGTGTGGGGTGTCCTTTAGGAAGGCTTCATTGATTCAGGACAAAACAGTGAGAGAGGGCCCGGACTGCCTCCCTGTCTGCTCATTTATCAAGCGGAGGCCTGACAGAAACTTCACAGCTTGGCCTCTTTTTTCATCCCACACAATGGAGAGCTACACTGTTTGCTAAAGTTTCTGCACCAGGAGCTGGACTGAGGAGCCACTCTCTCCAAAAAAAAAGAGAGGAAGGGAAGAAGGAGGGAGTGGAAAAGAGAGAAAGAAGGAGGGTGGATGGATGAGACTGTTTGAATATAGGAAAAGAAAATTTGGAAAATTGTATTTTGTAGAATTAGCTCAATATTGAGAAGAATTGTTTTATTCTGCTGGCAGATAAATGATCTTTTTACAAGTTTTTTGCTTGATTCCAAATCAGGAAAAAATCATTTAAATAAGCTAAATTGTCTGCCAATGGAATAAGAAAATTATATTCAATATTAAGCTAATTGTCCCAAATACAATACATTTTCACCTATTAAACTAAAAGTGACTGCAGTGCACACACTACTTACAACTTAATCTTCCATCATTTGTCTAAATCTATCTCACTGACCTCTCGTGTCATCTCCTCGACAGATTATAAGACAACAGTTTCCAGCATTAACGACCAGACGACTGGGGACGAGAGGACAGTCCAAGTAAGTTAGTTTGCTTTAATTTATTAGGAAAAAAGTCACAAATACAATCCAAGAAAGCAAACAACACAAACAAGATGTTGAAGCGTAATGCAGGATAAAAATACTGAAGGCTATTTCCATTGAGAAGGTTGATTTCTCATTTAATTTACAGGAAATCGAAACTTCCTTAACTCAATACAAAACATATTTGTCCCTGGTGATATTAATAAAGATTTGAACATGTTTCAAATCTTTACTAGGATTTGAAATATACATATCCACATATAGACACATATACACACAAATACATTTAGAAAAAAGATTTTTGGTTTTGAATGAATAAATCAGAGGGAAACATCAGTTATATTGATATTTTATTTCTAACAATATGCAGAAGTGTATTGTCGCTGTCCAGCAGAAATCTTGTATCTCCATATTTAGTCATTAAAGTGTATTTTCATGAATCAAAGTTGTTGGTCCCCCTTTACATCTGTGATTTTTACAAATATTTAACGAATAAAAAGTATTAAAAAGACTTTGTGATTAAACCCCATAACTCCGACAGATCCTCAAACTATCTGCAGAACCTCATCTTGACTGAAGTGTCCGCACCTGACTGTATTTTTTTTTCGTTATTTTCAGAAAAGTAATGGTTTTGGACGTAGAAGATTTCCGCTGGACAGGGACGATATATTTCTCTAAATTACATTTAATTCTGTAATTCTGTCCTAAACTATAATCGCTCCTGCGTCCCCCTCAGGTACCACTACTACGGCATCGCGGTGAAGGAGAGCTCCCAGTACTATGACGTGATGTACTCTAAAAAGGGAGCGGCGTGGGTGAACGAGACGGGGAAGAAAGAGGTCACGAAGCAGACAGTGGCGTATTCACCGCGCTCCAAACTGGGGACGCTCCTGCCAGAGTTTCCAAATGTCAAAGACCTAAATTTGCCCGCCAGCCTGCCAGAAGAGAGGGTAAACAGGAGCTTTAAAAGTCCCCCCCTCCCCTCCCTCCACCTCTCACTGCCATCTCTCCGTCTCTGCGCCCCCTCTGGCTCCGGCCTTTTATCTGGCCGGGACCTTCACTGGGTTTGCATTTAGAGAAGGACCTTGAGGATTTATATGCTGGCTCCTCACTAACTCTTAATCTTTGGGGGGAGATAATAAGATCTAGTAATGGACAAAGGACAGGCACTAGCTGTCCGGCTTTTAAAGAGGGGCCATCATTTTAAATGGTTTGTGTTTTGCTGATCTCTAAAGCTCTAAAGTTTTATATTACTTCGCTCCAGCCCAGACCTGTAACATGTATTTATTGGTTCTCATGCTTTGTTCAGGATTTATTCCCTTGTTTTTGTACCGCTTTTTCTGAAGTCTCTCCCTATAGAGGAAAAAAAAGCTATTAAGTTTGGGGTGCAATTAGATTAATACTCTGTTGTCGCCCACAGGTGTCGACCTTCATCATGATGTACAGGACGCACTGTCAGAGGATACTGGACACTGTCATCAGGGCCAACTTTGATGAGGCAAGTTCTCACTTTTAAACCATTTTTGGATCATTTGATCAAATTCTGTTGCATTGTAGTGGATGAGTGTTAAATTACACTCTGTGTGTGTGTGTGTGTGTGGTACTTTCAGGTCCAGAGCTTCCTGCTGCATTTCTGGCAGGGCATGCCCCCCCACATGCTGCCCGTCCTCGGCTCCACCACAGTGGTGAACATCGTGGGTGTTTGTGACTCCATCCTGTATAAGGCCATCTCTGGTGTGCTGATGCCCACCGTCCTGCAAGCACTGCCTGATAGGTGAGCAGCGCTTCTTTCAGCATCTAGAGCCTACTGCCTCTTTACAGTTTAGTATAAAAGACTCAGCACTACGTAGTTCACAGTAACATTAAATAACATAATAGACACCAATAATAGTAGTTAATACTATAATGAAAAAAATATATAAAATGGCATCAAACTGAAAATAAATAATCCTACATAATCCTCATCACATTTTCATAGTATTCATAAGGATGATCTTTCCATAATATTACCAATACAAGAAGATATTGTGGTTTTAATATTCATATCCTGAAGTTCATATCCAAAGCAGAAGTTCAGTTTTAAATTGAAGAGATGTAAATAGATTTATGCTGATAGAATAGAAAAGTTTCAACATTCACACATTTCTAACAACACAAATTTTACATTAACACCATAAAAATTAATAAATACATTTAAAAAATAATAATTAAGTGGCTCTTTGGCTTATTAGAGTACCAGTCTACAGTCTACTTTTATATTGAGAAGTGAATAAATAAATGGAAGAAACATTGTATATGCTGTTTTATTTTTACTGTTTGTAGACCTGCAGTGTGAGAAGCTGCTGCCTCATTTAGTGACGTTATCGCAGTTAAATTTTACTTCAGTATTTTAAGCTGTTTACGCAGCACAGTGTTTTTTATTGTTTTAAATATCTACTATTCTACTAACTCCTACAACTATAAGCCTTTTCTGACTATACTATACTTTTTACAATACAGTATTACAGTGCTATATCTATACAATATATCTATATAAACTTGATTGGATCAAAATATGGTAAAATGAAACAAAACAATATTTTCAAGATAGTTGGTAGAGTTGCAAGATTAGAAAACCTTTAAAAATAAAAATATGATTAGAAAACTATATGAATCGTTTATGTTTTAATAGAAAAAAATCTTCATTAAATAAATGCTTAAATAATTGCTTAATTAATGGGGGGAAGGATTTGCTGCTTTTCTCTGTCACAGAAGTCAATGGCCTGAATGTATTTGTTAAGCTTCATTATTCAGCTTTTTGACAACAAAAAATATCAACTCCATGGTTCAATAAACTGTAAGTTGGCCCATTAAACATTTTTATATTTTATTTATTATATATTATCTTTATATTTTTCTCTATTTATATTATTTATTATATGTTGTCTTTATATTTTGGTCAGACAAAAGATTTGTCATCAGCATTTTTTTTTATTTTTACAGTTCTAGGACATTTCATAGACCACATTATTGATCATTAACCAGAAAATTATTATTTTCTACAATGAAAATAACATTTTATTGTTATATATTAAATATAACATATTTATTGTTATTTTCATTCTTTCACAGTTTGACTCAGGTTATTCGAAAATTTGCCAAACAGCTTGACGAGTGGCTTAAAGTAGCACTTCACGACCTCCCGGAGAACCTGAGGAACATAAAGTTTGAATGTAAGCGCCCGCATTTCATCACAGACCATCATATATTGATAATTATGTTTTCACTTTTATTTAATTTTTTTTTTTTTAAAGTGCAAAAGATAACAGGATTAACCCTCGGTCTGTTTCTCCTTCTTGTTTCCAGTGTCCAGGAGATTCTCTCAGATTCTAAAGCGGCAGACGTCATTAAACCACCTGTGTCAGGTGCCTGTTGTGTTGTTTTAATAAAAATCCATATGAACGGACGTGGCTGATAAGGAATATATATATATATATGTGTGTGTATGCTGGCATTGGTCATATTGTTGATTTATCTCCTCAGGCGTCGAGGACTGTGATAAACAGCGCCGACATCACCTTTCAGATGCTGGAGGACTGGAGGAACGTGGACCTGAACAGCATCACCAAGCAGACACTTTACACCATGGAGGACTCCCAGGAGGAACACAGGCAGCTCATTATCCACCGTAAGTCCACCGTAACACACAATCACACTTTAGTGCCGCACCTCGTTTCCGCGGGAACAATCCTTCCCACGGCCGGCACAGTCGGGGCATTAAAGACGGAGAGCAAAAGGTTAAACAAGTTCAAGCTCCTCCGATCCACTAACCCCGACGGGATCAGAGGTCGCAGGTTAACGTGTAAAGATGTTGCTTGTGTGAGTCGTGTGATGTAAGACGGAGTCTCAACGTGTCGGCTGACCTCCTCCCTCCTGTCTCAGTGTATCAGGAGTTCGACCGTCTGCTGGAGGAGCAGTCTCCGATCGAGGCCTACATCGAGTGGCTGGACTCCATGGTGGACCGCTGCGTCGTCAAGGTCAGCCGGCAAATTCCTCCCTGAATCTCGGCGTGACTCGGCACGTTCTCTCTGTGAAGTGACGTTTTCTGCATTTAAGTATTTGCTCAACAGGATTTAAAAAAAAAAAAAAAGACACCTGTGGCTGAAAGCTGCACTGAGGCACTTACGCCGCGATCCTCCCAGTTAATGATGTCTTCAAGCTTCCCATTTGCGTCCATTATGTGCCAGATATGGGCTTGTAAAATTTGGTTGCCCCGGCGACGTCTTGGACCGCTCAGACAATAGTTCAATAGGAAGGCGTGTCCCTGGGGGCAAATTAAATAGTTGACTTGTTGACATGTTTTTCGTTCCTGAGGGTTAAGCCCCAATACGGACCGAGGGGTTAATTCTCCCGCGGTTCTCCCGACCCTTCCCCCTCTTTTCTCATGGAAATGTTCTCTCTAGGTGGCGGGGAAGAGGCCCGGCTGCCTGAAGAAGGTGGCCCAACAGTTCCTGCTGATGTGGTCGTGTTTCGGTACCAGAGTGATCCGGGATATGACCCTCCACAGCGCGCCCAGCTTTGGTGAGCTGCTGACAGGCCTCACGTCTGCCGCCGATTACTCACTTGATGTTTGATGCGTTTACAGCAGCTCGTTAGTGTCTTAACTCACTAATAAAGCTGCTGTGGATTGTTTCTAATATATAACATCACTAACAAAAGCTCTTTTATTTCATAATGATGCAAACAAAGACATTAAATCATCATGTTGGGCAATAAAAGGTGAAATCTTCCCAAATCAGTGTTTTCTTGTACGTGCGACTGTAACAGTAACACAGAAATCTTTAAGTTTTCGTCAACTGAAGTAAAAATAAAAAATAGACTTGGCGCAAAAAATAAGTAATTGAAATGTTAAACTAACTAAAGCACATGTTAAATAAAAATGAATAAAAAATCCAAACTGTTTTAACCTTGGTCCATATAAGGCGTTTTCAAAAACTACATGTTATTAAAGATAAAGAAAGGAAAGAAGAAAAAAACAAACATCACTTTGGATAAATAAGCTTCATGAGACAATAACTGTTTATTTTAACGTTTAACATTAAGAACTATTTGCACATGATGATATAGCTTTATATATATGTTATATACAATTATTATATAACTAGCTTTATAAAAAGGGGGTAGGAAGATTTATTTTTCACATTTTGAGAATAAAGTCAGACACTAAACTTGACATTTCAAAATAAAAGAACGTTGCTGTTTTTAGATGAATAAGACCAAATCTGGTTTTACCACCTTGTAACTGAACCCAAACTGAATGAAAGTTTATTAGGACCAGGCATAAAAGGGATGTTTCATTTTGAGTCAAAGTTTCAACTAGATGTTTAATGAATAAAGTGGAAAATAAATCACACATATAGTAGCTGTGTGGATGAACTGGTGCTTCACTCTACATTTAGACTTTTTTTCTCAAATTTAGACATTATTCTTTCCACATTTAGATTTTGTTCTCACATTTAGACTTTATTTTCAAAATGCAAATAAAAACCCTTCCCCCTTTTTTATATGCCTGGCCCTAATCCTCCTCTATGAGATTATTATGCTGTAGCATGATTTTAAATATAAAGAATAACTTCTCTATAATAAGGATGTTACCTCTATAATTGAGGGATTTCCAAAATCCATTTTCTTTCTATTTTCTGCTAAATGCACATCTATTCACATGAATCTTGTCACATCCGTGTTTTGGTAGAGTTCAACAAAACTAAAACCATGTTAATGTTCCATATCATAAACTTCTCTTGGGTTTTATTTGAAGTTGTGATGTCACTAACAAGATATATCTGTGGTTTTAAGAACCAAAATTCATCTCATTGAAATTTAACATCCCCTCTCAAGCTTCTCCCTGCAACTCTAGAAATATCAGCTTGTTAATGTTGCATTTATATTAATGAGCTTCTCCTCTGATTGGCTGTGAACGGAGTGTGGGTGGTGATCGTATAGTTGCGACATCACAACTTTCCTGACGTCCTAACAGCTGGTTTTAAGGCTCAAAAGTATTATTTATTATAATCACACAGATATTAACACGATGAGACGTTTAAGTGTAAAGTAATGAAGGTGGAGGAATGTAGCTTTTTTTTTTTTTTTTTTTTTTTTTACAGTTTTGCTGTAAAAAACACTGTCTGTGAATATGAAAGTCACAGCTGGTTGCAGTGTTGTGGTAAAGCGGGTCTCTGTGCACAAACAGCTAATTAACAAAGGGCCCCTCCCCGCGGCCCCTCCCCTCCCTGATGTGTTTGGCTGTCTGTTGCGTTTTATGAGCGGTCAGGATTACACCCGATGCCCCGAATAGCTGCACAAGTGTTTATTATGCAGCCGGCGGTAGCAGTGACCGGCACAATGACACATTGTGACGCTCCTCACACGCCACATGGCTCATCTTCCATGTGACCCCGGGGTCACAGCTGACATATTTCTGGCACTGACTTCTTTTTTTTTCTTTTTAAATAACAGCGTCTGTCCTGTCAGTCCAGAGGATGTGATGTTATCACTCTGATGCTTTTAGAAATGCTTCCATCTTATTTATGTCCTGCAACATGGAAAAGCGTTTTTTTTTTTTGTTTCCGTCTGTAACTGCTGCTCTCCGTGCATCCGCAGGCTCCTTCCACCTGATCCACCTCATGTTTGACGACTACGTTCTTTACCTGCTGGAGTCGCTGCACTGCCAGGAGAGAGCAAACGACCTCATGAGGGCCATGAAGGGCGAGGGCAGCACAGGTGAGACGCCACCTGCAGCACCTGCAGCACCTGTAGCACAGTCCAGCTGCAAACACATAACGTTCCTATAACGTTCTCAGAACATTTTCCTTTAGTGACAATCCCACAGAATTCCCAGAATAATCATTGAACATAATCGTAACACTGCTTTTATGCCAGGGCTGCAACTAACAAATATTTTGATAGTCAATTAATCAATCGGTTATTGAAAAGATTAATCGATTAATTGTTTGGTTAATAAAATGATTCAATCACTATTTCCCAAAGCTGACGATTCAACCCAAAGATCATTAGGTTACTATTATAGAAGACTAAAAATACCGGAAAATAATCAGATTTGAGAAGATGGAATCAGAGAATTTAGTTATTTTGTTCTTAAAAATGACTCAAATCAATTAATTGATTATCTTTAATTGGTAATTAGTGTACTAGTTGGCAACTAATCGATTAATTATTGCGGGTCTATTAACTTTCTGGTTTAAAATCTAGAGAACATTGAGAGGAAACATTCACATAACTTTCCTGAAACATTCAGTCAAAGTTCCCAGATTATTTCTTGAAGCGTAACTCTATTGTTAGTTTTACATCAGGAAAATGTCATCATTAATCGTCATTCTTCATCATTAACGTATGATAAATGCTCCCAGAATGTTTTGGGAACTAAATTTAGCAGCTGGGGAACCTGCAGCTAACGTATAACCTTCCCAGAATGGTCTCTGAGCATTTCATTGATTAACACTTTCACAATGTTCTAACAAATGTTTTTGTTTAATATTAAAAAAAATAATTACAATGTTCAGAGCCTGTTATTTAACCTTCCCTGAACATCAGGGAACTCCAAAATAACATTGAGTTACTTCAGAAAAACCTGCCATTCTAACAAATATGGAACATATATGACTATTTGATCACCAACATGTTTCACAGTATTCAGAGTTTTTTCATCTTGTGTAAGTACTTATAGTATAAAATGGCCCATTTCTCAATCGCACAATGTGTTTGTCACGCTAATGTTACAGCTGGTGAAAAGTGGAGCCTGTTGAGTCCTTTTATATACTGCTTATAATTTAACCTATAAATATATTGTCATTTAATAATCTGCCTCTGAAAAGTAACTAAAGCTGTCAAATAAATGTAGTGGAATAGAAAGAAGAAAGTAGCAGTATATGGAAGTATTAATGTAAAGCTGAATAACGTCCACTGATATGAAATATTTCATATCAATATATGTTCTAGCTATATCACCTGCCTCTACATTTCAACATACAATGTATGAAGCATAAAATGTCCCCAAATATTTAAAAGAAAATCATCAATAATTACTAATTAATAAGTACTTCAAAATTGTACTTTGAGTAAATGCACTGAACTTTCCTACTTTCCACCACTTCCCTTACAGTTTATATAATGGTGATATTGACATGAGATACTTCTCTTCACAGCGCTTACAAGTGCCGTAAGAAAACGTGTGAATTGTACCTTTATCTTATTGTGTTTACAATATAATCAAGTGTTTTTGAAGCATTATGATATCTAAACCTTTATAATAGAATGTTGGAGTATATTCATTTTATGTAAAATATTACAATTTTCACCTGATAAGTGAAGTTGTCAGATAAATGTAGTTGAGTATAAAGTAGCATCATATGGAAATAAAGTACAAATACCTCAAGATTGTATTTAAGTACAGTAATTGAATAAATGCTTTGAGTTACTTTCCACCACTTCCTTTACAACTTATATATTCTCCATGTTTGTGGAGTAACAAAAAAGTGTGAATTGGACCTTTTCCTTATTGTATTTGCAATATACCTAAATGAATTTTCACCTGAAAAGTAACTACAGCTGTTAAATAAAATGGAAAAATGGTTAAATGGAAATACTCAAGTAAAGTACAAGTATCATAACATTGTATTTAAGTACAGTACTTTCCTCTTCTGTAAAAATGTGTTATTTGTAGGCGTTCAGGTTTTTTATAAGTCATCTCCTCTCGCCTCCAGCAGAGAGAGAGGAGGAGTTTCCTCTGACAGAAACCACGCCCACTTCCCCGTCGCCGGCGTCCTACTCTCCGGCTCGCTCGGTCCACTCAGTGGGCGTGTCCTCCGCCAGCTCCCCCACCGCCGCCGTGTCCCCGGAATACCCGGGAGTCACCTCCACCACAGGTGAGCACACACTCACACACGGATGTCCTGAAGTTTCATCACACACACACACACACACACACACACAGTAGCTCCTCTGCACCGTCACATTTGTCTCTGTGTTCCATATATGTGTCTACCAGGCGCTGTTCAGTCATATACCTGGTCCCTTACATACACAGTGACAACAGCCGGCGGCTCCGCTCCAGATGCCGGGCAGCAGCTGTCCTGCATGAGGAGCAGCGCTCCGGTCCCCGCGCCGGCCTCCACCCACCGGCTGCCGGTCTACACCCACAGAGAGGAGCACGGGTAACCAGCACCGCCGCCCTCAACACACGTGGAAACTTTTCCCTGTTGTCGTTTCTCTTTTTATTTTAATAATGAAAGATGATTTTCCTCCTTCCTAGTTATACCGGCAGCTACAACTACGGCAGCTACGCCAACCAGCACCCTCACTCCATCCAGAGCCAGTATCCCAGTCTGGCCCACGAGCCGGCGATCCCCGCCCCCCTTCACTACTCCGCCTACCACCGCTCGTCTGCACAGGTCAGTCATTCTGCTGAATTTTTATTTCAAACATCCAATCTCTTATAAAAATCTATTGAAGGTACATAAATGAATATGGTGTTAGTATTCCCTTCAGATATGAAGCCATGTATTTAGGTGATATGCAGTTTGGTAACTATATTGACTGGATGAAAGAGTTTACTGCACATGTCTATCAAATCGTTTGTATATTTGGGTCTATGTCTGCCGTGTGTGTGTGTGTGTACCTGGGTGGTATTTTACTTTAATTAATGGATATTATGTCCATTACGCACTTTATATATTACCTACGTTCTTTGAACATCCTTTCTGCTTTTAATATATATGTTGTATATGTGTTATGTTTGGAACCTGCTGCAACAGTTTTTGAACTAAGTCAGGCTAATCTTCCATTTTATGACTTTCCTTAAATAAACCCAATTTAAACTTAAATTGGATTTCAGATGATAAAATAAATGCTTTGTATACTGGCAGCAAGTAAAAAGTCTCCCACAAAAAATATCTCATAGTAGAACCAGGCACTAATGAAGGATCGATGCTGTCTGAAATTTGCGTCATGGAAAACTTTTCCATCAGAATACAAAAGGACAGATTTATCAGATTTGGTCTAAATGTACATGAAACCTGTAAGATATAATTTCAACTCATTTTTGGGAAAAAAAAGTATAAATCATTTTAAATTACAAATTTCGCATTGAAATAAACCTTTATTTAGAATTAACTAAAACAGACCATCCAGTATGTTCCACTGTTTTAGATAAAAACAACAAATATGGTTTTACCAACTGAATCCAAAATGTATTGAAGAGTATTAGTCCGTCTTAAAGGTCCTATAATAATACAAAGGTAGATATTAATATGTATTTGATTAAATAAATTCTGTCACAAAGCTTTGTTCACAAAACTGAGCCATAAAACCAGCTGTCAGGGCTTCAGTGAAGTTGTGATGTCACAACTGTACATTCTACGGCCACCTCCTGTTCACAGCTATTCACCTCAGCCAATCAGAGGAGAGGCTCATTAATGTTAATGAGATACACACTAACCGACATGTTCTTATAGAGCTGCAGAGAGAAGTTTGAGAGAGTTGACGTAAAACTATGCTCAGATGACTTTTGGTTCTTAATACTGCACATGTGACATCACAACTTCAAAACAAACAAGGAGAAGTGATAAATATTGACATTTAAGTCACAATTTTTCATTAATTCATCACTTTTACTCGTTATTGAGTATTTTTTGTGACCATATTACTACCTTTCCTTAAGTAAAGGATCTGAATACTTTTCCACCATGGCTACCTTGACTGAAACCACATAGTCATGTCTCTTTGCATTGTAACAGTGATGGAAATAACATTTCAGATTCTTTACTTAAGTTAACTTCTTTTTGGTTCTTAAAACAAAACAGATATATTACATTCAAGATATAACATCTTCAAAGAAAACCCAGGAAAAGTTTATTCTCACTTTTATTATTTATTTTCAATTTGAAAATTTGAAAAATGCCTTTTTTAATTTTCTGTGTGATTCTGTGTGACATCTACAACTGCATTACTCTGTAATACCACTCTACTTGATGAGCTAAACTTAAAACTCAACAGTACCTTTTAAACGGTGATGAAAGTACTCTGGTTCTTCAGTAAAACAATCTCAGTATGAAAAAAAATAAAATTCAATTGCATACATAATTAAACCTAAACAAGTATAAGCAAACTTTACTTAAAATACCAACAGTTTTGAAAATATTTTTATATGATTGCATATTTGTAATTGATACATAACCATAATCAGACAGACTTTACTGCTTAAAATACTGTTGGTTAGTTAGTTTAATCTATATCTAATCATATTATAAGACATTGACATTTTTTAGCTGCAAAGAAACTAGTGTTTTCCTCTGCTGATTAGACATAGAAATACTAAAATAAAGCACAAATTCCTCAAAATGTCATCGTAGGTACTCTGTAGGACTTGAGATGTGAGTCTCTGATGTTCCAGCTCACGTAGCGGTTGACGTGTGTTTTAAGTCTTTTGATGGTAATTTCCTGTGGAGGGCCTTTATTGTGGGAGGAGCTG
Organism: Lepturacanthus savala; assembly: GCA_030544235.1. Taxonomy (NCBI): domain Eukaryota; kingdom Metazoa; phylum Chordata; class Actinopteri; order Scombriformes; family Trichiuridae; genus Lepturacanthus; species Lepturacanthus savala. The sequence continues at coordinate 22,144,280 of CM060465.1, forward strand.
AGCCCGGCTTCAGAATCAGCCCCTCCAGGCTCTGCACAGCGGAAGCGGCCAGTGAAAGGTGGCTCGGCCGGGGCCAAGAGGGGGCCCTGCTCCGTTACTCCTCTGCCCAGCTCTCAATGGTCTCTTCATGTGTCTGAGCCAGTAGCCACACAGCCGGGCGAGGGGGCGTTTATTAAAATATTGTTATTCAATGGTCTCTTTTCTGCTTGTGAACAAGAGGCAGCTGAGCCTTCTGTTCTGCTCTCTGACCTGCACTGACCGTCTCTTTCCATATCGTGATCCCTCATAATGGAATCGACTGTCGTGTTTATATTTAGTGAGAAAAGGGAAAAGGGTTTTACTTCCACTTTTTTTTTTTTTAAGGCCCGTCTGAGCTTAAATCGGGCACAATGGCTGCACTTTGTGCGAGAGGTTGGAGAGAAGCTGAAACCATCCACATCTGTGCGAAGTATTTTCATCATCACAGTCAGAGCAGTCACCATAGGCAACATATACAACAGGAAAAACACTATTTCAGCTAATTGTCTTAAGTGGCTTGATGTTCTATTTTGATCACTGTGGTGCGACTTGTGAAGCAATTTCCCACCGACAGGAAATTACCATCGGGAGGGTCAATTCACACACGATCAGATCTGATATCACTGACTGCGGCTCCTGGTGAAGACTCTGAGGTCACTGAGGTTCCGAAGCCTCAACCACATATAGTGGCTGTTTTATCAGCTGTTTCCAGTGATGGTGACTTTTAGGCCATTTCGTGAACTAGTGCAGTGCCTGTTCGGACGAGGCCTATACGTGCTGTTTCATGTCAAAATGTCTGCTGTGAAAAACGCCTATTGCTGCCTGTAGCTTTGTCGGGGTGGTGAGGTCTAGTTGGAACACGTTTGGTGTGCCGCTGTTAAAAACCGTTCACCCAATCAACTTTACATATACTGCTCTCCCTCCGGTCCTCAGCAACATACCCACCAAGTGTAATGTTGATCTGATGAATGATTCTCACCATATTTACGTACAGTCACATATACAGACAGACAGATTCCTTCCTTTATAGATAGGTGATGATGGTGCAGCGCCACCTATTGGCCAAATGACACCAAACGTGTTCTGGTTACTCGGACGTCACATCTATACATGCTCAATGCCTGCAACAGCACAAAGTGTTCAGGAGATATGATGTTTTATGTAATTTAAGCCTGTCCACAGTGTTTCAGCAGATTTCTATGGTCAGTTACAGCAAAACTGTAGCCTGGCTATCACCAGACCGAATATTAGTGTAGATTAATATTCAGTCTGAGAACCATCTGTTTATTTGTTCGTAGGTGTAGTTTATGAAAGCACAGAGACATATATGGCCTCTAGGAATGTCTATCAAATGCGTCTCGACATCGTTTATAGTCCATCATATCACACGCACCCGATGATGGAACCGATACTGGATGAAAATTAAATCGTTTCGCACAAAAAGTTGCTACTTTCTAACTGAAGGGATATAATTACAGCTCTGGAAAAAAAATAGGTGACCACTGCAAAATTATCATTTTTTTCTGATTTTACTACTTATAGGTATGTGATTGGGCAAAAGGAACATGTTTAGAGCATTTATTTGCAGAAAATGACAAATGGTCAAAATAACAAAAAAGATACAATATTTTCAGATCTCAAACAATCCAAAGAAATAGGATCAAATTCATCTTAAAGCAACATAATACTTATATTTAATATTTACACTTAAGAAGAGTTCAGAAATCAATATTTGGTACAATTTACCATTATTTTTAATCACAGCTTTCATGTGTCTTGTCATGGTCTCCACAAGTCTTTACCACTGTTCTTGGGTGACGCTGGAATGCAATGGCTGGAATACATGTAGAGATGCTGATTTCAGAAAAAAGGGGTCAGTGGTCTCTTATATTTCTCCAGAGCTGTAAACTGATCTCATTGTATCTTGCTGGTATTTATAAACTGTGTCTTTCTCTACATGGTTTCGGTCTTTCATTCACACGTAACTGCAGTCATGCTCCTGAAACAGGAGTTTTTTGTAACCGCAGTCCAGGGTGAACTTGTTCGAAACATTTGGTTTCAGCCGGCAAGTGTGGACTGGAAAACGCCATTTCTTGTTGAGATTTGTTTGACGACACACCATGCGATGGTAACAGGAAGTTGTATCCATGGAGACTTGTGGCATGCTCCAGCCTTGTGATTGGCTGAAATGTCTTTCCTGTTAGGAGTGCTATCGCCACCTGCTGCTTTGGCAGGTGCAGATTTTGTGATTTCAATGTGGACGGAGATATTTTTCATCACAGTGGACGGGAATTTTCAAAAAAGGTTTCAAAAAAATATGTGTTCATCTGGATTAGGCTTTAAAACCCTATTTATGCTCATCTATTTTTAAATAATTTCTTTTCTCACACGCTTCATGCACTGGCATTGACAGCGTTGTACTTGAACATGTTCAATGAACAATAGTTCATGAATGGGTTCATATGTTGGGGAAATGTGAACTGAACGTACTGTATTACAGCCTGATGAACGAAGTGTGAACATATGCAATGGCGCTGTCCATTTAACTGCATTCAATAGGGTGCCAAATTTCTTTAGTGTTTCAGGCACGAAGCCTGGCTAAACACACCATGAAGAACCCTTAATATTTAGCGTAAAAATATCCAATCTGGCAACAACACTAGCCACGAGCATCGCATCGCTGCATGTAAACACAAAAGCAGAATGGAGGCGACTGTAGCAGGTCGACGCGATGGATTCATCATATGAAAATTTAAAAAAGCTCTATGACATAGTCAGCGGGGATGGGAACAACCTCACATTTTGCAACCTTTGTCTCTTGAACTTTTTTTAAGAAGAAAACCTGCACTTCAGTCACATCACCAGCAAATTTAAAACTTAAGAAAGACCATTCAAGGAAAATGTTTTTCCTCATTTTTGAGGACATACTGTAGGGGGAAAGCTGCAGTTGCTGCTAATGGGGACTGTACAGCCACGATGGGGAAAATGCTGTTCCCTAAATGCTGCTGTGAAACCCTGGATGAAATCTAATACATAGTTTCAGTGTTAAAACTCATAAAATAATTGCTGTCTGTGGTTTTATATGGGCTTTGGCAATAATGATATTGGAAAAATAATACAGAAACATATTGGGGGGGAAAAGAACTATGAATTAGTTCATGTTTTGGAACTATTAACTATAAACATTTATGAACAAACCAGTTCATTTTGTAGTTTGTGAATTGAACTTTGAACTAGTTCATGTAGAAAATGAACTTTTCCCAACACTGGGCCCTGATAGGGGCCCACTGACATTAAGAGTGTACAGGGCCAAGAATCCGGTTCTACGTCCGAGTGCAGCGCTAATATTAGTGATGTCGGACGCGAACGAACTGGTTTCAAAAGCCGACTCACGTCCATCCACAAACCATTGGTTTTTTTTTGTTTTCTCTTTTGGAAAAGTACCTGCAGGTGCTGCGGGCATTGGCTACAGGTGTCACGTGTACGCTGCTGTGCTCTAATCATGTAAGGGTTGACAAAGGTCATCCCACCAAGCAGGGAAGGGTGGGGGTAGCAGCATTTATCATTTTTACTCCATAACAAAACATTTTGGTTTTATTTTAACAAAGCACATTCATTTTATTGCTATAACTATTTTTTTTACTTGTTTTGTTAGGATCGTGTGTTTAAATAAAAAATAAAAATGTCAATAGCTGTCCTAAATTTCTATGCTTAAGTCTTTCCAGCCATTTTCTATCTGCCTTGTGCAGCAAGTTAGAGAGTTACAAGAGATTTGTACAACTTTAAATGCGATTGGCTACAGCGATTTATTGAAATTTAAACGATATATGGCTAAGTTGTCAAAGATGGGGAGTCGTTCGGGATCTTAAAGAGCCGGCTCTTCTCAGTGAGCTGAGCCACATGAACCGGCTCAATAAAAAGAGCCGAAGCTCCCATCACTGGCTAACATGTCTCTCCTTCTTCCCCTCGTGTTGCTCAGTACCAGCTGAACGGTCAGATGTCCCGGATGGAGCCGTGTCTGATGGGCAGCACGCCCCGCCTGCACCCCGCACCTGTCGCCCCCCGGTGGCCAGATGTGTCTCCGGCCAACAGCTGTTACACCAGCCCACCTATGCATTCCTCCCGCTACGCCACCTCCGGGGACATGTACTCTCCGCTGGGTCCCCGCAGGAACTCGGAGTACGAACACTCGCAGCATTTCCCCGGCTTCGCCTACATCAACGGGGAAGCCACGACCGGCTGGGCCAAGTAGCCTCGAAGCAACCGGCCGCTGCACGAGCCGTAAAGTGTCCTGACACTTCCGGGGAGCAGAGAGTTAAAAAAAAAAAAAGCACCGACAGGTAACAGGAAGCACGCGGTGCGCGAAAACGTCTCATAAAAGCAAGTTTGTGTAATTTTTGCGGAGGTTTAATGACATTTCTACAACGATTAATGTTTTTTTTTGCCCACTGTCGGAGGGAAAAAAAGAATCTCTTTGAAATCATATAGATTGCAGCAAAAATCATTTTAAGAGTGCAATGCTGCTGCCAAGCTGTGCCTTTGTTTTAAGGAATGTAGAGACCTCTGCTGCCAAGAGTTTCCCTCACCAGGACGAGCTGTTTCTGACTCCGGAACAATCTCAGAGACGCTGCTGCCTCCTCTGGATGCGAGGATGCTGACGAACCGCGACAGCAGACACACACACACACACACACACACACACACACAAAGAGGACAAAACACACCACACACAACGACGGATGTACATTTACGGAAACCTGTCTTCATCTCGGATGTTTTGTTTTTTTTTTACGATCGAATGCTGTGACTCAACAACTGTGCGAGTGTATTCTGTCGCGAGCTTTTCTTTTTTTTTTTGCTGTTTATTGTGTGACAATATATATAAATAAATATATATATATATAGTATGTATTTTCTGTAACTTTGTAACATGGTGTATCCTTTATTTTCTATGTTACAATTGGTACTTTGTTCACCGTTTTGTATGGTTAGTAAAGGACGCATTAACCTAGGGTTGTGTGTTTTATAATGCACTCAAAGCTACTGAGGACCTATTACCCTATGGGTATTTATAAAAAGGGAAAATATCAAAGTGTACAGTAACATGAAGTCTAGTCACTTTTCTGTAAATAAAAGCACTGGAAACCGTCTGTGGTGACTGTTAAACTATCACAGTTGAAACTGATGTGTGGAAAAAAAATGTTGGCACATAAATAATTTCACAATCTAAAACACTGACTCATCTTTGTCACATGTCTTTTTTTAATTGTCTTTTCTCTGTGTACAAATGCACAAAAAAGTCAATATCCACAATAATATTGATTATTTAATATTCAAGCAGATCTAATAATGAGTTAATGATTTAAACGAAATCATGTTTCTAATTGAATTTAACACAGATTTGGCTAATTGGACAAGCTTAGACTCCATCTCTGATGTTTCTGATTCTACTTCAACCGTCCTGCAGAATCACGAATCGCGTTTTTGATGTCAGAAAGGAAGAAAGTTTTTCTGAAGTCGTCTGAGGTTCAGCAAGTGACAACCCGGTGGGGGGTTGGGCCAAACACAAGGACCACACTGCAGAAAGAATTACATTTCTATAGAGAGAATGTCCTGCTGTGCCAGGGTCATTGCACTTCAGTCCCATAACCTTTGACCTCTGACCCCTGCCAAGGTTTGTATTTATTGGAACATAGATCCTCTGTGTTATGTGCACCCATCTCTCTGAAATCCTACAGGATTCACAAGCAGGAAAACCTGTTAAGAGGCAAAAAAACAAGGGAAAAAAAGGGCCGCCCTCCATTGTGATTTAATCACGCGACCTGTGTGTCAGTATCAATATCCGCTAAAAAGATTTTAGAGATATATTGATAATCTGTGTCCTTGCGCTGTGTTCATGAACCGGTTGGAACAAGTATTTATGTTCAATTCTGTGAAAGCATGATGTGCTATAGAATAGGACCATAACATGTAGGTGCAGAACCAATATACTTAATAAAATAAGTCATTTTATGAAGCAAAAATGTACATAAAAGTGAGAGATTACAACTACAGAAAAATGTCTTTGAGTGTCAAAACTGTTTAATATCTGTAAACATGATTTATAGATAATGTATCATGTGAATGCATATTCACATGGATTAGAAATTCAATTTTTCTGAGAAGCTGTCTAGCTCAAAATTGAATTATTCACTTATATACACACAGATCTCCCATTGATCTTCTCATACATGAGTGAGAATATATATATTTGTGTGTGTGTGTGTGTGTGTGTGTGTGTGAGCCTCCTCACACAAGCCGCCTGGTTGTAAAGGCTACGGTGGCTTCTCTTATGATTTCTATTAGAAAGTAATGTTTCTAAATGTAAGTACATTTACTCAAGTACTGTACTTAATTACAGGTTTGAGGTACTTTACTTGCGGTGCCACATTATACTTCAGTCTACTACATTTCTGAGGGAAATATTGTACTTTCTACTCCACTAAATTTAACATAAATTAATATACTTCAATATATTATTAACTATATATTAAATTGTCTCTTCTTTTTTGAATTTGCATTTTGTGTGAACATTGGAAAATATGATGCAGTACTTTTACTATTAATCTACACAAAGTATCTCAATGATAAACTGAAATACTCTCACATGTGATTAAAATCAAGTAGTATAGTGGTAATAATATAACCCAGTCTGCATAATGAATGCTTTTACTTTTTATACTTTAAGTACATTTTACCAATAAGACTTCTGTATATTTCATTTCACTTTTACTTGTTATTGCCAATTTTTGATGAAAGTATTTCTAATTATTCTTTCTTACTCAGGAAAAAAATATTTTTATTCATGTTTTTATTCATTATTTAATGAATTGATTAAGGACAATTTAATACAATCCCCAATATTCCCTGATCTTAGAACATAAATAAAAACATGAATTAAAAATCAACAAAATAAACGTAAAATAAAATAGCATAGCTGTCACCCAACACAGAAAGTCACTTTTCTATTTTAGTTTCCAAACAATTCCTTTATTAACATTTAAACTACAACAAAATATGTTTATACCTTAAATGAGTGGGTCTGACAATTAAACATGATTTTCTTTATATTTTCTGACCTCTTGCCTATATGTCAATCAATCAATAAATCAATCAAGCAATCAATCAATCAAGCAATCAATCATCTTTGTTTATTACATGATGTGACCACAGCTATTTTAAAATTGCTTAATAAAACTGATAAACGTCAGAGATGGAGACAGGGGAGTTTCCTGTTGACACGCGCGCACGCGCGCGCGCACACACGCGCACACACACACACACACACACACACACACACACACATACAGCTAGCCTTCCAGCTAGCTCGCTAGCTACTCAGCTCATTCCAACGCAGTGTTCGTGTCTCCAAACGTCCATCATGGATTTGACCGACACCCTGTCGAAGCTGGAATCCGCCTCACCGGAGCAGACGGAGACTCTGCTGCTGCAGTTTAACGGAGAGGTGAACCACTGCCGCTGAACCGGCCAGAAATAACGGCGCCGCTAACGGCAGCTAGCGTTAGCTAATATTACCTGATGTTAGCTGACGTTGGCTAGCTAGCCACCTTGCTAAAGACCTAGCTTTTCAGTTTGCAAACGTTTTACAACAAACTAGACAATTGATTTACGCTGGCGACGTCATGCGGTAACTGATGATGTTTAATTAACACATGATATGAAGCTGTTGACTGAGATAAACAGGTCCTGCTTCGGTTGTTTATAGCAAAAGGTGGTGATGGTAATGCTAATGCTAAGCTGCTCACTGACACTAATGTTACTGCGCCTGCAGATGTTTCACCTAACTTTAGGTGTTTCTCGCTACTAAAGGACATATTTCGCCTTGTATATAATTTTAAAGGAGAATAAGTATTCAGATCCTTTACTAGTGTAAAAGTACTATTATAGTAATATATAAATACTCCATTACAATACAAGTTCATATGAAAAAAATACATTAATACATAAGTATTAGCAGCAAAATATACTTAAATTATAAAAGTCACAGTACTTTTTTCATACCTTTGACACACACACATCATTAAATTATTAATACTGAAGCATAATAATCTGCAGATAAATGTGAGTGGTCCTGAGATGATTAATGGGAGAAGAAAGAAGAAGTTCTGATTCACTAATCTGTTTTTACTTTTTGGACTTTTTCTCTAATCTTTGATTTTTGTTGAAATGTTGAATAATTTGAACATTTATTTAAATGAAACTATGTGTGAATGTTAGAGGGAAAAACCTCTATTTGTTTGAGCTGTTGACAACTCATAGATGTGAAATGTGAGATGACTACACTGTGGTTTGTAAGACGTCAAAGACTAAATGGTTGAAACAACTGGTTTCACCTTTAAATATCTGTTGTTTTAAAAGCTTCTTAGATTATCGCTGAGTCAAATCTGCATCTGAAAAGAACTAAAGCTGCAGATAAATGTAGTGGAGGAGAAAGAATAATAAATACTCTGAAATGTAGCTGAGCAAAGTATAAAGTGGAATCAAATGAAAATACTCAAGTTAAACAAATTATGTAAGTTCAGTACTTGAGTGTTTAGTTACTTCCCACCTCTGGTGACATAGCATGTATTATAATAATATAGATTTGTTGTCCACAATGAGACTCTCTTCTGTTTCAGAACAGTCACACCTTCACTTTTAACCAGAAGGAAGAAGCCCTCCGCAGCGTAAGTAGAACATTTAAATAATCTAAATATTAATGTTGTGATCAAAGCAATCATAATACTGTATTAAAAATGTCTATTTCCCCACTGTTTCGTTACAGAAGCTGTGTCAGAGTGTGTTGACGGTGCTTGGGAGGCAGCTACAGCCCAGCTGTCAGAAGACATGTCTGGAGACGCTTCGCATCCTGTCCAGAGACAAGCGAGTCCTCGCCCCTGTCGCTACCAGGGAGGGGATGCTGATCCTGGGCCGACTGGCGAGGCTGCACACAGGTGAGGAAGGAGGCGACAACCAGGAAACCCCTCAGGAAGACACTCTGTCGGAGGAGGAGGAGGAGAGGGTGGTGGTGGAGGCCTTGAAGTGCCTGTGCAACGTGGTGTACAACAGTTCCGCGGCCCAGCAGGTCAGCGTCGAGGTCCAGCTGGCACACGGCCTGTGCGCCAACCTGCGCACGGCCCGCACATGGCACCACGAGGTGGGCCTGTTCACGCTGCGCCTCCTCTTCCTGCTGTCCGCCCTGCGGACTGACGTGAGGGCGAGCCTGTGCAGAGAATGGCACGCGGTGAGGCTCCTGACGGAGGTGCTGGAGCACACCCTGGATGTGCGCTGGGTCGGCCCGTATGAAGCTGCCCGTCCAGATCCGCAGGCCCTGCCCATGCCCGCAGAGGACAACGAGCGAGCGATGGAGGCTCTCAAAGCCCTGTTCAACCTCACACTGAGCACCGCTGTGGGTGAGGTGAGTGGGCGTGACGTCACAGTAAAGATTCACACTGTATGTCAGTGTGGTTGGTTAGATTGGTTGTTACACTAAATTACAGAATTTTCATTTAATTTCATCTCAGGGCTGGTATTCTGGTAGTCGGTTGAACTATCACAGGGGTTCTCAATGTTTTTTAAGACCCCTAAACTGACACTAATTAGACTACGGACCCCCATTTAATAAGATTTTGTCCCAGGGTCTCCATCTGATCAGATTTTTGTTTTTAGATATTAAAGTTGGTGTATGAAACCCATGAGAGAATGTCATTGTGTTACCTATGGATGGACTTATAATTAAAATAAATGATTCCCCCACTGATTAATCGATTATTGAAACAATTAATCTATTAGTTATTTGGTTTATAAAAAGGTGTTAAATCACTATTTCCTAAAGCTGAAGATTGTCTGCATTTGTCCAGACCTACAGTCCACAACCCAAAGATCATCAGTTTACTATTATAGAAGACTAAAGAAATCTGAAAATAATCAGATTTGAGAAGCTGGAACCCGAGAATTTGGACGTCTTAAAAATGCATCAATCGATTCAAATCGATTATCAGAATAGCTGGCAATCAATGTAATAGTTGGCATCATATGATACTGTCATGATATTGCTCAAAAGCCAAGAAGCAAATGACTCGAATAGATCGATAAATCGATTATCAAAACAGTTGGCAACTAATTGTTACAGCTCATTCTATTTTATCTTAAAATGATTCCTATATTCTCTGGCCTGTCTCTTTTCTTCTACACTTCACTATTTTCTCTCTTTCACTTGTCCCATAGCCTGAGTTCAGTCATTTTTGGTTTTCTGGAGCCTGAAATCTGCTTGAGTCAAGTTTTAAAACCATTAAAGAAAGTCAACTCAAAAGTTATCTCCAATCAAAAATGTAAAAGACAGTGTCTTTATTCTATTCTCAGTTCAGTAATAGCATTTTTTTTTTACAATATGCAATGTTACACCAACTGCTCACAGCACCGTCAGTCGGTGAAGTTATTAGTGAGGTTTGCAGTTGCCACAGATTTGACAGTTTTCAGCGCGTTGCACCACAGTAATAATGATCCATATGAAACAGTATGCTGTAATATGGATTAAACAAAACTGTGATGAGGAGAATTTGCATCGATGGTTTTAGTAATCAAGGTATATGAGTTTCAGCCCTTGTCTCTCGTATTTAGACAAGGTAATGTGACCTCTTATTTTCAGTTTTGTGGCCTTATATGTGCTTTTTGCTGTAGTTTCACTTGGCAGGTCTGGAGTTGTTCTGTCTTGAGCGTGAAAGATACAACTATTTGAAACCACAGACATTATGAAGTTGTGCCTCACATTTTTCCATTAAAAGATGTTTTTAAATCAAATCAGTCGCTATCACCAGTATCCAATCTAGCACTTTGAGTCAATATCGCCACCAGTGTTTCCCGTGCTGCTCACACATGATGACACACTCACTCTCTGTTTACAGGCTCCTTCCTCACACAGGCCAAACACTTCTCATCCCAGTGTGGGTGAAACGGGATGAGATTTGGTCCACGTGCTTTAGGACCATGTGTCAGACACATTATGCCTGTTGATTGTGATGAATGAATGTGATGAATGTCTTTCATGATCATGTAACGGTTTGTCGATGCTCGACTTGCTTAGCAAGACATTTCAAATGTTCTTGTTGCCATATTTCATGCGCTTTGGACTGAAGGTGACTTAATGAGACCACAAAGGCTGCATGTAACACAGCGTAAGTCCAAATCACACAACATGTAGTTCATATACAAGTTTGACCCGTTGATGTTCTAGAAATCCCCCACTTCCTCTCCTATGTCCTTTCTGAGTCTAGAATAAAAGTCTTCCACCTGCTCTTTAGACTGGTTCTGATACCTGATAAACATTTGAGGCATTTAGGTTTTTGTCCTTATAGCTTTAGTATTTTATATCATAATGTTGTTTGGTTGAACATTGAAAACATTTGCTTAGATTTCCTCTTCTTGTTTCGACAGGATGATGACCATCAGTTCCGGCTCATCGCTGCCATCCTGCGTCACCTGTTGATGCTGAAGACTGAGACAGAGGAGAAAACAGAGGAAGCACACAGGTGGGAAGTCTTCATCACAGCTCCTTGTTTAAGCATCAACACCTTAAACATTGAATTGTGACAGTGGGGCCTGTGAAAGGACACTACTGTAAAACAAGTATCAAATATCTCCTGTGATGCTTTATAGCATATATATAATATATATAAATAATATATAAATGTGTCCTTAGCAAGGGGCTGAAAAATTAAAATAGTGTAAGAACTGGAGTTCCTCAAATGGCCACTTGAGGCTCCAGACTCGAGTCAAACCCTCATAGTTATGTTAAAATGCTCAATTTCACAGCAGAAATAAACATTTAAAATATGTACACCTGGTTACAAAAAAAGTTTTGTTTTGGTATCAACTATTACATTAATCGATAAATCAATTTGAGTCCAGAAAATGTCCAAGGTATCTGGTTCCTGCTTCTCAAATCTGATTATTTACTGGTTTCTTTAATCTTCTACAATAGTAAAGTGATGATCTTTGGGTTGTGGACTGTTAGTCTGGACAAAAAAAGACATTTTTGGTTGAATTTTCAGCTTTGGTAAACAGTAATTGATATTTTACACCATTTAATGAACCAAACAACTAATGGGTTAATAATTTCAATGATCAATAGATTATTTGACTATCAAAATAGCCATTAGTTGCAGCCCTACCCAATACAGCTGAATATCTAACATGTCTAGATGCTGTTACAGTGTCACCTATTGACCAAATGGTAGTGGTTATATAACTAGCTGAGCCTGCCAAAGCAAAAACACTTCAGGAGATATAACATTTTTTGTAACATAAGTCCCATCCACAGCATTTCTGCAGACTTTAAGGTCTGGCTATAATAAACCTGTAGGGAATATCAGAAATCTATAAAGCATTTCCTTGGCTTGATCCAAAGATTTTCTGTATCACATTTTGTGACAATTGCTTAAAATTTTGAGGAGGACTGACAAAAGAAGTGATTTATTTTGATAGATTTGCCTTAATTGCATAGAAAATCACAGACAGTGTCTCGACCATTTACCAAACTGACCTGTATCGATGTATAGAAATGTAGAATCACCTGCTCTCAGATAAAGTATCTGAGCTTTACTGCAGGTGAAGATTGATCGTCTGCCAGCTGTACTCTTGTTTTTTTTGTCGTGGGAAAGTCACATCAGGCAAAACAAAGATGTTTCTTTTGAGCCAAGTTGGGCGTTTCATCTTCTAAATGTTGTGGCGTCGTAATACTGTGTCTCTCTTCTTCTCATGGTAATTTAATGCAGGAATGTCAGGAATCTGTGGACTGAAATTTAACCAGTGTCGTGTAAAGAGTGACTGATGCTCCTCTTGACCTGCTGAGTCAGTGGCTGAACTGCTGAATAGGAGTTTGGGCCATTGAGGAGGAGGAATGTGGTTTTATTTAGAGAAGTTATATTATGTTTTTCAAACAGGTTTTATTTCTTAAAGTGTAGATTGTTTTAGAAAAAACTACAATAAATTCACACCAACTTCAAAAACACACAAATCTTTCCTTGGATCACAAGTCGCTTCCTGCTACAACTTAAACAACATATTTGTACAAAAAAGGCCCGTTTCTCTCTGCAGCAGCTGATCAATGAACACTTATTAAATTTGATCTGGGCGAAATTCAGCTAAATTGCAACCATTCAATTGTCCTTGTTAATGTTAATCTCTCATTGGCAATAAATATGTAAATATCATAGAACTAAATGTGTAAGGGCATTAAATTTCTAGCACTGAATTTTTTTTATGCATTAAAAATGTCTCTGAATCTTAATTTTGAATTAAAACCCTTTAAATTCTTCATAGCATAGGCCAAATTCAGATCCTAAAATTCAGAACCAACATCTGGGATACCGCCAAGATTTAGTGATAGTGTTTCTATTATGGGATTTTAAAAAATGTATTTATTACTTTTAATTACATGTTTTGTAATTGAAAATTGGCATAGAATTAGTCTCAACAGAAAAGGCGCTTTGGAAGAAAAGATAACTTATTTTATAAAACAATTAACATAAATGATAAAAGATCATTTTCAGATCAAATGTACACTATGAAAAAAAATCTTTATTTTTTATGTTACAGACTTTTCTTGTATTTAAAAAAATGAAAATGACAATAAAACTACAAAAATGTACAGTAAATCTAGAAGTCTAATGTAAAATTGTACATATTTGTAATCAGTAGTTATAAATATGTACATGGTAAATATAGATTATTTTATATATATATATATATATATATATATATATATATATATATATATATATATATATATATATATAATGTGTATATATATATAATGTGTATATATATATTTAATATAATGTATATATATTAAAAGTCATGAGTACATCTTTGTCATTTTAAGCCTGGTTGTTTTTACATTTTCATAGGAAATTGAGATGCAGAAATTATTGAACGAATTAATTTGAGATTATTTTTTGTTGTTTTACAGTATTTTATGGCTGTAATATTTCTGTTGCATCATTTTCTTCTTTTTTTGCAGTGTAAAGTTATTTTAAATCATTAAAGTACAGAACATTTACTGTATGAGTGTTGGGAGTAACTACTGTAATCAGATCATGTTACTGCGTTACTTGCTTTACAATTTTTGCGTTTGGTTTGTTCTCTTTTATTAGCACATGCGTTCCTAGGTGACCAAAGTGGGGGAGAAGGGGGCATTTCATCCCTGAACTTTTAGAAGTCTGCAGTGTGTTTTTAGTGTGCATTTCCAAATAAAATTGTCAAGAATTCTCTGAGGCTCATTCTCCCTCTGGCTTTTCATTTACCCCCCTGCAGGACATTAGTGGGGTTTCTGTTAAGATACTTTTCATTGCCAAGAATGAACTGCACGTTAAGGGAAAACCATTTGTAATCAAGCATCAGTCATTTATTCGTAATATTTATATCTGATCACCTGCTGTAGCCTCCCATCAAAAGAAAATAAATTGTTGGCTGCCCACTGTGCAAACAAATCAAGGGGTTTCTACTTACCCAACATTGATCATGATATAAAATAATAAATAGAAGATTTTAGCCAAATCACCCTAATTCAAGACATTTTTTTTGTCTCCAGTCATGCCATCAACCTGCTGAACAACCTGCCTGTGTCCTGCCTGGACGTGTTGATCGATGTCCCCGTCCAGGGGGGGCAAGAGAAATATGGCGGGAAGAACATGGATGCGGTACAGGTGTTAATTGATTTCATGGAGAAGAGGATCGACAAGGTAAAGTTCATCCCCTGAAGCAGATACAGAGCAGACGGACACACTGAAAGATTATTGATAAAACCAGTCGTTTCTTTTATAGTTGAAAAAAATAACTTGCAAAATTACAAATGAATGAAGACATTTTGTCTTTATGCAGAGCTTCACTGCTGTAGTTTTTATATCATATCTTAGATTGACTTTATAACCCAGTGAGTAAAGTATGAGTGTAATAAGATCTAATGACAACATATTATTTGCATTACTCACTCTTAAAACACATTAATTATCGCAACATTTTGCATCAATCTTTTTTGGGTTATGACAACTTCTAATGAAATTATGTTCAACCAACGAACTACACTGATTTCTCTACAGCCATAGGTGTTTTATTTACGATTTACTTGATAATTAAAAGCATGAATGCAAGTTTTTAAGTTGATATCTTACAAAATTAAGGATGTTCCAACAAATGTTCCATATTATTATTATGCATTAGAATACAAGATTTCAAAAAAATGAAGTTGCTCCAATTTCATTCTTCAGTAGTAACATTTTTGTAGTTAAGAAAAAATACATACATTATGCAGTCATTTACATTTAAATTATTATTAAGTAGATGCAATTATTACATCAACAGGGTGACCGTGATGCAGGGGTCAGTGCTGTCTCACAGAAAGAAGGTCGCAGGTTCAAGACCTGGGTCTGGGACCTTTCTGTGTGGAGTTTGCATGTTCTCCCTGTGTCTGCGTGGGTTTTCGCCGGGTACTCCGGCTTCCTCCCACAGTGCAAAAACATGCTGAGGTTAATTGGAGACTCTAAATTGTTCATTAATCAATAAGTTACCACTTTATGTTTCAACCCTGCATTTCATTAAGTGTGCTAGTAGCTACCCTGAATTACTTTTCGGAGTGTGTGTGTGTGTGTGTGTAGTGTGATTGACATGTGAAATGTCTGTGGTCTGTGTCACTCCAAGCAGGGCTCCAACTACAAAGAGGGTCTGACTCCGGTGCTCAGCCTCCTGACTGAAGGATCCAGACACCATAGAGAGATCCGCAGGTGTATCAAAGCTCAGGTACAGCAGCTGCCATCGGTTTAAACAACAGATTTTTATAACGTCCGTCACATTTCCATTCTGTTCGAGATTCTTTGAGCTTTTATGTTTAAGTGTCAGATCCTGGTGAGACTTCAGCTCAAAGAGATTGGATTGACCTCACAGCTACTCTCTTCATTCTCAGGTACTTCCCCCACTGAAAGATGTGAAGATCAGGCCAGAGATCGGCACTGCCATTCGGAACAAGCTGGTTCGCCTCATGACCCATGTGGATATGGGTGTGAAGCAGACTGCCGCGGAGTTTCTCTTCGTCCTCTGCAAAGAGAGCGGTAAGAGGAACACGAGGTGCGGCACATCAGGGGAGAAAATATGAGTAACGTGTAACCATGAAACCTTGTGTGTCTCTTAGTGGACAACCTGCTGAAGTACACAGGGTATGGGAACGCAGCAGGACTCCTGGTGGCTCGAGGACTCCTGGCAGGAGGAAGAGGAGAGACTCAGTACTCGGAAGATGAAGACTCCGACACAGAGGAATACAAATCTGCCAAACCATTGTGAGTGCTCTACAGAAAAGGGTCAATCTATGTTGCTTAGTTTCAAAAATGTATTAAATAATAAAAAATACATGTTCTAGGAATTTGTAGCTGTTTATTTTATTTTTCTGTGTTGCAGCATCAACCCCATCACTGGTCACGTGGAGGAGCCAATGCCCAACCCGATTGAGGAGATGACCGAGGAGCAGAAGGAGTACGAAGCCCAGAAACTCGTCTATATGTTTGACAAGTTGTCGAGGTAAATGCGTACTGAACTCTGCTCTGGATGCTTTTTTCAATGATACAAATGTCCCTGATTACTCTCAACCCACAAGGGTGTTATGATGATTCCACAGGATCCTGATTTGTGTTAAATATCTGATAAATATTATTGCAACAGTTATTTATCTAATATTGTACCCTGTGGTACACCATCCATGGTTAAATACGCAATTGTGAATTGCGGCAATTAACTTCTCTGACATACTGAACACTAATTGTTCCAACTGGAATGTTTTTGGCAAGGCTCCACTTAGCTATAGCATGCGAGCTGTCACTACAAGAGTTAATGGCAGAAGTGTGCTCCTGGATGTATTTAGCCAGTAGCCTGGTTGCCCTGGTTACTCTGGTTACCCTGTAGTGTTGCTGCTGTCAGAATGACAAACGAGAGACTCCTAATGCTGACCGAGTGCAACACTACTGTTAAAATATACTTTGTTATCTCAATTGTGAAACAATATCATGTTACCCCATACCTCTCCCCTCTCTGTGGCGGTCAGCTGTTCTAAACAATGATATTTAAAACATTTAATTTAATATGGTAAGACTTCAGGTTATAAGAACCAGATCTGAGCGAGAAAAATATAGTTTAAGTATTGCAGCAGTGTTGGTTTATATACAGCTAGAAAAACAGCTATCAGCAGGCGTCTAGACTCTTTGCAAGAAACAAAAAGATTGTTTTACTTTTCGACTACAATACAACTGAATCAAGAACACAGCATCAGACAAGATGGTGATGAAGGCTCTTGAAGGATAAAGACGGTAGGCAAAGACAATTAAAAATATAACTAAATACAAATAAAAGCAATAAAAAGATAGCATCACATAAAATGAAGTCTATAAAAATAAGTTTTTAGAAGTGGTTTCTGCAGCCCTATCTCTTTAGGCAGGTCAAAAGTCATCTTTATATTTTAGCCTCCATTTTAGACAGGACAGAAGGACTCACCTGAGGATCGAAATGGGATCAACATATGTTATTTAGTTTGAAGCCAGACCTAGACATGCAATTAAAAGTGAGTTAAACCATAACATCAATTCTAAAATTAACAGTGAGTCGATGAAGATAAGCCAAGTCAGGGTGATGTCGTCTGCTAAGCAGATGAGTCGAAAGTATCAACTTGTAACATGTAATTTAAGGGGTAAAATGCCATTAAGGACAAAAGCTCAGTACAATGCAAATACATTAAAGAACCACATATTTTCTTTATTTTATCTTATATTTGAATTTTTATCTCCCTTTGGGGGTGGGGTGGTTATAACAAAAATGATAAATACAATAAGATTAAATGACAAAAAAACAAAAAATGAACAAAAAAAACTTGGAAATAAGCTAAACTTGAATAATAGGCATATCTGTCAATAGAATGAGATAATTCTACTCAATATTTCATTGACTCTACCAAAAATTATATTTTTACCTGGTCAGATTTTGTTTTTTGCAGCCAATTTAGCTGGATATATTTATGGGTGAGGCTATTTTTAAAATATATGGAGTAAAAAGTTCAGATAATTGTGTGAAAATTGAAGGAGTAGAAGTAAAAAGTCATAGAGATCGCCAAAACTTGACACCTGTGCTGTTAAAACAGTGAAAACTGAAGGTTTGGCAAATATCCTGCTGACTGTGATGCAAACAAACACGACAGACATAAGATGACAAAGAATTCTTTGACAAATAATGAGCTGAGCTTTCTTTGCAAAGCCTCGTCTGAGGTGATTAACAGCTGTTGCTCCCCTCGCTCCATGTATTCATATAACATATTGTTTCCTCTGCAAAGGCTCTTGCCGTATTGCTGTTGCCCTTTTCCTAAGCCAGCAGAGGCTAACACTCGTCCAACATGACGCCTGCACAAAGGTAACGCTGAGCTCGCTCCCTGCCAACCGGTTCATCAAAGGAAGAATCTCTGGCCGTTAGCTGCAGCTTCAATTAGGCTCCGATTTTCAGCTGAAGTAGCTGGAAGCTGCCGGCACGCCACTGCAGCATCATTACTACAGCTCCATTAATTATCATTTAATTGGCTCGCACAGTCAGCCCAGTTCCTTTATGTGTCACATTCAGGTTTTTAATAACGCATGTGTCCTGACTTTATTCTTCCCGTTGTGAGGAGCCAATCAGTGGACAGACAGGGAGTGGACAGAGACAGAGGCGCCGCGAGACAAAGCAATTTGGGTGGAACGTGGTCGAGGAGGAAGAGACACAAATGTGCAGACAGAAGAAAGCTGACCTCGTCATTGTGGAGCCAGGAGAGGGGGCTGAGCTGTAATGAGGCACGTGTGGCTGGAAGAGGAAGAATCCTCTTTCTTCTGCTGCGCGGTGAAGACGTGCTGATGACGGAGAGGTGCTTCCTCAGTGCAGACTCTAAGGAGATCTGTCAGAGCGCTGCAAGAATGTGCTGCTCTAACTGCTTAACTGGTCCTCCAATTAGCACATACTCTGCACCCCCACCACCTTTACATCTGCCAGACCCCCAGTCCTCCGTCAGTTCTCTGTCACCCCCATGGGGGGGAGGGGAGATTTTCCCTCTAATTGGTAGAATTGATGGTTTGTGTTTTTGTTTGTTTTTGTTTCCAGTTGACATCTCGTCAGTCCTCATTGTAGCGGCTGACATCGGTCTGTGAAATGATGCTGCAGGAGTCACACCGGAAGAAAAAGACAATCTGTTTCAGTTACTACTCACGTTGCTGCGTCTTTGCAGGTTTCACATCTGAACACGTGTGAACTGATCACTGTTCTCCTCCATTTTAAAGAACCAAACCTGTAGTTTTCTCAGGATAAGTCAAATTTAAACGCGGGATTCAGAAGGAATTATAGTCTATTGGTGTTTGAATCTTTTAAATTAACACAAATTGATCCTTTTTAAAATCTTTGATGGATAATTCTCTGACAAGTCATCTTAGGGGGAGTGGTGACACAGTACAGGTATAATTGGATTAGGATGAAGGGGCAGCTGGGGCTTTGAGGAGATTAGTCTGAGCGCTGATCCTGTAATTAAACTGCCAGAGGAGTGGAGAGGAGGAACAAGTGTGTGAGAGGCTGGTCGGACAGCAGCGAGTGTCCATGAGGAGCGGGGGCAGGGCTGTGGACTGAGGGTCCTCAAGTTCTGGATGTACAAGAATAAAGATACAAGTGAAAGCTGTTCCTGGACACAAAGGTTTTATTCTACAAATCCTGTTTACTCTATAAGCACACAAAGCTCAGGTCCGTCTGTTGGTTCAAAATCTTCTCTCTACCTCCTCTCTGAAGACTTCTCTGATGTCTCTGTGTTTGTGTCCACAGGCAGAACGTGATTCAGCCGATGGGCGTCAGGCCGGATGGGACGTTAGCGCCGCTGGAAGAAACTCTGTGTGATCCACCTGAAGACAATTCAGGATCGGACTCTGACTAGCGCTGCTGCACATCTAGGCCACATTTTTCCAGG
Source organism: Lepturacanthus savala (assembly GCA_030544235.1). Lineage (NCBI taxonomy): Eukaryota > Metazoa > Chordata > Actinopteri > Scombriformes > Trichiuridae > Lepturacanthus > Lepturacanthus savala. The sequence continues at coordinate 22,164,339 of CM060465.1, forward strand.
TGAAGCCCACTGGGCCCCCCACACATCTTAAAGCTGTGTCACATTTTAACGGCTGGATCCTTTTGAGAGCTCAGTGAAAGCAGGTTCTGCAGAAAGCTGGACCAAGCCTGTCATGCCTCAGAAATAGAATGTAGAATTTGTTGTTGATCAAAAACTCAAGACAAAAGATTCACACACCAATAGCTCCACTAAACTCTAAGTTACTCTATTACTTTAAAGTAAAGGCGGCTGGGTTCAGCTCTGTTGTCTGTAGAGACCAAAACCAACAACTTGGATCACTGTGCTAACTTATTCCATCATAACATTTTACCGCATCAGGCTGGAAACAGGCAAAAAACATCCATGACATTTCATTATGTTTATATGCCCATCATCTGTTATCTTGACCTGGCACTTTTAATATTAATAAAAAATGGTCAAGACTGATGAACACTTTAATGCAAATACAAAATCTGGTAAATACATCAAGTGCCATTTTATAAGTTGTTGTCGTTTCATCACATTATTAAACTATTGGCTGTAATGTTATAATTGAGGAAAGCCACAACACTGGTTTGTCTCAAAGCAGGAAAGAGAGCGTTTTTGTCCCTCAGCCTTGTTCGTTGTTTAAACGGATCAGACCTGTCTGAGGATCCAGCTGCTGAAGTGGGACACAGCTGAGGGTTTCACAGGAGACTCCGAGGGGCCTCGTCACAGCCACGAAGACGTTGTCCAGAAGCGGATTTAAAGCGTGGCAGTAAGGCTCTGCAGTGGCACCGTGAGGCGTAGGAGGCCTCCATGGTTACTGTTGCACTTTTTTCATTTATTTGACCTTTCCTACATTGACAAGCTAGAGGTAATAATATAATTCTGATCGAAAGCACCGTTGTCATGGTTTGTTTAAAGTGTAATTGGGTCTGAATAATCATTCCTTATCATGTGCTTCTGTTTTTTTACTTTTTTTTGTTTGTGTTTCTGCTACATGATGATTTTTTTCACTTTCTATTGCTCGATGTTTAAATACACACACAAATCATAGTAACTGAATGAATCAGGCAGTGTCAGTGTGGATAGTTTAAATTTGCAGCTCAGAATGAATCTATATATAGACTGTAATTATCAGTGAATGCTGCACAGCACTTAGTGCTTTTATTTCTGAGTTTAGGGCTCATTGGCTCACTGATGTATTCCTGCAGGTAAAAGATGGTGAACGGATTATTTTCTGCCTGTAGAGGAAAAAAAAATTCAATTGTTCTGTAATCCACTCAAAACTGCATGATATTTAGTTAGTGCTCAGAATATTTTTCTGGTTTTATATAAATCCACAAGGATAGTCTGAACTGAAAGTAATATTTCCTGCCAGTTCTGAAGTCACCTGCACAGTTGGTCACACAAATCTTTGATTTGGATTCATTTGTTGTCACTGTTGTTTTATTGCGGATTACAATCCAGAAGATTTGCCTGAATGTTATTTATATGCATTATAATTACTATTACAAGTTATGTTTAATAGTCAATATTGAGCACTTCAAGTTCATGTCATTAAACAAAAGTTTGAAGCTGTAAAGCAAATATGCAGAAGTGTTGTAATAAGGTGACAGAACGGCTCGGCTGCTCGGCTGAAATGGATGAAACTCTACAAATCAAATTATTTTATATTTTGATTTAGCAGTTTCACAGAAATCAGCTGACTACAGATGGCCACATTTTTCTGCATATTCTCCCCATTATAGCAGGACACACTGAAATAGCATGTTCACTCCATCTGGAAAGAATATATTATTGGAAAATGTTTTTGCACATTTAAACACTGTAAATATCACCACTTTTATGTAGTGAGGCTGAGGAGAAGTAAATAAAGTGAATAAACTGGAGAATGGAAGCTGTTTTCTACATGGATCTTATAGAAGGACAAGAAAAAGTACAAATTACACAAAACCTTTATTAAATATTGTTTAAAATACAGTGTTGTACTGATATAAAACATTTGGACAGGGCTGAGACATTTGCTAGTGTTCTGGATGGACCCTCCTCCATATTAAGTGCTTTAAATATGCTTGTTATGACTTTTTGATTTATACATATGGACATCACACACTGAAACGGATAAAATGCTGTGTGTGTATATGCAGAACTGAACAGAAACTGTCCACCCTTTTTCCAGTGTGTTCTATCTATAAAGCTGCAGCATCAGTTGCTGGGGCTGGATGATGCGGTGCTCTTGCTGTCTGTCTCAGAGTCCGTCTCCTCGCTGCCGCTGCTGGCTGCTCCTTCAGCTGCTGGTCTGGATGTCTCCATTCTGCTCATTGGGTTGTTAGACAGACTCTGGCAAGACATCTGTCCTCCGCTGCTGTTCAACAATGTAGGGGTGTTCTGTAGAGAAAGAAAATGATCACCGTCAATCCTGTCAATAGAGAGTTTTCAGCGGTGCCATCTGTGCCATGTGCCTGTTCAATTTGACGTTATAAATAAAACGATAACTAAAGGTTAATCAACGAGGCAAATATATTTTACAGCCGTTTTAGCCGATTTAAGTTGCTATAGCCAAACTACATGCTGGTTGAATCAGAATATATCATATTATATCACTATGCAATTCATTTTTGGTGTATTGGCACAAAAAAACAACAATCACTCCTGTAAAAATCTCTGAGAAAATCCAGACAGTTCCGGAAGGTCTCAGCCAATCAGCGTGGATTGTCTTTCAGGTGCGATGCGCGTGCCCGTCACAGCTCCGCAGACGTCCTGGATAATAACCGCTCGTAATGGCGGAAATTCATAGCAACACGATAGCAATTCAGTATTGGACAAATGAAGAGAACTACGGGATGATATCGGCCTGAAGTAGTGTACATACTCTGGCTGTTACAGTAGGACTTGGACCTCGTCTTTTTTTCTACGGGAACAGTGAGCTGCTAACTTCATTTTTCTGTCATACCTAAACGTGTTGTAATGAAAGTGTTTTGCTGAGGTAAAGTGACCATAAAACTGGTGATTTATGGCTGTGCTTCCATTAGTTTAGCATTATGCTAACAGTAAACAAACATACCCTTTTTAATTTAATGTTGTACCTGTTAGTTTCTTGCTAGGTTGTTGAAAATAGTGAAAATAATCGTAATATAATTGTAGCTATGTGCTGTGGTTCGCGTGCGCAGCAGGTACAGCAATGGAGCTGCTTCTCGTGACTGACGTTCAAAGTTGCATAATCAAGCACCTGCTGACCAATCAGAAAACAGTATTCATTTTAAAAATAAAATGCATAAATTCTATTCTAGAATAGTAATAATAGGTGTTCTTTGGGTTCTGAACTAACAAAATACTTTAGGTTGAGTCTTCAGCTTTAGGAACCTGTGATCAATATTTTACATTGTTTTATGAACCACACTAACCAATCATTTCAATAATTGATTGATTAATTGAATATCAAAATAGTCATTTGTTGCAACCCTATTAGACACCCTGCATTTCTTTTTAAGAGCCTAGACCAAGGGTGTCAATCCTGGTCCAGGAGGGCCCTGGTAACTGCTTGGTTGGAACTGAAGCCTGTACCCACATCGGCCCTCCAGGACCAGGATTGGACACCCCAGGCCTAGACCCTTGGCCCGAGATCTTAAGATGGAACACACCACTGTTTCCTGACTCTTCATCAGCTGTTCGATCTCGTCGCCCCAACCGAGCATCTCAGCAAATCTCCGGACCGTCTCCTCCAGGTCACCCAGCTCCATGTGGTCTCCTCTCCGCAGTGGAACCTTCTCAAATGGACCCACAGCGTGCCGGTTCAGGAGGAGACGTGGCACAGTGGAGCGCACCGTGTTCACCAGGCTGGCAAATGGTTCAATCTGGAAAAAATTAACATTTCCATTCACATTAAAATTGTAAATGCGAAATTACAGGTGTACCTACCCAAAAAGTTTAATAGAAATCCATTTAAATGAATGAACAGGTATTAAAAAAGATGCTATGTACCTGCAAAGATGTACCCATAATGATGAGCAGGTCCGCTTTGGGGAAATCTTTTGCATGGAGGAAATACTTCTGAGGAAGGTCCTCTCCGAAAAACACCACGTCAGGTTTGACTGTGGCGGCGCAGAACGTGCATATGGGGACATTATCGTTCATGATGGCGTGCTGTGAAACAAATGAGGAAATCATCATTTCAAATTCAGGGAGGCGCTGGATTGAAATTTGAAAGTTTTCAGATAACAGGACTCAGCAAACCTTGGCCTCCTCAGCCGGGTAGGGAGTGTAACACAGGTGACAGGACGCTGTGGCAAAACTACCGTGAGCCTCCACCAGTTTGTCCTCTGGGATGCCACAAACTGTGAGTAAAGTTTTCAAATATTATGAAGAAAGAATATTCATAGCAAACAAGGTCTACAGGATAGACACTACAGGTGAAAAGGGTAAAGATTTTAACTTCCACAGTTAATTTCTTATAATAAGATTATTTTTGTATGACAAATGCTCCTAAATTATATGTTGAAATATGCAAATGACACATAATCCAAGTAAATGTGAGTTAACTTGCAAACAATTCCAGAACACAAATGTGAATTTTGAATAAAGTTAGATTCATTCTATAAATCAGAATCTGAAGGACATATGAACAAACCCCTCCATGCAAACCTTTAGAATGTAGTTGGACATAAAAGTGGAAAGTGCTGAAGTGCAGAGTGAGAGTCACATTTCCAGAAATCAAAAACCAGCTAATTATATTTAGAGTTTAACGTTAAATCCTTTGTTCTTAATTTCTAATACAAAGGCTAAACTGGCTCCTGGTCAGTGTTAGTCACTGGACATGTTGGCATTGATCGAAAAGTAAATGTTTCAGGAAATTCTAAATTGTCTTTTTAGTCCAGAGTTGTTCAGAGTTCACACTACGTATAAACTAGCATATCAAGCGTTGTGTTGATAAATAAATGTGTGATAAATGAATAAATAAATAAATAGAGATGATCTTATTGATGTTTTCCTGTTGGTGTTTTTTCATATTTGATATGGAATCAGAGGTTTGATGTTGTGAATGTGGCCTGACACAGTTTCATGTGAATGTCTACTTGTTGCTGCTCACCTTTCTCCAGGCCGTCGATGTTCTGCGTGTACATGCGCAGCAGCAGGCCTTTGTGGTGCAGCATGCGGATGAAGAAGTGGATGTAGTTGGGTCGGTGGCTGCCAGGATACAGAGCTTTGGCCAGAGAGAAGAATGGCTGCGGGTCGTTGGAGAAGTAGTCAATGTTAAAGATGGCTTCTGGGTAAGGGATGTTGTACTTCTCCAGGTTGGCATAAAGACCTGTTCCTGGGGTTCTGGGGACAGAGAAGCACAAACATTTTAATAAGTTCCTCTTCATTCCCACAGCTTCCTCTTCCAGCTTTCATTAAACAGCAACAAGAAGTTTAATAACTCTGAAGCCGGTGTGCTGCCGAACCGTCAGTGACGATGAAGCAGATTTACACTGAAGTTTACTGAACAGAGACAATGAAAATATCCAAGAACTTGTATCATCGATGAGAAAGATTCGAAGAGGAGGTGTAATGATGACGAGGAGGTGTAGATACATTGATGAAGAGAAGTTGCAGCGATAAAGAGGAGGAGGATAGATGGATATATATAATGATGAAAAGGAGGCAGTGCAGTGATGAAGAGGAGGAGGTATAGTGATGAGGAGGAGGAGGTGTACTGATGAAGAGGAGGTCTCTAACCTGAAGTCTGGGATCCCGCTGGCGGTGCTGATTCCTGCTCCAGCCACCACTACGATGTTCTTACAGCGGCCCAGTTTCACCAGCCGGGACACAGAGGCCAGAGCACCATATGAAGATGGAACAGACCTGGACCCAGAGGGCTGAAGGGACCTGGACCCAGAAGACTGACTGGACCTGGACCCAGAGGGCTGACTGGACCTGGACCCAGAGGGCTGACCAGTCCGTGCAGGATTACCGTTTCCTTCTCTGCAGGAAGCCAAGAACAGAAGAAAAAAAAAAATTCTTCTCACATCTCACATTAACATAGCACATTATCAAACAATATTCAGCATTTTTACCTTTATCTAAATCAATTAAATAAAGTTCAAATGAATAATTTCTTGAATGAAACGCAGATGCTAAATGTGGCTCCTCACCCGGCAGCTGCTGCTTCCTGTCCGCTCACACTCATCTGGCTCAGGTCCTGGGCCAGAGCCGAGTCTGCCTGCTTCCTGCGTTGTTTTCCGTACGGTTCCTGTCCGGAGTCCTGCAGCTCCACGGGAACGCTGTGCCGGGCGGCCTGGGAGCTGCTGGAGCTGCGGGTCAGACGAGTGACTGGAGGGGCCTTTTTATCCCAGCTGGTCCTGGACCTGTTCATCCCAACTCCGGTTATCTCCCGTTAAATCTTATCTCCTGCTGACAGCAAAAAACAAACCAATCATCTTCATATCCATCAATCATCTTCATGTACCATCAATACATCCATGCAAAAAGAAAATAACTCAATATTATATTGAGAGTTTTACTCAAGGTTTGTGTTGGATAATCATCCTTATTGACGGATATGAAATACTTCATGTCCATATATACATTCTAGCTATATCATCCACCTTGACATTTATGTATTAAAAGTAAGTCGTTAAGCATAAAATATATAAATATTTAAACAAAAATCAACAATATTTATTGATATTGATCAATATAAACAAATATTACTTTTTTTTTATATATCACCCAGCCCTATGCTTCTCACAGAAAACTCAGAATCTATGTCCTGTGAGTCCAGTCATACATTTCCATATCAGCCTATTTGGCTCTGTATTGATTTCCTGCCAATGTTCAAATGAGTTTTTCCATCACGTCTCTTACACATTTTGAGAAATCGTGGTCAGGGTTTGTATTTATTCTAAAAAAAAAATTAAAAACATAAAAAAAACTATTAAAAACACATTTGGTGACGCCTGAGTGACCAGAACAGATTTTGGTGTCGTTCAGCCAATAGGTGGTGCGGCAGCACCGCCACGTAACTATAAAGGAAGAAATCTGACCGACCGACCTACTGTCCTTCACAAATCTTGAAATGCATCCGTCTGGTTTCCTTCACACTTGTTGCTGAGGACCTGAGGGAGGACGAACGATTCGGAACAAGCGCTGATCAATCGGCTCTAAACTTGTTCTGCCCTAGTTGAGCCTAAATAAAACACCCTCTTTATGAGAGAGCTGAGACCTCTCTCTTACCCCGATGACATTTTAAACTTTTTGTTGCTTTATTGTGAAAAATGTCAAATATGAGCATTTAACTTTCTTTGTGTTTTGTTGTTCCTACAGCTGTAATTAGTCTTTCAGTGATTTGTTTTTCATTTGCCTCGCTCCATATTTAAAAAGCTGTTACACTGAAATTATTGCGGCGTCCTCTCTGTTCTCCCGCTCTGCACAGAGAGGAGCTGAAATGTTTTAAAACTGTCAGCAGTCGAACAAAAGGTAATGGGCGCAATATATTTAGCAACCCCCCCCAGCTATGCTAATACAGTCCACAGCTGTGGCAGCTTTACTGTTCAGGGAAGAGTAAAGGAGCCGAGGAGGGGGGGGGGGGGGTTAAAAAAAAGAGGGGTGGTAGAGGTGAAAGGGAACCGTAGATCGACTGTGTGTCAACAAACCCAGCTGGGAGAGAAAAGAGGATGCCCCCTAACGGCCCCTCGGACTGAAGAAAAAGAATGGAGGAGGGGGGAGATAAATGATATGGAGGCGGGATTCAATAAAGAAGGAACAGAGGAGCAGAAGAAGAGGAGAAGTTGTGGTGGTGGTGGTGGGGAGGAGGGAGGGAGGGAGTGGTTCTTTTCCAAAGCTATTCTAGGCCTTCAAACAACTTCCATGAGGAATGAGTGAGAGTGATCAGGAGACACAGCGAACAAGAAGACAAAAGAGCTACAACCCATAAAACACAAGGGCTTCAGAGGCAGCAGGAGATAAGACGCCACCTTACCGCCCTCCGGAGGGCCGCTGAAGCCTTTCTTTTATTTTTTTCCAAGTTTAAAGAATATTAGCTTTAAACAGATGTAGGTTTTGTCTCCTGGAATCCTGAAAATCTCTATTTTCATTTCGGGCTCTCAATCTTCTTTAAGGCCAGAGCCCCCACATTGCTGCTGTGTTTTTGTTGTTTTTTTTTTCCTTCCTTCCCTGCACATCCTAAAGATCTATTAAAAACAGCGGGACATTGAGGGTCTCGCCTTTTGTCTGGGCTCCTCTCAGAAAGACACTGCTGAGTACAGGCAATAAATCAGCAGCCCAGTTATTAAGGTCTTACACAGATGGCACAGAGACCCAACAACCGTCCAACAGAGCGTCACATCCGGAGTTCCACATGCGGATAAAAGATTCATTTACTACAACGAACTGGAGTCACCGGAACCACAGAGAGAAGCTGATGTGCGGCAACATGGAGGAAGTTTCTGCAAAGACATTAAAAATACCAAGATGCTAATTTGCTACTTTAAATTTAAAAAATACAAAATAAATGTATGCACAAGTGCACAAAGATCATATTGGATAAAACTGCCTCTCAATGTTTTTAAACCCACTTCTTTTATCTGATTAAAAAAAGCCTAATTGTGCCACAAATGCAGTTATTTTGCTTTAATGACAAATAAATCCCTGTATAAATGACAAAAGGCTTAAAGAGGATTTGAGCCCCCCCCCCTCACTTCGGCCTTTCTCTCCCCAGTTGAGAAGCTGAGCCCAGTGAAGCACCAGTGTCCCCCCAGCACTAGACCAGCAGGGACCACCAGGAGTGCAGCCGCTCATATGTTCGGACTGTCCTGCAACACCAGCTTCACCTCGCTGCTCTCCACAAACCCCCAAAACAGTCCGATGGATAATCCTGTTACAGTGAGGTTTAGGGCAATTGTTGGAAAGTATCCTAACATCCGTATCCTGACGTCTTTCCTCTATAAACAAAAATACGTTGGGAGGAATTGGAGTTTGATTTGGATCGGATGTTCATTTATATGATATGCAGGTTGAATGACTTGAATGATTATCCTGTGATAATCGTTATATTGCAAATCAATTCATCAATGATACATCACAATGGCAGTAAGTGAATAAGAGAAAATATTCCTCATTAGGCAAAAAGCAGTAATGATGTATTTCAAGGCTGCAACTAATGACTATTTTGACAGTTGATTAATCTATCGATTATTGAATCGATTATTCGATTAGTTGTTTGTCTTAAAACATCTTTTTTTGTTCCAACCAACAGTCCACAACCCAAAGGTCATCGGTTACTATTATAGAAGACTAAAGAAACCAAAAATAATTAGATTTGGAACCAGACATTTTGTACATTTTCTTCTTAAAATGACTTAAATTGATTCATCAATTAGAATAGTTAGGGATTGAAATAATACTCGGCAACTAATCCATTCATCAACTTATTGTTGCAGCTCTAATGTATCTATTAACTTGTGTCACGTGTCAGACACCTCTTTATAAAAGTTTGAAATCCATATTTGCCATTAGTTTAGTGATAGAATATTGCGACAGGAAACATCGCGACTTATTGCAACGTATATATTTTTATCCCACTGCTAAACATTAAATAAAAAATACAATACAAACTGCAATAATACTAATTATTTTCCTCATTTGGAAGTGAAATACCAACTAGCAGACCCTTGTTCAGTCAGCAGCAGGAGTCTTGAAGGATGAAGCGTGATACCTGAAGCTGCAGCAACCTGTCAGCTGTGTGTCAGAGGAGATTTGGCTAAGTTTAATGAGGGGCCTTCCCCCTGCAACCCCAGCGTTTAACCCTCCACTTACACCAGAATTGAGAACAGCTGACTTTGATCCCCGCTGCCCCCTGAACCAGGGATGGCAACAGGCCGCCCGGTCGCCATGGAAACCTCTTCATTACTTAGCTGGAGAGGCAACAGCTCAATGTTCTCTTTCCCCACCTGCTCGCTAATGACATATCACTCTGTGTAGCATCTTTGTTGGACCCTCAGCGGACACAAAGCAGCGAGTCCTAATTTGTGTTTGTATATTGTTTGTTCACACAGAGGCGAAGCAGGGCGGCTCAGAGCTAATGTCGCCCACAGGCTCGATGGCCGGCTAATGACTGCCGTCCTGTCGCTCCTCTGAGGACGGACCAGCCCCAAATTAAGGAACAATTCACCAATAACAGGATGTTACATCCTTTGAGAGGCTCTGAGGGTAAACACTGCACGTTCAGGACGTCCCAGCGTAAAACACGCGGGCCCTCTCTGCACAGCAAACCTATTTAATCTGCCAATTAACCTTTTATTGAATCATTTCTTTCTTTAAACAATCTTATTTGTTGAGCACGTTTATAGTACCAAAAGTTAAGATTCATAAATTATAAAAGAAAAGGCTGAAGATTAATGTGAGGAATTGCTCGATTTGTGATCAAATCTCAATTTACAATGAAATAAAACCCTTACATGTGAGAAGCAAATGAATCGATATTTGATCATTAATCGACTGAATTGACAGCAAAGCGTCTTGTTGGTGATAGAAGGCAACAAATAAAAATGTGGCATGTTGAACTGCTGCGGCGGGTTTGGAGAAAAGGCTAAATCAACCGGCAGACTGTCATTGCTCCAAAAACACTGAATGAATTCCAACACAAGTAAAAACTAACAATAATTCAGTCATTCAGCCAGAGAAGCTGCTTCGAGTGAGGTTACAACGCCACCTGCTGGAAGTGCAGCTCATGACATACAAACAACAACTGCAGTACTGAGGAGACCGAGAAGAAGAAAGAGAAGTGCAGGCATTTATTTTTTATAATGAATCTAATGTTGATCTTCACCAAACCTGATCAGCTGTTTTCATATCCGACTGAAAATGTTCTTTTCTCTAAAGTAATAGTTTTAGATAATAGTCTTTCAATATTTTTGACTTTGCGTCTCGATTAGAGCTTCAGCAATTAGTCTGTTTAATTGATTAGTTGCCAACTGTTGCATTAATCACCAACTATTTTGATAATCAATTATTTGATTTGAGTCATTTTTAAGAAAAATATTTATCCAAATTCTCTGGTTCCAGTTTCTATAATCTGATTATTTTCCAATTTCTTTTGTCTTCTCTAATAGTAAAACAATGATCTTTGGGTTGTGGACGGTTGGTCTGGACAAAAAAAAGACATTTTAGGTTGAATCTCCAGCTTTAGGAAACAGTAATCGACATTTTACACCATTTTATGAACCAAACATTCATTGGCTATCAAAATATTTGTTAGTTGCAGCCCTAGTCTCAATATTTTGACTTAGACTGTCAATATTTTGATTTTTCGCAATGTTTTTCACATAATTTTCTCTTTTCTTCTGCTCCTGTTTCACATTTTGACGTAATATCACAATATTTTGTGTCTCAACATATTGAGAAACGTTCACAGTATTTGCATTTATTGGACTAAGTACTAAGCTTTTGTCGCAATCACTCACTTCTGTTGCTTTGGGGCGTTTGAGGAAATAAAGGCATATGTGAATTTTAAGAACGTTTCTCATTCTTTTGAATCAAATATTGAGAAAGTTTCTCATTATTGGCCTCACGGGATGCATGTTTCAATATTAAAATATGGAACACACTAAGTTCTCTTGTTGTGGAAATGTGTCATATTTTAGACCAATCGATTTTAAACAGTTTTGATTTGTCTTTAGTCCTGAACCACAGATAATGATCAACAGTGACTATTACTTATCCAGTTCTGTTACACACAACAGGACAGCTTTCCTTAGAGAGAGTCCACTTTTACCTGAGGAGACACTGAACTTAATGTCTGAAGTTGTTCTGAAATCACACAAATTATTTCCAGCTAACCATCCCAATACTGTGGCTCTGATGTTAAATAAAATGTAAATGTTTATTTAGCTGTTTTAATTGTACTTGGAAATTCACACCCCTGAAGCAGCTCTGGTAAGAACAACAATGCACTGCAGGATATCTTCATCATCATCTTCATCATCATCACCACCACCACCTCCTCGTCCTCCTCCTCCTCCTCATCATCATCATCATCATTATCCTCCTTCTCCTCCTCCTCGTCGTCCTCATCATCATCATCATCATCATCATCAACATCATCAACATCATCATCATCATCTACCTTCTCTTCAGGGAGGAACTCTTGAGTGTTGAGACGCGTACAGACAGACAGGCTGCAGACAGACAGGCTGTTTCACATCCGACCGGAACTCGCTTTTTGTTTAAAACGTGTAATCTCCGAGCTTTCACTCACGTCTTCCTCGTATCCAGCTGTAACTGTGGTAGTAAAACAAACACTTTATCTGCATGCAGCCCGAACTGTGAGGCTGTTGGAGGAGAAGACTGTCACTCTGCTGCTACTTCCGGGTACTAAACTGTGCTGCGTTCATGTGCTCCTCGGACGGCCCGATGTTTCCAGTTGGAAAGACATTTTCATGATTCGGTGTGTTCATTGTGGAGCACTGAAACTGTCATAATCACGAATGAATGACTAAATGACTCAATAAAACAATGAATAGCCCTCTTTAATTAATTAATCTGTGTATTATATTCCATTTGAACGTAAATGCCCTATTTATTTTATGTCCCAATTTATTTAGTCATTTTTAAATGTATTTATTTCTGTATAATTCCCCTTTACAAAACATTTACTTTTGTCTAGCATCTTCCTGAATATATGATGTCAAAGTTGGCAACCCTTGAACTGAAACTTTCTGTGACTTTGTTCTGACTTGAGGGTCGTTCGTTTTTCCCAGTCGGAAACTCATTTTACCGATGATTCCGACATCACTTGAATGCAGCACAAGTCATTACGAACACAGGCGGGAAAACGGAGCTGAAAGTCACATGGTGCTGTGTTTCCGGTCTGTTTTTTTTCTCCCCAGCTGTTCTATTCGTCCCCTGTAGCCTGTCTTGCTTTTCTGTTTTTCTGTAGACAGGTGACGCCGGTGTGTTTGCTCCCGATGGCCGGTGTACATTGGTCTGTTGGCTGGCGGTCAGTGGCAGTGATAAGCCGTCTAGCTGCAGCGTGCTCCTCACTCTCAGCTGGACCTCCCTCACTTTTATTAACCATCCTGGTGTTGTTAGCTATGCTTCTACCTCCCTGCTTGGGGCCTGTCCGGCTCCTCTCCTGCCTTGACCTTGGGCTTCACGGGGCTTCCAACCTGTCGCCATCTGGTCCAGTATCTCCAGCCCATGGATGTATTATAAAACCTGGATAGGGTACCGCATCTCAGCAGCATGCAGATTATTTTTCCAGTGGCCTCTCACGGTACTGCTACAAAAAATCTAAAACGACACAACAAGCATTTTTCCCATAGACCGCAATAGTAAAAGAGAAGCTGATAAAACTGTTCACAGGATACGCCCAGCTATAACTCCTCTTAATTACAAATCAAGAATCACGGCATGATGGGAGGCCCCAGAGCAGCATGGGGGTGACTCTACTGATCAGTCTCTATGGATCCCATAACGTGGAAATAAACCCGAAAGTCAGGAACTTTTTCGGCGTACGTGCCGGACGAGCAACTTCCATTGAAATCAATAGCGGCTATTTTTCAGTCCGGTATCCAGGTTTATATTACATCCATACTCCAGCCTGATCTGAATGGTCCAGGGAATGGGCTACAGCTGCCGCAGTGCCCCTCTCGGATCCTCTGACTCACGTGTGTCTGGGTGTCACATTGATCCTGTATTGGCCAATAGTGCCAATACCGAGCTGGTGCCCCCCCTCAGAGGTATCTCTGAGGGGGGTGGGTTCTCATTCTTTCTTTCTTCCTATGCAGGGCATAGGGGAGTCTGGGGCCTACCCTTAGTCCTGGATGATCTATACCTGCCTCCTTTGTGCCCATAGCCTGGGTGAGGTCTCAGTGGCTCTCATTGAAGGTGGCTTCTCCTTGGCTGTTACATTGGCAAAGTCTGTTGTTGGGCTGGATAGTCTGCCGCTGAGTGACCGGTGTCTTAGGTGAACTCAGATGATTCTGGTGTCACTTTGTGGTCTATTGTGGTGTCACTCCCTGAGTGACACCACAATATGCTCATCAGTAGCGGCTATTTCTATTGTCCTGATGTGACCCCCTCCCCAGGTGTACGGCAGGCTGAGCAGCTTTGTTGTTACAGGTGCCCAAACTGTCTGGCGTTGTCCCACTAGATAGTGGACTACTGGATACTGCAGCCTTGGGTTATGGTGCCACTCCACCAGTGATGTTACAATGTCATGGGCCATCATGGGCGGACCAGGTCCCCAGGTCCTTCATGACTTGCTTGGTGTAAAAGATTATCCAATGCTTGAAGCAATCATGGAACTGCAGTATACGCCTTTGAGAGCTGAAGCATTCGTCAATTAATCGATTAGTCAGTCAGTCATTTTCTATACCTGCTTATTCCTCATTAGGGTCGCAGGGGTCTGCTGGAGCCAATCCCAGCGCGTGGCAGGGATACACCCCAGATGGTCGCCAGCCAATTGTGGGACACACGCCATTCACTCACACCTACGGGCAATTTAGAGTCTCCAATTAACCTCAGCATGTTTTTGGACTGTGGGAGGAAGCCGGAGTACCCGGTGAAAACCCACGCAGACACAGGGAGAACATGCAAACTCCACACAGAAAGGTCCCAGACCCAGGACCAAGGAGGTCTTGAACCTGCGACCTTCTTGCTGTGAGGCAACAGCGCTAACCCCTGCTCCACCGTGTCGTCCCTTAATCGATTAGTTGACAATCAATTAATACATTTAAGTAATTTTTTAAGAAGAAATTTCGCAAATACTCTGCTTCCAGTTTTTTTTTAATTTAACTTTTTTTTCAATTATCAAAAGTTTTCTACAACAATATACTGAATATCTTTGGGGTGAGGACAGAAACAGACATTTGAGGATGTCACCTTGGGCTTTAAGTGGCATTTTTCTTTTGAACATTTATTCAAATTAAACCATGTGAGTTAATAGAAAATCTCTATTTGGTAGAGCTATTAACAATCATAGACTTCTGAAATACAAGCTGACTACAATTCTGTTTGTAAGACGTCCAAGACCTAAAGGTTGAAAACACTGGTTTCATCTTTAGTTTGTGTTGAATTGTAAAAGCTTGTTATATTATGCAATGGGTCAAATCTCCATCTGAAAGGAACAGAAGTTGTCAGATCAATGTAGTGGAGGAGAAAGAACAATATTTACTCCGAAAGTATAAAAGTAGCATCACTTTATATACTCTAGTGACATTAAGCTACTAGGGGTTTGTGGCATCTGAGACAATCAGTTATTTTAATTTGTCATTTCCATTTATGAAAGAAGTATTTGCATTGTGTTCTATTTTTAACGCTGATACCAACAGAATAAGCTGTTCGGTATTGGAACTCTGGCTGATGACACAGAGTGACAAGAGCAGATTGTGAAATGCAACAACTGGGCTGAAGGGCAAATTAGCCAAAATATTCCAAAATATGGACTTTTATTGTCTCGCTATGTCTCACTTGTACTCACTATCCATTTCAGAACTCACAGTTAAGCCATGGATTTTCAACAGTGGTGTTTGAAGTACCTGAACAAAAGTACAAATATAGTATAATATAATAATACAGATATAGAAGAAGTTTAAGTCTACTATTAGAATATTAAATGAATAAATAAGGTATTTCTATCTTGTTGTTACATCATCTATATATTGTCAATATCCACATCATCAATACAAGAAAATAGTTTAATATATCAGTATTAGGGCTTATCTAATACCTATTTTCATATTTAATTTATGTGATTAGTTAATTGGGTCCATTATAATCTCCTTTTTAAACATTTTACAGAATATATTCTTCATGTTCTCTAATGATTCTCAGTGTGATTTCTATGATTTTGTGGATAAATAAATGAACTTAAGTATTGAACTTTGCATTGTATATAATTTAACTTAATATTCTAACTATATTTGCTCTGTAACAGCAACAACAATGATTCTTTTCAAAAAAAGATGACACTTCTCTAGTCACCTCACATGTATATTTCTATAGATACCAGGTTTAAGTACATAACCCTTGTAGTTGTAGAGATACTCCATATCTATTTAGAGCATAAAACTGGAACAATAACCCAGGGGCTGATTTAAATCAAGTTTCCATGTTTTTCTGCCATAACAGGCACCATGGACCAGTTTAACCCTAAAATGAGATTGTTTTGTAATGAGATTGGTAAAAAAAAAAAAATAAAAGCACCTTTAAAAGTACCATTTCTAATGTAAATGACAAAAATACAACAATGTATAGCTTATGTTCATTGAATTTACCATTAATATGGCCTGTTTTAGGATAACACACCATTGTAAATTGTTTTTATTTTGTGAGGTATCCATAAAACCAGAGCACTTAAATCAAAACCATTGTTTAAATTATGATTGATAGAGATGTCTAATATTATTTCCGATACAGTGAATTTTGCGAACAAATAGAACTGCAATAGGGCTGAATAATTTTAGGAAGAAATTGAATTGCGATTTCACTTTCAGGATTCTCTTCAAATCAAGTTTCAGTGCACAACAGTATTTACAAGCATAAGTGTAAAATAAAGTTTGCAGTAAGATGAGAGCTTTCAGCAGCAGCCAGAGGCATTGATGACTGCATGTGATGAGCTGCAGGCGGACACTGAGCCTCTGTCTGCGCTTTATGGGAGGAGACTGAGGTCCTAAAACAAGCAGGCAACAAGTTACTTCACCACACAGGCCGAACACACCGAGCACGGCCGCAGTTTCATGTGAAATCCTCCAGTTCAACGCTACAAAACCAGGTGAGCTACCTAGTCTCCTCATAACTAACTAATTAACTAACTCATTAACTCATTAACTGCGTTCAGGTCGACGTGTCTGTTCCTCCGCTAACAGCTTGTGTTGTTGAGACGCTTTAAACGGACATTTTATCGGGACAAACGCGCGATAAACACAACACACACGCGTCGTGGAGCGGGAGAAGTGAGTCGGGAAGTGTTGTTTGGAAGTAAAGTGGTCAGAAAGTCAGTTGTTTTAAAGTTAGCGAGAGTTTACGCTAACTGTGCTCAGGGTTAGCATAATGAGACGTTAATGTAAAGTTAGCGCATGCGCAGTGTGGTGTTAACCTAGCAGCACGTTAATAAGTACACAGATACTTTAATTAAGTATAAGTAATATAAAAATACTTCATTACAAGTAAAACAAACATTATACTCATATTTATGTACTTTTACTTTGATACTTGGACTACATTAAGCTCATAACAGTACTTTTAGTGAGATACTTTACAGCAAGCTCATATCACTTATGTACTTTTACTGTGATACATTAACTACATAAAGCTAATTATACTTGGGTACTGTGATACTTTATTTCAAGCTCATTACATTTATGTACTTTTACTGCGATACTTTGACTACATATAATGTTCATGTACTTTTACTGAAGTATTTTCAATTCAGCATTTAACATGTTGTTGAACATTTTTTGACAGTCTTTCTACATTTACTCCAGTAAACTATAACCTCAGGCACAATTTCTGCCAATTAAAATTTGTCAGATTCCTCAGAATGAGCTCAACCTGTTTTTCTACACTTTAGCTCACATAAAAATTTATTTTAGACGGGTGTAAGCTCCTCGTTGTAGGACAAACATGACAAATATATATTGTAATAAACATTCAGTTTGAAAGAAATTGAGGCTTTTAAAGCCTTAAATTACATGTTCTGTTCCAGGTTTAAATGGCCGCCATCACCATGACAACCCTGGATGCTTTCAGCTGGAAGCAGTAAAAAAAAAGTAAAAGTACCAGAAGATTCCTAAGTTCAAAATAAACTAAAAAAAACTCCTGAATAAACATTAACAATGTTGGTGTGAACCAGTCATGTGACTTTTGAGACGAGAAATGTGTTTTTCAGATAAATTCTGCTTCTCATTGTCATTTTTAGTAGACGTGACAAGGGTGAAAGTACCTCAGAATTATAACCTTTTTATGATTCAGCTTAAGGGAAGTTTATTTATTATATAGCACATTTCAACAATAAAACAATTTAAAACGCTTTACGTAAAACATTAAAAGCATCAAGACAAAGTGCAAAAGAAATGCATTGGTTCTTAAATCTATTTCTTTTCTGGTTTCTTTAGTCTTCTATGATATTAAACTGATGATCTTTGGGTTGTGGAATGTTGATCTGGACAAAAAAGGACATTTTAGATTGAATCTTCAGCTTTGGAAAACGGTGATCTATATTTTACACCATTTTATGAACCAAACAACTACTTGATTAATCGTTTCAATTATCAATAGATTGATCGACTATAAAATAGATGTTAGTTGCAGCCCTGATGTTGATTTACCCTCATTAAAATTGGACTTTCATAACCAAAAATGAACTCTTCAGGGTCACTTACATACAATCATTAAAACTGTTATTAAAGAGTTGAAAGAATAGAAAATAAAAACAAACTCAAATAAAATATGAGAATAAAAGTCACAGTGCAAGAAAATGAAAGCCAAACTGCAAACTCTTCAAAGAACTGAAAGTTGTAGCAGACCTGCTGTTTCTGTGAGTTTGTTCAGAAATGTAGAGATAAAGACCTGATCCCAGACCTGATCCTGGACCAGCTGAGGTCCGAATGGTTCATGATGTAGCGGCAGGTCAGACATATAGCTCTCAGTGTTTTAAAGCTAAAAATAAAGTATGTTAGGTTGTGAGATGTGTCGTAGTGGTGTGTTTTGCTGCTGGTGGGCGTCTCTGTGTGTACAGACAGGTCGGCCCTGTTTTTATTTTAGCAGCAGCCTAAGCAAAGCTCCTGTATTTACTTTCCACTGCTCAGCCCAGTCCAGCCCGTTATTCCGACCTGTTCACATTCACTTCAGGCTTTTGTCTGCAGAGGTCTCATATAAAGCATAACTTCCTATTTAGAACAAATGCCTTTAAAAAAAACTGTTTACTCACAAGGGCACATTTGAAGCTAAATATCGATAGATGGATATTTTACACCATTTTATGAAGCAAAAAACTAATCGATTAATTGTTTCAATAGTTGAGAGATTAATCTATCAGCGTAGTCATTAGTTGCAGCCCTAGTACAAAGTAACTATATAAAATTTTCTCAGTAAACATTTATTTAGAAATGTTTTCTTTGTGTATTTTTTGACATAAAATTTCTCTTTTGTAATTACTGAGACACCATTTGTATTTATTGAACTAGAATGACTGACTTTTTCCATGATGTGTTTTGTGTTTGTTCTTATTTTAACTTTGTATTCAATTTTTGGCAATGAAACTTGAAGAAAAAAAACAAACACTGAAAAAAAAAAGAAGCTAAATATGTCCAGGAAAAAAATGACTACTTTTCTCCAACATGTGAAGTTTAAGTGATCATAAAGAAAGGTCTGTTGTGCAGTTTCATGCACAGGCAGCAGCATCATCTGTATCAGTGGAGTCCGTCCCAGCATGTTTATTTTTGTTTATTTCACAGATTTTCTCGTTTGTTTCTGTCAGAGATGAGTCAGGCGGAGCAGGAGCCTGACGACGTGCCTGCCTACCTCCAGGATGAGCCTGGTACTACAGGTGAGAGTTTTAACGGTCCCACAACATGTTCACAGGTTTGAAATCTCCGTTTTCTGCATCATACAGTAGCTGGATGAAAGGATGATGAAGTGAATGTATTGATCAGCTGTTTATTAAATGGGTGCAGATTGAATAGAGTTCAGTTTTTGTCGCTTTACTCTTCAGAACTCAATAAGACCAGAAGTGTGTTAGTCTGTGTTTTGGCTTTTAAAACATGTTTTGCATTTATGCTTTTGATGAAAGATAACGACAGTGGTGGAAAGTAACTAAGTACGATACTTAAGTACAGTTTTGAGGTATTTATATTGTACTTGAGTATTTCCATGTGATGCTACACTTTATACTACTTACACTCTACTACATGTCAGAGAGAGATATTGTACTTTCTTCTCCACTACATTTCAGATGCAGATTTGACATAAAATCATATATTTTAATATTCTATGGCTGTGAGAGTCAGCCTAAAAATCAAATCTCAATATCCTTTAAGCTAATGTAGATTTGTCAGTTTAAACCAAGATTTTTTCAAAAACTGACTAAAAAGAAAATAAATTTAAAGAAAATATCAATTATTGTGCAGAGATGTTTTTTTTTTTAAATCAAATTGGGAAATCATTGAAAAAAATAAATGTATTTGTCACTGTTTGAATTACTGAGGAGATCCTGTTGATTTAACTGTGTCCTCTTAATTGTTTGTATCCGTGTTTGTACTCTTTGTGGTTCAGCAATGTCATAAATCATTTCAAAGTTGTAGCTGTATTTTCCATAAGTGTCTTTGGATACTACAGCGCTGGAAAAAATGAAGAGACCACTGCAATTTTTTTTTCTTTTTACGCCTAAACCCTATTTAAAACCTCTGGAACGTGATCAAGAGGAAGATCTATGGCCACAAGCCATCAAACAAAGCTGAGCTGCTTCAATTCTTGCACCAGGTGGGATAAAGTCACCAAAGAACAATGACTAGTGGAGATGCCAAGACGCATGAAAGCTGTGATTAAAAATAAGGGTCATTGCACCAATATTGATTTATGAACTCGTCTTAAGTGTAAACATTAGTATTATGTTTTATAATGAATTTGATCTTGTTTCTTTGCATTGTTTGAGGTCTGAAAAAAATTTCTTTTTGTTATTTTGACCATTTGTCATTTTTTGCAAATAAATGCTCTAAATGATAATATTTTATTTGGAATTTTGGGAAAATCAGTCAGTAGTTTATAGACTCGAACAAAAATGTTCCTTTTGCCCAAACACATACCTATAAGTAGTAAAATCAGAAAAACTGATCATTTTGCAGTGGTCTTATTTTTTTTCCAGCGCTGTATATATTAAGGTTTTATTGTCCAGGCCTGTATGTCTATACTGGATGTATGTGTTTAATATCTAGACTGTAAAAGAACTATTTCTCTATTTATAAATAATAACTAGGCCTGTGAAGATGCTGCATGTACAGAGCAGCAGCGTTTCTGTTCTCTTGACGTGTCGTTTTCCGTCAGACACCCTGAAGGACCACCCGCAGCAACAGCCGGGCATGTTCGGCCGGCTGGCGGGGGGACTCTACGGCGCCACCAAAGGAGCTTTGGGAGCCACGGTGGGCGGTGTGACCTGGATCGGAGGGAAGAGCCTGGACCTCACCAAGACCGCCGTCACCTCTGTAGCTGCGGTGCCGTCGATGGGGGTGGGGCTGGTTAAAGGAGGAGTGTGCGCCGTAGCCGGAGGCGTGACGGCTGTCGGGTCCGCAGTGGCCAGCAGGGTTCCCATCGGAGGAGGAGGAGGAGGCGGCAAAAAGAAAGACAAGTCTGACTGATGAGGAGGGGAGAGTGAAACAAACCACAACATGTTCAGCTCTGTTTTAGTTTCCAGGGCTGAGCAGGAAAAGAGAAGACTCCAAAGTTCAGTGTGTACGTGTTGGTGAGGGTTTGTGCTTTGTTTGATTTGTTCTTTTTTTACATGAATATATGTTTTGTAAACCACACATTCATACGCCTATGTGGCCAGGACCTGCAAAGACACTCCTGCTCTCATGTGAAAGGAAATCCACTATCACCAAAGCCTGAAATAAAATGTCCATGATTCATTATTTATAATCAGCCACAACACTTTCTCCGCTGTATCTGTCAAAGCTTTAGCAACAGCATTAACAAAGTAATTGTAAATGAAAAAAAACATTTCATCTGCAGGACAATCAGTGATCAATAGTGATCAATAACTGACAATGAGGTGTTTACTGGGATTCTGAAATGTTTCACTGACAAACACTGTTCATGTGGAAATGTGCACAGCATTATTAAAAAACCTTCCTGTTCAGATTGTTGTTGATAATCTGATTTGTTATATTAAATCAGATTATTTTGATTGCAATGAACCTAATTTTGTCAGAATTTAAGTATTGCACCAACTCCTTGAGTCACATTGTGAACTCCTTGAGAACAGTTCTGTTCAGCTACATACACCTTCACAAGATTAATTATCAAAGTAGTTTTAAAGGTCTCATATCGTTCACTTTTGCTGGGTTTTATTTGAAGCTGTGTTTTTAAAGTCCACCTAAAGGTTAATGTGACGTCTTTCTGAAATTAAAACGGCATGACAAGATGTTTGATTGGACCATTAAGTGTGTGTATTCTAGCATGTGCAGATTATTATGCTATTGGTTGAAAGTTGTTTTTTTTTTTTTGCAAATGTAGTTGAACAAGTATGACCATGACCAAAGATGTGACCTTAAAGGATTATAATTACTTTCTTAGTTTTATTTCAGGAGGACTTTAAGTACTAATAATCATCTCAGTATAGTTTAACATCTTCTCTCGCAACTCTAAGAAAGAACAGGTCATTTTGTGTCCGTTTCATTAATATTAATAAGCCTCTTCTGATGCTGATTTAAATGGCTGTGAATAGGGGTGGGGTATGAATGGAGCATGATTGTGACATCACAACTTCACAGCAGTCCTAGGCTGGTTTTAAGACTCCGTTTCTGAATATAGGCTCTGTGCATTTATCTGTGAATTGAGTTTAGAAACATGGGACAATTTTTTTTTTTTTTTTTTTTATAGAATAGGGACCTTCTTATAATCACAATAATATTCACATCTATCTTTATATGATATGGGACCTTTAACATGTCTCCTTGGAAAATATGTGGACACAAGCTTCATAGAATAAATGTCTTCTGCATCAAACCTTTTTCATTACTGCCTGTATGATCACTGTTTTCTATTTCCAGTGTAAAATATGTCGACTGACAAACGTGGAACAGCACAAAGAGTTAATGAAAACCTTTTTTAAATCATGATCAATCATGATATCCTTGTATCAGGCAGAACTAAGATTCCAAAGTTCCTATTTTTTATCAGTGTTGCAGAATTTTTGGAAGTTTGCTGGTGATTGAGAATCTATAGAAACATGTTGTATACAAAACTTGTTTAAATAAAACATGCTGAAGGGTGTGTCTGTGTAATATTCCATTGTGCAAAAATTCCGTATAAATACTGTGAGATTAAATTTGACTGAATATTCTCATTCATCTAGGTCATTGTTCTCTCTCTCTCTCAAACTGAATGTGAGGCAAATGGACTTGTGTTTGTTTAGGAAGACGTTTTTAGCCTTCGGCCTGACTCGTCTGCACTAGTCTGAGAGACTAAACCAGTTAAACCAGTTTGTCATTCAAATTATTCATCAGAAATCAATGTTTTCAGAGTTTTAATCTCAGAACTCAATCTGCCTCTTCATTGGTTTTATTTATTAATCAGTAGTATATAATATATTACGTAAAATGATGTGATTAAATTTAAACAGTACCTGTAATTTAAGGGTTGATTATTTGTATTAAAGCAGAATTAGTACATTATAAGAAATACCTAACATACATAATTTATGTAATGATTCGTGAATCAAATCTGCAGAACAGAAACCATGTGAGCCTTGCTTCAAAACAGCTCCTGTCTGAAATGAGACAAAGGACCATATCACATTTTTCTATTACTTTTAATATATTTATACTAGTGCGGTGCCCATAGGCTTTTATTTTTATGTTTCTAGGGGGTGACACGCTGAGTGAAACAAAGATCACAATCGTGACAACTGTTGAAATAAAGGCTTATTTTCAACTGGAAATTGCAGCAATAAAATATATAATATAGCTACTGGTCACCATAGTGTAAAATACAAAATAAACTAAACAAGGCACAGGAGAAATTTAAAAAAAATGAGAAATATGAAGTCCTCTAGCTTGTCCTCATCCATCTCAGCTCATCCTGGTGTTTGTCTTCCTCTTTTTGTTGCTCTATATTGTCCTTTTTTCCCAGAGCTTTACTTTTTTAATTTGTTATGTACTATAGAGTCTTGTGACAGTAAGAACCACAACAGCTTATACGAGAATCAGCCGTGATTGATCTATTTACATAACTTAGGGCTGCGACTAATGAATATTCTGATAGTCGATTAATCCAACGATGAAACAGTCTATTGATGTTTGGTTCATAAAATGGTGTCAAATGTTTATCTGTTTCTCAAACCTGAAGATTTAATCTAAAATGTTTTGTTTTGTCCAGAACAACAGTCCACAACCCAAAGATCATCAGGTTAATATTATAAAAGAATAAAGAAACCAGAAAATAATCAGATTTAAGTCGCTGGAACCACAGAATTTGGACATTTTCTTCTTAAAAACCAATTAATGTCAATTAATTAATTAATATTCAGTGATTAATGTAACAGTTGGTGACTAATTGTTTAATCATTGCAGCTCTAGCACAACTTCAGTCATTGGTTTCTCAATAATAAAGAAAACACAAATTGTCGCCTTTAAGTCAGGTTTAGAAGCTGATCTTATCTCACAAACAGAAAATTTGTCAGTAACAATCCATATTTTTTAGTCTTGGTAGAGTTTACATGTAAAAGACATTCAAGACTTATTGTGTTAATAACACAGACTGACATTTTGATCTGAACAAAGGTTCATAGTAGCTGTGAAAACCTGTGAATAATGTTTCACATCCGTTGCTACTCGACACTCCGGTGTGTTTCCTCCTGGTCGGGGTCTCTCATGATTACAGGTCCAACAGAGACCAGGAACGTTGGCTCATGGCTCTTCTGCTCCACGTCTTCCACTGCAAACATGAACACGGTCAGATCGAAGTGGACGGAAAAATTAATCTTGGGGTCATGAATGAATATCTTACTTTTTGTGAGGCAGGACGACTCACAGCGTCCAGCTGCAGCGCTGCACACGGCCGTAGTGCAGTGAATGTACATCTGAAGGAGAAAAAACGTGAAACACAGATATTTTCCAGCAGGTTCTCATCAGCTGATCGGTCTATTACCTGTTCCGTCAAGCGCGTTGAGCTGGTGTCCAGGAAGGAAAACATGATGAAAATGAAACGCCTGTAGTGACTTGGGAAGACCAGTGTAGAGGAGGGAATAACTGGAACCAGTAAGGAGAAGTAGATATCATTGTTGTTTGGACACCTGATGGAGAGAAAAAGTCATTTAAGGCAATGACAATGCAATTAATAATAATTAAAAGGCCAGTCAGTATGTTTACATGCAAGTCAAGCTGTGGTTCCAGCTCCATTAGTCCCTCAACTTAGACTAGTGTCATTGTCTCAGTCTACATGTGCAGGAGGTAAATCAGCTCATTGATAAAGTCTATCTGATGACTACCACTTACAGCTTCAACAATTAGTCAATTAATTGGTTGGTTGCCAACTATTACATTAATTTCCAACTATTTTGATAATCGATTAATTGATTTGAGTAATTTTTAGGAGAAAATCTACTAATTCGGTGGGTCCAACTTCTCAAATCTGATTTTTTTTAGTCTTCTTTAATAGTAAACTGATGATCTTTGGATTGTGGGCTGTTGATCTGGACAAAAAATATATTTCTTCAGCTTTGGGTAACTGATTCATTGTTTCACTGATAGATTAATCGACTATCATGTCCCTAGAGGTGATATACAATCTTTAGCTTGTTAGTATTGCACCATTATCAGTTTTCAATCTTCAATCTTTTTTAACAACAAAAGTTAAAACAGGTAAAAACAAATTAGGAACCAAGAGGTGAAATGACCCAATGGACAATTTTGCAAATATGTGCGACACACACTTTCTGTTTGCTCTACTTACCAAGTTACTTGGCTTCTTTTAGTGTAGGCCTGCAAATACTGACTATTCTGCTATTCAAATTCATCTATCGATTATTGAAACGATTCATTGATTAGTTGTTTGATTCATAAAATGGTGTAAAAGGTTGATCACTATTTCCCAAAGCTGAAGCTTCAACCTAAAATGTCCACAACCCCAAAATCATCAGTTTAATATTACAGAAGACTAAAGAAAATAATCAGAGTTGAGAAGATGGAACCAGAGAATTTGAAGACTTTCTTCTTAAAAATGACTCAAATCGATGAATTGATTCTCAAAATAGTTGGCGATTAATGTAATAGTTGGCATCTAATCGATTAAGTGACTATTGCAGCCCTTGCAGCTCTATTGAGTTGACAGAAGAGTAAACTTTGACAAAAGTCATAAATAGAAGCCTTTCTTTTCTGTTTACCCAGCTTTCAGAATGTCCCACTGGGGCTGACTGTGAGCGTTGGGACCTACGGTCGTCCAGCAGCGGTCAAGAGTCAGGACGAGGTCGGGATCCGTCTCTCCCAGGAGTCGAACCTCCACATACACGGGATCCCACAGGGTAAAGGTCACAGGATAGTCTGCCTCAGTGTAGAAGGACCTGTAGGCTGCAGTCACTGACAGCAGAGACACCAGGTAATATTACACACTTTATATTCCCCTTATGTTTTTCACAGGGGGGGAATTTAAAAACTTTAGGGGGGAAGCTGCTTGTGAGATTAAATCAGCCTCTTACATTGGTTTATTCTGTCCTTAGACTGTGTTTTTCTGCTCTGGTTCAACTTTTGTTTCTGTAACGTTTCTTTTCTCTTGTGTCCATTATTGTCTGTGTCCTCTGCTTCATGTTTTCTATTTTAGCTCCCACATAATGACTTTGTTAAAACAAAAATCATGTAAAATAGACTGACTAGATAATGCTCACATCTACATTTATTAGAAAAAAAAGAAATATTAAACTGCCACCAACCACTTCATTTTCATTTCATCCTGTTTTTCCCACAATTTCATTCCATCATTTTTTAAAAAGGACATTATGCCTGGGCAATAATAATATGTATCGTCAATATCAATATTATTAATAAAATAAGAAAATAGTTCAATATATTTTACTCAAGGTTTGTGTAAAAACAACAAACCAAACCAATGCTGCTCATAAACACCCTATTTCCCTTGATAATGGACCAATCATTAAATCAAACACAGTCATTTAACAGATGAACCACAAATCAAGTTTAATATAAAGTTACATTTTTTTCTCCTGGTCATTATTAAAAATAAATCAATAAATAAATTAATTAATTAATTAATTAAAATAAATTAAAATTTATCAATACAAACACATTTTTACCAATACATTTTTTTTTGTTTTTTTATCACCCGCCTTAAGCTATAAATACACTGTAATTAGCACTATCCTCTTTAGTCTTATTGTCCATCTCTAATTTAATATTAGATATAAAATATTACAGTTCAATCAAATCAAACTTCTCACTTAATGATATAAACTCTAACAATTAAAATAAATTCAATTAAAGGGTAAAGGGTAGAGAGCGCCTCTATAACAGTCTGGTAATAAAGCATCGGTTCAGTCATTCACCTTGAAGTCTGTGCAGGATTCTCCTGCATTATAAGTCATATATTTGCAGGAATAAAAAAAATATGCACAATTATCACAATCCAATAGGGAAATTCAGGCCCTGATTATATGACGATTAGATCGACAGACACTTACCTACATTACAGCCCTTTGAAAAACAGCGTCCGTTACCCAGCCTCATCACCAGCCCCCCAGGTCCTGGTGCACCAGGCGGCCGTGATGTTACCTCTGCAACCATGGACTGAACAGAGGAGCTCATGTACCTGCACTGGAAGAGCAAGCTGAAAGGAGAAAAATGTCGTTATGTAGCACGGTTGGGTTATTTATTCGAACACTGTAAAATCTACGAAAACAAAAAGATCCTTTACTCATAGCTGCTGTCTCTGGTAATGAAACCACGAGGCCCAACTCCCACTTCAAGAAAGGAGAACATCCTGTTCTCATAGATTATTACACCAAGCTCCTCCTACGAAAGGCAAAAATAGCAAAAGTAAAAAAAATCTCTGCAGACTATTAATTTGTTTGTGTTTTAGGGAAATCTGAGAAAACTAAAAGGGCAACAGGAGAGAACAAACCTTCACCAACCTGCTCATCAACCAGCAGGAGACACTAAAACGATCCGCCAGAATATAACGGCTTCATCCTTCATCAATACTGCACCCTAGCAGATTTTAGGCTTTACTTTTCCATTGAACCCGTAAATCTGTTTGTTGGGGAGTTTTACTAACTTGAAAATACTTGAAGAACTTGTAGTTTGTGGAAATAGCTTTGTGTATCGAAATAAAATACACAGCAGTGGCTTGAAAGTCCGACTTCCATGTCCCTATAGGTGGTTTTCAGAAATAAGTAGCTGCATCTGACTTAAAGATCACATATTTTTACAGAAATCAATATAACTTATTTCTGATGATTTTGACAAACAACTGGTATGAAACCTGATATGAAAAGGTTTTCAGAACTAGTTCTATGTGTATGAATATAAGTATGTGCAGTATATATATTTGGTTCTATGTATATGAATATAAGTATGTGCAGTATGTATATTTGGGATGAAAGTAACAACTATTAGTCGATTAATTACTGAGACGATTAATCATTTAGCTGTTTAGTTCATAAAATGGAATAAAGTGTCAAACACTGTTTCCCAAAACTGAAGATTCAGCCTAAAAAGTCTTTTTTTGTCCATACTAACAGTCCACAAGCCAAAGAACAGTGACGGCCAGTAATCACTGACGCTGCACATTTTTATTTTTTGTATATATATATATATATGAAGGTAACAAACAAACGTCTCACCGTAACAACAGAGCCGCAGGCAGCAACAGGAAACTGATAGATGGCAAACTGTGAATTAGAAGCAACTTGAGAACAGTGGGTACCAGCTCCCAACAGAGAGATGGACTCAAGGTCAATGTGCGGCAGAGTGGAATCTCTGGCCACGACCACGATGAACTGACCAGACTCGGTACACTGGACAGTGACTGATGGCACAAAACATGGAGAGATGAAAGGAAAGATGAGATATTATTGACCAAGGAAAATGTAACAGGTCAGAATCTACAGGTGTCATCGATGTTCCCATGCAGGAACGCAACTAACGGCTGTTGGATAGTCCAAATTCTCTGGGTGCAGATTCTCAAATCTGATCATTTTCTGATTTACAGTCTTCTAGAAAAATAGATTGAATAGATCAATATTTTAACTTGATGTTTCAATTTTTTGACTTTAAATATTTTGACTTAATGTCTGAATATTCTGATTAATTAACTCAATATTTCCACTTAATATCAATATTCTGAATTATTATCTCATTATTTTTACTTTATCTTAATATTTTGACTTAATTTATGGACCAAATAATAATAATAATAATATCAATCATTAATAATAATCAATAGATTAATCAACTATCGTAATCGTCAGTTGCAGCCCTACTATCAAATATTTTTGAAGATATTAAAAGACCAACACTGACTCCCTATAGACAATGTAAGCATGAAAACTTATGATTGGAATCACTTTAATTGTGCTGAAAGATGCACAAATAGGTTAAGATTGTGCCTTCGTTACAAAAAATCATTATATGAACATTATTTGATGTACAGTAGGTGGTTAAAAATGTAATAAATGATTAATTAGCAAATAATCAGGCTAAATTAAATATAGGGCAAATACATCTCAATACTTCTTTGAAGACAAATAACAGCCTTCTCAAAAAAGGAATACCTGCATTTCCATAGTGGCACATTTGGCCGTCGAAGCAGCAGCTTATAGATTCACATGCATCAGCGGAAATAGAAGAACTTCCACATGGGATTTTCTGGCTCTGCTTCACATCACAGGCTAAAACAGGCTCCTCGGTTGGTGATGTTGTCGGTGGACTACTGGGATGGGATTGATGTGGTTCTTGTGATGGTTCCCCTGGTTCTGTGGGAGACTGAAAAGCTCGAGGATGATATTTTGGTGCAGGAGGAGGAAGCACCTGTGGGTTTGAGGACAGTTAAGGATAATATTCGCTCATCAATTGCATCAATATGAAATGGTAGTATGAGAAAATGGATTTAAACGCGTAATGTGACTTTGAACTGCTGGGGTGAGCTGGGGTGATCATGGGAAATCATCAATAAAATTATCATACTTTCCGCCTTTAATCATACTTTCCGCCTTTAATAACTCAAGATTCAGACGTTCAGATGCTTTTTACCGGAAGACAGATGATCTGTAATTATCGTTTCTTTTATTATAAACAGACATGATGATTAAAGGTAAAAACACTGAATGAAACAGCTTCATGTGAACAATCTGTGTTTCTCTGAGGCTGTTCGGCGATGCTGCCTGAGCGAGTTTAGCTCATTACTCTGATAATTAATAATAATAAGATTCACATCTATACATTAAATCCTTTATCTGTTAATTTAGATAGTTAAGATAGAAAGAAAATAACCAAGACATACTAAAGACATACAAGACATACGTCAGTGGTTAATATAGTTTTATTATGGGAATGTGTCCAATCTAAGTAAAATGTTATGAATAATAATTCATAGAGTATGTTTAAAAAAAAAGATTTACATTTAGCTTAAAGATCAGAAAGAACGATTTTTAATTGATACATGCTTTGCTTTATTAAATTATCCATTTTTGTACCTGAATATTAATTAACCTGCACATCCTGCTGTATAGAAACTGTAGAATGTTATCTTTTATAAATTACTTAATAAATAAAATTAAATAATAAAGAAAGTAACACAGAAATAACAGGTTTAAATAAATAAATATACACACAAATAGACAAAAGTATTTGTATCTCAGTATCTTATTTTCTGTTAACATGTATTTATTTTTTATTTCTAAATGAATTAATTCCTGTTTTTATTTATTTATTTATTTATTTATTTATTTATTTATTTATTTATTTATTTATTTATTTATTTATTTATTTATTTATTTATTTATTTATTCACCCATTACGTGAATGAGGGCATGGGCCATGATAGTAACAGCTATTGTTTAATATGTTATCTCATATGTAAATATATTAATATATGAGAAATCACAGATCAATTATATTTGCCTTGTACCCCACTAAAACTGTACAGAATAGTTGTTAGTCCCTATTTCAAATACACAAATACAAGCTCTTAACATATTTTGGTATCTCAATTTTTCTATACAGATCAAAATACAAATTACAAAATGCTAAAAAATACATATTTTACATACATTTAATTGAAATAATGCTGCTGTGTTTGAGATTATGGAAGATGCTGCAGTACCTGATGAGATGGAGAGAATTGAGCTTCCACCATTGTCCCAAACAAGCCTCCAAACAGAGCTACTGCCAGTAAAGAAGCAGAACTCCAACGCTTCTCCATGGTTTCACAGCAGTGTGAGTAGTAACAAACACTCATGTGACCTGATACATGATACCTGGGGTGAAAAACAGTTTGACATTGATGCTTTTATTGACAAAACCAACGTTTGGGTCACAAAAGCTTTTTCAAAGGTCTTTGTAACCTTGAGCTTTATTTGCCACCAAATGTTATAAGTTAACTAACCAGTCAGAGTTTCAATCTGATCCTCAGAATCTGGACCAAAGTTTTACTATGACATCCTTGTTTTTCACTTTCTGCTGTTTTGTTATGAACATATAAACAAGCTCTAATGATTGACCTTTAATTATAAATCAATATCTGATGCATCCAAGCACTTGCTGCCAAAAGGATTTCACACAATGTTGATTTAGTCTTATCATCAACAGGTAAATCTCTCACAATTTCACAGTAGCCTGAGCTTCTGATAGTGAAACAGGTCATTTCAAAGGGGTTCTATGGGGCTCTAAACATTTTATCCACTGTTTTACAGCTGGAAATAGTTGCAAAATGGCATTTTTGTGTGCAATTACGCCTTATTACCAGCAGATGGAGACATATTTCACATTACAGCTGCAGTTTCCTATCTTAAATTCCACTGTCCAGTAACAGCTTCAAAAAGAGTGTAGATGTGATATCAAGTTTCCTTTTGTTCAAACTGCAGCAGAGACGGCAGCACTGCTGCCTCCGCTCTGGTTCTTCTTAAGAGACGTTCTGATTCACCAGCTTTTACCGACACTATAAGAATAATCTTCAGAAGTTCATAGATTTTGGTATTTTTTTAATCGGTCCATTAACTTCAAAACCAGCGTAAATGTGATGTGATGTTCCAGACGGACACAGAGATACAGCTTCCTACACTTTGTGATGTCACCAAGTGAAGGAAGCTGCAGAGAAGATCCCAGCAGGTTAACATTGGGCTGTTGTGTAGGTTTTTGGTTATTAGTTCATTGAAGAAACTCCTTAAAATAAGGTTTAACATCCAAAAACCTTTAAATATAGTACTTGAGTAAAGTACTTAGTTACTTTTCACCATCAGTTTTCTGATCTTGTTAATTTGTTTTCTGAAGTCTCTCCTATCATCTCCAGAAATGTTATTATTGGGTTTTAGCTCTTGCTATAATTTGTTTTGTGAAATGTTGTTATATTTAGGTCTAATTTAATTCATTACCTCTTGAAGCTTTGTCACATGGTGTCAATCCAAGTACCAATGCTCTATTTTCCAGCTTTAGGGAGACAATTCTCTGTGTTTGTATACCCTACTTTACCACATTATTTGCATTTATGCGACTTTATTCTTGTATGAAACTTTAGAGGGAAATGTTTTACTTTTCACTCCATTACACTGACTTGGCATCAGTTTCTGTTGACTTTGCAGATTCCTGTTTTCACAGCCTTTTAATGCATTTCATGCCCAACAAACAAGAAAATTCACTGGGTCAAAATTATGACCAGTTTAGTTAACGTCACCTAGTAATCTGTTCACAAATGTAATGTTTATTGTACAAAATGATGTACTATGACATTTAAAAGATTAAAGATATTAACAATCAGTAACAAAACGTAAATTTAAAATAATGTACAAGGGAGGAAACCAGAAATATTACAACACACAAAAGAAATTATACAAAAATAAAAACAGTAATGATATAAGTGGTAATAGAAAAATTGATATTCTGCAAATAATGAAATATATATAAATACTATACCTGAAATGGGGCATTTGGTTAAACCTTCAGATTTGTTAAAAATGCTCATAAACAGGGGAAATGGACAACAACTGCATGTTCCCTGTCTGCTCAAAACCCAAGTGCAGTTAACAGAAGTCTTTATTATAGGATAGTAGTTTTATTTTTTAATTATGACAAATTGTTACTAATTATCACTTACCTATATTTGATCATTAATATTTTACTGCAAAACTGAAAGAACTGATGGGATAATACAGCAATCACATTAAAAAAAGACCTATTGACTTATTAAATGAATGTAGAACGTGCGCTTATTATTATTATTATTGTATTAATGTATGTATTTTTTTTTTCAAACAGCTGCAGGCTAATACATTGGACCTCTGCTTAACTTGAGGATAATAAACAAGTATTACAATAAAAGTAGATAAGTATCGACGTAGTAGAGGTACAGTATGGCAGTAAAATACTAAAGTATTATGAGTTGATGTAGTTAAAGTATTTTAGTAGAAGTACCTAAGTATTATGAGTTGATGTAGTTAAAGTATCGCAGTAAATGTGTCGGTGTCTGTTTATTTTGGTGAACTGCCCCTTTAAGGAGCGCAAACACGGTGGAACTACGTTACCCATCATTCCTCGCGGCCTAAATCTCCGTGAATCAGTGCGTCCACTTTGCAGGAGAAGAGGAGCGACAGTAGCGCTGTAGAGGTGAGCGGAGGAACGTTAACGGTTATCGGAGCGTCGTTCCGCCGGTATGTCGCTGTCGTCCTCGCCGAGCATAGACTCGTCCAGTCGGCGGAGGAGGCCGACGAATCCCGGTGAGCGGCCGGAGCTTTTATTTACCGGAATAACGTTACAGCTGTCAATGAAACAACTTTATTTGTGAACAGCAGCCTGTTCGCTGTAAATACTCAACATTCTCCATTTTAACCGCCTGCAGGTTGTTTACAGTCGCTGCTCTTATTTGCCGGTATTTACCGGTAATGAACCGTTAATTAATACTCAATAAGTGTGTGTATAGGATATGAATGGATGTGAATGAGGCGACAGAGATGCTGCTGCATATCTGACAGTCACGTCGTATTGATTAAGATTTGTGTGTGCGCGCGCGCGCGCGTGTGCGCCAAAATCTCCACGTGACAGAGGTTATAAAGTGTTAGGAGACATTTAAACATTTGAAATCTGGCTTTAGTTTTAGTGAAAGTGTTATTTAGTGTAGTTTTAGTGTTAAGTGTTATTACAGTTGTGAACTGTCAGATCATGTTGTTGTTTTTTTTTTTTTTTTAGATTTTAAGGATTTCACCAAGACAATTTATCCTCATATTGTGGTGGATTATCCTTACTGTCTAAAAATGTTCAATCACACGTAAAAGTCCTGATTTGAAAATGTAAATGATGTACAGAAATAGTATCAATGAAATTACTTAAAGTATCAAAAGTATTCAATATACAGACTGTGTTATAGTATTACAGTATATTTTACTACTTGTTTATAATCACTAATATATATAAGAGCAGCATTTTACTGTATAATATTTGGCAACTTGACACAAAGTGTATAGTAAATAAATAAAAAATTAAATGTAGGGAAGTATAAAGTAGCATCGCATGGACCAAAGTATAAATGAAGTAAAGGTTAAGCATTAATATACAGTTTATAGTGTTACATTTACATGACATCTTCGGTATTTGTTCCTTAATAAATGGGCTGACACCGCTATTGTACGAATATTCAGGCTTAAAATTACAGACATGTACTGTTCTAAATATAGTTTAATCTTCTGCATTAATCTATAATCTATATAATAAAACAATATTGTTAGAATATATTAG
Source organism: Lepturacanthus savala (assembly GCA_030544235.1). Classification (NCBI taxonomy): domain Eukaryota; kingdom Metazoa; phylum Chordata; class Actinopteri; order Scombriformes; family Trichiuridae; genus Lepturacanthus; species Lepturacanthus savala. The sequence goes on from CM060465.1 coordinate 22,198,946, forward strand.
ACAAGCAACTGTTGATGATTTTAAGAAGTAGCTCAAAACACATTTTTATGATCTTGCTTTTAATTATTTTATACATTTTCACCATAAAGTGTCTTTGACTAATCATAAAGAAACTAGTATTCCAGCAGCTCTGGTTGCAATACAACAATGTAAAATAAGGGTTAGGGTTTTTTTTTATATTTACTGATGTAAATTTTTTTAACATATAAAACAATTATATTTCCTATAAAAAATGTACTGACACTGCTATAATTCAAATTAATAATGATAATTACTAAAGGATATTTTGTTTTAATGACTTTTTATTGTAAAGCACTTTGAGTAGCATTTAATATTTGAGGTGCTATATAAGTATAGTTTTAAATTATCATATTATTATTATGAATGAATGTTAATGACAGTGCTGTTTATGTAGTTGTCAGCTCATAAATATTTTCATTATCAATGAATTTGTTGTATTATTTTTAAAGAAAACTTGTAGAAATAGCCCCTCAGAAATTCCTCAGAGTCTGAGGCAACTGGTTTTATCTGATGATAAAACATGATTAGATTTCACATTAGATTCACAACCATATCATAGAGAAAAATGCTGAAATCAGAGAACTATTTGACATTTTTGTTTGATAAAAGCAGGAAATGGTTAACTGATTACACAGATTGTTAGTTTTATTTCTTTCGATCACAGACCTGATTGAATTTGTGTTTCATCCCTGATCTGTAATGTCTCCATCGCTCTGTCTTCTGTAGTCTTATATTTATTACAGTTATATATACAGTTAATGGCTATTGTAAGTCACCATGTGTGGTGAATGCTGACAAAGTCAATTAAATGGAACATTCCAGTCTGTGCAAATATTTGATGCATGCAACCTCTGCCCTTTTCGAATCCAGCCTGTTTGTTGTCAATGGGACTGATAATTCTGTCCAGGACAACCAGCAGACTCTGCAAAACCCTCTCAGACCAGGTCCCTGTCCATCAAGGCTCCATCACTCCATCACTCTGGAATTACAGAGATTTAAATAGGTGTTGTACAATACAACCACTATATGTGAATTTCAGCAGCTGTCAAGATTCATGAGGGAAGTACAGAAAGACAGATATAGATCAGGGTTATCAAACCTGAGGCCAGGGGGCCAGAACCGGCCCTCTGAAGGGTCAAATCTGACAAAAACAGACCAGTTACTGTTTCTTCACAGAAATGTGAAGTCAATGAGCATGTTTCAGGGCTCAATGGATAAAATATTTCAAGTTTGATTTGTAAATTGCTTGTAAAGCAGGAGATAACTTCACCTGCACCTTAAAATACTAAATATTGTAAATATATTTTGGAGTGCATGAATAAGTGAGATATTACATTGATGAAATTGCATTTTTTTTCTTATGTCTTCTCCTGTTTTGTAAATTGGATGTTATATACAGCAATGAAGGGCCAAGCAGATGCAGTTAACTCATAGAGATGTTCCTAAGCGCCTACAAGAAATTAAAAGTCAATACAGTAAAATTAGGCTGAGATGACTCTGCTTGCTCCAAGGATTCTGGGGAGACCAAATCTTTTGAAAATCGGATGCACGGTTCACGGTTACATCAGGAAATGTACCTCCAACTATAACCAGGGACTGTCCCCAATCATTGTAAAAAACTTCTCAACTTTTTGCCATAGACTTTTATTGCAGAAGAATAAGAAAACTTACCAACACCATGGGGCCTTGCAGCTTGGCCCCAATAAATTGTGTGAATATTTATATTTATATGTTGTTGTTTTTTTTGTTTTACATAAAAAGGAGCAGAGATTCATAGGTGTCATTTATATGTTCATTTTTACTGAGATCAAATTGCTATGTATGTGGCCAATGAACTAAACTGAGTTTGAATCCTGTGATATAGAGAGATGAACCACTTAAGGTGTTGATGCCTTTGTACTTGAAATCTGATTAATTAGTAAAGTGGCACTTTAAAATATATATCTATTGCTCCCAGCAGCTGGAAGTCCAACACCTCCACCCTCAGACTTGGGTGGTTCTGTTATATGAGGCTGAGCATTGGAGAATAACTGAAATATGACATGAATATCAGCAGACTAACTAATGATTTGGTTATAATTCCCATCATTCTATACAGAACATCGTTTACAGGAGGGGGCGGGGCCAGAGCGGCTGAGATGGTCATGGTCTCAATAATATCACCAACATAGGCTAAATTTATTTGCAGTAATACACAGCCAGAGCTTAGAATAAATATTAATGAATCACATTGAGTCCACCAGTATCCATATTTATTTTACAAAGCTGCTGGCTCAGTGTTTGTTTACTCTCCAGACGCAGGTCTGTGACTTTCGGTTCAGGTTCAGAGGTCACTAAACTGAACGGGGGTCAGACCACTGACCAGGATACAACTAAATCTTCAAAAATATGTGAATCCTTGTAAATGTGGAGTTGGCTTTTATTAAATATGTCTGTGAAGGTTCTCAGTCGTCCAGGTCGTCTTATTCTTGTGAAGATGTAGAAAAAAGCAGCTGGACTTCTTAGCTTGTTTGAAGATGTTTCACCTCTCATCCAAGAGGCTTCTTCAGTTCTGAGACTAATGCAAGAAACCAAGGTTATTAAACCATAGATTGTATAAACACTACCGTTTGAAAGTTTGGGGTTAGTTAGAAATTTTCTTATTTTTGAAAGAAAAGCACTGTTTTTTTTTTCTATGAAGATAACTTTAAACTAATCAGAAATACTCTCTATACGTTGCTAATGTGGTAAATGACTATTCTAGCTGAAAATGTCTTTAGTGTAATATCTGCATAGGTGTATAGAGGCCCATTTCCTTCCTGTCCTTCAGATGCAGATGTACAGCTCTTGTCCCGAACAGGTGTCTCTTCTGGGTTGAACCACGTGACGGTGGAGGGGTGGTTTGGGTGTTTTTTAGTCTTTGGGGGGGACCGGTCTCTGTCTTAGGGTCTGATGTGGTTTGAAAATGACCTGGATATGCAATTTGTGGAACATTCCCTAAATTTCTCAGATAGACTTGTCATGTAGGGAATGACATGACAAAGGAAATTTTCCTTTTCCTTTTATAAATTAATATTTTCAGTTGCATTATTTATTTAGAAAGAAATTATTGAGGTGGACAACTTTGTGTTTTACAGTAGTTTGTCCCAAAAATTAATATTTTAAATGTTTTTAATGGACATTCATACATACCTACAAAAATATCACCCTCTACACCCTTCTTTCTAGTTATTTTTCTACTTTACCTTATAGGTATATAAAATGAGATTTGCACACTTTTACTTCCTTTACTTTTACTTTTTTAACTTAGTCTTTGTTCTTTTAATTATTTATTTATTGGCCAATAATGCTGCTTCTGATTCTGTAATGTTAGACATTAATAATTACACATTTAAATAGTTCTGCTACACATGTCCACTGACATCTGTGTACACATCAGGAAGTAAAGACAAAAATACGAATGAGGAACCAAAAGGAGACACGGTCTATACCTAGAATGTTTAACTCCTTAAAAGGGGAAGTAAGGAATAAAATGCTGGTTTGTCTCATGATGCCAGTACTTTCTTCACTTATCAAGGCCGTTTTTCATGAGACAAACCCTGGGAATGAATGAATGAAGACGTTTTTTTTCCCCCTTCACTTAATTGCAGTCATGCCTCTGGTTTCTGCAGAACAGATCCAGCTGTTGTGAAGCTGTCGGAGGCTATAATGAGTGGCTAGATGTTTTTTTGTCTTTTTGAGAACTTTGTTCCTCCTGCAGTAGAGAAACATACAGATGTAAACTGTAAATACATCATCAGAGGTGATGATGGATGTGCCAAAATGTGATTTGTTCCATTTTAAAGTCACATCAACAGGGTCATGTGCTGCTGGGTGTGATGCTGTGTAGCTGAGATTCCAACATATTTGAAGCTTTCCACCACTTCACTAACTCACTGATGAACATTTGGAATCATTTAGACTGTAAGTAAAGGATTTTAGTGCAGAAACAGTGTGAACCTGCAGTGTCACCAACAGTTCAGTCAGTACAAGTCGACATTGTTCTCAGGACAATTACTTGATTGATTCCAGGCTTCAGATATATCCAGAATTGAATATCTCAGTGCTGTCCAGCCATTGAAATATATAAAATGTTATCGCTTTGCAAACAATATAATTGTATTGTTGTATTTTATGTTTTGGGACAAGAAGTATAGGTCACATATTGTTTTGTTTCGTAGTTGTTTTGATAATCAATCAATCAATCGATTTGAGTCATTTTTTTAAAAGTAAATGTCAATATTCTTTGGTTTCAGCTTCTCAAATTTCATTATTTTCTGTTTTTTTGTCTTCTATAATAGTAAATGAATAATCTTTGGGTTGTGGACTGTTGGTCTGGACAGAAAAAAATACATTTTAGGTTAAATCTTTATCTTTGGGAAATAGTGAGTGATGATTTACACCCTTTTTATGAACTTAACTAATCAATTAATTCAGTAATCGATACATTAATCGACTGTCAGCAAAGTAATTAGTTGCAGCCCTAGTACACAGTATATTACAGAACATGCTTGTGTTTATTTAGAGTTTTTTGTTATTTGTGGTGTTTTGTGCTGTGTATTATGTGTCTTGTTGTATATATAAGGGTCTGTGATCAGCCAGTGATCAGAATTGATTGATATTGGATCTAAGATATTTCACAGTAAATTTCAGCGCTTTGTACCTAAATGTCACTGAACTGATGTGATAATGGAACGGGTGAGGTCCTGTGGTCAACTTCTTTTCTCATTTCAGTTACCAGAGCTATTTTGGTAGCGTAGCAGCTCTGTATCTGACCCCAGACCATCTTCTTTATCCTTCATGTCTGCGGCTAGTTGTCCATCCACTCGTTCTGTTCTGTTGCTGAAACCTGGCTGAACACAAGCTGTTTAGAAACAGCTCTGGTTGTGATGTCACAACAGCTTCTGTTTCTCTGTTTAGGACATTCCCATCAGTCCAAGTCCAATCACAACAGATGAAGCATTTCAGTAGGGAGGGGAGGGGGGAAACTGTTTTTTTTTTTACAGTGAGTGTGTGAGAAGGCAGGCTGCATTGCTGTACAGGTCTAAATAGCTGCTTTTGGGTGATAAAAGCAACAAAACGTTGTAAATATATAAAACCAATGGCAAAATTGGCCTCCTTTAAAGTCTGTCAAACAAATGTTGACTTCAGTTAGATGTTTTCTCTTTGCTATGCATATATCTTTATCTATATCTGATATCTGTGCAGAGTTTAGCACTAAAAGGCTGAAGGAGGCAATGTTCTCTGTTCTTATCTTAAATCCGAGTTTAAGGTCTGAGTTTGTGGTGTGTGAGCAGGATCTGTGAAACCACTTCTAGTTTTGAGCAAATCTGACTCCAGTGTGCAACTGACATAAGACTGATGTGGAAACTTAAAGCCTGCAGAGCAAAACACTGAGACTTCCCAGTGAAGGAGGAGAAGTCTTGCATCCAGCAGTTAAACTTTAAAACTGCAAGTGTAAACATGTATTTTATACACTTTATGTCACAAATCATTCCAAGAAAATGAAATACATGAATTATATATTATTATAATCTTATGTTACATAATTTAAGTAATCTAATTATTAATTATAATATTTTTCCTATGTTTACTAGCAGAAATAATGAAAAATGACTGTCTGGCTCATGTACAATGTACACTAACCTTAGGATCTGTAAATAGTTCCAGCACATCATGTTTCTGAACTTTTGAACTTTTTCCTGTAGCTTATCTAATATTTCTACTTTTGACTTTGTGAAAATAGCAAACCTCTTTGAGTAAGTGGTTTCTTGCTGGCGTTGCAGATCTTCCATGGGAACAGGATCTTCCAGCAGGATACGATCATCCACACTGGATCCACGACCGGTTCTGCAGCAGGGATCAGTCGGACCCTTGTAATCCTGCACATCCCTGCACGTGTCCTGCTCTGTGCACGACCAAGTTCATGGCAGCTCACACATGTGAGTAGCGGCTACTAGATCCGTTAACAGCAGTGCTGATATGTTTACTAGACATCTACTCATCATGTCGTTGCTCATCATCATTCCAGGTACCAGCCATCATGGCTATGAGGAAAGCTGGGAAGAGAGCAAGAGAACCATCAGAGCAGAGAATGAAGTGGAAGCCAACAGACTGGTCAACAATTACAGAGTAAGAAGTGTGAAGGTTTCACTCATAGAAGAGAAACAGGCTTAAATCATTAAGGCGGAGGAATGTGTAGAGATATTCATTCAAAGTTGAGACATTAGAAAGCGTATGTCCTGGATTCATATGTTAAACAATGTAACGCCTGGATTACAACTGATTTACATTTAAGGTGGAGAAAATGTGCCTTTTTTCTTTACAGCAACCATTTTAGCACAAAACAGGAATATTTTGGTTGGGTTTTGTTTATGTGACAATGGTGTTGTGGGGACCTGGAGACTTCTCTGTTGATACCAGACACGTGGAATGTCTCGACATTACAACTATTTCTGTTGCCATGTGCACTGGCGAGACAAAAATGATGACATGTTATGACAGTGTGTTTGCTTCGTCTTGTGTTAAAAGTTGACAAATCAATTTGGGGAGAATTAAGGTTAAAAAAAAGCCTAATTCATGATTTTATGAGGTATTTAATTAAGCTTTGTTCAAAGAGTTTGACTTGCTGTGAGCTAAGATATATTTTAATAAATTGTGGCCTTTGGTTTCATTTAGTCTTTCCAGCTTTACCTCCAGAGGATCTGGAGTAAGTTTTAGAGGTTTAACATGATGAGTAGAGAGCCTTGGTTTTCATTTATTTATCATTTATTTTTATTAGATTATATTTAAAAGAAACTGACTATTAAAAAGACAAAGTAAAAAAAAAAGTTTTAAATTATCATGATCTCAATATTGACCAAAACGTATTCTTTTTTATGATTTAATCATAATTGAGCAGCTGAGTTTAGATTTGTTGAGGTCATTGCTGTGTAGATTTAATTGTAAACTACGATTGCTTAGTAAGTTAAAGCTGTGTTGCTGCTTACTGCTTGAAGTGGTGACGATGTCTTATAATATTTTGAGAAGGTCTTCAAAACGTCTTAAAAATATATTGAAATTAACTTCAGATTTTCTGCATAAACCCTGGACATGTTCACCCTGTACAAGTTACAACAATGGAGCCTCAGTGAGCTGCTGTTTTTGTACTAATATTTAGTACATTTTGTAGTTAACAGTATCTTTGAGGAGTATTTTTACTTTATTGTTAGTCTACACAAAGATTTTGCTGCTACCAGAGGCCATAGACATATGCATTAATACAAATGCTCATGGTGAAATATAATGTTGTGAAGTTACACTGCCGCAACTGACCTGGCAGCAAATTACAGCATTTTCAATTGATTTTGTGGATCGTTGTGCACAAGGAACAGTTTCAGGGTTTCAGGAGTGTTTTTGTCTAAAGATACTTCAAACTCACTGTTTACTGTATGTGTGTGTGTCAGTTTGGTTTTAGAAAATGGAAGGGCCATGTGACAGAACGTCCTTTTGAAGACAGGTCAGAGGTGGTGAAGGAGCTCTACTCTGAGCTGAACGTCATCAAACCACACACTGGTCCAGGTAACAGAGTGTTCTCTCCCTTCTACAGAATGTGTTCAAACTGTTTCAACATAGAAACATGCCTCATGTGCAGCGACAGGGTTCTGCCTCTTCTGTAATTATTCCTCCTGTCCAGACGAGATCCTTCCTAAACATGATATCGGCGTGATGAGGGTTTAGTTGTCTCTTGATGTGCTGATGAAAGAAGTCACCACCTGACATGATCTGCATCTCTGAGGGCTGAATTTCAGATCTCTCCCTGTCCAGCTGATCTAAGACCTCATATACATTTTATTACCCAAAAGCCACCAGGAGATCCTGTGTCCAGCTGAGTAGTTACCTGGAGGCTGTCTAGATAAGTACAGGACCACTGACCTGGGTTTAATATTTGACCAAAGGTCAACACAGATCCACATTCTACATAACCGCACATCTCACAAGATCTACATCCTACATGATATCATATCTTACAAGACAGGAATAGACAATATGCCACAGTTTCATTTTCAGCTGAAGCATACATGAGGCTCCATCAGTGTTTTACTCTCAAATTCCTGCTTTGAGTTTCCATACTATACTTGCTGAGCTGCAGGAATTTAGTACTAAAAATAAGGTAACTCTGGAAGATAAATGCTTGATTTAACGAATTGATTGATGAAGATCCACATTTGAATATCACACTTAAGAATTATTTTTTCACTGCCATTTATTGGCCAAATAGCACCAAATTGTTCATGGTCATTATCACATCTATGTTCACCAAATGTGGCTGAAATAGCCCAAAGTGTTCAGGAGATATGACATTTTTTTGTTATATAAGTCCTACCCACACTATTTCAGCAAAATTCGGAGGGTTGCTCAAAATTTGTAGGGGTGATGAAAAAAGTCAGTGTTGTAAAATATATATAGACACAAATGTGCCTGGTTCATATGGATCAATTGGTGTCTATCCACAGAAAAATAAATCTGTATAAACAAATAAATCTGAATAAGAAATATTTTGAGATTAACAGTTAAAAAGTTATAGGCCAAAATGTAATGTTTGTTATTCTAACGCCACTGTCTGGACAAACTTGACCAAATTTTGACACTGTTCCAAAAATACATGCGTTAGTGTGAGCTGGAGCAGAGAAGTGACACAGACACATAGACAGAGTTATAATAACTTCACAGTTCGATATCTCTTCGTGGGCAGAACAGACAGCAGTGGAACAGCAACTATTCATTAAAAAAAAAACAAAATAGTTGCTGTGAAGGCTGAAATGAGGAAATCGTGACCTGCTGGTAGTGCTGGCTGTCTATGAATCACCTCAAGGGATTTAAAGTTTGCATGTTTATTGCAAATAAAACAGTAAAAGTCGGTAAAAGAAGGACCTACCCTCTCTCCCTTCCCAGTTCATTCATAAAAATGCACCAGGTGAAGAACAGCTGATAACTACTACGTATTGCTGATGCTCCACCAACATCACATGACTCACTCCCTTATGTGACCAGTAGTTGTTTCATAGCATGCATTCCAAATTACAAATGATATTAGCTGGCATCTACAAGCAGGGACCAGTACCTTTTTAACATAAATGAGGTGAACAGATTTTCTTACCTGTGTTTCATGTTGGATCTTTAGATCACATGGACACATACCTGTGATCTCTTCATTAATGTTCTGACTGTTTGTCGTCCTGGTGTCAGGTCATCTCATAACATGTGGGAACGTAGCATACGTGCTGCTCTTTGGTTGGTGGGTCTCTCTGTCCTACTTCCTGGTCGGCTCTCTAATGTACGCCACTGTTACTGGTGCAGGATATGGTAGGTGACCTAATCAATAAAGGATAATGACAGCTAATTATTGGGTATTTGTCCTCACTCGTCCTCTCTCTCTCTCTGTTCAGGGAGGCTTTGCTGGAAGTTGTCCTGCTACTTCCTGTGGCCATTCGGCAAATCAATTCACGAGGTAGAGGCTTGATCTGGGTTCAGTTCAGCTTTGAAATGAGTTAAATGCATAATACATTCTCCAGTTTTCTCAGAACTTCTCCTGACTTGTGGTCATGAAAGCAGAAGTCTTACTTTTACTGAACAACACATGTCTGCAACATGACACAAGTGAAGTAACATGTTATTGTATAATATGGCTGAGGATGAAGTTTACTCTATGAACACAGTTCACATAAATCACATCAACCTTATTCTGCACATTGAAATGTTTTATTCAAGTTGCACGATAGGATTATTAAGATATTTACACTTTACATGGTTTACATTGAGTTACTTTGATATTAATACCAGTAGTTCACCAGGTACACACACACACACACACACACACACACACACACACACACACAAAACCGAGGAGGAAGATACATTTCAACTTTATTTTCAAACTGCAAAACGAAAAGCAATCTTCCTGTGCTGCTACTATGCTTCCCTTTTTAATGTAGAGAAAAGTAGTTTTATAAAACTAAATGTAGTTACATGTAGTTATTGTTTTGTGTGTGTAATATGTCACAAAATTGAAATATTCTGACATTTTTGACACTCTTTTACCTCCAGTTTGATGCTGCAAATTGACCTGATCAGTATCTGATATAAACATGCAGGGATATGTGAGATGAAACATTTTCATTATATACGTTGATTACACTAATTAGACAAGATGAAGAAGTTTCATTCTGAAAAAAAGGATTTTTTCTAGATCTTCAAACTTTAAAACGGGTCAATTTGACCCATAACATGACAGGAGGGTTAAATGTTCATAGTGTAAATGTTCGGTGCTTTGATGCATCAGGAATGAATCTCGTATCTGTTGTGTTTCTGCTGCAGATTGGAAACACACTGCGGAGGTGTTGTGAGCAGATGCCGGACTGTGACTGTGCCTCAGACGGACTGGAGGAGAACTCCCCGGTCCTGTTGCCGTCACCCACAGAGGTGCCGGTCCCGGAGGAGCCAGGGCGACCTATGGCTGCTCTATTCTGGGTAACCTTCCACATATAAGGTTCCACACATAGACACAAGCACTGTATCTAGCACAGACAACAGATATAAGCTCTAATGTTGCCGAGTGCCCTTCTCATTGTGCAGCGTCGCTCCTCCACCTACGTGTGGCTGCTGCTGGGATATCCCTGGCTGGTGGCCGTCCACTGCGTGGCCTGCTTCTTCTCCTGGACTCTGGTCTTCACCATCCCTGTTGCCAAGATGAACGCTCGCACTCTGAGTGTCGTTCTGCTCCTGCCTCCTGAGGATGTTTCTGTCTCCAGCTGCTCACAGAGGAAGGTGACGCAGATTTTAGCACTAATACACTCCAGCATCAAAGATGGATATATGCAAAAGCCCTGTTAGTGTGATGTTTGTGTGTGTGTCTCTGTGTGTGTTTGTGTGTGTGTGTGATACTCAATTTCTTTTTTATATCTCAGCATCAAGGCTACGAGACCAGAGCGTTGCTGTGCTGCTACCATGCTACAAATTGGTACTACTACAAGTACACTGTTGATGGGATCAATGTATTTGCTGTCAGTATCCTTTACTGTGTGTGTGTGTGTGTGTGTGTGTGTGTGTGTGTGTGTGTGTGTGTGTGTGTGTGTGTGTGTGTGTGTGTGAGCATGTGTGTGTGTTAGAGCTGTTATTAATTATTAATTAGTTGCCAACTATCACGCTAATCAACCACTATTTTGATAATCCATTTGAGTCATTTTTAAGAAGAAAATCTCCATATTCTCTGATTCCAGCATCTTAAATCTGGTTTCTATAGTCTTCTATAATAGTAAACTGATGATCTTTGGGTTGTGGACTGTTGGTCTGGACAAAAAAGACATTTTAGGTTGAATCTTAAGCTTTGGGAAACAACATTATCAACCAACAACTAATCAATCAATTAGGCCTAGATAATAAGATAATTTTAATATATATCATCAATATCCACATTATTGATACAATAAGGAAATAGTACAATATAATATCAATACATCCACTCAAGGTTTGCTGTAAAAAAATAAACCAGTGCTGCTTCCTCCTTGGCTCCTAAACATAATACTTCCCTTGATAATCTATCAATCTTTGATCATTTAACAGACAAACAACTAATCAACTTTAATATAAAGTGGTTACATTCAGCCTTTTTCCTCCAGGTTGTTATATTGCCGCCTCTACATTACTATATTACAATTAGTTTAATGAGCATAAAATGCCTCCAAAAATGTAAAAGAAAAGAATCAGTAATTATCAATATTGATTATTATAAACACTAGTTTCAATAATCGATCGATCATGAATTGACTATAAGTTAGTTGTTAGTTGCAGGCCTTGTGTGTGTGTGTGTGTGTGTGTATGATATGAAGTTGTGTTGTTGTCATCGTTGACCCTTCTCTCAGACCTCCTCCCTCTTGTGATCATCGCCATGGTGATTGGTTACATCGACAGAGAGAACCAGTACGCCAGCTCCGAGGTCAAGTTTGCCATAGCGATCTGCTCCATCATCCCTCTGTCGTACTACATCGGGATGGGCATCGCCAGGTGAGCTGCTCCTCGTCCCCTCGTACACGCCTCAGCGCCACATGTGTAACCGAAATGATGTTCACGACGCTCGTTCTGGCACTTGCAGCATCTCAGCCCAGAGTAACTTTGCCGTGGGCGCCGTGGTGAACGCCACCTTCGGCTCCATCACGGAGTTGACCTTTTACATCACGGCCCTGCTCAGGGGTCACCAGGCAGCCAATCCGTGTCTGCAGGAGGTGGTGAAGGCAGCACTGACCGGCACGCTGCTGGGCTGCATCCTCTTCATCCCTGTGAGCCATTTACATCACATCCTCCCGGGGAAGGATTTAACCACACACTCATCCTCAAAACTGCCATTCGAAGCTAATCAAACAGTCACATGTCAGCTCACGTCCATCCACATGCTGCCATCACATTGCATCATGAAGTCAGTGAACCTTACGCCAGATGTGATAAATAGAGCTTTTTGTCTTTTACTCAGGGCATCTGCATGATAATTGGAGGCCTGAGACACAGCGAGCAGCGATTCAACAGCCGCTGCACAGGAGTCAGCTCTGCACTGCTCTTCATTTCTGTCGGAGGTAAAGATCCGGAGCCGGATTACTAATAAGAAAATTCTTAGTAGTTTTCTTAGAATTAAGGCTAAATCCTAGTAACAAAAGGTTTTACTAAAGGATCTGAAATTTGTTAAGACTGGGGATGGGGACTTTTAAAGAGGCTTAGGAGAGTTTTCTTAAATGGCTGAAAAAAGAGGTGGGAGAAATATCTACCGTTCAAAAGTTTAGGGTCACTTAGAAATTACCTTATTTTTATAGAAAAGCACTATTTTTTCAATGAATTTAAGTTTAAACTATTCAGAAGTACACTCTATACATTGCTAATGTTGTAAATGATACACTCTATACATTGCTAATGTTGATATTTCTCCTGCCTCTTCTTTCTAGCTGTAAATGTCAGAATTGTCTGGGTGACCCTCAAACTTTTGAACAGTAGTGTGTGTGTGTGTGTGTGTGTGTGTGGGCAACCCTAATGAGGAATAAGCGGATATAGAAGATGAATGAATGAATGAATATATTATATATATATAAACTGACTCCTCCCCTGACTGCTCTGACTCCGCCCCCTGTCTGTGGTGTCTGGCAGGTGTGTTTGCCCCCACACTTTTCTCTAAAGCTTACGGGAACCTGGTGTGCGACGCCTGCACCAGCGTTGGAGGAAACAGCAGTGGACCGTTTGTCTGTCACAACTGTCACTATGACCTGGTCAGAAAAATACACACACACATATATATATATATATATATATATATACAATCATATTTCATGTACAATAACTGTTTTATGTATAATATGACGCTTTTGCTTTTATTCAACAGAACAACGGTACTTTGTTCCACAGCCATGTTCAGTAAGATATTTTACTTTATATATTTATGTTGTTAACGGACTAATATAAAGAAATTAAAGGACCAAACTATTAATAATATATAAAACTACTACAACATCACTACTGTTCTTCAATACTATAACTTTCTATACTATATGCATGTATTTTTACTGCAATATGTTTACTGTTAACTCATAATATGTATTTACTTTTACTGCAATAATTATAACTTCATCAAGCTCATACTACTTACTTATGCATTTTTACTGCAATACTTTAATTGCATTAATTGCATTTCCATACACTGTGAAATAAATGAAGCATATTAAATCAGTATTTATCCACCAGGAAGCCAAAAAAATGATAAATAAACTATGGTAAATAAGATCATCATGTTGTCAAAGTGGCAGTGATGTCAAATACTTGAATGTGGACATATATGATCTCAACACCAGAATCTTGTCCCATTATTAAAATCTCAGAAAATTCAGTAAGCTCCTTTTTGAATATTTTCTCCCTCATTAAAATGTGTGTGTGTGTCGTCAGGCCGCTGGTGTACACTGTGTGTGCCCTCCTGCCCGTCGCCTACATCATCGGACTGATCTTCACATTGAAGACACACTCACACATTTATGACGTCCATGTTGGAGAGGTACAGGGTACGAGTGTCAATAACTCAACAACACACAGCTCCGCACCGCTGACCTATAGCACACTGATGTTCAGTTAAATGGTTTGCGTGTGTGTGTGTGTGTGTGTGCGTGTGCAGTGAGTAGCCACCACGGGGCGGTGGTCCACTGGTCCCGCTGGAGGTCTCTGGTAATCCTGATCATGGCCACCGTGCTGACGTCTGCCTGCGCCGATCTCGTCACCGAGCACATCCAACCGATCCTCAACCAGCCCAACGTCTCACAGGTCGCCACAGCAGAGATTTATTTATACAAGAGTTTTAATTCATTTAAATAAATGAAAAAAAGATAACTTAAAAAAAGAAAAGGAAACATCGCAAACAAAATACAAAGCATATTGACGGCATTAATAAGGAGACATTGTGCCTCATGCAGCATTTTTATTTCTCTTAATTTTGACTCCAAATCATTCTTAACCTTTGAAATCTTAACCAGTTAAACTGAATGATGAATCATATTTGAACATAAATTGGAGGGGCGTGGCTAATTAATCAAATCCTTTAAACACCATATAAGACACCACGTGTTGGGCTGTGTTTAAGAATTGATCAACAGAGATTCAGCAGGAGTGAAATTGACATCTGAATTTTGCTGAAGGAAGATTTAACATTTAACATGTTGGTGTAAAGCCTTAAAAATGAACATCACCACGGTTTTATAGATTTAATTAGAATCAATGGCTGAGGTATTTTTTTAGCCCAAAAATGTAATAATCCAATCATTATAATTAGTGTAAAGTTTATAATAATCTCAAATTGATTACATGATATTTGCATATTTAGTTTTTGTTTCTTGCATTAGAAAAACAACTTGCATAATAGATCGATTTTCTTTTTTAAATGTTGGTCAGGGTCTCGACTTGTAAATTTTTCAGCAAAACTAAGAAAACACTGGGTATTAACTAAATGAGAACATTACTTTGTATATTGGATTTGGACATTATGAAACATTATGAGAGAGAAAAATATTTGTTCCTTATTTTGAAAACTATAATATCATCATATGCTAATGGTTACAAAGGCGGAACGAGGATTCTTCAATTGCATCAGAATAACAGATTGTGTGTGTCCGTCCAGTATTTCATCGGGGTGACGGTTCTGGCCATGGTTCCTGAGATCCCTGAGATCGTCAACGGGATTCAGTTTGCAATTCAGAACAACATCAGTCTGAGGTAAATTCTGCCAAAACGTGATTTTCTGCCCAAAGGTGCATTATTTGACCCGTCCCCTAAATTATAACCAACCCCAGCCCTTTTTCCCACTGTTAAAATAACCTTTAAAGGGACAATATAACACATTTAACACATTTTCTTGCTAAAAAATAATGACAGCTCGTATATATTGGCTAAAAATCACTTTTTGCCTAAAAAGTTTGAGTGTTACATTTAATAGATTTTACCCCACTCACTATTACCTTTAAAGGGACAATGCAACACATAAAGAATACTTGAGGTAGATTTGAGTAAAAACGCTCGAGATGATACTTCTCTAGAGATATTTTTAAATACTTCTACCCGAGTAATGAATGTGAGGACTTTTGATGCGTCTGTTGAAGGGTTTGTGTTGTTTCAGCCTGGAGGTTGGGAGCTGCATCGCTGTGCAGGTCTGCATGCTGCAGATTCCAATCCTGGTCTTGTTTAACGCCTTCTACGTAAGACACGTCTCCTCCTGCTCGTTGATTCACAGCAAAGCTACGTCTGTGTGTGGTTCTAACTCTCCGCTGCTGTGTGCAGGACGTGGGCTTCGTGCTGCTGTTCAGTGACCTGCACCTGTGGACGAGCATCTTCAGCGTCATCGTGGTCAACTACATCTTCATGGATGGAAAGTCAGACTACTTACAGGGTGAGTTTTGACTGTTTGACTGAGAAATATTCATCATCAGGCCTTTATTTAATCAGTGCTTCCCTCATGATGTTTGAATTTCCTTGTTTAAGGTCCATACTGTTTGTTCTGAATTAATTAACATTAATCCTCATTTTTTAGTTTTCAATTATTTCAAACATTTTATTTAAACATCTTTTTGATTGCAAATCTTTTCTTTAAAAATCTTTTTTGCAATTTTGTTTGCAAATCTTTTTTGTTTATGAACTTTTTTTTTTGGCGAATAAAAAGCTGAACCCTCTTTTTTATATAAAAAATAGATTTGCAAACAAATGAAAAAAAGATGTATTTGATTCTAACCCTATTTTTTAAAGACACTAAAATTCACTTGATGAAGCAGCAAGCAAAACTTGTTTATTTACAAATAAAATGTTTGGCTCAACATTTAAATAAAACATTTTTTGATTGCAGTCTTCATACATTTGCTCTCAATTATTTTTAATTGCAAGCCTATTCTGTTTGGATAATATTATAATAAATGTTGTACTTGTTTATTACTATTCAGTTTTATGTGTTTTATGTATTATATTATTATATAATATATTTTTATATGTTATATTTGCAATGGTTTTGTATTTGTTTTAATGTGGATGCCAGAAGACTTGCTGATTGCTTAATGTGGATCCTTAACAAAATCAAATCAAAGTTCAGGTGCAGCACAAATAATTAAAATATCATGAAAAAGTATTTTTTTTTCAATAAAATCAGAAAGTGAAACTTGAAAAATTTCACTCAGTGTTTAATGAATCAATGTTTTGAAATGATTGACAAAAAATATTGTTGTGAAATTGAGCCGAGAGGCAATTTTCAGCAGATAAAAAAAACAAAGAACAAACAGGTTTTTAAATGGAGGGACTTTAAGACCTAAATGAATACAGTATTGCACTTTGATGGAGCACTTTATTAATTCCCATTTTGTTTGACAGGCACAGCTCTGGTGGTCGTGTATCTGATTCTTCTGGCTCTCTATTACTTCGCTCCATCTCCAGCAGGCTGCTGATTCCGGACTGTAACGGTCCGTTAATTAAACCAGAGACACTCCCCGTCCAGCCAGGAAATTCTTCCTGACTGGACATGAACACGTGGTCCCGTGGAAGCCCTGAGACGCGTTTGTGTTTCTTAAACTGTTACCTAAATTATAAAATGACAAAACTGAATTTGTAAAAAGAAAAAAAAAATCTCAGGTAGGTCCTTTTTTTTTGAGTGTACAAATGCATCACTCCTACCACTGTAACCTGTACAGTCTAACAAATATTTGACTTTATACTTGTGGACTCTTCTCATAACTCGTGTAGGAAAGAGTATTTTTTAGAATAAATATTCTGATGTAAAGTTTTTTCGACGACTGTGTTTTTATTTCAGGATAATGTCATATTTTGTATTCTTTGTATCTCATATGAAGACAGTAAACTCATAAGTGATACTTAACACCCTGCAGTGTATCTGAAGAAGTGGTCAGAGAAATTCCCAAGACAAGGCTTAAAAAAAAAAAAAGGAGAAAAAACACATCTGCCTCTTTTTATTGTTTCTACAGTCAGGAATTACAAAATATAATAACCATCACTGGCTTAGAGGAGCTGCATGCACAACGTACCAACATGCACAGCAGATCATTGAACTTATGGAAGGAAATCAGTCACCATATTTTGAATATCATTACATTTCTAGCACTTTTTGTTTTGCATTGAATTTGTTTGTTTTGTTGGCCTCTGAATGAAACTCTGATTTTCAATTTACTCATTTCCACTTTTATTAATTCCATGTTCACAAATTCAGGTTTTGAAAAGTTGCTCATATGTGACAGGGCAAACTAAAATATTTTTCTGGATTAAAAAAAAAAAATTCTGAATTTTTAGTAGAATTTTGGGATGTAAAAATCAAATAACTTGAATAAATCCCTAACATTTTCTAATTTTAATTTGTGAATACTAAAATAAATACATACAGGTAAAAATTTATTTACAAGTAAAGCAGTTAAATTCAGAGTGCCATTAAGGACTTAAATTTTTGTCTGGTGAGAGAATTCCAGAAGTTCCATTAACATCGAAAATGATGCAAATATAAACATCTCAATTTGAAGCGAGGCTGAACATTTACAAATCCGAGAACAGAAGATGTTCTTCACAACATAAATTAGGCCGAACATGTCAAACAATTAGTTGTCGTGGTACAGAAACATGAAACATGGTGTTTTAACTTAATATTGTACCAAACAGCTGCAGTGACCATGTGAAATAAAAATGTAATTGAAATTCAAGATGAAGGAGTACGATTGGATAAAAGCAGCTGGGAGCAGGACTGCAGTATTCACGGTTCACACAACAGAAGATTTCTTTACAAAAACATAGTGTGACAAACGAATGCTTTCAAATTGCAGTATTTAACCTTCTACAGTACCTTGTTACTGCTGTTGGAGTAAATCTGTCACCAGATCTTATAATGTAAATGTTATTTTTTTGTATGAATTATGAATCTGACTCTTTTTTTGCCTTTGAATTCAACTTCAACCTTAACTCATTTTCACTTGTATTTTTTTTAAATGTTCAAGATGCTTCAATTCAAATTCCAAAATTCTAGTAAAAAAGTCCAAATATGTCCAATTTCAATACATTTTTCCAATTCAAATTTAATGCCAAAAATGTATAGACTAACATCAGAATTTGGTGACAGATTTACTGCTATACTGCTGCTGCTCATTATTCAAAGTACCACAACACTATGGCACAAAAACAACACTTAAGTTAAAAACAACAGTGCAATAATATGGTCTGTATAAAAGTTAAAATGAACTCAGGCATGTTGTGGGGAAATAAACAGGCAGAAAAAAACATGTAGGTAAAACATTCATCTATAATCATAGTACTGCAAAACAAACAACAGCACAGTCAATGACAATAAATAAGTAAAAATGTCTCTGTGGGTTTGAGTTGTAGGAAAAGTCTTTAGTCACGAGCTGCTGATGAACATGAGCTGAAACGTTCAGCACCAGTCGTTCACATCATCAGTGCAGAGAGTGATGAACCAACGTCTTTTAAAAGAGGAATTACACAGATGTGAAGAAAATGGGACATTTGTGGGACTCAGAAGGCACCAATGAAGAAACGAAACAGGCTGAGTGTCGCTGTGGCTCTTCAGTCAAAAAAGAAAACAAATTAAAAAGAAAAAAAAGAGGCACTAAAAAAAAAAATTCACAGTGAAGCCACGTTAGAGGATTTTTAAAGATCTTTTAGCTTTTTACCTGATCACCGGTGAGGGAAAACTTTAAAAATCACAGCCTGATATCAGGAATCCGTTCTTTCAGCTAAAATCCCTTAAATAAATAAAAAAAAACCTAATCACAGGTATCACAGTATGAATTTATCAGCAGTGCATCTCACTAACTTCTATTTAAAGTTGTCAATACTCAGGCACAGACATCGGCTGTAGTTTCTGACCTCACCTGTGTCACAGTGACTGAAACATGACGGTGCAACGTCACTGCAGCTTTAGTGAAACTTATCTCCGCCTCTGAACAGAAGCTAAAACAAAGGAACATTCACTGTGGAGTCTGTAACATTCAGCTGTTCCCTCACAGGTTCGGGTGACAGCTGAAAACATATAGAGCTGAAACAGAAACGAGGAGCAAAGGAAACACAGTGAATCTGATGTCTACACCGACACGTGGCTTCTAATGGATGTGTGCAAATCTGACAGATACATACAAAAAGAAACTCATAAAATTGCACTTTCCATTAAAAAAAAGGAGAAAAAGAAAAGAAGGCATTCAAAGTGTTTTTGTTCCAGAACCACCTGACATCATTAGAAAGTTTTTGCCTGGTTCTTGGAGGTTTTAGAGTTCGTGCCGTTCTTCAGTCACGTACCTCCGCGTCTACTTAAGCCGCTGGATCAGTGTGTGAGTCAGTCCCAGACTCAGCAGCTGCAGCGTGGACAGCTGGGAAACCTGAGGGAAGATTTTCAGCAGTTTCTCCCAGGTCAGCTCCAGCAGACTCGGAACCACCAGCCACACTTTGTATAAAGAGCCGGACCTGCGGTTCCCCGACATGTTGACGACACCACCGTGGACGTACATGCAGCCGGCCTGAGCGGGAGGACATTACATAGAGATATCAAGTTGAAATCAAGGATTTGTTTCCTAACATTTATTTCTACTTGCTGAATTCTTCTTCACTGACCGGAGTGACGGCAGCACAGTGGAAGTAGGCGGGTTCGGGCATGACGGCAGGCAGCCTGGTCCACTGAAATGTTTGCAGGTTGATCTTCCACAGGTCGGGCAGGATCATTTCTCCGTTATAACCCCCACATATAAAAACCTCTGCAGGTGGAAACAGAGCGAGATGGGATTAGCAAACACTCAGACTCTTGCAGAACGAGCTGAGATAAGTGGTCCTCACCATCTTTGACCTGAACACAGCTGTGACAGCGGCGGGCAGCTGGAAATCCTGGCGGGGCGAGAAAAAGGAACCGTGTCAACACGCGGCCTTCAAAAATAATATCATTTGTATTTTATTCCCCCAAAAACAAAAGCCACCAACCTATTTTTTCATGGGGTTTGGTGACTATTTCCTCCCAGTAATTTGTCTCCAAGTTATAAGCATGAATCTGAGGTAGACATATTAAATGATTAAAATTGACCCGTACATTACTACATCACATCTTCGTGCTCGATCCGCTCACCTTGTCCAGGGGATACGACGTCCAGGAAGTGCCGCCTCCTAAAATGTATATTCTCTGTCCATCGTGAGCGAGCTCGTGTCTGTACCTGTGAAATCATTCAGCGTATTTTAGTCACTGTTTTGGACGTGAGAGTTATCATTGTTCTTAAAGTGCTGGGTCCCACCTCTCCTCGGGCAGGTCTGTGGGGGCATTGCTGGGTTTGAGGTGGGTCCACTCCCGGGTGCTGAGGTCCAGCCTGTGCAGGTCGGTGCTGTAAAGGTAACCCGTCGTCCCCCCGAAGACGTAGAGGTAGCCGTTTATAATCACCATCGCCTGGAACACGCAGAGACACAACGAAGCTGCAGCCACAGGTTGGATTCAATTCAGTTCAAAGTGTTTATTCTCATTTGTGTATCAGAGGCTTGTAGCAGCCAACGATGTAATAAATTTGCCCTCTTTAAAATTTTATAGGTCAATAATGTAATAAAGTGCTGAAACAACAATGTAATAACTTACATTATCTGCTGGTTATTAGGTTTTTGGCCTGATGAAGAAGAACATTTTTTGAAAATGTATTAACGGAGCCAATAATGTAATAACTTACTATTAAAAAAAGTTATTACCTTATCAGTTTAGGATTTTATGTTAGTGGCCATTTACATTTTTAAAAGGGCCAATTTAATATCAGCTGCTGCAAAGCTCCTGGTACAATGAAATTCTTAGTTTGCTGCCAACGATGAATGCCAATGTACGACACAAAAAGTAGCTTTAATAATAATAAAATAGAAATTACCAAAAATATCAATATTAATTAAAAAAAAGATCAAAATGTATGAAGTTATGGAAACGTGATGGTCACCTGTCCGTAGATCTTGTTGGGTTTCTTCCCTCTGCAGTTGAGTAAGTTCCATCGTTTGTATTGAACGTTGCAAACATGGACGTCGTTGCCGTTGTTTTCACCAAACGGAATCCCAGTTCCACCGAACACGAGAAGGTTGTTGCCGTGAAAAACAGCTGAGAGGAAGAGCGACAGACGACCACATGATCAAACTCTATTAGAGGAAATCCAGCTCCTTTTGGCTCAAATCAACAAACGCTGCGTTTTCACTCCCTAAAACCTTGAGAGGACCTTCCACAACCATGAAGAGGACAGAAACTGTCGTCCATACAACTACACATAGAAAATCTATTAAAACATTTCCTGTGAATATTTGAACCAGCAGAGGCACCGTGGAGTAATTTAAAGTGGGCAACAGCTTTAAAACGGTTTTGAGACAGAAGTATGTTGCGTGCCTCCTTCTCTAGTTCATCAGAAGTTTGCAGCGGACTAATCTAATTACTAAAGTGCATATGACTGATTGTTGACAGTGTTTTCAGCTCAAACAGGAGCGTTAAACTGCCCTGAGGAGTTTTTGTAAACCAACAAACAACATTGAGTGTTTCTCACCGCACAGACCAGAGTGTCAATAAACAAATATCCTTTCATTAAACATTTGCAAAAGTGAATTTTCAAATGAGATGAAAACATTTATTTTCTAAATATCTTTGTCGTGCCACATTAGTAGGTTGTGTAGTTCAGTCGTTTCGACTTGTGACTCCTTAATAAAAAATCAAGTAAAGTCGATCTGGGACCTTCGTCACATGTCTCCCAGTTATTGATTGTATGGATTCATCAGTTCATCGCTTTGTCCATAAGAAGGTCAGAAAATAGTGAAAAAACATCTGTTAAAGTTCCCACAGTCCAAAGTTATATCTTCTGCTTGTGTCTGACCAACAGTCCAAAATACAAAGATATTCAGTTTATCATCATGTTCCACAAAGAAAACAAATCATCACATTTGAGAAGCTGAAAGCAACCGATTTTTTACAAAAAAAAAAAGAGACTAAAATGCTTATTCAGTTATTGAAAAAAATTGTAATTAATTCTTTGTCAACTGACTAATTGCTAAATCAAATAAACTTAGACAATAGACAAATAAAACAAAAAAACACACACACACATTTAATACATATTTTTTGTAGCCCATCATCTTGTGACCTGATTATACACACACACGTACACAAATGCCACCAAATTTCATGCTGTGTACAATGACAATAAAGGCTTTCTATTCTTCTGTTAAGTGTGAACTGGTGACAGGTTATGTATTGAGTCACCTGTGTATGTGATGTGATTCGTATGTGTACCTGTATGTGAGAATATTAAATAACTAAACTGAGCGTTTCCATGTCATTTCTTACCCGACATCGAGGCCAGTTCTGTGGGCATGTAGCCCTCTGTGCGGACCTGCTGCCAGGTGGCTGTGGCGAAATGAAACCGCCACAGCTCCCTGAAGAGAGGGTAATCTTCATTCTCCGAGCCGCCCGCCTCCTCAAAGTCTGGGTTGTATCCACCGAACACGTACAGGTTGGTGCCGTCTGCAACACAGCGGTGTCCGCTCCGAGCGGGGGGGACACAGTGTCCTGTAGGGGGGACAAGTCCAGCTGTTCAAGTCCCAGCTTCCTACACATTTCCAATTTTGAAATTTCCAGGTTTTTTCTGTAGCTTTTTCAGACCATATTTGATGTTACTTAAATACACAGTAGACAGGATTTCTTTAAAAAACAAACAGCATTAACCCCTGTCAATCATCACTTATAACCCACTACAAGTGTTTGTTGTGACTCTGCTGCCCTCTGGCTGTTTTCTACTTTTCTCAATGTTTTAGTGGTGATAATTTACTTTTAAATATTTGGGGGATAAATGTAAAAGTCAATGATATAGCTGTAATATCAATATAAAAACAATATTATTGATAATTGATAAAGAACAAAGGCTGAATGTAACCACTTTCTATTAAACTTGATTTGTTGCTGGTTAAATGACTGGCTGTTTGATTCACTAATTGATTCATTATCAAGGGAAATAAGACATTTATGAGCAAAGGAGCAAGCAGCAGAGGGGTGGTTGTTTTTTTTTCTGACTGAAATTATCATTATATTGAACTGTTTTCTTATTGTATTGATAATGCGGATATTGAGGATATTTATTGTTTTATTATTTAATGTATAGTTTCAGAATCATCATCATGATGTGCACATACATAGTCACATTGTAACGTACGATGTCAAGTTGCAAAATAAACTCAAACATCATGTTATAACTGATTCAAGAACACGCTCCATTGATTAACTGAAGGAATTTGTCCTGCTCAGTGAAATCATTTGCAACAGAAAGAAGTCCAGACGGATGCAGAGCAAACATAGATGTGATCAGGATGATTTTACCCAGGTTAGTGGTTGCGTGTGTCTACTCTAACAACTTCCATAGAAAGACAACAGGTCTGATCTGATGTGGTAGAATTTGGATCCGGTTTGCATGCGCATCATAGTGTCAATAAATACCCGCATGGAGCCAGTCAAGTTGTTATTTAAAGCTTTGTGTTCCAGCCACAAAACTACATTACATGATGTTACATGATGAGGAAGGTTCCAGAAACCAGTTGTGTGGCTTTAAAGTTTAAAAAAAGGATGGTTTGCACATAAAACACTGTTTTTTTTTTAATTCCATGCACTCTGAGGCACAGCAGGTGCAGCTTCTGCAGCATTGCAGGAGTAATG
This sequence comes from Lepturacanthus savala, assembly GCA_030544235.1. Taxonomy (NCBI): domain Eukaryota; kingdom Metazoa; phylum Chordata; class Actinopteri; order Scombriformes; family Trichiuridae; genus Lepturacanthus; species Lepturacanthus savala. Next base: position 22,223,217 of record CM060465.1, read on the forward strand.
AAGATGTGTGGACTACTACTACTAGTCCACACTACTACTATTACAAAATTAAATAACATTTTATTTTTTGAATCATTGTTCTCATCTGGTCACTCCTTTTTTACGTTTCATATTCACACTCTCTCCCTGTGTAATTCACCTTCTCTCAGGAACCTATTGGGAATCCGCAGGTTGGGGCAGGACGAGGAGAAGATTCGTCGAGCCTGAAGCCATCGTGCTCGTTTTTTGGAGCCTTGAAGAATCCCAATATGACACAAAAGACACAGAAATATGTAGTTATTGTGACGCTTCTGTGTAACATAAAGTAATAATACTTGGTTATCCTACTTAAACATTTTGTTAGCTGCCAAGGAAGACTGAATGTGCCATAATCAAAGCTAAAAGAAAATATATGAATATGCAAAGAAACTTATTTATTTTTCATTTATATTTTTGTATTTTCACTTTGCACATGAATCTATTTAGTTTCTTAGTTTATGAGGTGAGATGGAAATGCATAGTGAAATTAATGCATTTAAAATTAGATAAATAAAATAAATAAATAAAATAAAAATATAATAATAAAATAAATCAAAATATATTGGGGCATTTAGACCCATGTGCAAAGGCAAAACACAAATGGGAAATTAAGGGCCATTGACATTTATCTTTAGTGAGTCATTTATTTAATCAAGCATTTTTGATTATGGCAGTTTTAGTCCTCCATAAGCAACTATTCGATTCTCATTTCCTTTTACGGTTACATTTTTGTATGCATTGCCACATCAATAATATATACAACAAAATTGAAATTAGAAATAAAAAGAATAGGGGCATTATTATATGTATATTATAATTTCTTTTTGAATAATTTCAGTCCTCCATATAATGAAAAGGGAAAATAAAGGAATACATTTAAGAATCAATAATTAAATGGAAAATAAGTGGGAAATTAAATAACTTGGGACTTTTATGCCTATGTAAAAGAATACACAAATTGAACAGCTCATGTGCTAATCTCTTTACAGATAGAAGCAGCAGCTCTGCGGTTGTTGACTGCTGGTTACTCAATTACTCATTAATTTCAGCTGCTGGCTTCCGTAGCAGCGTTAGCTCTGAAGCTACTGAAGCTACTCAGACTCTCAGGCAGTTTCACAGAAAAGAGCAGAACTGACAAACATTCCTCCATTAGCTTTTGGCTCAGTGTTAGCTTTTGCTAGCCTCTGGCTCCGTGCTATCGCTCCCGTGTCGGGCTGCTGGCGGTTCGTTCACAGACCTGAGTCTCGGATGGACGGCCTCCACGACAGTTTCTCAAACTTATTGAGCTGACTGAAGTCGTGTTCGGCTGCCGACATGTTTCCAGCAGGCTCCACAGACCCAGTTCAGACCCGCTGCTGCACAACAACCCGCTTGTGATCCAGCAGGCGTCGCGGTGACATGAGACCCGCTGCAGAACCACAACAAATAAAGAAGGAACGGAACGTCCACACCTGCTGCTGCTGCTACGTCACGACCAGCTGACCCGCGCTGACCAATCAGAGGCGGCGGGACCTGCGTGACGCGTTCAAGAGGCTCACGGAGGTGTTTATGGTGTATAGATCATGGATGTATTGTAAAACTATAAATAATAATAGTATAAATAATCCAAATAAATAAATGATAATCATAATATATAAAACTATAGCTATATTGTATATCCATGATATAGATGTTGAGCTTGAGATGAGGATGGCCTGTTTAGCGAGTCACTATTACTCAATAAGTTTATTAAACCTGTACTGAGTAGTATATATATATATATATATATATATATATATATATATATATATATATATATATATATATATATATATATATATATATAGTATACAGACCCTTTAGCAGTCAAGGAAGAAGTCAGGAAGAAGAAGGACACATGGATCCAAAGGCTGTTACTATTAACTTTTACATTGTATTTTGGTACTTTGATACTATGCAAAGCACTTTGCATTACCTTGTTTTTGAAATGTGCTTTACAAATAAACTTGCCTTCTATGCCTGTTGTGACGTCACAACACAGTTTGAGTTGTCAGGAACAACAAAGACAGGATTATTTACAGACAAGCACTGAAAACCTTTTTTTATTTTCATAATAGGGCTCCTTTAATACTTTAATTGCACTTTGTTGTTAATGCTTTTACTAAACTAGATTTTTAAAAAATAGATTTTTTTTACCTATAAAGATTATGTTTACACTGCTGTATCGGTACTGTTAGGTTATTTTAAAGTTATGAAGTATATTGTTTATTGTTTGTGGAGGTTTTATGCATCAGCACCAATTGGGGAAAGGCTGACGTACTGTCACATGATTCTCCACTTTCACACCTGGCAGAGGACACATTTCCATTCATTGAAAGACAGTTTACCTGAAGAACAAGGCACACCCGCCTAATCAAATAGACTCACTTTGATTTTGGATTCAATCAGGCTCTAACAATAGTTTACCCTGAGAACAGGACACACCCCACCTCATCAAAGGGACTCATTTGTTTTCCATCAGACACTGACAATAGAACAGTGTACACCCCTAACAAAGGATGAGGAAGTGAGCAGAAGACTGGATCGCTTTCATTCATCAGACTGGAAGGGATCGGTTGCCGACCTGAACACCAATCAGAGAGAGCTGAGTTCAAACCACAGCTCCTCCCCAACTATAGTCAACCAATCATAGTTGCATATTTCAACTTTATAAACCGTGTGTAATCATTGCTATGGGTCTCTCTTTGGGTGACTGGATAACTGTTTTTTCTAACAATCCGATCTGATTTTAAAAGTTTTATACTATAGTTTGTCCTTTGAACACTCAACAGTACCTTTTGTCTGAATATTTCTTCCACTGCTGTAGAAATTATTTCAAGTTTGGAGCCAGAGTTGTTGTATTTTCATGAATGTGAAGGTTTTTGCAAACTGTTGTATTTGATTTGGTGTATTTGGTTTTGTTTGGTTACAGGTGTATTCCAATCACAGGATTAAGAAAATAAAATGAACATTGTAAAACTGTATGTATCTCTGGTAGGTTTATTATAAGGTGTACAGTTTCATTAAAAAATATGGTCTTTAGTTGTTTTTTAAGAAGTCTGCAAAATAATTTACTGTAGATCCAGAGGTTAGTGTTTTTTTTATTTACACCAGGCAAAATAACAGCAGGTTTACTTTACTCTTATCTGTAAACTAGTAGGTAGAATTGTTAGATAACTGGACATAACTGCATCAGATAATAATAAACCTCAGGGATTTAGAAGCTGCGAGGGAAAATATTGCCCCCTTCAGTCGTGTAGTGTTCTGTTGAAATGAACTCTCAGCTGCCTAAATCTTACCTGTTGAAATAAGCTATCTTACCTTATTTCAGTATACATTTGTATACATCCAATAAAGCTGCCCTCCCCAGTTTTAGACATATTCTTTGGATTCAAGACAACAGGATTTATGCTGTTTGCACACAGTGATCGTACTTTATACCTTAGTTATGTAAAGTTTTAGCTCATTTACATGAATATGTGGTCAGGTGAGGTTGGTAATTCATTTTCACAGCAGTGTTATGCAATTTGGGTCTAGGTAGCACATTTTGACAGATATATAAGATCCCACTTAAGGTAGCACATTCTGATATACATACTTTATCCATTTAATAATGCTCCCACTGTAGAATCACCATTACTTACTCATTTATATGAAAAGAAAAAAAGGAAGATTTCTAAGTGACCCCAAACTTTTGAACAGTAGTGTATTCTGCAGCAAATCTAACATGCACATGTCATTTCTTATACGATTATTTGGTTAAAACACACAATAAAGCCAATACACTTAAAATGTTACTTACTTGTGTCGTGTAATTGCTTCTTTTGCCTGTAACCAGCCTGGTGAATATACATGAGCTGGAAGATCTGGGGTCAAACATTTCATTTCCTATATTCTGATGAATTTTCCTGAATCAATTAGGAGCTTTTAAGTAACCAGAGTTTAATAGAAAGTAATTAGTCTGGAACTGGGATGTAGAGTCACTTTGTTCTAAAAGCAGTGCTTTTACCATTTAAGGCTACTGTTATGTTTAGATTATTATTATTTTTTTATTAGTTTAGAATTGCATGTTCTTATTTAAAAAGTGATATTAAAACAGGCTTTAAAATACTTTTTATTATTCTTTTTCAAGTTTAAATAGATTTTGTTGTATTTATTTTGCCATGACGGGGGTTGTTCAACCATCACAACCCCCCTGGCTCCATTCAGTCACTTTGACAGAAGCAGGTGGTTGCATTGACTCCTTTTGATCAACCAAACCTCAACCTTTACCCCAGATCTTCGGGGGCTGCTTTGCTGACATGAGTTAATGTGGATATGAAGGCTGAAGGAGCAAGACAGGAGCAAACAGATCAATCCCATGAAAAGCTGTTGTGGCTTGTTTGTGTTGCCCATGTGAGAACAAAGTAAAGTTAAAAAACTAATCAAGAGTCGTCTAGCTGATTGTCAAGGAGCCGATACTGAGGAGATTGGATCAAACACACGTTTCTCTTCCTGGAGTTAGATCACACTATAAAGACGCGTAACAGCACAAGTGTTCAGTCGTGTTAATGTTTAACATGTCAGGCCTCGCTGCCCGTCAACAATTTAGCTGTTATACAAAGAAACAGCTGTTTGTGGTAAACGAGGATTAAAATGCTAACCTGTTTATGGTCAAATATGTACGGTGGCCCTGAGGTGCAAAACAAATTGACTAGTAAACATCTAATGACTGTTAGATTAATAATTTAATTACAGTGAGTTCATAAAACTTATGTACTGTAATATCACACAACCCATTTAATCCCTTACAATATTAACCCATTTAAAATGAGATTGTTTACATAGATTTCATGCATATTAGTTGAGTCACTAACAATCATGTTATCTATCTATTTGTTTCCAGTTTGGATTCTTTTCTTTGCAGAAAATAGCATTTTAATTGCAAATATAGTTGCTGTTTGCACAAATCTGCCCATAAACAAAAATGTATTTATCTCAGGTACAAAATTATTTTTAGGGGGATTAATCTAGAGACTTGAATGAATAAATAGATATATACATATCAGGGTTGAAAATCAATAAAATCTAGATAAAATGACTCTTTCTGGGAAGGTTTGTCTTCTCCATGTTCTCAGGAGGAAGGAGCAGGGAGTTGATGAGAGGAAACATTTGGATACTTAAGTTTTTTTTTTTTTTTTTTTGCTTAAAACCTTTTGTCTAAGTTGTTTAATATCATGTCATTAGAAAAAAAATCTGTATGAGCAACATTTTTGATTTTTTATTTCAAGTATAAAATGACGTAAAGGCTCATAGACTTAAATGGGTTAATACATACATTTCACTACTTAGAGCTCCCTAACATACAAACATCATGCCCTTTTAGATTTTTTGTTGGTTTAGTTGATATTTGGTAAAAGGTCCGAATTCATGCAAATTCTACAATTAGACTCCTTAACAAATAGAAATATTTGTTAAGGAGTACCTCATGTCAATGAGGGTGGACAAAATAATACAAACAACGTTCAGCGTAATGCACAATTGTAATAAAAATAATGTGTTTTCATTGCAAAGTGTGCAGAACAGTGGTAAAGACTTGTGGAGAGCTGTGATTAAAAATAAGGGTTATTGCACCAAATATCGATTTCTGAAGTGTAAATATTAGTATTATGTTGTTTTGCTCTAAAAGCTAATATTGTATTTGGGATTTGGGGGGAAATGTTGCCAGTAGTTTATAGACTCAAACAAAAATATTCCTTTTGCCCAAACATACCTATAAGTAGTAAAGTTAGAAAAACTGATCATTTTGCAGCTGTCTCCTATTATTTTTTTCCAGAGCTGTGTTCTATGTTAATGTGAATGTTATCTATTGTAAACTGCTTTTGCAATAACATTTTGTATTTATTCATGCCAATAAAGCTACTTGAATTGAAAGAGACAGAGAGAGACAGAACATTTGAATCGATCACAAACGTGATCTTTAACCTATCAGATGAATAATTCCTTGTGTCCTACTAGCAGAGTTGTGAGTATCAGTAGTGGATGTTGCTGCTACAGACCGAGGGACAGTCACGTCTGTATCTGACACCAATTCATTTCAAAGCTGCTGTATATACATATATATTGTCTTTTTTGTTTCTTAATTATTATATTTAGTAATTGTTATACTGATGTAACCGATGCGCCATGTCCCTATTCTGCTATTGATTGCACATATACACATACAATGTTAATGGTCATTTCATAGATGTTTATGTTGTTACTGCACCTTTAATTGTTAGTGTCACTCTTATTACTTGTTATTAGTTCCTAAATTAAATGTTAGTATTTTAATGTATGTTTTTATCAATTACTATACATTGCCATGTATATTATAAGCTGTAGCAATGTAATTGTTAATTATGTCAATAAAAAGAGTTGAATTGAATTGAGGGGGGGGGCAGAGATTTGATTGAGAGAGAGAGAGAGAGAGAGAGAGAGAGAGAGAGAGAGAGAGAGAGAGAGACATAGAGTCATAGAGAGTCATAGAGAGTCTCCAGCAGCAGCAGGACGGTCTTGGAGCTGCTAGAAACTCTGTGGGCGATGTGCGGCTCTACTTGTTCACGGACTCCGCGGACGGTTTGATGAAACGGTGCTGAGCTGCTCGTCGGTGTTTTCTGAGGCGGAAAAAGCTCGAGGTCACCGCGGTGCTCTCGTTCTTCGATCACTTCTCACAGGAATACAACAATATGTCGTCTCCAAGTCCGGGCAAGAGACGAATGGACACCGACGTGGTGAAACTGTATCCTTCCACACCTCAGACCTGTTTACAGCCGGTGTGTCAGCTCTTTATTTCATTACTGCTGCTGGTCCGAAGTGTCATAATGCTGCTAGCAGCTAATACGAGGCTCTGGTGGAAAGTGTAAACACGGCGTTGTTTGTGACTAGCGTTGTTGTTGTTTATTCGCTCGCAGGCGGCTCATTGAGTGATATTTGTGTGAACTCACCTCTGTTAGCAGTGTTAAAGTAGCTGTGTCGCAACATCAAGGCTTCTGTTAACTCAGAGTTAGCTATAGCTTCATTTCAGACTCTCCGTGTGTCTTAACGCTACCCCAAGAAATTACATACGGACTCCGTTCATTTCGGCCCTTATTTTTCCTGTATTTACCAATCATTAAGAAAGACATACTTACCTTAAAGCCACGGATGTTGTACAAGCTGACGGCGCTATTGTTTTCCTAAATATTGTGTATTTCGCAATAAAAATGTTGTTTTATACCGCGTGTAGTCTCAAATATCCGTATTCAGATGTGTAATTCCTGCTCCACAGCGCCCCCGCTTCCCTTTCACTTCTTTTCAGGTGAAACTTGGAACTACACATTTAAAAAAAACAACAAGCGACATAAAATACGTTTTTTATTGAAAAATACGCAATATTTGGGGAAGACTAATACAGCGTAAGCTCAGATAACAACCGTGGCTTTAAGGTAAACTCATTTTAAATGGTTGATACATGTAGGAAAAAAGCTGGGTCGACATGTAAGGAGCCAGTTTCTCATTTCGGAGGGGTCGCTTTGAGACCCTCGGGAGTCTCATACGAGGCTAAGTTAGCTATAAAACGACAAGTTAGCCTGTTGGCTGCTAATGTGTGGACTGACAACACGACACCGAGCGTTACCGACGACTCGTTCACACCACCGCGGAGTCGCTGCTGTAGAAAGACTCGTTTGGTTTTTGTCAGGGTTTACCAAAGGTTGATGCTAGCTGTGTAGCATCCTGCTACCTCAGGAAAAATAAGGTCGATGAAGCCCAACACACACGATCTTTGACGAATATTAACGTGAAGTGACCAGTATATTAACGTTAGTCGGTGTTGAAGAACGCAGAGGAAAATGTGACTTTTACTTTATATTGTTATTGAAATATGAACAAAGCCTGTAAGAAGATAAACAAATTGTTCCCACAAGTGAAGTCAGGTCTGGTTTGCTTCCGCAAATTATATACTGGAAAAATATAAAAAAAAATATACTGAAAAAAAAATACAGTATTATATGAATCGGAAAACGCCCCAAACAAAATCCTAATTAATTTTCTTCAGTAACATGACTTTCTTTGAGGTGTAGTGTCAGATAATCTCTTTGTTGACAGTTTGCATGTGTAGTGTTTGTTTGTAATAAGGCGTCATCGGGTGTTAATCTCCTCGTTATTGATGAATTATTATCATTTTATCACATCGCAGCACAAGTTTTCAGGAAGGATTCCTGACAGCGTGAAGCTGAATTGTTTTGTTTTTGTCCTGCAGCGAGATGCTGCGCTCTGATTGGTCAGCCTGTTACCATCCGGAACATGGCGGAGGGCGGGGCTTCACGCGCACAGCTGATCGAGGGACAACAAGCGTGCAGGACGGGGCACGTGCAGGGAGGGAGGGGGGCAGGGAACATCCAGTGCATGGCAGGAACTGGGCTATGTGCTGAAACCCAGCGGAGACATGACTATGTGCTGGAGCTGAACGAGTGAACGTGTTTTCACTCGTATCTTTGGAAAATACAAATATTTCAATTAATCAAACTATCAGTCAACTTTATTGGTCAAGTATGCATATATCTCTATTCTACTAACACAGAAAAGGTAAAAGTGTGTTATGTAGTGTGTTATATCAAGCTTTTATACAATTGTTTGTACAATACAAACAATTAAAAATAGAAAAAAAACACATGTACATTTCAACAACATTTCACACCCATTTATGACCCAAACAACTAATTGATTAGTTTTTCAATAATTGATAGATGAATAAACCATCAAAATAGTTAGTTGCAGCCGTGGTGTGGTTCACTAGGAGCTAAATGTAAAATTAGACCTGCATGGTTGTCCATGGCTGTACAGTCACTTCTATAAAAGAAGAGAAATGCAAAGTTAGGTTATTGTTTTTGTTTTTCGTGGGTATCATCATGAAATATGGATGAACAATCTAAGAATAGAAGGTGGGAGTTAGTAAGGAAACATGTTTGGTTCCATCAGTTCCTAAATCTGGGTGCAACACTGGTGTTTAGAAGATGCCGCACATTGTTCATGTTGTGGCTTTAAATCCAAAATGTGAGTTTGAAGTGAAACAGCAGCAGTTTCTGCTCTGAAAGGATGTTTCTCTCCTCACAAACACTTTAATGAATGTGTCCAACACTTTTACAAGGACCAGATATATTATTACCACATACTATGCAGTAGTTCCCAGAATGTTTGTCCTGTGAGCCTTTAAAATAAAACAAAAAATCTAACTGAGACCCCTCGTCGCATGTCTAGCAATTAAGTTATTGCTTGATTATTATCTTGATTTAGCGGTTCTTTGTTTTGTCCACAAAGTGCCACAAAATAGTGAGAAAACTCCTTTAAATTTAGCACAGTCCAACATTACACATCAGATGTCTACAGTTCAAAACTAAAATATATTCAGTTTATCATGTTCCACAAAGAAAAGTCAAAAATCACCACATCTGAGAAGTTTAAACCAGTAAATAGTTTTATAATTTTGCTTAAAAATGACAAACGATTATTTAGTTATTAAAATAACAGATTAATCCTTAACTTGCAGCTTTAGAAAGAAAGATTTAATCGTATCTGAATAACCTTTGGGCGCTTGAGGAAATCCACAACAAAATAAGCCGAAATCAGATTTATTTTTTTTATAAATCACAATTTTTTCTTCTTCTTATCCTGTTCAATCATCTCGTGACCCCTTGTAGGGTCCCGACCCCCAGGTTGGGAACCACTGGTCAGTGGAGTCTGTATAAATGTGAGGTTTAAAAGGGTAAAACCCTCTTCATCCTTTTATGAGGGGATCATACTCATGTCTCAGCGCAGTGAGAGCTTTTGTCCAGACACATGTGATCGTCGTGTAGTCACGTTATTGTTGGGTGAGCAGATGCTGTTGGAATGAGAGTTTCTATGGAATAATCCTCAGGGAAGAAGGAAAAAGAGAGGGAGACACACATTTTTGCTGCCTAAGTCTATAACAGGTTTTATTTATAGGATCACATTTAGAGTCTCTCTGTCTTCTTGGTCAGTGGTTTGCATCAAACCTTCTTTTACTGAGTAGCTGAGCTTTTCAAACCTCCGTCCTCTCTGGTCGACACTTATTTATTCCTATTATATGTTTTATTACAAGATATTATTCTACATTTTACAGTATTATACTATGGATGAGCAACATTTTTAACACAATTCTTTACTTTTAATTGTTCGTGACTGGTTGAACCATTGTTCTTAAAAATATTAAGAAATTATAAATATATTTAAATTTAGTACAATGAAATAATACTTACAGCTGGAGCTGAAATGATTAATCGATTAGTCACTATTACATTAATCGGCAACTATTTGGAGAATCAGGTTATCAATTTGAGTCATTTTCAAGTAGAAGTTTCTTTAGTCTTAGTCTTTAGTCTATAATAGTGAACTGATGATCTTTGGGTTGTGGACTGTTGGGTTGAATCTCCAGCTTTGGGAATCCGTGATTGACATTTTACACCTTTAATGAATCTAATTTACAAGTTTTTTAAAATAATAGATTGACTCTTAAAATAGTTGTTAGTTTCAGCCCTGCATACAGCACATATGACAATATAATGATGCAACAATAAAACCTTGGAAAAAAAATGTAATAAATAAATTAATAGGATCCCCTCTAGAAACCAAAATGAACATTTTATTCTTACTGCACAGGCCTAAACTACTTTGGTAACCATTCATCTTCATTGTTCGATAAAAAACATATTAAAAAGGTTTAAAGTAAAAATTCTACATTAGTTTTGGAAAAAAAAATTGAGAATAAGTTTTCAAGCTGCCGTCTCGTTGCGTTGTGATTTGCGCTAGTTCGGCGAAACAGGTTAGATGCTGCAGTGGAGACGACAGCAGGATTTATGACTAGATGATGAAACAGGGTGTAACAATTTCTTGTGTGTGTGTTTTTTTTTTATTGTGTCAGACTCTCAGTCGCTGATTGAAGAGCTTTCTGAGCGGCTGACTCATGTGTCTCTGTCACCACATGCTGTGATTATGACACACGTCATCTCCAGTCACATATTCTTTCTCCTCCAGCTGCTCGTTACCTGCAGACCAACAGATGATCAGTCTCAGCTGATCTGAGCTGGAAGAGAATGGCAGGTTTATCTCGGAGCTCCGTTTATTAAGTGGTGGTAGCCGGCCCCTCAGTTATATTTCAGAGCACCGAACGTCTGCTGCAGCTTCTTTTAAACCTGCAGAGAAAATAACTGAAACCTACAGAACAACAATACAATTTTATTGTTTTCATTTTAACTAAAATTAAATTTTTCGAGGTGGGTACCTATAGCATGATCCCTTCTTTAATAGAGGAACCCCATTGCCAAAAGCAATGAATTAAACAAAAAAAATCAATGCAAAATAAACCTATTATTTATATTGTACAAAAAGCCAATGCAAGGAAGTTAATAGATTCAAATTACATGTTTTTTTCCCCCAGTATATTACAACTTTTTTCATAACTGCTTTTTGTTTAATCATATGTCATCTTATGGCTGGGCGATATATGGACGTTATATATTGATATTGTTTCGTAGCCCAGGCTTATATCAACTTGTCCTATATTGTATACATTGAAGTTGTTTTGCTGCGTTACTGATCATATTGTTGAAAAAGATTTCATTTTTCAGCCACTTGTGTTGTTTTTTATCTTTAACCTTGACGTCAGCATCGAGAGCAAACATGAGGTCACGATCCTCAGTGGACTCAATGAGTTTGTGGTGAAGTTCCACGGGCCTCCAGGAAGTAAGACCAAGTGTTCTCTATATTTAATAATTCATGTTTCATCTGTATCAGAATAGTAATCGAAACAACCTGGATAGTAAAGTTGAAAGTTGGTTTTGAGTGTCTATATGGATCCTTTTCTCAGCGCCGTATGAAGAAGGTGTGTGGAAGGTCCGGGTGGATCTACCAGATAAATATCCCTTCAAGTCTCCATCTATAGGTATGAAATGTTAGTGTTGAAGCCTTTAACAGGTTAAATCTCATCATCCAGTAACACAACCTGCTTCTTTTTGTTTGCCACAGGATTCATGAATAAAATCTTTCACCCCAACATCGACGAAGCGTAAGTTTGAGATATTCATCTTCTTTGTCAAACAGGAAGTGATTGATGTTATTAGGGACATGATGATTCTCGTTCACTCTGCCTCCTCCTCTTGTTCTGCACGTCTTGCTGAGTACTCACAGTGTTCTTGTCTCTTCTCAGGTCAGGAACAGTGTGTTTAGATGTCATCAACCAGACATGGACCGCTCTCTATGGTAAATCACAGCCACAGCTCTTATTTTAGCTTCACCACCATCTCTCTATCGAATCGACTGACTGCAAAAAACAAAACAAAAGCAACAACGAAGAGCATTAGGCATTAGCGAGTATATAAAATCACCATTTTAAAATCATGAAACCATAATCTGTATTCCCTGAAATGCTGTAGGCCTGGTCGCTGGCTCATGCAGAGCTCTCATTAAAATGCAGCGTTTAAAACAGGCCTTGTCTGAGGACAAACAACAGGGATGATATTTTAAAATCAAGTTTATGAGCCAATGTCATAAAAAGCGATGCGATAATGTCTGGCACCTTTTACACAAAATGCAAGTTTAAAAAAGGGAAAGATACAATTTAATATAATATAGATAATAGAATATTACTAATTTCATGTATAATATTAAAATCTGCATTTGAAAGTAACTTAATCTGTGAGATAAATGTAGTGGAGTATAAAGTATCATCACATGAAAAGATAGTACTTGAGTAAATGTACATAGTAAATTTCCATTCTGGTCTCAATCTCTAGTTTAAAAAACACAAACATCAGTTTGAGATGTTTCCGAGTGTTGATTAAATTTAATTAGAGAATCAGTCACTGCAGGTGAAACATGAACCTGCAAAATCTACAGTCGTATACATGTATAAAACAATAGAAACCAGCAGTTATACGGTCATTACAACAGTGACCTCTAGTGGACTCATTATGTTTGAGACGTTTATGGTTGACATTTATTTGTTCTCTGTCCTGATTCATCTTCCTCCTCGCCTCCTCCAGACCTCACCAACATCTTTGAGTCGTTCCTGCCTCAGCTGCTCGCCTACCCCAACCCCATCGACCCTCTGAACGGGGACGCAGCTGCCATGTACCTTCACCGGCCGGAGGATTACAAACACAAGATCAAAGGTAGGTAGAACACCTGGACAGGTGGATAAGATGTGAAGGTTCAGAACAGGGACAAATCAAGTCCTCCATAGCTGTAGATATTGGACGCCGGGGATACGTCCCCTATAAAAAGAACACATGCCTCCCAAATAAAACCCTGGAAAAAAAACGGATGACTCTTATTTTGAAATGCCAAAAAGTAAAATGTCCAATTCCCACACAAAATGCAAAAGACTAAATCATGGTTTAAATGAAAAAAAGCTGATCTGCAAGAGAAAAGATATTTGAAAGCAGCCTGACTGCATGTTTTGTTTTCCTTAACATAAAGAAAATACATTTTCATCAATAAATTGGTGCAGAAAAAAAACACAAGAATGCAAAAAGTTAAGTGTGTGTTGCTCAAAATCTTGTTTGTGCCCCCACACATAATAAGGCCAGAGGGACACACCTACTACAAACATGTCCTATAAAATTATTACTTATCAACACATTATTCCACTTTTAGGGGGAAAATGCATTTTCAAAGGATTTTTGTACATGAAATAAATATTTGTAAAATGTTTTGTGCTTTAATTCTTTTTTATCCCAGACAAGAATTCCCCACTTCAAATAATTTAAAAGATTACTTAGTACTTCTACTTAAGTAACACTTCATCAAGAATAGAGTAATTTTAAGAATAGAGATTTTTTTGCTTCCTTTTTACCCAACAGCTTCTGTAGCCGTAGCTTCAAAGATTTATCTCAGCTGACGTAGGCCGAGATTTTTTTTTTTTTGCGAACTGGTGAAATTAATTTGTTGAAATATGATCAACTGTGACCTAGTTGGATCCAGAGCTCAGTAACAGATGACTGATCGTGTCCGTCCTCTCTCCTCCTCTGTCTGTTTTTCAGAGTACATCCAGAAATACGCCACAGAGGAGGCTCTAAAGGAGCAGGAGGACAGAGCGGGCGACTCCTCTTCCGAGAGCTCCATGTCGGACTTTTCCGAGGACGAGGCTCAGGACATGGAGTTGTAGTGAACGGGGATCCGGTTCCCTTCACCTCACAACAGACTCATCATTTCCTACAGAGCAGAAACTCAGTACTATATTCATATTTAAACCAGACAATTTTTTACAGCAACACAAGGATTTTTATCGCTTACACAAGGATTTGCAGTATGATATTGCAGAAATATTAACCTTACTTAGGAAATCTTGACCCCTCCTCCTCCTCCTCCTCCTCCTGCTCCTCGCTGCCTGCTCGGATCAGAAAGCAGCGTCGTTCATCTCAGTGAAGGCAGCTTTCTGTTTTGTGGACTGAGTCCAAACTGAGCCGTGAAACCAACGCAGGTCGAACCGTCGCCCACACGACCAGACTCAGTCTCCATCGTGGTTCTACAGTCGCAGCTTCGCCGCCACCTTCAGCTTTTCAGCAGTTTACAGCATCGTGAAAGCAGACTGCAGGAAATGAGCTGAGGAAGTAAATCTGTCACCACGGGTCAAAGTTTTAAAAACATTGTTTTTTTTTGCATTAAAATTATGTATCTGAATGTTTACCTTCTAAAAATTTAAGAGCTTAATATATATGAAAGTTGCTTAAATTCAATATGATGTTCTACTAAATCAATTCAGAAAAAAACAATAATTAACTAAATGTTTAAATTCAGAAAAAAAAATATTTTGTATCCAAAGCTGGACCTTTAATCTGTAATGTTGGGATCTGAATTTGAGCAACTTGAATATATATTAGAATTTGAGTTTTTGATTCTGAATATGTGAACACTGGAAAATAAAATGAGTTGAATTCAGAGGCTAAAAATTTAGATTTTTTTTTCCAATGCAAACAACTTCATTGCTATGAATTCAGTAGTTTTTACTTTTCAAAATAAAACCCGGTGACAGATTTATTTCCATAAAAGCCACCGTTTCCACAGGATAAGTGTGATTTCCCTCTTTTGTTTTTGCTTTCAAACCGTCTGCTTTCCTTTTGTGACACTGCCGCCCTGAGGAGTCGCCGTCACCGCGTCGTCTCCTGAGCAACCGACGCCTGCATCGACGTCACGTCCACAGACTGATGCGGCCGCCGCCGGCCGCTCCGACACGACCCCAAAAACCTGCAGACGCCTCGTCACACGTTAGGAAACGCGTCAACCACGACGCACTCACGCAAACACCACAGCATGTGTGTGCGCGTGTGTGTGCGCATGCATGAATGTAACCCAGGGAGAGAATCATGGAGTATTATTGATAAACCTGTGTTGTTCTGACCCCTGATGCTCCGCAGAAATCAGAGAAGATGTACCATCCTGATCCTCTTCCTCCTCCTCTCCGTTTTAGGAAAGTGTTTGTCATTCTCTGAGTATCTTTATATATTGTGGCATGACACAGATGTAAAGTTGTGTAGGTTTGTGGAGCTGTAGGGGAGGCGGGGGGTTGGGGGGATTATCCAGGTCCTCGTTGAATTGTTGAACTTCTTAACTTTGCCTATTGCTTGTGTTGAACTATACTAGATGTTTGACTTGCGTAGGGGTTCTGTAGGTAGCTTTGTTTTTTCTTGGCGGGTGGTGAATCCCCTCATAATATATGGTTTAATACTTACTGTATATAACACAATAGTTTAAAAACTGATTGTCCTGTGAAGATGAGGAGAATTAATACATCTTTGTCTGTGGGATGACTTTTTTTTTTTTGGTTAATCCTCCAAAGACATGTCCCCTCTGCACCTCCTTCTTATGCAAATGTGTCCAACTTTTTATCATCGTGAGATACTTTAATCAGACTTGTTTCTGCTGTTGATGGCTTGTTGCTTTACAACAGGGTGGGACCAACGTCTAGAAGATCTACAAGCTTAGTTTCATATATTCCTAAAAGGAAATCTGCCTCAGGCTGAGAAAAGAGTTTAACACTGAGGTTAAATGAGTAGTTTGAGGAATATTGTTCCTCTAAGTGTCAAAACTCTGGAGTCTCGGATTAATTCAAACTTTGGTTTCTTCTTCTTCGTGTGCCTGCTTGAGGACACAAAAACGGAGCAGTGACAGCATTACAGAAGTAAATCTGTCACCAGATTTTGAAATTGAAGCCACTGAATTTCTACCAGTTTTTTTCATTAAAATGATGGATCTTCAAATTTTCAATAACTTGTTTTCACCTTTATTTTTCAAAGTTTAAAAATAATTAAAAATTAAATATATATATAGAACAAATTAAATAACATATTTAAGTTGTTATACATTTTTGATTTTTATTTCAAATCAGAAAAAAATGATGATTTGAGACAGAATGAGTTGTTTATTCTGATTAACTAAAGGAAAACCAAATATTTAATCTGATTTTTTTTAACTCAAATTTGTTTTAAAAACATCGAACAATAAAAGTGAAAATGAATTATTAATAATTTGAAGAGAGTTTAAATTCAGAAGCTTAAAATTATGTTATTTCAATACAAACAAAAATTCAGTGCTAGAAATTCAGTGACTTTTAAATTTTAAGATCTGGTGTCAGATTTATTTCCAAACAGATTTCTGTTACAGTTCACTGGTCTGTTTGGAACATGCACTCATCACATTTAGGTTGTTTTATTTTATTTCTGTTAGATAACAAAAATAAATCTAAATCTTACTTTACCACCATCTTGGTTTTGGAAAAAAAAAACTGAATTAATAATCCCTTTTTATAATTTTAAAAAGCGGTATCAGGATATCTTCCATGGTGTCTTTACCTTTGTTTGAACATTAACATGATGCTGATGAAAGGAGCATGTCACAGTGTTTTTGATGTGGTGTTAAATGATTAGCTTTGATAACCAAATATAAGTTGGTGTTGTCCCTTTCTGCTTTGAGGAAATTGTCATTTGCAAGAAGAAATGACATCTGTCCAGCCATGTGTTTTCTTCATCTGGATTCATCAGCGTATTATTATTTTTTTTATTAATGAGATACATATATTTGATGCCTATAATTTTTTGGAATGTTTTTTTTTATTTTTGTCTTTCACGCCTGACGTCCAGGATACAAGTCAAGATATCCCTGATGATTTTTTAAAAGGTGAAAAAATGAATAAATGTGCTTCCCTTGTAACTTGAAGAAAGAAATAAACAACAAAAATATATATATACATATGTTGATGTTTACTGATTGTTTTCATCTGCTTGTGTCATTAGAGGAACCTTTTTTATTGTCTGATTTCCTTTAGTTTCTGTTCACACGTTTGTATATATAAAAGGTGCAATTAAGAAACATTAAGGTTAATATATGCACATATGCACAGAAGCAATTTATAAATAATATTTATTAATGTTTGTATTAAGTATTTTTTATTTCCATATTTATTTATTTATGTGCATATTTATTTATGTACTTCTTCACACATACGTTAATAAGGTGGTTAATGTATGTGAGAGTTAAATTAATATGCACATAAAAAATACAGGTGCATCTAAAATGATTAGAACATTTCACAATATTCTAATTATTTGAGACACACCTGTAAATATTGAAATATATACAAACAGTATAAATGTAAATGGAAAATAATATATTGGAAATAAACAATTAGCACTATAAGCATTAATAAGCATTTTGCATTTTACTATTTCTGCGTTTCTTTCTTATTTGACGTGCACGCGCATCCTAGTAAACCGCTAACCGCAGTTATTACAGGAAGTTTGTTCCTGTTAGCATGATGCTAAACTTAATCACAGCCATAAATTACCAGTTGTCATGGTAACAACCTATCAAATCACACACTTATGTTACAACACGTTTAAATATGACAGAAAAATTAAATTAGTAGCTTACTGGTTCAGGAGAAAAAGCAGCTTCGGACTTTCTTTCTATTTCTTGCTTAGCATAAAGTTGCTAAACCACAAACCACACCCCCACTTTCTGAAACGAGCTGTGATTGGCTGAGATATTCCACTACTTTCTGAAATGAGCTGTGATTGGCTATTGATAGACATAATAAATTAACTGTCCTGTGCTGAAGAAACATGGTATAAAAACGACTTTAACAGCTGTTGCCGTGCTCTGTCCAACAGAGGGCAGCAGTCCTATTTATCTTTTTACTGGCACACTGTCTTTGTGATATATCAATGCATGTTTTACAGCATAAAAGAGTCAAGACAATCCATCAATATGAATAAAATCAGATAAAAGCAACGAAAGAATACAATAATATTGTAGAAAACAAAACAGATTCAGAATACTGGAAGTAAAACACATTGGCTTGCAAGTGTTCTTAACTATTCATTAAGGATTTTGTAAATTCAAATTCAACAAAAAGGGGGTAAGGTTGGATATATTCATATACATTAAATACATTAGCATATACAGTACATATGTTGTATGTATGTATGTATGTATATGTGATGTATGTGTGTTTATGTGTGTATAGAACAGCAGCGATCCTATAATAAAACCTTCAATGTACTCTGAAAAATTGTTGTAATTGATCACATGAAATATTTGACATTTGGAGCAAACTATAATTTCATTGAAAATAAAAAAAACATCTTTGACTTAATGTATTTAGATTTTTAATTAACATTTACGCAGTAAATGAATGAATGAATGAATGAATGAATGAATAGGTGGATGGATGAATGAATAGATGGATGGATGGATGGATGGATGGATGGATGGAATGATGGATGGATGGTAGTCAGGTGTTTTCCTGTATGTGGAGATGCTGGAGTATCAGACACATGGTCCAGAGTAGAATGATCTTATGAAATATTCATTGTTGTTGGGTGCCAGCCTCTTTTTTGAGCATCTTCACCAGGTTTCCAGTTTCATCACCAGTTTCATTTGTCTGGAGGCTAGAAGGTAACAGATTAGATTAAAGGCTTCTGAAACTCTTAACACATTTAAAACCTACTTTACATGCAACATTTGCTAAATGTGATTTATTATAATTATAATGGAGTTAATAGCTGTTCTATGTATTCTTTAGCTCAGATAAAAATAATAATTAAAAAAACATTAACTCCATTACATTTCAGAGTAAATCATATACTTTTCTCCTCCACTACATTCATCTGCAGCTTTAGTTACTTTCAGATGCAGATTTGACTCAGTGATATTATAAGAAGCTTTTATAATTCAACATGTAGTTCAATATGAAACCACTAGTTTCACCCTCTGAGTCTTTGACGTCTTACAAACAGCAGAGTGTAGTCAGCTCACATTTCTATGATTGTCTATGATTGTTAACGGCTTCACCAAATTGAGATTTTTCCTTCTAATCTTCTCATTTTGTTTCATTTCAATACATTTTCAAATTATCCGGAATTTCAGCAAAAGATCTAAGATTAAAGAAAATGTCCAAAAAGTAAAAGTGAATCTTCTTTCCAATTTAGGACCCCTCACATTTATCTGCTGACCCTTTAAAGGGGCCTGACCCCTAGGTTGGGAACCATTGGACTAAACTAGTTAACTGTATATAAAGTAGTTAAAGTAGCTTCACCTCCAGCAGCTACAACAGCAACATGCTGCTAAACAATAACTAATAATAATTAATAATCTGATGATGCCAGAGAGGAAAAAGTCACAGACCAAACCAACATTTTACTGCAATACTTTATCAATTCATAATACAGCAACAAATTAACTTCATCAACTCATATACTTCTCTGTTTCACTGCGATACTTTTACTCCTCATGTATGGACAGACGGTCTTTATATCTACTAGTGTCTGCAGCAGCAGATGAGACCCGAGTCGCGGTTCTGAGCGGCTGCGCCTCCTCCATAATATATGGAGGAGTCCGGATCCGGCTGGAGCGGCTGGAGGAGACCGGAGAGGACAAAGGCTGCGCGCCGCGTCTGGATTTCAGTATCAACTTTGAAAGAGCCGTAACCCAAACCTGCCCTGCCCCGCACTGGCGGTTTCACGTCAGCTGAAAGGATGATGCGTGTTTTTCCACCTGCAATCTGTCTAATAATCACCGACAGCAGGTAGACGCGCCCTGGAGGACCTGCGGGTGCCGCTGCTGTATATAACGAGGAGCAGGGGAGGCCCGGGTAGGAGAAACTTTGCGTCCTGCGAAGGAGGAGAGAGGAGCAGGAGGAGCAGGAGGAGCAGCAGGAGCAGCAGGAGCAGCAGGAGCCACACCCGGTGATGCTGGTAGGTCTGACGGAAGCTTCGGGGTTTATTATCCGTTATGTAAAGTGTTTAGAGGAATAATTAGAGATGAGTTATTACGCGTCAATTCAGACTTTTGTATCGCAAGTAAACATTAACATTGCTGTTCTTTTCCTGCACGACTCTGACTCTGATTAAAAACTAATTTGATCAGCTTTAAAACACGGACTGAGTCAGAAAAAAAAAAATCATTATCAGCACAGCGCGCGTCCTGTGCGCAAAAGGCCCAGAGGAAGCTGTAGGCCCGCGGGATTCACGCAGCAGCAGCAGGAGGAGGAGGAGGAGGAGGAGGAGGAGGAAGGTCCGTGGATTACTATGCTGCTACTGGGTTAAGATGCTTACCAACTAATTACCTGTTCACGAGAAAATCCCCTGACATATACAGCCCGACAACAAGCAGGGAGCTGTGGGGACGAGCTGGAGCGATGCAGAAATGGAGATGGAGAGGAAAGTGACGGTGTGTGGATGAGAGGAGAAGATCTTTTTTTTTTTTAAAAAGTCAGGTCTCCTCCAGCAGCAGCAGCAGCAGGAGCAGCTTCCATCACACTTATTCTTATACTGAACATTTTTAATAGTTTTCTTCTCCTGGATTTGTGTAAACCTGCCTCAACAGAAACGTTTCTTCGTCTTTTTGTGACTTTGTGATATGCAGGATGTAGGATCACCTTTATAAGGTAAGAGTTTAAACCATCCACGGAGCAGGATCCTGGATAAGTGTTGGATAAACACACGTTTCAGACCTTGTTTCATTATAATGCGGATAACTTTAGTTGTTTATGACTTTCAGTCGAGTTCATAATGTATCAAAACTGTACTTTCCCTTTAAAATGACTTGTTAATACTTGGGACGAATCTAAATCTCTTTTATTTAGCAAACGTGATTAAACAAGGAGGAGTCCGCTACAGCACTGATTATAATAGGAAGTGATTAAGCGGACGATCTGAATATATTTTGTTCTTTCAGACGAAGAGTTTCACGTGCTCGATCAGATCCAGACATGCGTGGACTCATCGTCATCACAATGAGATTATGACTCAGTAGTAACAACAACTAGAAACACGGTGATTCTCTCTCTCTCTCTCTCTCTCTCTCTCTCTCTCTCTCTCTCTCTCTCTCTCTCTCTCTCAAGCTTTTTACTCTATTGATCTCTCCCGGAAACGGGAAGATGAGCTCTGCTTTGGGACCCATTTGGAGCATCTCAAAAATCACTTAGCGCATCATTCTCCACAGCCAGAATCAATCCGCTCTTCACCAGGATCAGGAGGCTCCTGCTCTCCACAAACATATGTTGGTTCAACAAGAAAAAAATAACCAAACTTCTAATGAAAATAGGTCCAACCAATGAAAACCATCAAGTTAGCGGAAGTCTAATATCCTCTACAACCAAAGGTGATTTTAATCATCACTTACTTAATACCTGAGCATAAATAAAACACATTACTTAAAAGGATTTTTAAGTGTTCGACACTTAAGTATTTTTAAGTAGTTTTTAACTGTTTCATTTTTTTTCTAAATTACAATAGCTTGAATTTTGAACTTTATTTTAAACGATTGTATTGTTATCATCAATACAATGATATTGTTAATGTTTCATTTATTCTGAATTTTTAAATCCTAATAAAGTAAAGGAATTCATGCAGACATTTAAGTTTAAATTGCAGAATATTAAGTTGATGTAATTACCAACATTATCACATCATCAACATTTTTTTTTTATCTGCCAATCCCACATTGTATTAACTGTGGTAGAAGCATCCCTCAATTACTTTTTAGAGTCTGGAGGCCAGAAATCTCCCCAAAAATACGAAAACCTGACAATTTAACGAAATGCTAGAAGTGATTATCCACGTCCCCGGAGCAGCAGATGACTTGATTTACTGCTCGTCTGCTGTGAAAGGAAAAACAGAGATGAAGTATTGACACTATTGATTCGGTTAACGACACCCAGATGTTAAAATCAGTCAGCAGAATTTTTTTTCCCTGGCAGACGTGTAGGTAGAAGCTGAGCGTGAAGCAGCAGCTTCTACCTGACGACACATCCATCTCCTCCTGTTCTGTGTATGGCACTGGTAGAATTCACTGTCTCAGCACACTCTCAGTGAATTACCATATGGCCATAAACAGAGAAGAGACTCAACCACTCTGGTCCTGATTCTGCATCAGCTTTAAACCACAGATCCTCTTCTTCTGCCCGTTTTGGCACTAGCACATTTTTGCTTTGTTTCTCATGAGTTTGAGCAATCATGTGTAGTGCCAATATGGGAAAAGGCAGACATTCGGCTGCGTGGGAT
This sequence comes from Lepturacanthus savala, assembly GCA_030544235.1. NCBI lineage: Eukaryota > Metazoa > Chordata > Actinopteri > Scombriformes > Trichiuridae > Lepturacanthus > Lepturacanthus savala. The sequence continues at coordinate 22,245,830 of CM060465.1, forward strand.
CCGAACCGGAGGACCGGTCCGGCTGCTGGTAAATAATTCGGTATCTGCTGTGTTCCATTATCTTGAGGGGGTGCAGGGAGGGAAGCAGAGGGACAGGCATGGAGGACGAGCGATGGATCCGATCGATTGCGCCGTCCCTCTCAGATATCATCGGTTGCCATGGCTCCGTCTCAGGGACGCCATCCCGTGAAACCCGAGCCTCCGCGCTCGCACGGATCTGGTGGGAGCGAACCAAGCACTCTCCCACAGTGTTTGGCAATGGTAGAACTCACTCTGGTGGGCTTGGAAGGATCCGGTGGTTCTAGACTTGCCAACAACTGGCCGAGAGCTTTGACCTGCCCTTCAACTACGGGGACTTATCATAGGAAGAGGATTACTTGTGACTTCACTTTACTTTGTCCTGCAGTGTAAGAGTGTGTCAGACAGGTCAAAGCTGTCATTTTATCCATCATGACCAGCCTGGGTGTCACTAAAGGTCACGTATGACAGGGTGAGACATGGATGTGTGTGACTGACTGCAGACAGAGCAGAGAGGGTCCACATGTCAACAGTCCACATCCCTCCCCGAGCCAGTTCACCAACCCAGAGCTTAATGCTAGACCTCAAAAACTGCATGTAGCAGCGTGTATCATTAGCATGTGACAGCATGTAGCAGCGTGCAGCATGTTGCAGCATGCAGCATGAAGCATTAGCATGTAGCAGCATGCGGCGTTAGCATGTTGCAGCATGCAGCATGTAGCATTAGCATGCAGCAGCATGTGTCAGTATGAAGCAGCTTGTAGCATGCAGCAGCAGCTCAGCTTATAGTGAAACCTGATTATATGTCATGAAAGGTTGAAATGTTCAATCAGTACAGAGATTTGCCGCAAAACCCATTAAAACACATGTCGCTGCATCATGGTCAACTTATGTTTGTATTAGCGTCTCTCAAACCCTCTAATTTATTATATATATATTTATATATTTCACTTCTAAGGCTTTAAGTGTGATAGTGAAGCAGATAAAATAAGATTGATGTTTTTTGGTCTGATTTTGGCTAATGTAAAGTTATAATTTCAGGAACTTTAAAGGTGGAATAAAGAAATTTAGCAAGAGAGAAGCAGCCTGTTAGTGAGAATATGAGGACATAAACTAAGCAGCAGGTAGGACAGATGGAGGCTGAAGCTGATGTGGAAGAACGTTTCAGTGCCACTGACAGCTACTTGATGCTCGCCGATTCAAAAACCCTTAACTTCCATCTACAAATTCTTTCTGGTCTCAATATATGAATTCAGATGCTCTAAGAAGTGAGCTGGTGGTCACTTTGTGAATTATTGTTCCAATCATCAGATCGGAACACATAGTAGCTTTGATGTCTGCTGTGTGGGTGTTGATTGACAGCTGTGATTGACAGTTTGAACCCAGTTAAACTAAAGTCGGGTTCATTTTTTCCAGTAAGGTAACGTTCAGTTTGGACGGAGGAAACCGGCTCCAACTGAACCAGTCAGTGACGTCACATCTTACTATAGTTTCAAACTATATACAAGTTCTCCCAAGAATCTGTTTTCTACATGTTTATCAGACACCAAGGATACAATGTGTTTGGTGAGAATAGTTCAAAAGTTTGGGGTCACTTAGAAATGTTCTTGCTTTTGAAAGAGAGGCACTGCCTTTTCAATGAAGTTGACTTTAAACTAATCAAAAACACACTCTATACATTGCTAATGTGGTAAATGACTATTCTATCTGCAAATGTCTGGGTTTTGGTGCAATATCTACATAGGTGTATAGAGGCCCATTTCCAGCAATTATCACTCCAGTGTTCTAATGGTACAATGTTTGCTCAGAAGCGTCAGAAGGCTAATGGATCATTAGAAAACCATTGTGCAATCATGTTAGCACAGATGAAAACAGTTCAGCTGGTTCGAGCTGAGGTCAATTCTGACCTCGTCAATGTCTTGACTATACTTTCTATTTATTTTACAACTCATGGTGATAAATAAAAGTGTGACTTTTCATGGAAAATGCAAAATTGTCCGGGTGACCCCAAACTTTGGAACGGTAGTGTGCGTTCATCATGTTTCGATATGTGAGAGTCGATTACGGCGGCTGCAGAGGATGTGAGGTTAAGTGGTGTCGGCCAAAGCAGAGGAAGGAGGGCGGCGACACGCTGACAGCTGGTACAAGTGATTAGACCAAGGAGTGATGGGGGGAAGCATCAAAGCTCTTTAGGAAGAATCTAAAGACACACACACACACACACACACACACACACACGCACACACCGAAGCAACTTCCTGGTTGCTAAAACTGCCTTTAGTGAGCACAGAGAAGCAGCAGCATCCAGGCTGTATGGCCATCTGTCATTCTCAGATTCTCAGATTCATCACCGACCAGTGGATTATCAGCAGCTCTGCCCCAGGAGGTTACACACACGTAATTAGATACTGCATTGTTAAAAATGTTGAATGTTGAAAAAAATCATGATCAAATGTTCAATATAAATTACATTCAATTACTTACTTTTATATAAATCTAAATATCTTCCTTATTAATCTGTGTCGAATGTAATAAAATTCTTTTCTATCAATGAAATAATACAAATATACATTTTCACACATTTAAGAAAGAGACATTCTCGTTTAATAAAAGGAATAAAGATATACACATTTAATCACAAGGGTTATTTTTAACTACAATAGACATTTACAGTGTATTTTTGAAAGCCGATAATACAGGAGAATAAGTGGTGTCATACTATTATTGAAAGTTAATTATTAATCTCCTCATTAATCTTTCACACTAATGACTGTTTAACTGTTTTTGCCTCAACTGTTCCTCTGTGTTGTTACTTGTCTTTTGTAATAAAGATATTTGATACTAAATGAAATGCATTCATTGAGTCTGTTGGAGATGAGATGAACAGGTTAAAGTCTTCAGAAGGTGATAACGTTTTACTGGTGTGTTTAAGAATCAAGGAAAAAAACGTGCGAGCAAATTGTCAGAATCAGAGAAGGAAGGAGGAAGAAGGTACAGAGTGTTAGTGACACACACACTTTACAGTTCAATAAGGATCTCTCTCTCTCTCACACACACACACACACACGCACGCACGCACACACGCACGCACGCACGCACGCACGCACGCACGCACGCACGCACGCACGCACGCACGCACACACACACACACACACACACACACACACACAGGGAGACTGGATTATAGTAATCCAGGAACTGGGGGGTATTTTTAGGACTTCATGATCAGAGACTATTGAACAAAACAGATAATGATTGTCGTCATTATTGTTGACCGACGGCTGTTAATTACATCAAAAAATAATCAGATAATCATGCAATAAATAAATATATATATATAATATAATAAAAGATAAATCATCTTCTTCTTTACTCAGTTAATAATTACCTACAGTATGTGGTGCTTTTAACAGAGCCATAATAATGAAATGTAAATGTTGGCTAACCCTAACCCTTTATATAGTGTACTATTATAATATGTACTATTATAAACGTGTCCCATCATAATTAGTCTGTATGTATTTATTTATCCCTCGTCAGTCATTAATATGATTTAATTAATATGAAATATGATTTCAGACAGCAGAATTCTTTAGGGTTTACTGATTTATTTATGCATATTTATTGTATTAATTTAATTTGACAGGGACATTGTGTATTAATAATGGCATATTATGCCAGATTTAGCCATAATAATAATAATTAATTGTAACATAATTATAATAAAGCGTATGAGTAAAATCCATTCAAATTACAACATAAATCAACATAAATGCACCTACAGACAAAAGCAACATGACACAGAGAAGAAAAAACATGACAACAATCAACCAAACAACACGATTCTCTACATTGACACAAGTTCCATTACTAACAAATCAAATCTCACAGATCTCAGATTTAATTCATCAAGCCTCTTAATTCCATTTTATACCACTTTTCTAATATTGTAATTTAAAGAAAAGAAGCTTTTGAATATTTCATGAACATTTCTGTTGTGTATGGCTATATTTTTTGTTCATATATATCATCTCATTGTCTCCATCTGTGTATTTAGTTTTTTTTTATCTCAGTCCTCTACTGTGATGTGTGTTTGATCATCATTAGAGGCCACTGCTGAAAAAACTGCTACCAGGATAAACCAAACACTTACTGGGATATTTAATGCTCAGAAAATGACTAATCAAACAAAAAAAGCTGAGCGCTCTGACGCCCCCTAGTGGGAAAAAACACTATCTGCACAAATTACAGCTTTCTATGAACTTTTACTTATACCTGCAGATGAAAAATGAACTAATGAACGTTTCTCTACGGTTTCCTTTCTGCTGTCGACAGAAATAAATCAGTCTTTGCAGATCAGAGTGCGAGCACAGATTTTCATGTTTTAATGGTTCTGTGAGAGAAATGATGAGACAGAAATATAAAAGCTTTGAGGAAAAGAGAAACTGAGCCTTTATTAAAATGTAGAACATGCCATAACCACAATTTTATTTATAGAGCATTAACTCAATGGGAACATTAAACATTTTAGTTGGAATTTATTTGACTGTTGAACAGTTCAGATGCACATTTTGAACTATCTATAATCATAAAGGCTGCAAAAAGACAGTCAGGAGCCTCAGATTAATATTAAGATCAGAGTAATTCAGGTGACCTAGTGTCTCTCCCCTTAATTAAATGCAGGATTGGATGCACATCTTGATTTTAATTTGCAAACATTATTTGATAAGTTGTGTTGTAATAATGGTGCTAATTACATCAACTTAGAAGCTTAAAACTATTGAAGTCGTCAACTTGAAAACTTGTGTCTATAATTATTGCAATTAAGCACATAACACTTCCTTAACAAATCCTTTTAAATAAGAAGAAAAATCTTAATTATATGAGTAATCTTAACTTAAAAACTTGTTTATGATATAAGTTATTATATAAAAGATAATCGAAACACATTTGATTGTAGAGGAAAACTCATTGATGTTCATTAATGGAACATGACTTCATTAGAGGTTTAAAAAACATTGATGCAAATAGTTGTATTGATAAATTTTATTGAAACAAATCATTTATTTTTTGATTGTGTCGTTAAAAGAGTGAATTGGATTAAGGACATGAGTGTTGATATTATTCCAACTACAGGAGGAATTCTGCAGGAAGAGCATCTGTCTGTGTCTCCACTTCCTGTCCGCACGGTCAGTACCTATTTGAAAATGATTTTTGTTAGATACAAGAAATATATATGTGTGTGTATGTGTGTGTTTGTTAGGTGTGTTTCCTGTGTGTGTGATCCAGCGTATTCACCTGTAGTAGTTGGCTTTGAACGGCCCGTGTTTGCTGACACCGAGGTACTTGGCCTGTTCGTCAGTCAGCTCTGTGAGGTGAGCGTCAAACACAGGCAGGTGCAGACTGGCCACGTACTCATCTGAAAAAGTATGAAATTATTACATTTTAAATCTGTTTTCATACTATTTGAACAAGGACTATGATAATAACGATTACTCTAATTTGTACTGCAGAGACGTCCTGCCTACATGTAAGAAAATATCTTTGTGTGGTACGGATCACCCAAAATCACACCTTCTATATGAAATTGATCAATTCTTCTAAGATCACATCATAATAATCACAATATGTTATTTCTAAATCATCGACCCTACAGCAAACATCCCCGAGGAACAGTGTTTTATGTATATGTATCATCACGGATATAAGTTGAGGACTTGCCCATTTTCTTCGGCAGCAGGTAGACGTCCTGTTTGTATCGTCCCTCTGGAGCGTTGTACAGCTCTATGAGAGCCAGCGCCTGAAACAAAAGGCGAAAATCACAAAGTTGAAACCTCTTACGCTGAAACATTTGGAAAATAGTCTCTGCTGTGGATCAGACAAAACACGTTTCCGCACCTGAGTCGTGGCAGTGACGGAGAGGACAAACGAGGGCACAGTGGAGCAGCTCAGATTCAGCAAACGGCCCTGAGAGGAAAGACAACAGATGTCATCATGAGCTGATAATGATTCATAATATAGAGCAACACAGTCCTGAAGTTCCTCTCTAGTTTTACAGCTGTCAACGCAGCCAATGAAAAGCTTTATACTTTAATGTTTCAGGTAAATCTGTTCCTGCTACTCATCCACATTCAGAGCTTCGTTTTGGACCAGATATGTGAAGATGGAACAAAACAACACTGGAGTCAGATCAGTGCCATAATGAATGAATGCACACAGAAAGATCCAAAAATGTATGTAAATATTTGTCGATGCACAGAATATTTAGCGTTGGATATAAATCCACATTCATAATAAACTTATTTCTGATGCAAACATTACCTGCATTTGTTTGCAATTATAAACATGAATATTTTTGTGCATTGAAAATTATTTTTTGGGAGATTTGCTTTCACTTTAAATGACCGGGTATCAGCACGAATACCTGAGGCGCATCTGCTCATAATATACATGCTATATGCTTGTAATCAAGTTGTTTGTGTATGTAACAAACAGGACAGTTCATTAACTCACTATGGGGCCAAGCTTTACCTTAAATGAGTTTTTAGTCATTAACGTTAATAAATAATAATAACAGTATCATCACCTCAGCTAGAAGGACTATTCTCCTGCCATCAGGCCATATAATGTGGTCCACCTGAGGCCTCACATGCTCCCACCTCAGCTCTGCAGTCCGCAGACTTGCCTGAGAAACAAAGAGTCAATATTTCACACAAACAAGTCCTGCACACACACACACACACACACACACACACACACACACACACACACACACACACACACACACACACACACACACACACACACACGCACACACACACACACACACCAGATCGATCTCCGTGTTGGAGTGTCCCATGTTACAGACGATGCAGCCATTCTTCATTCTGTCCAGATGTTCCCTCCCCACCACGTTCTTATTGCCTGCAGATGGAACCGAGATTAAGCAAGACATCAGTATTGTATTGTATAAACCGATCGGTATCAATAATAGCAGTTTTATAGTTTGACTCGTTAGCGGAGAGCGGATACCTGTGCAGGTGATGACGATGTCTACCTGTCTGATCACTTCGCTCAGTTTGAGCACTCTGAAGCCGTCCATGCTGAAAGGAACAGAAGAGGAGTAGACGATGAGTCATGTGCCGGTGAACCATAAATCTTGACCCATGACCTATGACCCCCAGACTCCACATGTCTGTTCATACCCGGCCTGAAGGGCACAGATTGGATCCACTTCTGTGACGTACACAACAGAGCCCAGTGCTTTCAGGGCAGCACAGCACCCTTTGCCGACCTGCAATACAACACAGATGGACTGACTAATTGACTATAATTAAAATGACTCTGCAAGTTACAAAAGTGTAAAGCTATATAATAGTATCCTATACATAATTATTTTTAATTATGTTTAATCATACAATATGTAAACATCCCTCACTCTTCTGGGTCGACTAAACAGCATTCGACATTCCTTTAATTGTGCAATAAAGCTTTAATCAGCTTTAAAGAAAAGAGCTTTTTACAAATTTTAGTATATATAGTACACTAGATTATTCATTGAGGGCCAAGGACGACATATCAAAACTTTTATGAGGTATCTCTGAAATGCTGTTGAGAAGAAACTGTAAATAAGTAAAGTAGAAGTACCTCAAAACTGTACTGAAGTATTTTATTTGAGTAGATGTACTTTTTTACTTCCCACCATTGTATTGTCATGTGTGTTCATTCTTATGCTGCTGTTACAGCCTTGACTCTCCTGGGAAGATTTTCCTGCAGTTTTGGACACAGGCTGCAGGAATTTGATCATTACTGAGGTTTGACAATAATTGCAGTTGGCTTTAACATCATCGTAAACAGATGTGGGTAATATCACAATACTATGCGCTTGATTATGATGTTATCACAATACCTCTATATATAATGCAATAATCCATATATATTATAAGAGATTTGATCTATGATCAACTCAAAATCTGTGGCTAGAGAAGAAAAAAAAACCTTAAAAGTAAAAGAAAAACAGAAATTATGTATTTATTTATTTATTGCACTGAGGGACAAGTTTCACTCCCAGATGAAGACCTGTGTAATATGTCATACCCTTCTCTATCAGAAAAAACAACAACAACACACAATTATGTTTAGATATCCTAGATATCGCTAGAGGAAATATTGTGATTGCAATATGGATTTTTTTTGTCCCACCCCTAATCAGAAAGGTTTTTAAGTTTGAGGTCAGTCAGGTTCTTCCTCATCAAAATCATTTCTTCATCGGCCTGGCTATGTTGCCGGGGGTTACCTTCAACAGGAATTCTTCTTTAAACTACTTCCATGAAGTTGGAAGTCAACCATTTCAAACAGAGAGACCACAGAAGTGTGAAATCAGAGCTGTTTTCTACCTTTGCAGAGCACTTTTAAACGTTATTTTATACCAACCTCCCCATATCCGCACACCGCCGCCTGTTTTCCTCCAAACATGATGTCAGTGGTTCGCTTCAGCCTGAAAGTACAGTTCAACATTGAGTTTATTGCTCCTCCACTGTTTCTACCCGTCCACTGTCACAACATGTTTATCATTACCCATCCAGGATGGACTCCTTGCAGCAGTACAGGTTGTCAAACTTCTGCTTGGTCACCGAGTCGTTAACGTTCATCGCAGGAACACACAGCCGACCTGCTTTTGACAGCTGGTACAACCTGAAACACACGTGGAGGCGTGTGATGGCGTCTGGACTCTGTGACCCAGTGGAAGATGATTCCATCTTTGTGTGAAACTAACCGATAAACCCCCGTGACACTTTCTTCCACGATGCCTTTGATCCTCTTGAACTGACTCGGGTACTTCTTGTAGATCCAGTGGGTCAGGTCGCCGCCGTCATCCAGAATCTCACAAGAGTAAAAAAAATATATATATATCACCATGGCAACAACACTGAACTAGGGAAAATGAATGATCTCAACAGATAAAGAGTGAGAAGTTTAAAGATACCATATTGGGCTGCCAGTTATCCGCTCGGACACATTTGTCGATACACCACCAGAAGTCGTCCTCTGACTCGCCCCTCCACGCAAACACAGAGGTTCCTGAGAGACGAACGAGGGATAGGGAGCAGTTGATGATCTGAAATAAAAGTCACAAGGTATAGAGAAGAAAGAAGAGCGAGGTGGCGGAGCGTTAATGTCACCTCCTTCAGCCAGAGCGGCAGCCACAGCGTTCTGAGTGGAGAAGATGTTGCAGGCCGCCCAGCGACACCGAGCCCCCAACACACACAGAGTCTCGATCAGCACCTGCAGAGACCAACAACATGGGCTGTGATCCAAATGGGCCTTTTTGGGCTTTGTGTTTTATACCTGGCATAAACAATCAGAGGCAGCGATTCTGCACAAAGAAGAGGCATTTAAAGGGATAACACGCTATATTTGGGCTTGAGCTTGGATAAAAGACATATATATATATATATATATATATATATATATATATATATATATATATATATATATACTGTATATATATATATATATATATATATATATATATATATATATATATACTGTATATATATATATATATATATATATATATATATAGATATATAGATATATAGATAACATATATATATAACAAATAAGTGAACATGCAATGATCAATAACTCTCTATTAGTTTGTTCAAGATTCAGGAGTTTACTGTCACTGCACTTGTAAGGACACATGAAATTCTTAGGCTTCGAGGCTCCATGACCAACATTACAAACAAAATACAAATTCAATAAAATAACTATTAAATAAATAATGCTATAAGACGCAAAACAATAAAGAATAAAAGGGTAAAAGCAGTAAGACGCATGTGCATATGTGTGTGTGTTGAACTGACCGCTGTCTGTGCAGTGATGTGTGTGCAGCCCACCACTTTGGCTCCAGTCAGAGGTTTCTCGCCTCCTGCTCTTTTCCTCAGGACCATCAGTGCTGGCATCTCTACATATCACAGATGGATGAGGACGGATATCGTGAGTGCGAATTATTACGGCTCAATAGACTCTGTTAACAACGGCCATATTGGCATCATATAATGGGTAAAGGCGATCCTACACTTCTGCTTTTGCTCGGGTTGAAATAAAAAAAAGATATATTTATTTAAAAGTGTTTGCAATTGTCATCAAAAACATATATGGATCAAATATTTTTGTGTCATTTATGTATAAATCCTTGCAGATCCTTCTGTTTATGTTCATTCATTCATTATGAGTCTTTTTTTTGATGGTTGCTATCAAAATCATCTTCTTTTTGTTGTATTTCGTGAAGGACATGGTTTGAAGTGACTTTGTGCTCACCTTGCTCTGCGATGCTGATTTCTCTGCGTCCGAACTCGGCCTGTTTGATGTCTTTGATGCAGAAGTCGTGGAAGCCCTTGGACGTCCTGTGCTGCTTGTCCCTGGGGGACGTCTCATCCTCGGAGCTGTCACTGTACACTGCAGCACACAAGGCGAGGCTTCATGTATGAATATATGATCAGCTAATATGATATAGCGTCCGAAAGCAAACATGGTGTAAGTACAACGGGGTGATACGGACATGTGATCTATGGGATTGAATGTCATGAATCGGCGTAATTGTTGTTTCTAATGCAGCTAAGTGACGCTTTCCTCTGAGCCTTTGAAGTCTGAATAAACTCCGGCAGTGATTGACACGTTTGAGAAAGATTAGGAGCCCGATTAGGAGCAAATCAAGGAGACTTAATTCTTCACAAGACTTTTTTTTCCCCTTTTAATGAAGGTTCAGCTGAAGCAGAAAACAAACGAGACTAATCCTCCTCCAGACCTACAGAGAGCTGGATCTGGATCCATTCATATTATTATTATACTGCATAAAACATGTGACTGAGAGAGAGAGAGACACAGAGAGGGTGTGTGTTTGTATGTATGCATGTGTTTTTGCGTGAGAAAGAGAGTGTTTTTAAGTGTGTGTGTGAGAGAGAGTGTGTGTATGTGTGTGTCTTCATACCTGAGCTGAAGCTGTCTGTAGAGGACTGTGAGATGGAGCGGGACATCGAGCGGTGACCGGTCTTGATGGGACGTTTGTTGAATTCTTGTTTCTCGGTGAACTGTATTTGCTGAGGAGCAAAACAACAAATAAAAAGAGACAAACATATAAAACAGAGATATTAAAAAAAAAGTAACAGGTTTAAAGTGTCAGCTGTTATCCTGCTGCAGGTTTCCAGTGCAGGAACGAATCAACGTTCCACGTCTCCCTGCTGTCAACTGTCTATATCTCACCATCCAGCGTGGCTGTTTGAAAGCCGAGCTGCTGCTGCAGGAATCTTCCATGGCTGCTGCTCTCTGCTCTCTGCTCTCTGCGTCTGCTGCCTGATTCTGAGCTTCCAGTCCCCCCCCCCCCCCCCCCCCCCGTTATTAATGCGGGGTTGATTCCCTCCTACTATGATTCTATTTGGCTATTGTCTTTGTTCACTGTTGCTTAGTTTAGTGCTATATGATATTGTATGTGTGCTCATGCTGCTGAAAAAAACAAGACAAACTACAGAAAACACTGGCTCAACTTAAAAAAAATGAAGGTAACAACTTTCATGGATCTTCTGAAGTAAATTAAACTACCGATATTAAGTGAAGTTGTACTAACGCAATTATTTCAGTAGCTGACATTATTTATTTTGTTCTCTACAAGTTAAACAAAAAATGATATAAAAGCTATTGAAATGTCAAATCACTTTATTTAAGCTGTTCTAACATCTTTATCTTCAGTTTTTTAAGTATTAATAAATTAAAAAAAAATAAAGATAATTTGTATGGGCATTTAAATAGAATAGTAGTACAATAAAAAATTAAAATAGCCTAAATTAAGTAGTTTGACCACTTAAAATCACGACTATGACTTTTGAATCATTTCAATTCAACAAGCTTTTAGAAGTCATTATCTTCACTTCCTCGTTTTATCCTATTTAACATTTGTTTAAACGGACAGCATGAATTCTTGAGTTACAGATGAACTTGTGTCTCGTAAGGTCACCGTGACCTTTGACCACTAAATTCTAATCAGTTCATCCTTGAGTCTAAGTTTGTACCAAATTTGAAAAAAATCCCTTATTCCCCATATAATTTAGCTCTATGGGGTATGTGTGTGTGCGTACAGTTGGCAGATTTTATGTGTAAATATACACAGCAACTTATTATAGTTGTTTATTTTCTTATTTTATTTAGTTTTCTTTAACCTTATTTTATTAAGTTTAGTTAAATGTGTGTTATATATTTGGTGGTCAAAGGTCAAGGTCACTCTGACCTCACAAAACACATTTTGTCAGTAACTCGAGAATACATGTGTGTATGATATGTGTATACAGGTTTAATTATCTTATTTATTTATTCAATGGGCTTTTTGATATTTATTTGTCCTACTTCCCTTATTATTTTCTTCTTTTTATTGTTTGTCTAGACCTGTGAATACATAAGATAACCCTGTTGGATCTGTGACGAAAATAATAAAAATTGAAAATGTAATTACTGAGATACTAGACGTATGGTTAACATGATAAAACCACTGAGTGTTCTGAGCTGAGTCAATGGATCATTACAATGTTCCTGCAGCTTTATTACTTGGTTATACAACTATACACAGAATGTGTACGTGAAAGTCCTCAAAGTTGATGTTGTTTAACGTCACCGTTACATCATCTTTTTAATTTTTAACAGAAGTCCTGCATTACAGAATCAAAGGGTTAGAGTTTAAAAGATGCAGTCATTCATCTGTCAGAGAGGATCTCATGCAAGTGTTCCAACTTTTTAGAAACACTAAATAATCAACACCAACATAACCCTGTGACCCTAGTGAGGAATAGGTATAGAAAATGACTGACTGAAACACTAAATCTCTGGAGGGTCTCTTTAAGGACAGGCATGTAAAAGTTTCACTATTTGTTGCACTGTGACCTGTACAGAAGGTCATCATAGGACCTTTGTCAGTTTAAAATAAGGTCCGACTGTGAGTCAGTTCAGGTGAAAGAAAATTACATATCACAGTGATATTCTACAGCAGCAATTTCTTTACAGCATAAAGCTCCTCCTCATGTTACTTCCCAGCACTTTAGTTGCAATTTAAAGCTGTTTTTTGTGCCATTTTATTGAAATAATCTTTCAAAAACCACATGCTAAGATGTTAGCAGGTTTAGCTGCTACTTGACTCCTCACGCTAACACAGGTCTTACTCCAAGACTCGTTCACAGACCCTCAGGAAATCCCAGCACTATCACTAACAGAACATAATCTGGGCCTAAACTCATTTATTTATAAACACATATAACAGTAACATGCCCAGGTCATTATATACAGGAAAAAGTAAGGACTCATCATAAATCCAGTTTTACTTGGCCTATTAACACAATTTCAAAACTGATATGTAGGTTGGCATCAACACATTAAACATTAATTGTAGCGTTTCTCTTACAGTAACTATATTTGCATGTTTCTCTGTATTTCAATGTATGTCCAAGTCTTACAATTTGTCTATTAAGATTATGTAACAGTCCAACACACCTGCATTTGGCCAAACATAAAAAAAACAACTTCAGTTTTTCCATTAGGAATACATACTTCCTATAGGCACTTAAAATGTTTGCATTTACTGTAACATAGATTTATTATGTTAAGTAAGAAGAGTTGAATTCAAATGATTCAGGGTTACAAAGTTCAGTGCTAGTGATATGAAATCATAAAATCTGGATGATGAGGGACCTGCTTCCACTATGAACAATTTGTGAATGAAAAATGACTTCACATGCACTAAACTGTAAAATCCAACTTTAAATATTTCAGAAATAATTTGTGAATCAATCTGGTTAAAATCAGGAAATAAAATCATATGATGACATATTACATTTCTTTCCTGCGGATCGTTTCTAATACTGTATAAGGCTATATAAGGCTCCATATTCAAGTCTGATGGTTTTAATGTGAGTCATTACTGATGCATAAGTGAAGTGAAGGGAGAAAACTAAGCCCTAACTTCCTCGTTAAGACCAATTAAACCTGAGATGCTCATGAACGTTTGCAGCAAGAATCTGCAGGAGGTTTCTATGCACTTACACACAAAAGTGATCCTGTTTGGCTAAAGGTTTAAGATGCTGACAGGTAAGAAGTCTGGTCCAAGGCCTTCGTTGCATTTCACTGCAAAGTGCTTGCAAAGTATATCAAAAGTTGTTCTCTTTGACACTTTTGTCTAAGTTTAGATTTTTGTTTAAAAATTGGATCATTTGAACATTTATTGAAATTAAATCATGTGAGAAGATTTTAGGAAAAAATCTCTATTTGGTGGAGTTGTTAATCATAGGCATGTGAAATGTGAGTTGACTACACTGCTGTTAGTAAGACGTCAAAGACTCAAAGGTTGAAATCGCTGGTTTCATCTTTAATTATTGGAGTTTGGATTTTAAATGTGTATAATATTACTGAGTAAAATCTGCATCTGAAAAGGAACTGCAGATAAATGTACGTGGAGGGTTACAAGATTACAATTATTATTACAAGATCTGAAACATGTAGTGAAGTATAAAGTAGCATCACATGGAAATATTCAGGTACAAGTATCTCAAAATTGTATTTCAGTATTTGACATAAGCTACTTTACACCACTGGTAAAATATAAAATGATCCATCCCATGATTGAGAAAATAAATAAGTAAACCCTGCCATTGTAAGAGGCTTAAGAAAAGTCTAAACAGGTTTCAGAACTGGCTCCTGTTCAAAGAAAGACAAAGATCTTTTATTCTCATTAATGATTTTTCATGGGAGCAGCTGCTTAATCTTTAACACAAAACAAAATTAAGCTGTGACGGCAGCGGTGTGGAAGTTAACTTAAAGGTCACAAAAGTATCTCATAAATCCAGTTAGAATTCAAGCCGGCAGCCACGAAAGTGTCATTAAAGCCAATAATTACTTGATAAAGCATATTAAAGTGTCTGTTAGTCTTTAAATGTCGTCTTGAGAAACCACTCAAGTTCAGGTGAGAGGAAATCTGATTATGTATTAATTTTGTATTTTCTTCTTGTGCATTTGAGTCAATCAAGCACAAAATCCAAAGCAATTCACAGTTATGCAGGTATAAAATAGGGCTGGGTGATTTGGACTAAAAATAACAAATTTCTACTACTGTAAAAATGTAAAATGTTGTAGAATTAAACTATCTTTAAATGTACAAAAATGTATTTATTTACTTGATTTACTGAGGGAATCCTATTTATTTATTCATTGTCTTGTTTAGTTGTTTTTTCTGAGGTTGTATCATTATATTGTTGTGTGTTGCATATATTATTTCCCTGTACTACAGTAAATAAAAAATACAACATATTTAACTATTATAATTCCTAGCCCTAGCGACATGAAGAGAAGAAGCAGTGATACCTTGATGCAGACGGACTGCACTGCCTCCTGGTCCTTGGTTTTACTTATGGCCACTAGACTGTAAGCTTTCTTCATGCTGGCAGAATATCTCACAGCTGCCGAATCACACTGAGACCTGAGCTGCTGCTGTCAGACTGATCGCACACTGATCGCAGAGTTCACACAAGTGACTTACGCCACGCCCCCACCCGGCAGGTGGACAGGTGACAGGGGCAGAGAGGTCATAGGGGACAGAGGGGAGAACTGTGAAAAGTTAAAGACGAGCAGAACAGGAGTCCTAAAGGAGAAGCTCAGGCTGGAGGCAACATGAATCTGAGTACATTCAGCACTCTGCTCTCAGGGTAATGCATTAAATAGACAGCAGAGAGACGTACACACACACACACACACACACACACACACACACACACACACACACACACACACACACACACACACACACACTGCCTATACATTCATGAGAGAAGAGGGCAGCAGCTACGCGACAGAAGAGGCAGCCAAGTGAAAAAACACAAGCCTTCAGTTGCATTCAGGGACACAGAAGGCAGCTTAGGTTTCTTCAAGTAAACGGGACAATAGAGCAGGACCTACAGTACCGGTCTTTGTTTTCTGTCTCTAAATGACTAAAGCAGCTCTGCAGGGTCACCAGAAGTCTCTTAAAGGGGCATTCAGCTGATTTTAACCAGTTTAGCTGGCATGGAAAGTATAGCGCTCAGCCTGTGAAAAAGCCTGAGATGCTGGAGGGAGGATTGTATATGTTAGGAAGTCAGACTTTTAGTTTGAAAGAGGACATTTACTCAGCAGGGAAGGTCAAAGGAAAGACATTCAGGTGATAATATACAGTGTTTCTGAAGATTGACCTGCACCAAGAGTTAAATATATTGTCTAGAGAAAGTCTATTTTTTTTTTTGTTTTATCTATCTTTAAGTCGCCTGATTTTATGGAGTTAAATCTGCTCAATATTTTCAGGAGGACAAAACGAGCACAATAAGTCTGTGCTGGTCAAACATTCATAGACGCTCCCGGCACGTTGCAGCTACAATCATTAACCGTCTGAGTAAATGGCCCCTACAGAGAGGGCACATTCTATATATCATAGATTATAGTCATTATTCACAAGTAGAGTGTATGAATCTATAATTTATGAAAGACAAATGAATGTTTCCTTGATTCAACCTGGACAAAAAACATGAAAAATTTAAAAACTAGTGAAGAAAAGACTTGTGTCTATAATTCTGGTAATTATGTATAACACTTTTTCAAAAATCCTTTTAAATAATGTGGAAAATTAGTTAGAAAACTGAAATTTTGCAACTTAAAATCACCTTTGATCCTAAAGGAAAATCTAACTCAGTGTAGTTCATTGGTTGAATATAATTTCATTAGAAGTTGTCATAACTCAAAAATATTATATTAATGTTATATTAATGATTGCCATCACATTTGCGATATATATAATATATATATATATATATATATATATATATATATATATATATATATATATATATATATATATATATATATATATATATATATAGTTTATAAGTGGTTAATATATTGATATACAACACAGTACAGAAGGAGTTGCCATCTGTAAGACATAATCCTCAATGTTACAAAAAATAAAGGCTTGAAATATTTGATTCTATGTGCAGTCAATCTATATAATATATGAGTACTGACTGACAAAAAATATTGAACTTTTTCATAATATATTCAAAATTTTTGAAATTCAACTGTACGTATATAGGCAGCATGAAAAGGAGACTGCAAAGAAGCAGAAAGAGTGTTTTAGTTTGGAATCATAGACATAAAGTCATTTGTGAATATTCATCATTCACCAACAAACTCAGTCAAAGTCAGAAGAGCCTGCAGGTCCTTTTTATCAGACAATGGAATAAGAGGTGTGGAATAAATTAGTTTCTTTCACTTGGCAGAAGGAGGTCATATCATATTTTTTAGATGCAAATCACCCGTAAACACTAACAAACAAGAAGAAGAATTCAGGAACTCACCATGTCGGTCTTCAGAGCTTCAGGAACCATCTCTCCTCTCCCCTCGGCCTCCTCTTTGTTAAGACTCATAGTCGCCTGCCTGCTCTCCGCGGCCTTCAGCATCTGCAGCAGGTTGGGGCTGCTCTTCACCTCCTGATCTCTGCCGCTCTCCTCCTGCTCGGCCTCCTCGTCCCGCTCCGTGTGAGGCTCAGGGTACACGTCAGGTAGACTCAGGTCCTCCCAGGAGCCTCTGGCCTGCTGCTTCTCCTCCGCCATGATTCCGCTGGCAAGCTGCTGCAGAAGTGACGCTGCTCAGCGTCCACCTGCCCACATACATCAGATATTTACTCTAAACAGCAGAAGGTAGTTAATCACAGAATAAAGTGACATATTAACAGCCCGGCAGACAACGTAAGACATGCTCCTCTGACTTTCAGTTTTCTTCTTCTAATTGAAGCATCTTTTTTTTTTTGTTTAGTTGTCAACTTGATAAATTGTGTCCATAATTATGGTAATTAATACATATCACTTAAAATAATCCTTTTAAATTATGCGTAATTATGATGGAAAAACTCAACTTATAAATATGTGTTTATGCTCAATTATTAAATGCAGCTTTTTGATTGTAGGGGGAAATCTAAATTCTACGAATTTAATGATTGTCACTGCTGAAGATGATTTCATTAAAATTCACTCCAAAAAGATTAAATCAGAGTCCATATCAGCTCTTGTGTTGATACTATAAAGAAGTTTTATACTCAGACGTGCCGCCTGCAGCCGTTGGGACTGGCAGAGCTGCTTCTTTGTTTGTTTTGGCCTTGACGACGTTGGCTCAACACAGCAAAGTTTCTGTATATTAAAAACATTAACGCTGAGGCTCAGTGTTTACAATAAACTCACCAGCATCACCAGAGGCTCGTGGAGCGGCCGCCCCTCCTGTCTGACAGATGAGAGAGTGTGCAGTGTTGAAGCGTTATCAGCTTCACCGGTGGAGGAAACTCTGGAAACAATTCTTATTGTTTCATGCTGAGTTTACAGAAGTCAGAGAAGGTGAATATCTGACAGCTTTGCAGCTGCAGAAACATGCAGATTATGACAGATAATTACTGTCATTTTATTTACAGTAGGGCTGCAGCTACTATTGTGATAGTCGATTATTCTATTGATTAATGAAATAATCGATTAGTTCTTTTCATAAAATAAGCAAAAAATGTTGATCACTGTTTTCTAAAGCTGAAGATTCAACCTAAATTGTAGTTTTTTTGTCCAAACCAACAGTTCACAACCCAAAGATCATTATAGAATATAGAAAATAGAATATAATCAGATTTAAGAAGTCGGACCCAGACATTTTATTTTTTAGAAATGACTCAAATCGATTATTAAAACAGTTGATGGCAACTAATAAATTAATTGTTGCAACTCTACTTTACCACATTGCAAAAAACTAAATAATGGAACTATCCACACAATTCTGAAAAGTTTAAACTAATGGATCGATGACATGGCTTCAAACTGCTAAACTCCGCACACAATCTTCTTTTTCCTTACTGTTTGTAAAATTTCATTATACTCAAAATCATCCAAAAATCATATTTTTGCAAAATTTTAAACATTAGTTGCAGTAAATGAAGTTGTTGAGTAAGTGAGGTTTCAGGTGACCTTAGCTAGCTTGTAGATATTAGTCATTTTCCTGACACAAAATTTATTCAAATATTAAAGCTGCTGATGTCCAATTTCAAATGCAGCCATTAAAGGAATTTCTCCTTACAAATATTGACAATTTTAGAACATAAACTCAACATTTTATAATGGAGCCATATATAGCCAGACAGACTTTTTTTAATTAACATTTTGAATCAGTGGTTTTATATTAAATTTTGTCTATCCCAGAGCGTTACGGCAAGAGGAAGGGATACACCACAGATGGTCACCAGGCTATTGTGGGGCACACACACCATTCACACACTCACACCTACAGGCAATTTAGAGTCTCCAATTAACCTGAGCATGTTTTTGGACTGTGGGAGGAAGCCGGAGTACCTGGTGAAAACCCACGCAGACACGGGGAGAACATGCAAACTCCACACAGAAAGGTCCCAGACCCAGGACCCAAGGAGGTCTTGAACCTGTGACCTTCTTGCTGTGAGGCAACAGCGCTAACCCCTGCTCTACCATGTCACCCTTGGTATCAGTGTTTTTATTTTATTTTATAATCAATGGTTTTATTGTTTTAATTTGTATTACTACAAAAGGTAAAAGAGCAGGCTCTTCTCAGTGAGCTGAGCCAAAATTCCCATCACCAGTTTCTACCTGGACTTTCAGGAGCATCAGCATTCACTTTCTCCCACTAGAGGGCACAACATGTCCAGAGGACGTCTCCCACAGCTCAGACAGACAGAGACACACAAACCTTCCTCGGTGTAATTGATTCCTTTGGGTTTATTTCTGAATCTTGACAGGATCCAGAGGGAATCCGACTCAGAGTAGACGGAGGAACAGACAGCGAGAGAGAGAGTCATCCTTTTTTATATATGTCAGTTCCTCTTTTGTATTCAGTGAAAGAATTTCAAACTGAGGTGTTTACTGAGGAGTTAATAGCCAGTATTGTGCCCATGAAGGTTATTGTTCTTTAACATTTTAATCATGTTTTGGTTTTATTTTATAATTTAATAAAAATTATCATGACTAAAAGTTATAGTCAGCATTTTTGTTAACAAAGGAAAGGAAACATTGTTTATTAGTTTAATAGAAATGTTAATTTATTTATTAATAAATAGCATAAATCAGGTTTGACGGTGGGCAAGAACAGATATGCAAACATTTAAACTCATTCTGGAATTGCAAAACCGTCTGGATCAGTCCTCTGTTAATCTTTCTGAGGTTTCTTTCTATTTTCCCATTTCTTGGGAGTTCCTCATACGATGATCAGAAACTATGAGTTCCCTGAAACATGATCCATTAAAGTAAGACCTTTATAGGTGAGGAGGAGGATTTTAAATTCTATTCTTGATTTCACAGGAAGCCAGTGGACAGATGCTAATACTGGTGAGACATCATCCCTTTTTCTAGTGCCTGTTATTAAGTGTTCTCAATCAGCTGGAGATTCTTTAGACTTTTTGGAGCAGCCCAACAATAAAGAATTGCAGCTTGGAAGTAACGAATGCATGGACTAGCTTTTTTGACCCCTTTTATTATATAGCAACTTTAAAAATGTTCATATTTAAGGTTCTCTCCTCATCTTAGTTTTATAAAGAAGGAAATCCTTAAAAATCCCTAAAGTACCTTAGATACCAAAGTAAGAGAAGAAACCCAAGGTTCCTCTGACCAGTTTAATCTCCAACAACATGTGACTGAAATATATTGACACTAAATGTAAAGTTTCATCGTTAATTATTGTTTTATTATATCATGTTTTTAAGGAAAACATTTTAATACATAAAGGAAGATACAGACAAATATCACATCTGGGCTCATTTCACAACAAATCAGCTTAAAAAGAAGGACTGATTTAATTTAACAGGAGAGGAAGCATGCGCCACACACACACACACACACACACACACACACACGCACACACACACACCGAAACAACTTCCTGGTTGCTTTTTTTTCTCTCTCTCGCTCCAGTTTCATTCAGACAGATTTTTTGTTTCACAGCGTCACTCCTAACAATTGATGCAATGACAGACATGTCAATCACAGTGTTATTTCCTACAGTTTATCATCCGAGACAAATGATTTGAGGACAAAGTTAGAACTTATACTGTACGGCAGAGTCAAATCACGACAAACATTATGCTGCACAAGCTCATATAGAAGGAGCAAAGAGGAAATTGTCCTTTTTAAAAGTAAAAACACACATTCTACACACCCAGTCAAAAGTACTTTTCACAATAATCTGCATTCACACACGAATGCATTGTCTACACAATTATTATACAACCATTTTTTTTAAAACCATTGAAAATGAAGTTTATGGTAACACTTGTAATTGTTAGATACCTGTTTCAAAAACACTCATATTAAGGTCCCTGTAATACATGTTAGTTTATATGTACTAAGTCCTTATAAGATGCTTTTTTTAAAAAAAAAAACAAAAAAACTTTATTATACATTAAAAAGACTATTTTTGAAATACAGGAAAAAGAAAATATAAAATAGACATTTTTATTTACCTTTTAACTTATCGGCTATGTTATTGTTAAACCTTTGCAAAGCTTGTTTTGTGAAAAGATACTTTATAATACACTTATTAACATTGATTAACAGTTAATTATGAATTTATAAACAGTAACCTGGGCTTTTTGCAGCAACTGGATCTAAAGTGAAGACAATGCTTTATTAAGGATTTATTATTATTATTATTGTTCAGCTTGTTACAAACCGTTAATAAGTTTAATAAGTTCTTGTAAATGTCCTATAATCTAAAAATCTAAAATCTAAAATATTATTATTGCTGACACCTACATGACACCCACAGTCTTATTGAAGCATTGTAATGTCAGTAAGCATCCTATCAGGACTTATATGACAAATAGGACCTTCATATAATGTGTTTCCCACTTGTTTTTCCATTTAAATACGTTTCATGATTGGATAATAAATGGTGTAAGTGCACAATAAGAACATGCTCTATATTCCAGTATTGGTCTCATCACATTTCATTAACAGCAGCCGGTATCGTGTGGCCTCATCGCGCGGTCCGGATGTTCTTGTACTGGCACAGCAGCAGGTGCTTGAAGGTGTTTTTGAAGGTGGCGTTGCACAGGGCGTAGCAGGCCGGGTTGATGGTGCTGTTGATGTAGCAGAGCCAGTAGCCGATGGTCCACAGTGGGTTCGGGATGCACACGGAGCAGAAGGTGTTGATCAGGACCATCACGTTGTACGGTGTCCATGTGGCAACAAAAGCAACCAGGATGGCCATGATGGTGCGCGTCACCTTCTTCTCCCTGGAGGAGATGCCTTTCTTTTTCCATCTGGCCACCGCCGTCTGCTTCGTCACCTGGGAATGGAATATAGAGATAGTTTTCATTGATCGTTTTTGGAGTGAATATTCTCTCGCTTCCTCCCACAGTCCAAAAACATGCTGAGGTTAATTGGAGACGCTGAATTGCAGATAGGTGTGAGTGTGTGAGTGAATGGTGTGTGTGCCCCACAATAGGATAGACAAATACTGTTTTTGTCATCATGTCTTTGGCAATCTGATGAATCTGAGTCCAGTGTTTATTGTCTTTTCTTGTCTGTTTTGGTGTCATTATTCATTAGTTTCATTAGTTTTTCAGGTAAATGATTATTAATGGGGCAACACAGTGGTGCAGTTGCTGTTGCCTCACAGCAAGAAGGTCGCAGGTTCAAGGCGAGAGGTCTGGGACCTTTCTGTGTGGAGTTTGCATGTTCTCCCTGTGTCTGTGTGAGTTCTCTCCGGGTTGTCCGGCTTCCTCCTACAGTCCAAAAACATGGTGAGGTTAATTAAAGACTCTAAATTGCCCATAGGTGTGATTGTGTGAGTGAATGGTGTGTGTGGGTCATGATAGACCGGTGACCATCTGGGGTGTATCCCTGCCTCTGGCCTGTAATGCGCTGGGATTGACTCCAGCTTCCTAGTTAGGAATAAGTGGGTATAGAAGATGATGGATAAGTCCAAATTTGGTCAAAAGATTAAAAGTTAAGGCATTATCATTTATTATTAGAGTGAACATGAATGTGTGACAGTCCACCAGCGGGCACCATGGTAACCATGAAGGATTCATGATTACACAGTCATTGCCAATTCCATGATGCTACCAGGGAAAAAAAATATTGATTAAATCAGATTTGTTGTTGATAGATTGTTCACAGTAAACAAATGTACCTTGAGCAGCGTCTTTGCAACCATACTCTGTCTGTCAACCGCAGAGGTCTGTGGGGAAGGCGGCGGCTCTGTCTGGCTCAGTTTTTTCCCACAGTTTGATCCCTTCCGAGACGAAGCAGCGCTCTCGGCGTCCCTGGATGTGGAGGCGTGGACGCTGTCTTCTGTCATGTCCGTCTGGTCGGGTTTCTCCTTGCAGGGGCCGCTTCCGTTCCGCTGCTGCAGCAATTCTTTCTCCTTCCCATCTCCGGCTTCACCCCGGGCAGCTACGCAGTTGTTCTGGCTCTCGCAGCCGTCCTCCTGGGACGGGGCTTCCCCCAAACTGGTCCCCGAAGTCTTCCTGCTGTTCTTCCTCATGCGGCTGCGGCTGGCCTTGGAGATGCGCCAGTAGAGGTGGATCATGATGGCCACCGGCAGGTAGAATGCCGCTATGGCTGTTCCAAACGTCACCGCCGGGTTGGAGAAGAACTGGATGTAGCACTCCCCCGCCGGCACCGTCCTCCCGCCCACGATGAACTGCCAGAACAAGATGGCCGGAGCCCACAGGATGAAGGACAGCACCCAGGCCGCGGCGATCATCAGGCCGGCCATCTTGGTGCTGCGGCGTGCCGGGTAGCTGAGTGGTTTGGTGACGCAGAAGTAACGGTCGAAGCTGATGATGAGCAGGTTCATGACCGAGGCGTTACTGACGACGTAATCAACGGCCAGCCACAGGTCACACACCACCGCCCCTAAGGGCCAGTAGCCAATCACAATGTAGACGGTGTAGAGGTTCATGGAGCAGACGCCGATAATGAGGTCAGCACAGGCCAGGCTGAACAGGAAGTAGTTGTTGACGGTCTGCAGGTTCCTGTTTACCTTTAGAGAAACAACACGGAACAGCCTGTCAGATGCTAATCTTTTTTTCTACGACATGATGTGTGTTTTCTCTTTTCTATTAGATTACGGCTCCGCACAGGGATGCTGCGTTTGTTCCCTATCTCTCTTCTTCTCTCGCGGCGTCCAGAGATGGATGCTTGAGTCACAGCCATCCATCAAATATGATCAAAACAAGAGAATCCAAACCTTAATAGAGAGCATGACCAGGATGTTTCCGATGACAGTGATCAGACTCAGAGATCCAGCCACCAGGATGATGAGCACGATCTCCGCAGTCGTGTAGGGGCTTCTAGAGAAGAGGCCGTCGTTATCGCTGCTGATGTTGGCGCCGTGAGACGAATTCATTTCCCCGGCCTCCATTCTGCCTGTTTGAGGGAAAACTCTGCTCACAGCTGCTTCAAGCTGGAGTCGCCTGTGCAAAGAAGTCTGATAAAGACAAAGAATTGAAGGACGGTTTTACTTTTTCTCAGACTGGTCTGAATCTGTGTGTGTGTGTGTGCGCGTGTGTGTATTCTCCTGTCGACACAGTAAAAGAGAATAAAAGGTGTGTAACTTCCAGCATGTAAACAGCAGGCAGGTGTTTTTGAGGTTACAGGTTTGGACAATGGACTCTTGAGCAAATAAAGACTCCAGCAGCTGTGTTTAAATATAAAGCATCAGGAATCACACATTAAAAATGGTCCACATTTAAAGGTCACATCTTTATATTTGTGGTTTAAGAACCAAAAATTGTCTGTTAATATATTTTTTATCTCCTCTTTCAAGATTCTCTCTGTAGCTGTAGTAACTAAATTATGGCGGTATTTTGAATACAGGGATTACTTAATTACTTATAGATACTTATTTATTTTATTTGTACATGAGGCACACCTCCCATGAAGAGATTTATCCCTCAAACACACATCAGTTTGGTGATGGATTGCGCATTCTGATTATTTGAGTGACATCTTCAAAGAAATAGCTCCACATTTGCCTAAAAATTCAACACTCCTAAACTGCAGTTTTTGGAGACATGCACGTGCAAGTTTTTCTCTGAAGACTTATAAGGTCATCAGGTATTCAGTATTCAGTAGTTCAGTAACCCTCCCAACACTAGCATTGATTGTATAGTTGTGACATCACAAGTACACAGAAGTGCCGATGGCTGCTCCACTTCTTCCTGCACCGATTGTGCAGCCAACATAACGAAAGTAGACAGGAAGAATAGATTTATCATGAGTCTGGTTTTACTTGGCCTATCAACACAATTTAAAAATTGATATGAGACTGAGATGCACACTTTCAACATAAACTGTCCTCCATGTTACAGTTATCTCATCAGTAAGTAGTATTTCTCAAGATTCACCATGCTTAACCACTTATTCTTATCCACTTCCAAGTGTCAACACTTCACCTCATTTGGCCAAACATGAAAAATCTACTTAAGTTTTCACTTTTCTATATAAATCCATACTTCCTACTGGCATTGCACTACTAATTTAAATTTTTTATTTCACGTAATCATGGAACAGACTCCCTTCCACGATATCAATATATAAAAACTGTTTTAACTAGATGAAGGGTTTTAATCTGGAACTTAAGTTATGAGTGTAAAAGTCTGAGATAACGTTAGCGGTAGCTCGGGTAGCAGCACTTACCAGCCTCAGGGAAACAGCCTTGAAACTACTTTACTCAGTGTTTTTATCTTTAACCACCAGGTTTGTTTGCTTTGGAAGGGAGGAGACGTCTACAGATAATCCAGCTCCCTTTAAAAACCTGCTGAATGTCTGGAGCTTAGGTTATTAGAAATTCAAGCTGAGCTAACGTTTGCAGCAACTCAACTGACTGCTAGTACGGTGACGTCCTCTGTTCATTGAAAACACAGAGGTTTAATGTGAAACTGCTTCAACAAGTGGTTTATATGTATGTGTGAGACTGACACAGTATAAACCTCCTAAATGATAACACACTGAGGGAATCTTAACAACAGAAACGTCTACAGGGCAGTATTTGTAGAACACAAAGATATTAACATCTACCTTTCTACTGAGTTTTGCTGCACATTTGCGCTTCAGATGGAAGACTGATCATTGACCTTGGCAAAGTGCCCTTCTCTTTTAATACTAGACTTATCTAACGTTGAACATTTCATTCAACAGCAGTAAAGAGGTTAAATAAAAATGCCTACTGCACTCAAACCAAGTCAATCCCAGCCAGCTCACATGTGTGGAAAAAGGTCATTTAGACTATAGAGTACTCTATAGAGGTTTGAGTTATATATTCTATGCTCACGTCTCCTATATCCTGAGCTGAAAGTCTGAAAGAAGTGTGACATGACAGGTTGAACAGGACAATGTAACAAGGTCATTCACACTTCCAGAGGCAATTTCCCAAAGGTGCACGTTGCCCTGTGAGAGTTTGTAATCTGAGGCAATTCCAAAAAATTTTTCAAGTCGTAATTTTGACTCTGTAGGCGTCATTTTCTAACAACAGCTCAACTCCTTGATGCGAAAGCCGTAGCTTCTATTAAAATTGGATCTTCGTTTGGCACGTTGTTGAATGTGTGTGCATGCATGTGCGTGTATAGACTCAGGCTTCTGTGTTTGCTCTTGGAAGCAGACGTCCAATTAAACTCTAACAGGAGCTGTGGTTTTAATGTTCTCTGAGGCTACCTGCAGAATCATTTCTGCTTTGTGAGTGAGAAACAAATAGAACATGTCTGTTCGGAGTCTCAGACAGATTTCCACCGGGGCCTCCCACACTAATAAACCCAGGCACTCAGGCTGTTAGCTGCGCTGCATAAAAGCATTGTGTGTGTATATGCATATACAGAGGTATCTGTTCTTTTGTATTTCTAATGCGTTGTATATTCAAAATGGCCAAAGGCAAACAAGCTGACAGCAAAGCACCGTAATTAAAGCAAAGTATGTTTACCGTATGAGAGGAGTCTTCACTGTATTGCATTAAAAACCAGGAAACATCAGGAACAGGACTGCAAATATACACACAGCCTATCACAATGTGATAAACTGATGTATTCTGATCAGAAAATCAATGTAAAGACACTTAGATGAGACCATGAGGGTCAGTGTGTCCTGGAGAAACCCTGTAAGTGACTCCATTAGGCCTCCATGATAACATCATACTGTACCTGAGAGATGTTCTCCTTCCTGCTCTTATGGCCCCAGGAAACTTCATTACAGTATCTAACTCTATCACTCACTCATCAAAGACCCATTCGGAGCCTTTTCTGTTGCAGTGTGACTGTTTGTGGGTGTATATTTCATGTTTGAGTGGTGATACATTTTAGCTGTGCGAACATTTTATGAATTTAGGCTTCCTGGGTTTATGTATGAAAATATTTCATACATAGACACTAAATATTTTTTCTACGTTTACTTAAGTAAAAGTATAAAAATGTCATTAAAAATACTCAATAAAAGTAAAACTCCTGAATTGAAAAATGTTAGTTGAGTACAGAAAAGTACAGTAGTGTTATAAGCAAAATGTACCTAAAGTATCAAAAGTAGAAATTTTCATTATATAGACTGTGTTATGTTATCATAGTATATTATTATATAACAAACACATGAAAGCATTTTAATGTTCATGTATCAGTGTGGAGCCAATCTTAAAAAACTTTGCATAGATAATTAATATGAAAATACACTTATATTTCACTTTAAATAGCACATTTTACATGTAATATAACACATTGCATAACACATTATTTTAAAAAGGAAAGATTTAAACAGCAAGAATATTAAATTATTATATTATTATTATTATAATATTATTATATATTATTTATTATTAAAGTACACCATTTCCCACTGAAATGTAGTGGAGTGAAGTATTAAGTTGTCTGGGACCTTTCTGTGTGGAGTTTGCATGTTCTCCCCGTGTCTGCGTGGGTTTTCACCGGGTACTCCAGCTTCCTCCCACAGTCCAAAAACATGCTGAGGTGAACTGGCGACTTTAAATTGCCGATAGGTGTGAGTGTGTGAGTGAATGGTGTGTGTGCCCCACGATTGGCTGGCGACCATCTGGGGTGTATCCCTGCCTCTTGCTGTAATGCGCTGGGATTGGCTCCAGCTGACCCCTGCGACCCTAATGAGGAATAAGCAGGTATAGAAGATGAATGACTGAAGTATTAAGTATGAAAATACTCAAGTAAAGTATCTCAAAATTGTACTTAAGTATAGTACTTGAGTAAATGTATTAGTTAGTTTCCACTGCTGCAGGCTGTTAGAATCAGGGTCAGGTTGTATTTAAGGTTAATCACATTAACACCTCTCACCTCATCACCTTTCATTTGGGAATAAGCAGTTGACCTCGGAGTAAACGACACGTCTCAGATTAACTGTTGGATTTTAGTTAAGGTCAAAGGTTAAAATGAGGCTTTCAGTGAGGTTAATGTGAGTTTTAGTCTCTGGGGAATGAGTGTAAGTCAAAGCAGTGTCCTCTGTGGCTTTTAAAGTGTTAATACCGTGGTGTAAAATAGACAGCTTGAGTTACAGTCAAGAATTGATGATTTTTCTAATCAAGAAGTACAAAATATTATCAGAAAAAATATTTGTTATAAGTAAAAGTATTACCTGCCCCTGACTGCTAAGTCTGGGCTTCTACTTCTGCTGAAGCTACTGCAGTATTTGGGGTTTCAGCATTAATATATACAGTACATGTCTAAGGAGCATTTATTTGTCATAGATGTTCGTAGATTTAAATTTAATTTTCAATTCCATGTATTTATTTAATCAATTATTTCATAGAATGTATACTATTGCATGACCTTGTTATTTGTTTGGTATATGAAATATAAACTAAATATGTAACCAGTATCTATAGTGTCAGAAATGCTAAAGTACCCATACTTCACAGTTTTACCTAAAGGTCCCATATTTGACACTTTTCCTCCCGTTTTAAGTTGTATGTCACTAACAAGATATCTTTGTGGTTTTAAGAATCAAAAATCATCTCAGTAACGTTTAACATCTCTACAGCTCTACAAAGTACAGGTCATTCTGTGTCTCTGTGTCTCTGTGACTGGTTGATTTGAATGGCTGGGCAACGTATAGTTGCCACATCGTCACGATCACTGGCTTCAAGGCTCAGATTTTGAATTCTGCCTGTATTTCTCTGTTGAGTGAGAGTTTTAAAACATGGGACAGTATTATTATTATATTATATTATAGAACAGAGATGTTCTTATAATCAAACACATATTAACATAAACCTTTAAAAGCAGAACTTTAGCAAATGACCTTATAGTAGTTTTCAACACTGCATCTACATAACAAAATGTGTGTGCATGTGTATGTATATGTACACTTTGGTGTAGTTGTTTTTTGAGAGTTTGTGTAGCCATATAAGTATAGATATGTATTTATATATACATATGCATATGTCTTTAATTGTTTCAATGAGTTTACAGCATATTTGTAGAAAGTTGAGGACTAGCAGGACAATGGGATGCATTCAACATTCAACGCCGCTACTTTTGCACTAAATACATCAAAAAGACCCAGTTTAATAACACTAATGATAGTAATAATAACGGGACAGAGTGAAGACTCTCCCTGTGGATCAGCAGCAGATCTCTGTTTGCTCACGAGTCCGTCCTCACTTCTTCCCTCCGTTCACACTAATAAGCTGCATTACTGGACCTCCCTAATTGTTATTCAGGGCTACTGGAGATAGTCACAGAAGGCAAACGGTATTTCTTTGACAGGCACAGAAACATTTAGACAATTAGATCCAGCAGATGCAACAGCTGTACCGGTAATATGCATCTCGGATATCAGGGCGAGCGAGGCTTTAAGAAGTCTGACCCGCGTTTGATAGACAGAGAGCGATACAGCGGCAAGTTATGAGGAGACGAGAAGGTGAATAACCAAGGGGTTGTTTGCAGAGGTGGAAACATGTCTGTGACTAACAGAGCCTACACTTCCATCAGAAGGGAGATATAATGAGAACAGGGATCAAAAAGTTTTAATTGATGATGAATTGATTTTTAAAATAGATTTTCGCCTGATGAATTGATTTTATTGTGTGCTTTGTGTATCTGGGCAAACACGTCTCTAAATCCGAGGGATGAGATGAACATTACTGAGGCAAATTCTTATATTGAAAACATATTGTATGCTTGTTGAGATTAAAATAAAATAAAGAATGTGTGCAATAGAAACTCTGGTACATACACAGCGTCTTATATTTGAAATTGTAAGAGTAACAGTATTTTTGCTGCTCCAGTTGCTGCACTGGTTTGTTGTGATTTCAGAGCCGTGTGTCCTGAATGTGTGAGGAGTGGGAAATATCACATCAGCCTGAGCTTTGGCCTCACACAGCGGTGTAACAGAGAGGAGAGAAACTGCACTGAATGTTCAATGCTGCTCTGCAAATGGACCCAGAAGTAGGAGAGGAGGAAAAACAAATCATAGAGTGACCAGGGTGGGAAGGAAAGGGAATACAAATAATAAAAATAAAAAAAAAAGCAGCACAGCACGAGCAGGGAGCCCATCTCGTGGGACAGGAGTAGTTAATGAGCAAAGATTAAGAGGCATAACTTGATTTCACCTCATATGCCAACAGTATTTCAGGGAGGAGCTGCCTGTTTAAAATCTAATTTCCATCTTCAACACAAACACTGAGTAGCTGGGGGATTCCTCGGGAGCAGGGAGACCGGGGAATCCAGAGACAGGATCTGATGCTGGCAGCTGATAGAAACCTTTCAGCTCAGAATTGAAGATAAGCATTTCAAGAATGGCCCGAAGGGAACAATAAAAATATATATATATATATAGTAGAAATATATATTTCTAGCCATTAGACTTCCTCTGGAAACTGAAGCTGCCAGTAGAGTGCTAAGTTTCAATCAATACATCAATATGTCACATTATATTCCTGTAATTCTAATTTTGGCATGTCTGTGAATTTACAGTGACATTTCTGTCTGTCATGTTCCTTCATGTTTTTTTGTGGAGTACAATTTTGTCATTTCACTTTGAATCGAACAGCAACATGAAGCTTCACGTGGTTATTAAAACTCATGGAAACAATATATAAAACACATTGTCAAACTTGATGTTAAGATCTGATGTGAGTGTTCATCAGCTAAGAAATAAATTTGTGATTTTTGTATTGTTTTCTAAAAAATACAAAAAAAGTGTCCTTACCTGCAGAAGTTTGGTAGAAACCAGAAAAAATGTTTTTTTTTTCTTACCTCGTCTGCTGGGAGAAACGTGGATGAGCTGCTCTAGTTTCCTCCATGTTACTCACACCTCTGTCGACACACTGAAGCAGAGAGAGAAGCAGAAAGTGACTGGATGGTGATGTCGCTCCTCCTCTGACAAGAACCAGTGTGTGTGTGTGTGTGTGTGTCACTGTGTTAGACAGACAAAGAGCGACTGACAGACAGAGCAGGGAGGACTAATGGGGGCTATTAGTGACTGTTGTGTTGTCTCCCTTCATCTAGGGTCACAAATTTCTCTCAACGAGAGCTGGACTACAGATGTTAGTTTCAGGACCACGGAGAGCACCGAAGCTTCTGCAGCACAAACGCACCACGTTTCTCCTGCGTTTACAGAGCTGCAGGCGATCGGGCGGAGAGAGAAGTTTGAGTGGCTGTGGCATGAAATAAAATGGCAACGCTCTATTAAAAAAGAGGACAAAAGGGAGAGGGTTGCACTCGATATTCCTGTAGCTGCAGGACGTTAACCTTTAAGACTCTGTAGTTGTGACCTTTCAACCAAACCGGTGACGCAGTCCTGTCCCAGTTGGTGGATGACCTTACTTTGATGGAATTACCACCGAGAATAACGGTCCGGCTCCACAAAACAATATTGCGAAATGAAACGGGGTGCGCGCCGTCAAACGGACTGGCACATAAACCTGATTTGAGATGATTTATTGTGATTGTCGCTGCGGAGTCAGATCATATGAACACTGGTGGGTGGATCTGCTGGGATACGTTTGAATATAATTTCACTGTTTCCTTGATGTGGGGACATCTTAGAAAGATGTTCTCGGCCATGAGCTTCCAGTCAGCTGTTTAATTTGTCATGTAGCACAAGTCAATATGAAGCTTTGAATGGATCATGTATCTCCACAACTGAATATGTACATCAGGCGCTGTGGGAATAAAGCAAAGAGAATCATTATGGATCCCGACCACCCAGATAACAGCCGGTATCAGATACACCAGGCAGCACCGAGACACTCAGGAAGAGCTGCTTCCCCTTAGGCCAGATCCACCAAGATCTTGAATGAGGTCACTGCCTAGGACTGCCCCCCACCCCCCATACACATATACTATTTATTATTATTTACTTTTTTGTTGCCTATTCAAACCATTTTTGCACGATTAAAGGTCCCATATTGTAATTGTAATAAACTCTATTCATATAAAACCTTTAAAAATGTTTACAATTGAACTGAATTGAAAATACATTATTTATTTATCCCCCCCCCCACATACACACACACAGACAATGTACAAAAATAAAATATAAGCATAAAATGGAATAAACAAAATTAAATATAAAATAGAATAGAATATCTGCTGAGCTGCTTGTTTCACATTTAAAGTGAGGCGTTGTATGGTTTGATGGCAACCAGCAGGAATGATTTCCCATGGTGCTCTGTGATGCACAGAGAGACAACATCCTCCTCTCTAAAATTACCATCAGAGTCCAGCTCCTCTCCTACAACATGGCTGGATCTGCGGAGGAGCTTGTCTAGTCACTTGGCGTCCCTCACTCTCAGTCTACCGCCCCAGAGGATGGTGTTGGCGACCACAGACTCATAAAACATCTGCAGCATTGTCTGGCAGATGTTGAAGGACCTCACACACCTCAGAAAATAGTGATGGCTTCGTCCCTTATTGCGAGGGCATCGGTGGTTTTAGTCCAGTCACATTTGCTGTCCACACCCTTAAATAGTTGTATTCATCTACTGAGTCCACATTGGAGTCCTGGTCCCCCTCCGGTCCACCACCATTTGGACCAATGGACCAAATGACAAAATAAACCTGTAAGTTATGTTGGAGGGTTGGAAATGTAAATGTTTTTTTTGTGTGTTTTATAAAGGAATATCTAGGATAGGCAGATATAAGCATTGTGCTTCTGACTAAACAACAACATGAATTTTCACAGCACCTTCAGAACAATCTCCCCATTTGTTTAAAAGGATTTCTGGTATGAGGGACCTGATTTTTTGTCCCTACACTGAAACCGGTCCACATGTAGTCGCTGTCCCCACAATGTCATTAATATCAATTACACACACACAGACATGAGGGCAGGGAACAAAAAGTGAGAACAAAAAACCCTGACATATATGGAAGCCTTCAGCAGCTGTGCTTCTAATTCTTATTTTAATGAGATCACAAATGATTTATTTCTTCATCACCAAATGACAAACCTTATTTTCTTGATATAATGAGTTTTTTTAATGAACCTTCTTCTGTGCTCTGTTGTCAGTTGTCAGTTTTCACAGGTGACATATATCTAGTGCCTTTTCATAATAAACAACCTTTGTGTTCATGGTAAAGAAAAGTAAATTAATAAATATAGTAAAATGCAAACTTTACACACACAAAACACACTGTTTTGGATCATTTACACTCAACATTAATACCCAACTTGATAGTTTCTGCATTACTATTTTCAGGTTGTGTGTAAATGAAATCAGGGGAAAGGCTCTTTATTAATAACAATCACAAAACAAGCTGTTTTTTCTAGAGCTGCATAGAGAAGCTTGAGGTGTTAAACTATATTGAGAACAGTTGAGGAAAAGTTTAAAATGTGGAACATTTCAAGGGATAGAGTCCGTGTCTCTGTAGCCTTTGTGAACATTTTAAAACTATTGTGGCAGCAAAAAGGGAAATTCTTATTAAATTGTGAGCATATGTGACAGATCCTGTGAATGCTAGTGAAGTGTTTCCATAGAGCTGCTCTGGCTTGTGGTTTTAAAGCTCAACACAGAACGTATAATTCATGGGGGTCTCACCCTTTCTGGCCACTGGCAATTCCTTTGCATTGTAGCATCATATAGGAAGCCTCATTGGATGCTTAAAGGTCTCAGTTTCATCCGAGGCTTCATCCTCTGATTTTTTGTGTCAGTCGGAATATGTTGTTTTTTTTTTCTTCCGCAGAGTTACACCAAGCCGACTTGTGTTCAAAAGCCAAACACAGACTGAAACCGAAATGGATGCACTGCTTCAGGGCAGATAATTTATGTCACAGCACAGATCCATGTGATAAAAGCCATCACTGCTTTAACACACATCCACACATCATACACTTTTATCATTAATTTTCTTGATATTTATACAAATTTACCAACTTTTTTCCTCTTTCTTGCACGAGAGCATGACACCATGTTTTATAAAGGATCGACATCTTTCAGTGCTGGCACAATAAGAAGAAGAACATCATTTGAAAGTTGCCGTCTGCCACTCTGTGTGCACAAAGAATAAAAAAATGCAGCTAACAATGAAGCTCTCTCCTCTTCACTATGTGCAGCGATGCCCCAAAGGCTTCAGGGAAATGAGGTCATCTAGTTGGAGCCAAAGCAGCTTTTTGAATGGAGAAGGGGGCATAGACAATGCTGGTCTACTATGAGGCTCTTCTGACAGGGCAACCCTGCATTTTCTGAAATTTACTGGTGCGTTCAGTTAGAGACAAAGCTGTGGGATTCAGAGAACATATATATATATATATATATATATATATATATATATATATATATATATATATATATATATATATATATATATATATATATATATACAGAAAAGGCCACACTGCAAGTGTCTTTGCTTATGATTTAATTTTTTCTTTGAGCATGACTGTAAATCATGTGCTAATTAACACTTTACATCTATTCCAACTTTTCCAGGGGCAAAAATGTGACATTATAGTCTTTCTTTTCTTATGATTCAAAAACTGGATATAGTTCATCATCTCATTTGGGAATCGGGCATCTGGATTCTGGTAGATAAATTATCCCCAGTTGTGCTTCTGATTTAATATCTCTAGTGCAGAACACGCAGCTGTTCAAACACGTTCCCATTTGGAAGGTGTGATCATTCAGCAAAACGCTTCAATAAAATACAGGAACCTATTACATTAATCTTAGAATAAAACGTAGAGATATATAATCCACAGCACAAGGCTATGATAAGCTAACATGAGATACTAACTTTTAATCATTGGTCACCTCCTGTCTCTTAAATGTGATTTTCTTATGTTTCTTATGTTTGTTCATCTGTCAGGCTGTTTTGTTGTAGTTTACACTGTTGCATGTTTTATTGTATGTTAACTATTACTCTGAATGTAAAAAAAACATCCCAGATATGTTCAAAATGTAGTTTCTATCAAAGGTTTTAAAGTCATGGTTTTATCCACAGTTTTTTTCTCTTCTGCTTTGATACAGAACTAAATTTCCACTTTGTGGATTAACTGATATCAAAGACAACCAGAAAAACACTGATAAACTGCACCTCTGCAAAGTTGAGGGACTTACAAAAGAGAAATTAAAATCAGAAAAATATATGCTGATGTTTAAGATCCAGAAACACAGGATCCTACAATTTCTATACTTCACCTCAATACAGCCTCTGTTAGACCTCACATTTTACATTCTTTACTTGTGTAAAAGTAGAAATACTGCTGAAATCCTGGATTAAAAATATTACTTTAATCAAACTACACAAATATTCATTCATTCATTTTCTATACCTGCTTATTCCTCATTAGGGTCGCAGGGGTCTGCTGGAGCCAATCCCAGCAGGCAGGGATACACCCCAGATGGTCGCCAGCCAATCATGGGGCACACACACAATACACTCACACACTCACACCTACGGGCAATTTAGAGTCTCCAATTAACCTCAGCATGTTTTTGAACTGGGAGGAAGCTGGAGTCATAATAAATAGTGAGAGCCAATATTGCTGCATCATATTATATGTGTATCATATGTTTAACAAATTTTACAAACACTTTTCACACAAAATGCAGAATATTTTTAATAAAAGTAACAATTTTAAACAGATACAATACTGATGCATATTACTTTCTGTAAAATCTTCATCTGAAAAGTAACTGAAGCTTTCAGATAAAAATAATAGAGTGAAGAACAAAGTAGCATCAAGTTTCCACTCACTTGCTGCTTTATGACTCTGCTGCCATCTGCAGGACGTTTGTCTCTCAGACCTGCAGAATCATGAGTGACCATTTTCTATACAACTCTCTTCAAGCTTTTGAGGCATTCAGCGATGATATTAAATTAAATGGTAAATTAATGATATAAAATTAAATTTACTGCATATTGAATGATATCAAGGCAGTCAGGGAGGGGGATGGGGGGGATAATAAATCAATCCTTTGCTGTAGTTGAGTTTGTAAATCTGTGTATTTTTTTAACCATAGATGCTTCAATAATTATCCATTTTTGTGCGATACTGTGTGTGATGAGGAAAACCAGAAACATTGATGCTCTGGGCTGCACCGTACACCTCTTCACGTCCCTCATTGTTTTCAGGCCAGCAGATGTACTGCCTCAAAGGCCTAATCAAAACCACCAGTGAAGGCGGTGTTCTACGCCTTTGTTACAGCATTGGGCAGAAAAGACAACTCACTGCCACTAGAGAAGGTTGCAATATTCTATGTAGAAGATAGAAGGTAGATATCGTCTAACCTACCATGGCCATTTCTGATCTAAAGCCACTGTAATTGGCTGTCTATTGCAATTTCCAAATGGCAGCCATATTTGATTCACATCAAATATCAAGAAATAAGCAGAGCTGATGATGGTCCAGTTTAAAGACTAGTGAGAGCAATAATGATGATCCCTGTAAAGGAATATATGTTGTAACAAATGTTTGTATGTTTGTTCTGTTATTAGTTGTCCAGTAATGTTCACATTTACAACTATACTAACAGCTGCATGAGGCACAGCCATATTGACATATTAGTTTAATATGAGTGATTAGCTTAATGTTTGATAATTAGCATTAAACACAGAATACAGCTAAGGCTTATGGGAATTCCATTAATTTTGCAATTATTATTAATATTAGTAGTATTACACCTGTTACCTTTTACAGTGCTGAATTCGTTAGAACTATATATCATCTAATTATGCTAAAAGAAAATTAATTTGATTTTGTAGAATAATTGTTGTAATTGTTTGAACTATCCAATAGTTTGAAAAATGACATATTTAACAACTAGATTATATTATTTCAGAACCAGAAACCTCCGCCATTCCTCACAGAACCTCATCCATGAATTTGTTGAGTTTTTATAGCCTACGATTGTGTGTGTGTGTGTTTTTTCCTTCACAGTATAAATAGCCAATCTGCCTCAATTTCACTTTGTTTTCTGCCTACAAGACTTCTGGGTGGGCTCCTCCACATGGGGATTGTTACTGTAGTCTAACAGCACAGAAGAAGCTCTTTATTTTTCTTTCCTCATAGATTTACAATGGGAAACATCTCCAGAAATATTGAGTTTCACTGACAGAAGCTTAACGACAATTGTGACAAAGTAGACGTGAATGAAACTTCTGTTTGAAAGGAAAATTCAA
This sequence comes from Lepturacanthus savala, assembly GCA_030544235.1. Taxonomy (NCBI): domain Eukaryota; kingdom Metazoa; phylum Chordata; class Actinopteri; order Scombriformes; family Trichiuridae; genus Lepturacanthus; species Lepturacanthus savala. The sequence goes on from CM060465.1 coordinate 22,283,544, forward strand.
AGCAGGCATCTAGTAAGTATTGCATTAGAATGTTGTATCACTGTTGGTATTAGCACAGTGGAAATATAAAGATATAAAGATGAATTTACTCTGTGAGCCACAAGTCAACTTCAACGGGCAACTTTTATTAGAGATCAGCCTTATTATAACCTGTTCATGCTATTGTTGATGGCATTATTTTAATGCATGGTTTTACAGGTTGATGTTTCCATTTACTTAAACAAAACCTTATAGGAGACCATGTAGGAGTCGCAGTAGGCATGCAGCATCTGGTCCACAGGGCTGTAGTTCAGACTGTAGATATTTGGAGACATCTTCTTGATGAAGATGCCAACGTTGAACTTCTCCACCCCTGTCGAGGTGTCGAACGAGTAAAAGATCTCTTCCTGGTCTTTGTCGACGTAGCGCGTGGCGTAGAGCACGCTGCAGGCCATGAAGGTGTTGGTCACCGCCTGCTTGTAGACCGAGGTGTGCCAGGTTTGGCCGAGCATGGGCGCCTCACCTTCACCCACCTTGGACAGAACCAGGTTGCCAATGTCCTGAGTGGTGGTGTAGATCACCCAAACGCCGGACTCGTCTGTCGCCAGGTCCAGGTCGGTGTACGGGTAACATTCATCAAGATGGCAGAAGTTACCCTTAGAGTTAAATCTGACAAAAATACACAACAGCAGATGTTAGGAAATATATGCAAAACTACTTTGTCCGTACATTGTGCCATGAAAAACAAGGTATTTACAGCTCTGGAAAAAAAGACCACTGCATTTTTTTTTCTGAAATGAGCATCTCTACATGTATTCCATCTATTCCATTCCAGCGTCTGTTGAATTCCAACACATACACACCCCATTCTTCTTAAAGAGCTAGTGATTAGGTGAAACCTGAACCAAGAACAATGGTAAAGATTTGTGGAGAGCATGCCAAGACGCATGAAATCTGTGATTAAAAATAAGGGTTATTGCACCAAATATATATTCCTGAACTCTTCTTAAGTGTAAACATTAGTATTATGTTGTTTTAAAATGAATTTTGTCTTGTTTCTTTGGATTGTTTGAGGTCTGAAAACATTGTATCTTTTTTGTTATTTTGACCATTTGTGATTTTCTGCAAATAAATGCTCTAAACGATAATATTTTTATTTAGAATTGTATGTACGTTAGTAGTTCAAAAATCTTCCTTTTGCCCAAACACATCTATAAGCGGTAAAATAAGAAAAACTGATCATTTTGCAGTAGTTATTTATTTTTTTTATTTTGGCATCAGAAGTTAAAATAGTGATCCATTTGATAAAGTGAAGCAGTTCACCTGGTGCCTTTGGGTAACTCTAGGGTGGTCACAGTTTTGGTGGTGAGGTTGAATCGACAAACAGCATCTTTATTGTAACAGTTGTAGTACAAGGCCTCTCCATACAGCACAACATTTGGTCCCTGGATGGTGTTGGTGGTTGGGTTAGAGGAGTGGATCAGGACATTACCTGGAACAGAAAGAGTAATTGTAATCATAAGTAATCAAGAGTGTATAAATTAGATTCAGGTATATTTCTGTAAAAGGATAAATTAGGTGATAATGTTACATGGTATCAACAAATCCCATGAAATGTCCAAAATCAATAATGAATAGATCCCACTAACAAATAGCGTGTGGCCTATTGCGGCTATGCAGCAGTCACGTTTTCCAAAAACACCATTCTGCTGCAGAAAATCGTATATAAATAAAGATTTATGTAGATGTCTGTGTAGATTCTCACTCATCCAGGTCATTGTAGTCAAGGAGTTTAAAAAGTAAGCAACTGGACTTTTTCTTTGAGCTTGAAGACGTTTCACCTTTCATCCGAAAGGCTTCTTCAGTTCTGGCCTGATGATGGAAACCAGGAGCTATATCTCTGGATCACAGAGAGTGGAGCTATAGACCACACCCCTCATCCCATAACAAAGGGTCATATAGGTCACCCTTCAAGGTGTGAATTTGGAAGAGAGTCGTCACATGATCCAGAGTGTTTATGTATATCATTTAGAATTTATGTAATTGAGAATTTATGTATATAATATTTTTTTAAAACATGCACTTACAAAAAAATATGAACACAGAAATAATAGGCTTAATAGGCTCAGCTGAGAGCTATAGACAGAGGAGTCAACATGTTTTAAGAGATGGACTAAGGAATTATTCGTTTTAGCTTCAATAGACGATAGTTCCTTACCGGGCACGCTCACTCCAACAATCAGAGAACTCAGGCTGGAGTAGCGGCGGACATAGTTGGAGTACTTGTTGCCAGAGGTCAGCATTACCACCCAGTGCCAGTCCTCCTTCCCTGCCTCTGGTTTGGGATCATGACCCCAGGCTCCGTACTTGTAGGAGCCTGGATACTCTCCTGCTGTGTAGACCCGGGGGCCAGTGACGTTCAGGAACTCGCAGCGGGGCTTACCTGAGAAAATGTGAAGTGGAATTCAAAACAAGAAAACATCCTACATAATCAGAATCATTTCTCTGTGATTTCCAGTGGAAGTGAGAACCGAAACAAAGACCTCAACACTGTGGTGTGTTGTGAAACGTGTGGTGATACCATTTGGAGGGTGGGTGGGCCGGGAGGTTGGGTGGTGGTTGTTGTTGCACTGGTCCAGGGCTCTCTTGAGACGCTTATTAGCTTGTTGTCTCTTCACCACTTGCATTGTGTCGTACTCCTCCAGCTCCTGCAGCTCTGCTCTCAGCTCCTGCAGCTGGAAGACAATTAATAAATAGGGATGAACAAAGAAGTTGGACTGATCTTTTTTTTTTTTTCTCTGATCTATATGTTAGATGATGCTTGTAGTACCAGATCAGCTTCCAGAGGGGACTGTGAGGTATAGTTTATACAAACTGCCACAGAGTGAAAAATGTGTGATCAGCCAAACGCAGTATAAGTTAGAATAGTGGTAAAGAAATAACGAAACCTGTCAAAATATGTAAGGTCTGATCAACACCTTCATACTGTATGTTACTTATGATGCCTTTCATAACCAGGATACTGATGTGCATGCAAAGGATTATAGTTGCCTACCAGATACCCTCTTCCAATGTGGATCAGACTTGGGACATTTGTTGTTCACTGACCTCTGACCTGGGTTTTTGAATGAGTTGTAACACAGAGACACTACAGTCCTTAACACTTGTTATCCCTTATCCAAATCAAAAAATATTATCTCAGGGGCTGAAGTGTTCACACAATCTCAACCCTGAGGTCTCTTGTCCTCTTGTTCTTTTACTTCAGTCTAAGCTTTTGCTCCCTCAAAGTCCACACTAGGTCAAACATCAGAAAAAAATTGCAAAAAATGCCACTATTGAATACTTGTTTACGTCACAGCATCATGAATTATAAACAAGTTAAATGTATCATACACAGAGTGATTTTAAAAATGACACTGAGAAACACGCTATGCTCAGCGATTATTGGTGTAGTTGGTTGGTTAGTCGGATGGTCAGGCAAGTGCAGAAGGTCACAGCGTGTTGTACCATCACAGTTACTGAGGCCACAATGAGGCCTCAAAGTTTCAGTTCCTCTTATAGAAACCAATGCAGAAGGTCACTGTATGTCAACCCCAAGATGGTATTTAACACATTTTTACATCAATAGAAAAACACACTGATAATGTTGTTTTACCTGTGGAGAACAGGTGAAATCTATTGGGCTAATCTATTGAGTGCGTACCTTTATATCAGCTCCTATCAAACATTAATAAAGATATTACTAATAATATTGTGTACACATACATGTTTCTTTTCATTTTTAGACCAAAAGAGGAAGTGCTGCAGTAATAAAAAGTAGAAGATGAAGCAGAGCAGCTTCCTAATTTTCAGACTCATTTTCAAATATTGAAATCACTATTCAGAACCAGTGATAAATTACAATATTTGCTTTTTTATTTGCAATTGGGTATTTTGTCCTATTTAATTTGTTTTTATTGTCATAAACTGATTTTCTTGATAGAGTTATTTCATTTAGTATTTTGTATTTATTGATTTTAAAGCTTTAATCATATAATTTCAACTAATAATTTTGCAAACAAAGAATTGAGGATGAGAAGTTCATATGTTACTACATATAACTGTAGAACTAGGCTTACTTCATTTTACAGGTCTAATCACTGCAAGGCTGGTCAATTGTAAATACAACAGATATAGTTACATATGAACTACATATAAACTACTGAAGGAGACTCATTTAATTGTACAGGTCCGGTCACTTATAAATACATATGAACTACATATGAACATAGGTATGAACACTTATATAAACTAGTATTTATATGAATTAAAAAGTAGTATATATATTAGTTCATACTGAACAACTTCCATGTGTAGTTAAGTACCTGTGAAATAAAGGGTTACCTCCACATTATTAACAGGTTGAAGCCTTCTTGATTTTAACGAGTAGCTCGTAAAATAGTTGTTAATGGAAGTATATCATGGTCCTTCTTTCTTTTATGAATCTACCTGTTCAGAGGTGTTGGTGGTGAGGTGCTGGTATCTCCAGGTGGTGATGTTGAGCTTGTCACTGAGCTGATTGATCTCTCTCAGTTCATTCTCTATAACCTGCAGGCTGATAACTGCATACAGATCGCCGTCATCCTCCTTCTCCAGCATCGACACGTCTTCCTGCAGCTGGGGCAAACGCCGCTCCAAACCCAGCAGCAGACTCTTCAGCTCCAGAGTCTGCAGAGACAGCAGGTAGACACACATCGCTCAGGGCTGAGGACTTACCCAAAGAAGTTTTTTTTTTACATTCAACTAGTTACCTTCTGTGAAGTGATGATGCTGTTGCATTTGGATGCAGTGTTTTCCGCTGTGCTGAGTTCATCATGAGGGAATGCCTCTTCTGAGTTTGTCAATTCACACACACAGCTGTCCTCTGAAGACACCTGATGACGAGATATCAATACATGACTTGTTGAAAATGAATACTATATTTGTGATGAATACAGAAATGTACATACGTTTGAAAGAAATAGCAGTTTTATTATAGCACTAATATATATATATATATATATATATATATATATATATATATATATATATATATATATATATATATATATATATATATATATATATATATATATATATATATATATATATATATATATATATATATATATATATATATATATATATATATATATATATATATATATATATATATATATATATATATATATATATATATATATATATATATATATATATATATATATATGAGGAATTGTCTTACCTGTTGGGTGATAGTGAACAGAGCACACAGTGGGATGATCAACCTCATGATAGATCAGAGAACAGAGGTAAATGAAACAGTCCCTGAACACAGTTTAAATATAAGTGTGACGGTACAACACCCCCTCCCCCCTCTGATGAACCTCTGCATGTGTGTGAATGTGTGTGTGTGTGCACATCCATAATGATGATGCATAATGTTTCCTTCTGAACTGGATCACTTCCTCCTTGAGATTGAAGTTGCAATACATAGTCATTTTTTTTGCAATATCAGAAAAATCTCACTGTTAATTTCCATCACGTCAATGCCCATAGAACCGTGCCACTGTGCTGCTATGTCCCATGTGCAACTTTTTTTTTTTTTTTTTTACAGTTTTCTTTCTGCTTTAATTTGTCTTTCTGCTCTACAACCAAGCCTACAGTGTGTTAATCAGCAATATAAAAAATAAGCTCTTTGGACAAAATGTGCTAGATGATAAATATTTGGGGATAGATGTAAAATAAATTTTTAGTAAAAGGTACTGCTTCTGTAAATGTAGATTTCAAAGGGGACAGGTGTTACATTTAGAAGAAACCCAAACATCAAGTCCTTAGTATATACTGTATGTGGGTGTGTATGTGTGTGTGAGTGTGTAGAAAAGAATTCTGCAGCAAACTCAATCTTCTACCTACCTTCTCTCCTACTCCTTTTACCAACAACTCCTTGAACTCATCATTTATCAATTTAATCTCCTTATGTGAGTCTGTTTCTCTTTCATTAACAAATTTTATTACATATCAATTGCTGTAGCGTCATAGTTTTCACCCATCAGCGTGTTTTATTTTGCTGTGTATAAAAACTGAACAAAATATTTTGGAGGCCATAGTTGTGAGACCCAAACATAACAGAGTTTGAATAAAATCTGAGACGTGCTGCAACCAATTTTCTGGCTTCTGTCTGATTTGACACGGAATGACCCATAACAGAGATCAGTCATGTCAATCTTCCAACAGCCACATCACGAAGCAGCAGGAGGAAATTCCAGCTGCTGAGGCCAGCCAAGCGCAGCAAAGTCTGTTCTACCACAGACAACAGGAATCTGGACAGTGTCTCCTCGCTACGTCTTTAACAGTTCGTTTTATCGTTTTTAGCCTGCACAAATCTACAGGGCATTGGTATCAGATCCCTCCGCCCATCATCTGAATCAACTGTAGAGCAAAAACAATCACAAGGACACATCAGATTATATAAGAACCTGCTCAATATTGGTTTCAAATTTAAAATAAAATAAATTTGTTTACACAGAATTGTCTAGAATGTCAAATATTTTTATTTATTCATTTTTTTTTACCTATATTATCAAATCTAGAACACAAACTGATTTATACAGACTTAACCAAAGTCTGGGGTGGCTGTGGAGAAGATCGTCCACTAATCACTAGGCTGGGCTCCCATTGCTGCCAAAGTGTCCTGGGGCAAGACAGTGAAAGCTGAAGTGCTTATGTTGGTCAGGCTAGTGGTGTGTGGTGTGTGTGCATGTGAATGGGTAAATTAGAGGTCACTATGAAAGCACTTTGGATAAAAATGTCAAATAAATGCAGTCATTTTACGTTTATTCACCAAAGACATCCAGATTTCCTGTTTTATAAGAGAGGCTATGTCATAAAAAATGATACTATAAACAAGTTGTGATGAATAGGTATTTAATTACAACACTTGTGTATTCATGCATGTGCACTTTATGTATATTTTCATTGTTGTTTGATTCATGCAGGGATGCAGGGATATGCATTTTTAGTATAATAGTACATAATTGCATCATAATGTTAGGAGAACATGAAACAACACCGTCAAGGATATTTTAAAGGGGAAATAACAGACATTGCATTAAGGAAGGAAACTCCTGTGCTGACCCACTGTTGGGAAACTTAAAAAAAAAACTTTTTTTAAAGATAATCTGATGAGTTATCAGTGGTGAGAAGCAGTTATTTCAGTCAGCAGTTATTCTCTGAGCATATTAAAGAGGAGGGGTAACGACTTCTCTTCACTCCACTGTTCACTTCTCCAGCCGTGAAAATGTTGTTGCTGCTTCTGCTGCTGTTGCTGCTGCTGGCATCCTCTGTGAGTTAAGGATAAAAAGTTGATGTAGCATTTGATGACATGAAACTCATTTTTAATCTTCGTGCGATTTTGTTTGGTTTGCGACTCCATCAGTGTTTGTTAAAATGCATGTGTGAATGCAGGGTGATGGCCAGACTCAGCGTGTGCTGGGTCAGAAGAACAATGGAACGTGCATGTGCAAGCTGAACTCCACCATGTGGTCGTTCCCTGCAGCGAAGTATGAGGCCGTGCTACAGCAGGTCGAGTCTTGTGAAGTCTCCCTGAAGAACCTGCAGGAGCAGGTGAGAATCACAATTATACAGTTGCAATTTCACGTCTGTATATTTTGAGCATAGAACCATTAAGTCACATTCAGTAGTCAAGAAACGACACATGAGTTTCTGTTTTCTTTCAGGTTCAGCTGTCCAACCAGCGTCTCCCTCAGATCCAGGCTCTGATTAAGACCATAACGGCCCAGCTGGAGCCTCATCAGTACCTGCATGATCAGGGCCTGTATTCAGCTCTGTCCCTGAACCTGCTGGGCCAGGAGCTCAGCCAGCTGGAGACCGAGATCAGTGACCTCCACGGCCAGTTAAACAACGCTCAAACAAAGAAACTCTCCAAAGAGGTACAGACACGAATGTTCAATTTAACATATTATGATAAGTCATCCCCAGATGAAGGCCTGATGAAAGGTAGTTCGTGTTCTATCATGAATTAACTCTATTTATTAAAGTTTGTATTAATTTTGTTTTATTAAGTACTTTGGAGTTTCCTTTTTGATATTAATATTCCATCCCAGAATATGTATATATTGAAGGCATATATTGTATATTAATATTATGAATGTGTGTGTGTATGTGTGTGTGTAGGTGGGTAAATTGCGTACAGATGTAGACAGGATGCATATGGCTGACAAAAATAATATGAAGACTGTAAAAGAGAAACTGCGCTACCTCAGAAACACTGCTCAGTCCTGCAAGTCAATCCCCAAAGACTTTAGAGGTAAGTCTGCACTGTAAAAGTGTGTTTCCTTTGAATGTGTGTGTGTGTGTGTCCTGTGAATATGATAGAGCTCTTTTATTGCAAAAACTATGTGCAAAACTTATAACCCTATAAACAATATGAAAACACACATAATTTGATGTTATGTGCCAGTTAAATATCTGAATAAAGAACATTTCAGGGTCACATTTTTAGGATCATATTAAAAATTAGATAGATAAGAGTTAATTTGAAATTTAGGGCGAAAAAAGTGACATTAAATGAACAATATTTCAATAAAGTTGTAGCCACTTGAGAAAAAGATAGTCACACTTTTACAGTAAGAAAGACATAATGTTACAACATAATGAGATCAATGATCTATGGATTATGAAATGTGGCACAAATAACTGGAACTAAAGTAGAATGAGTGATTAATGTGGGAACAGTATATGAGTGCTCCGATGCACAGATGTAGATTTATTCAGACATCAAGTAGACACCACATAAACATATGTCAAAACGTATTCAGAGACAGTTGTCTGGATAGTTAGAAAACAGGAACTGCTTATTGCTTTTGCAGCATAACAATTTGAAACTCTGTAGCTTCAAAAATATTGAAGTACCCATAGCAATTACTGTGTGTGAAGCATAAAAAAAAACATTGATACTCTGGGTTGCACTGTACACGTCTTTGTCTTCCTCATTGTTTTCAGGCCAGCAGATGTTTTGCCTCAAAGGCCTGATCAAAAACATCAGCAAACCAGTCATTACCAAGGTCAGTCCACACGGTAAAAACTACATCTCTGGTTCATGGGGGGAACAGGCCCAGATGAAAACCAAGGGCCAGAGTAACATGTACTGGGTTCAGACTCTGCTTAACAGCAACATCTGGGGCAACCGTCTGCGCTTATATGAAACCTACGAGGACTTCATGGCCTCCGCCAACCACAGAGACATCACCTTTGCTCCATCCTATTCTCATACTAATGCCATCGAGGGTCCCAGTGCCGTTCTGTACGGTGAAGCGCTGTACTACCACTGCTACCGCTCTGCAGATGTCTGCCGATACGACCTGAACAACAACACCGTCTTGCGGGTGACACTTCCAGGCGCCGGCGTGGGTTTCAACAACAAATTCCCGTACTGCTACTACGACTGTCGGGCAAACAGCGACGTGGACGTGGAGGCAGACGAGACGGGGCTATGGGCGATCTATGCCACTGTTGGTAACCACGGCAATCTAGTGGTGAGCCAGCTGGATTGGGACAACAAGGCTGGGAAACTCAATGTCTTGCGGACGTGGGAGACGAGGCTGTTCAAGAAGGCGGTGAGCAACGCGTTCATGGTGTGCGGTGTGCTGTACGCCACTCGCTACGTGGATGAAAGCCGCGAGGAGGTGTTCTACGCCTTTGATACAGCATCAGGTAGAGAGGACAACTCACTGGCACTGCCACTAGAGAAGATAGCGAAAGGAGTGGCCAGTCTGAGCTACAACCCTACCAACAGGCAGATCTACATGTACAACGACGGATATCTTCTAGCCTACCAGGCCCACTTCTGATCTAAAGCCATTGTGTTTGGCTGCACATAGGATTAGTGAGCGCAATAACCAATAATGATAGCCCATTTGCTTTTAAATTCTTTGATTTTATATGATTTAGAGTGGCATGACATATATTTTTGTAACAAACGCAACACTGAAGCTGAAAAATAAATACAAACACTGCACTGCACTGAGTTAAAACATGCTCATAATGACGATAGAACAACAATAGATAGAATGACAATCTTAATCTTAATGGTTTCTAATTATCTTAAACACAAAGTACAGCTGAGACTGATGGGGATGTCATTAGTTTTGCAGATATTTGGTCATAGAGCAGTATTCAAGTATTGGACAAATTAACAAACATTATTGACCCTATGATGAACAAACAGGAATCACTTAGTTATTAGAATTCAACCTGTGGCCAACATGAATGCATGTAACACATTTTATAGCACTCAATGATTTTGAATGACTGCATTATTAAAGATTTTATTTGAAAATAAGGGATTTTTGTCACAGTTAATCTGCGTGAGTGTCAGGTGATGGTACAGACTCAAGGGAATGCAGTGATGAATCCCTTGATGAATGACCTTGGTGACTGGCGGACACAGTGGACACACCTCCATGGAGCACAAAGAAGGACCAAGGACAAGAAAATCTATTTCTAGAGACCACAAATGTTTTTGATGTTATGTCACTTCCTAGCCTCGCGATTAAATGAGAAGGAGAGAAATGTGAAAAACAAAGGAGGAATAGAAGGAAGGAAAGAAGATACCACGTTGTTTTGTAATTTATTTAAAAAAAAAAAAGCAGTTTCTAAATTTGGGCTGTGTGGATTTATCTTTTGAGTGAGCATTTTGAAACATAGGACAATTTTTATATAACGCCTAGACCTGCTTATAATAATAATAATAAAAAAACATTATTCAAATAATTTAAATCAAGAAATTGTACAGACTTGTACTTTGTATAAATCTATCTATCTACAATTTACACTTAATATACTACCAATATGAGGTGGTCTAAGATGTCATTCAGTGTGTCAGTGCTGCGTTATAAACAGAATGTGTGAAATGTTTGAGAGTGTAATTGTCTTGTTAGAATTCTTCCTCATTGTTTTGGCTGATTTCTCAAATCAGAATGAATATTCTGAAAACAACATGTGCGAACCTCCAAACCAATTGTTCACAACAGATTGCGCAGATTGGAAATTCTCATTCCTTCCAACAAGTTGCAAATGCTTTAGCATGTCTTTGCAAATGAGTAATTGCACAATTACCAACTTGCTAAACAATAATGGGAAGGCAGGGCAAGGCGAGTTTATCTGTATATCACATTTCAACAACAAGAAAATTCAAGGTAATTAAAGTGCTTTACATAAAACATTAAAAGCATCAAGATACAATTAAAAAAATATGTTGCTTCTCAATCAAATATTTTTACCCTCCAAAACATGTATAGACCATTTCATTAAGAAATGTAAGTCATCACATACACAACAGTCCATTCAATTGTCAAAATCTGTCAGGCATATATACCATGAATGATATCACAGCAATATGGATCCTTTGGAACATACTGTATGTTGATATTGTAAATTGCCTGTTAGTCTTTATGTGGAACTCCAGCTTTACCTTGTTACCATAATAATGTTAATAATGACTTGGATTTAGCTTTTTTTTCAATTGTTTTAGTCAACTTCTTACAATAAAGCAAATTCTCAAAGCTCAACGTGCATTTGCAAAAATAGCCTACATTTTCAGGACCACGCCACAGTTCTGCTTACCTATTGTGCTGTTTACATTTTCTGTTTACTGTGATGAACTGATCTTTTACATGAATAAAAATACAGGAACAATTTTTGTGGCAGCACAAGACATAAAAGGTTTGTGCGATGTGAAACCTTGTGCTGTTGACATCGTCATTTCAGATTAGGACACAATGGTATTCAGTTAGCCAGACAAAACATTCTACTGCAGTGACAGCTTGCCCTTCTTTGTTAAAACTAATGTTTATTTCAAGGTATGCTAAAAATAAAAGTAATAACAAGTTCCAACAACCACACACAGTCACATGGGTTTTAAACAAAAGCAAAGTCAGTTACTTAACTTAATTCAAATTATGTAGAAGAGCAAAACAATTGCCAAACTTTTACAGACCAACTTACTAGGTCGACCTTGGCCAGTCTCTACTGTATATTATGCACACTTAACTTTTGAACATGCTTACAGTTTAAATTTAAACTGTTGACTCCTTTAAAACGTCTCAGACTGTCTGACCACTGTTGTGGTGAAGCTTTTTCTAGCAACGCTGCTACATTCCAGAGTTCTTAAAGAAGTTGTAGTAATAGGCAGAGAAAAGGAGTTGTTATAATTCTTGAATGGTACAAAATGGCCGAATAGGAATTCCAAAGCTGTCTAAGCAAGGAGATAGTTTTAGGATCAGTTAGCTTTGAAGCTATGTAATGACCAACAATTACTGGAGGTTGGTGCTAGACTGGACGGGCCAGAGGGACGATTTACCAAACTCTCAGAGGGGGTTAGCTAACCACGCTTGTGAGAGTTTGTCCCTCAGGCCCATCCAATCTACTGTAGACCATCTATTTTCATGGAGCTAAGCTAAGCATTTCCTCCTGCTGGCAGCATGTCCGTTAATTAAGCTAGGCGAAACAGTTGTGTAGAGAATTTGTGCCGTACGTCTTGTCTTGTCTGTGCTAAAATATGATGGCTACAGGCAAAATAAAAGCAACCGCTAACAGCATTCTTGTTTACATGGTGTGTTATTTAAGCATCTCAAGGATATTTCATGTTTCCTCAGACTAATCATTTTGTTCTTGTCAATGCTAACTTAATATATGTTTTTTAAATAAATGTGCACTGTTTAAAAGCCAAAATACCCAAAGTTAAAAGTTTAAATTCATCTTTACTGTCCCTTTTGGGAAATGTATTTCCCAGCCAGGATATTCAATACACATAAAAAATACACATAAAACATACACAAAAACAATCAACAGTTAGGAACAACAGCACATAGTGGGCAGACTACATTTTAAGAGTAAATTAAGGTTCTAATCAAATGTGAAGTGAGAAATCAATGGAGTGTATAGACAAGCAACTACAAGATGTCAATTCTATATCCTGTTATTTATCATAATTATCGCAGCAGGAACAAATGGAACCCTCTATCTCTTTGTCCTGACCCATAATGCTGAGCTCTAATGTTATGCTCTAAGTTATTTATTATACTTTAAATAGTAGATATTGGTGCTCTGAAGGAGCACCCATAAAGAGCATACTACACTACTTCCAGTGTTGATGCCAGTATGTAACGAGCAGTTTGCAGCAGTACTGTTCATGCACGTTTGGGGGCGATGTAATCACACACTGAAAAGTAAGGGAGGACAGATGTTTCCGCTGCTGTGGCCTGGTTTCCAGTTTCTGGCTGGCTGCCTCCCAGACACACCCAAAGCCCTGCTCACATAATGACAGACCTGCTGCCCTGCAGATTTAAAGAAGCCCAAACAGCAGTCGGCCAGCTCAGGACAGAACGTGGTCTACTCTTTACTGTATGTGGTTAGGCTGATTTGATGTTTCTTTGCTGGGGAAATGGGCTGGGCAGGGCCTACATGTTCTCTAATGATAGTCTAGGATCCTGTAACATCTTGGTGACCTTCAGTCATAATTTCTATCCTCAAAACGTCTCTTTCGTCACTGCTACTTGGCCACTTTTGGGAAAGATGAGCAGACCAGTTAAAATGGTCAAACGAGAACAAGGCATGAAATGAGAATAGTTCATACATTTAGAAATGCAAAAGAATAAATCTACTGCCTGTGCTCATTTTATAGGTGATTTACGATACCATACAATACCATTTGGCTGATTTCATGTAATGCATCATTTGTCTATGTCTGTATGAAAGAACAAGGCAGTGTTAATAATAATACATTTTGTTTCTATTGTACTTCAAATTTGAGGCAAATATAACAATATTCTAAAGAGTCAGACAGTCAGTCATTTTCTATACCTGCTTATTCCTCATTAGGGTCGCAGGGGTCTGCTGGAGCCTATCCCAGCGCGTTACGGCGAGAGGCAGGGATACAACCCAGATGGTCGCCAGCCAATCATGGGGCACACACACCATTCACTCACACACTCACACCTATGGGCAATTTAGAGTCTCCAATTAACCTCAGCAACAGCACTAACCCCTGCGCCACCGTGTCGCCCTATTCTAAAGAGTAAAATGTTAAAATCAAAATAAGCATCAAAGCAAAGAAAAAAAGAGGAAGAAGTTAATTAGAATCAGATGAGGGCAAAACTGGCACAACTAAAACCAAAAAGCTTGGTTAAGAGGGAAAGTTTTCGGTCCTTTTTTTCATCAACCGTCATCAAAATCATCAACCATCTGTGGTGTCCTCAGGTGGCATGGAAGAGTATTCTACAGATTAGGAGTGGTCGAGTAAAAAGCCTTGGGCGCAGGAGAAAATCGGCGCTTCCATAGCGGAGGTTTCATGTGGAGCTTTAGTATGGTGAGCAGTTCCTGGAGGTAGGGGGGGAGCTTTGCTGTGGATGCACTGATGAGTTATTAGCGAGCTTTTGTATTCGATCCTGAAGGAGACAGGAAGCCAGTGGAGTGAATAAAGGACGGGTGTGATGCGGTTACATTTTCACACCCTCATCAGGATTCCAGCGGCGCTGTTTTGGATTTATCTGAGTTTCCTGAGGCTCTTGGTAGAGATTCTGATGAGAATTGCGTGCCAAAAAAAGTTGGAATCCAAAAGTGTGTGGTTATAAGTTTTTTTTTTGTTTGCTTTTTTAAAATTTATATATATATTTATTTTATTCCCCCTTGCAGATTTTCATTCTCATCTTTGCTGAAACATTTTGTCTGAGCAAGATCACAGACAATATAACAGGCCACATTCAGTGGAGCAATTCCAAACTTAACACAACGCTGATGTTCTTCGATTTCATAGCTTCCTCCTCCGCAGGTGCAGCTTGTTCTCATCAACGCTAGAAAAGCGACGCAGCGCCGTCTTCCCTCTTTTGGGAGAGAAAAAAAACATGAATAGAGGGGCAGGCTTTGGGCTGATAAATTCTAGCTTTTCATGAGACCAATTGAATTTGAACTGACATGTAATTTGTTTTTAGTTCATTCAAACACAACCCACGTAGCCTCTCCTAATGTTGCAGGTACTTGCACTTCAACCCAGCTGTGAGCAAAACTGTTTCTGCTTACCGGCACCTCTCTCCCCAGGGCTGAGCGGCACAGGGTGAGCAGTATAAATGGCGAATGTAGCTGTGCTGTACATATAAAGGCCTAATGTTGGAATCCAAAATCGAATCGTAACCTTAAAAATCGAAAGTCCAAACCAACTGGGGCTTCAGAGACGCCCCTAGTTTTGATGTAAAACTATTTGATAGACGGCTGTTTTTTTTTTTATTGTTTTCAGTTTAATGCTGATGTTAGCCCATTAGTCATAACTCCTACACATTAAAAATTACAATAGCATTTCCTGCCCTGTTTCTTGTTGCCTCAATCTGCCAGTAAATTCCACCAGGCAAAACACAGCCTGGAAGTGTTGTTCCCTGGCAAGCCATCGTTACTACAGGCAGCTGCATTTTACAAAGTCAGCAACGAGCATCGCCTTCATCCCAGATCTTTCAATCTGTAGTGCTGAATCAAAAAAAAAAAAAAAAAACTTTCACACAGCTAGCTCACCTCAGAGTATTTGGGTAGGATGAGCCAACACTGCCTGTTACGCTTACACAGTGACCTTTGTGAATTTGAAGAGATCAGTTACAGATCGAACATATTATTTTTCCCCATGTTTGAATAGCAGCTGGACCTTCATATCGAGTATGACAAGTGAGGAACAGGAGATGAGGTGGAGCAAGCTGCAGCTACAATTCAGTATCAATTACAGTGCATCCGTAGTTATGGAAGCCTGGCTACAGGAGCGGCTGTGGCTCAGGAGCTAATAATGTATAAGGGTCATTACTGTGAAAAGAACAGGCTGATGCAGATGCTGGCATCAGCTTGATCATCTGTCATAGATGTCTACGTATAAAACTAAATAAAAATCTGACGCAAAATATTGACGTAAACAGGATTTTATAGATTCCACTAAAAAGTCGTCTGTCAGAATGGCTTGAACTGTGTGATAGCAGCGTAAAGCCTGTAGCCCACACTTGTGCTCTGTCTGGTGTTCATTTCCTGTCTGTCTTCTCCGTGTTTTTCTACCTCTCTTTCTGCTTCAAATCAGATGTGGTGGACTTTTTTTTCTGCATATTGATATGACTGGCATGGTCTTCCAGAGCCTGAGTGATTTATTTTTCTTAAAAATGATCTGTTCTTCAGGAATAACAGATCATAGACCACTGTGACTGACCAATCAGAATTGAGTTTTCAACACAGCCATACAATAAAAAGTATGTGCATGTGTGTGAATAGGTGAATGCCGGCATGTGTTGTAAAGTGCTTTGAGTGGTCAGTCGAAAAGTGCTGTTTAAATGTAGTCCATTTACCGTCTTTCCATGATGACAGATTCACCTTATCACATCACCATGCCATCATTACCTATAAATATGTAATGGTCACATTAAAGAGTCCATCTGATACACACTGCCATTATCACTCACTGCCGGTATCAAGTACAGATGATTACCAGTAATGACTAACAACATCTGACCTGAGCTATCAGCCCATCTTTCTTAAAGCTGCACCAGCCCAGGTTTTCATGCAAAAATAAGCCTGGCTTTTCAGCTTAAATCACAGGCTGCGGCAGAGGAGAGTGCCCTGTCCTCACACTGATTCAGCCATAAGTAATATAAGTCTGATTACTTACGGATTATCCTGCATCCTATATTATCCTACACATAGGAGGCGTGTGGTTTTAAGCAGTGATCAATTTAGAGAATGCTGAAATGATCACAGTCCCTGTCACTATCATAACATAGTAGGGGGAGTGTTTTCGGAGATCCTCATGCCTGAAGACACCACTACAGAAACAGCTTGTACTTCTGTTCTGTCAGACAGTTATTAAAGCTGCACCCTCAAGACACGAAATCCTCCTGAAATGAAAAGTGTGATTTTAATCCGTTTAGATCACATTTTTAATCATACCGTTGACTTCTTTTTCTATATTTGCCAAAAAAAAAAAAAAAATAACAAAAATCAAATCAAAATGAAATCACAATTTAATTTGGTAAAACACATTTCATGTGACATTTGTTATCTTGCGCAGAGTAATTTCATCAAAACTATCATTACATCCACCTGTCTATCAAGGTGAGTGATCGTCCATGATAAAACATCCTAGGATATGGCCACTTTTCAATGGTCCAATCAAATTTCTCCTAATGTTTTGTCTAGTCTGGTTATCCTAATCGTAACAGTTGTATGTCACAGTAATCTCAAAATGATGTCTCAGATGGGCTTCAAAAGTCTTGTTTTTCACACTATATTAATAATTCTGAGATATAGTTGAAAATTAGCAAAGTGGCCTTTTAACATGCTCAGTTTAACATTTCAGCTGTAAGTTTTTGATTAAATTAAAATATGAATGGATCACTGAATTAATTGCCATACTAAAAACTAAAAGTGCCAACTCGATGGTGACGCTACAGGAAAAAAAAAATCATTAGGATTCATCCACTGGTGAATATTTGTGCTCAATTTAATGAAAATCCATCCAATACTTGTTGAGAGATTTCCATCCATAGATTTGCCTGTTTGTAGGTCAACCTATTGGATTCCTGCATTCACATTACAGCGCATACATGATGTCTCAGGAGTATTAATCCACTCAAGAAAAACCCTCCATCACCCTCCCTCTACTCCTTTAGCATTAGCAGCGTGGCTCTGGTTGTAATCTGTCCATGTGTGCATTACTGATACTGTCTGATAATCATTGAAAATATCAGAGTCCCTGTTGTCTGTCATTAGGCAAAACACCACATTCATAGTGCTCATATTTAAACCATCAAATGAGAAAAACAACATAGAAAACCACTTGGCACATTTTTTATTATTATGTAATGCAGGATAGATCGGTGCTGTACAGCAAGGCTGCAGGGGGTTAATAAGATTATAGTAGTGCTACACTGGATTAACATGTGTAAATGGAAGATGTGTGTGTGTGCTTGTGTGTGTGTGTGTGTGTGCGTGTGTTGCTATGGGTATTGAGACGAGTACATCTTGGCAACCTGAAGGTACAGATTGTCTACTACAATCCAGTTGTGGGTATCTCTTTTCTTTTTTTCCTTTTTGTTTCTAACCCAGTTAATTGTTTTTCACATTCTGCAACACAGGACACCCTTCCATAAAAAAACACTTACACGCAATATGTGTACACTGTGCCTTCAGTAGTAATTCAGGGGAGGGACTTTCCCAAGGACAGTCCCTCCCAATGTTTAAGATAACATTTATAGGAGATTGACTGTTTTTACTTTTTTACTAATATGAATATTTATGGGTGCTGAAGGTGTTTTCGCTAGTCTACAGCTGACACGGATCAACATATGACTTTAGGTTGATTGCAGTTCCTTCAGTAACGTACCTTTTAGTTGTCTGGTGAAGTGTCTTGACCACCAGATGCATTGAAAAATATACGTAGGTGCACACCATGTTCTCACTTCAAAGAGATCTCAGCATGGCTTTATCTTGCTGTGGATTGAATGAGGAAAAGTAAGACAGACACAGAGAGTATGAGGCAGCTGGTATAGCACCACACACTGAGTGTATTCTCAATGGTCTGTCCATTAAAGGCCCTGTTTAGATGCCACTAAAACCATCAGAATGGTAATTTGGGGACAAGTGAGGACAACTTAACGCTGTGTGGTGAAGCTGACAAGTATGTGTTTGTGTGTGTGTGTTGTGTCTGAAAAAGGAACAAATAGTCAAATCTTCATCTTGAGCAGCCTAATCTGATTTGACTGACAAAACTTGAAGTCGGGTACAGCCCTGTCATGTGTAGACATTGATTCTCTCTCCCCTTTTGGCTTCCACACTGGGCTTCGGTCTAATTAGTTTAAGCTAAATACAAGCTGGGATCCGCTGGTAAGATTTAATCAACCACAAGATATATTTCTGCCTTCCAAGTGACTCTGCCATCAAGTAATATTTGTGTCGCTATACTTCCAGTTTGGTGAACACAGAGTGGCATGATTCCAAATTGGGATAATGAGAAAAAGTTTCCTCTTTAAAAGTTTATTTGCAACCTGCGTCTTAATGCGTATCTATATATGTACGGAACTCCGGATTTGGATTAGCTGGCTATATTTGGCAATACATACACTCCATGACTAGTAGTAACTGTGGATCTAATAGAATGGAGAGGCAAGAAAAAAAGAAGACAGTGCACAGTGTGAATGTGTGAAGTAGTGAGTAGAACATGGGGAATGAGGGGGAGAGAGATGTTTAGCTGTTATATTTACTCCAGCACTGGAAAGAAATGCACAGTTTGTGCAGCCTCCTCTATGACTACCACTGCTCCAAGTCACTTACTAGCCATGTTTCCATTAGAGATTTTTGGAAACCTTCGTCAAATAAGTTCTGAGTAAGTACGTTTTGATTTGCTGCAGACACAATGTAAGAAAGGACTGTATGAATACCCGCTTCTCCTTCACCGCAAATATTCTCCCCACTGATCGGTTAATAAAAGCGTATGAAAATCAGAGACACGGTAATCCCTCATCCTGTCAAATCAAAGTCATCACTTTGGCAGTCATCCAGTCCGTGCATAATGACTCTCGTGTAACCTAAAAGCCGGCGGTTTATAAATGAAATTGATTGTCAAAATTCCCAAAGCATTGTGGTTGGCGCACAGCAGTTTCTGTGAGACTCCGTGGAGAGAGGAGAGAGGAGGGGAGGAATAAAAGGGAAAGCAGTGGAGGATTAAGTTAGGTTCCAGCAGGAGGTTGGCAGCAGGTTGTCCTCCCTCTAATTTAAGAGAATAATTACACACCAATACCTCCACCTCCTCCTCCTCCTCCTCCTCTCCTATCCACCCATCACTTCCCTCCTATCATCTCCTTACCCACTCTGCATCCTTCCATCTTTATCTTTCTTTCTAGCTCCATCTTTTTCTTGCTCCTGTTCACATATAATTACAGTGCAATAGTTAGGGCATTGCTGAATATATATGTTGAATGAATGCATTGGAACACATCAACAACATTATTGTTATTAACATTATTAACATAATTTTAAAGTATATAAACCGAAAGGGTCGGACCCTGAGGTCACACTTTAAACACACATATTATACACAGATGGAATAAAGAGTAGTCCCAAGAATCAAACAGAATACCAAACCTGAGTTAAGATAAATGTGGTGATGATCACAGAATAGAAAAAAGCTCTTCTCAACATACAGCAGAAAAATGCAAATAGATGTATCTCAATTCAACAGAAAAAAAGGGAAATTGGATACACTGGGATGGAAGGGGACACTAGCATTGCTTTACACAATAAAGTGTGACCAAACAATTAGAAATACTCAGCATTAGAATCAGCAGATCATGATGAAACACTGGCAATAAATAAAATGTTGGTTAGATGAAACTGCTCCAACAGCTGCTGGTTAATCTCAGCCTCTGCGTGGACAGAGAGAAGCTTCCCTGTTTCAGCTTTTGTCCACTTTCCAGCCTTTGTTGAAATTGTTGAAGAACAGAGCAAACAGAAGACGTCCGGGTTCACTCTGAAGATCTCATATCACCATCGAGACAAGGCGCTTCTGTAAAATCGTCAAGTCGCCAACGGGCATAACTCTTACATGCCCTGCCCACTAATCTTCCTGCTTTTATTCAAAACACAGTCTTCCTGGATTATTCTCATGTTAGGCCTTAAGGTAGAAAATTGGCTGCATATATGAATGAGGCTCATGTAATTAGTATGAAACGCACATGATTATAACAGCTGTTCCCAAATTCTCTGTGACAGTGTATAGCTCTGTTGCCTCACAGCAAGGCTGCAGGTTCAAGGCCTTGGTCTGGGACCTTTCTGTGTGGAGTTTGCACTGTTTTCTCTTATTTCTAAAGTGGTGTGGATAATTTCTTCCATTGGTGTCGAGGAAAACAGAAAGTGACCAGGTGTTGTGTTGAAATATGTTTGACTTCAACAACACAATTCCTGTTCCAGTTGTCTTTGAGACAGAGGCACAAACAACAAAAGACTACGGGGAGAAAGCTAAAGGGTTGTCTACATTAATGATGGTGCAACATATGTTTCTACTGTACATTGTGGCTGCATGAAAAACATGGATGAATAGACTTTGTGAACACGACATTCACAGGAAAACATGCTGAATGCTGCAGCTGTTGCTGTTTAGTCAAAGCCACAAAGGTGTTGGCCCCAGTGGTAAAAAATGAGAGAGCAAGAAAAAGAGAGAGAGAGAGAGAGAGCAGTGTGGGTGATGGGTTGAACCAGCCTCTTTTCTATATGTGGCCTTGTAATGACAAGGCGTCTTGGAGTTTGAAGATATAAATACTTTTAAAAAGTTGTTCCAAAGAAAACCTGGAAAAAAACCCTCCCTTCTTAAAATGACAGGGTGGATGGAAAAAGAGTGTGTGTGTGTGCGTATGTGAGTATGTGTGACAGTTAATTAACACACTACTGCTCAGATAGCTTTGCTGATATCTTGTAATTTCCCCCACAATGACACAGATGTTCCCATGTTAAACACCCATCAAACCCACACTGTCCTCAGCTGTGATGGATTGACGTTCCACGCGCGTTGCCTTGCCTCCATGACTTACTGTACTCCGAAACACTGTTTTGCTCATAGTTCAAACCCTGCTGACCAAACACCGACACAGACGTGTTCCATCTGTTGACACAAGACGGGGGAAACTGCAGTAAATGAGAAGGAGAAAATAACAGGAAGCAAATTTAGACACAGGAACCTTTTATAGCGAGGCACAAATCTTCTGTTTGATTTTTATTTCGGTGCGACCAATCCTGCCTTAGCAAGCAAAATGTTTCCCTAATGAATACTAGTTTGTTTGCTTTTTCACCAGATTTATAGACTCTCATTATTTTTCACCAGCGATTCCAACCGTTGGTTCATACCTTCTCCCCTTCACCTGAACCAAGAATAATACAGTGTCCAGTGTATAGCCGGTGTTTGCCTCACATTTCAGCTTTAGAGGGAAAATCTGCACAGAAATATAACTGTACTTGTTTTAGAATGTGTGCATGCCGGCGTGAATTTTTTTTGTGTAACCGCATACAGTTTAAAAACGGAATCCGCGCCTGGATATGCCATCAGGAAAAAGTGAGGACGTCCCTGTTTACATGAACTGCAAAATTTCACATAAAAGAACATCACAAATGCAGCAACCATTCTGTTTCTTTTCCAGGTCAACTGATCATCATCAACATTTTACAGATTCCTACTTGACATATTTCAACAGATTTTCTACCCATGACAGTGTCATTCCTAATGACAAAGGAATGAGAGCGCTAATGACATTCGCATATTTTTATAGAGTTGTAAAGCAGGAGTTATTTCAGGCATCTAGTGAAAGTAGAACCCATTTTCATTTTTTTTGCATCAACAGTGGTAGGTGACATCCAGGACGACTGAGTCCATCGACACTATCAGATCGTTTGTGATTATGGATGGTTAACGAGAATTGGGTCAGTACCGATAACATTCAGAACAAATAGTTACGCTATCGATATTCAACATTACTTCATATCATTTCAGTCATCCTCTTATGAGGATGAAGCTGCCTTCATCAGGTAAAGACAACGCTCTCCACTCATGGGTGACAGAAAGCAGCTGAATGTAATATCAATGAATAAAGGTAGAAACATGCACACCCGAACGTTTTAGAACAGAAATAGTGATCCATGTTGAAATTAACAGAATTAGAACTGCTTTGCTAATTAGTTAAGTGCCTCGAAATAATATTATGATGTGTTCAAGGTCTGCCCAATGAAATGAGAATAGGGCAAGTGAATTAAACATCGTCATTATGTGTTCAAATGTAACATTAATGTTGGAAAATGTGTCTTTTGGTGAGCAACTTGAATAGATACAGTTGTTTGGTTGAGAAATGTTTGTTTCACACATTTGTGATTAAATAATGATCTGATTAACAAATGATAGAAAAGTATTATTATTAATAAAGCATATCAAATCCCTATTTGTGACTAAAGGACAAAAAGCATCTTCAGACAGAAGCTTTATTCCTATCACAAGCTTCAAAAAACATGTCCACTCATAAAAATTTATTTCCCCTTGCATCAACTCACCTTTGGCTACAGGTTCCTGCTTGGGATGAGAGTAGCTGTTCCCATGGCGATAGCATCTCTATCTGTTGTGGTGATGCTCCTTCCTGTGGTTTGACCTTTCTATACGCCACAGTGGCTTCTCTTCACAGTAAATGGTCGTAATGCAACATTAAGAGGAATCCACTCAGGAAGAAGAGGGAGGAAAAAAGTGCCCTTCTTAATGTTTATACTTAGTGGTTCACATTAAGCATTGGCCTGTGATGTTTCCGAGTTGCATATGGAAACCCATAGCGGAGTTATTTTTATCCCTGCACTTAATAGTGCTAAGTACTGTAACTCACCTGGAGAATAAATTATGACGTTAAGAGGGCAAACTACTACCTGTTGGGTTCCAATTGACTTTCTGTGTCTTCCTGAGTGAAACAGTTGTCTATGGCGTCACTGTGGATGCGTCCACAGGCCTCGGATGTATAAACAGAGGAATGCTAGATCAAGTCGTCTCAGCAGCAGAACAATTCACATCTATATTTTTATGATAAGATAAACCTCATCTGTTTTCAATGTTCTGCCTCTTTGCTGTCTGACTCTCAGATGGTTATATGCTCATTTCAATTTCAAAATAAAGCCCTCGCTGGTTACCAATACATTTAATTAAATTGTGTATCGTACTGTAAATTATATGGTCTGATCTACAATTGTATATGCCCACACAGCTGATTACAGACCAACTGGTTCTCTTTATTATCGTCCTTATGAGACAGCTTGCATCTACAAAGTACCAAGCATAAAAAAAGTGCATTTAACAAGAATCAATCTATTTTTCTGGTTATATTTGCTTGTTTTTATCCTTTGTTCTTTGTGCCTCCACCTGTCTACTCTGGGTAATGTGCTTTGTATATAAATGAATTAGCCTTAGCCTTTTATGTCCAATCACACATAAAAAACTAGATTGCAACAGCAAATATAACGATAGCTTTCTGTGATTATTTAAATTGCATTTCCTTTTCCAATAGCACTCCTTTAAAACAACTGTGGTAGTTGTGTACACATAACATCAAAGCCTGATGTTAGAAGGGCTTTATAGCGTAGTAGAGTAGTAGTCTGTAATGTGTGTCTGTAAGTGTATTTCTATGTGCTGTCTGTTCGGTATGTGTGTTTCTTCAATTGCAGCTAAGCTGTTACAGCGTGTGACAGTGCAGCTGGATCAGCCTCAGAGTTTTATATAGAGCAGGACAGACAGGCTTTTCCTCTCCACAAAATATAATCCCTGTGCTCCTGTTGATGACAGAACACACAGCTTTGTCCCTCTGCTGCAACACACAGAGGGCATGAGTACATCAACACATGGTATGTACACAAAACAGAATATTACTATAATATTATTATTATTTATACATGGAAGCGCTATTATCTTTATGGTCAAATTGACTCCATTTAATGTTTAACATCTCTAAATAAATGACTGAAGTTATTTTATTTATTTTAATTCCCTGTAGACCTACACATTTTGCACACATCAGTGTAAAACA
Organism: Lepturacanthus savala; assembly: GCA_030544235.1. Lineage (NCBI taxonomy): Eukaryota > Metazoa > Chordata > Actinopteri > Scombriformes > Trichiuridae > Lepturacanthus > Lepturacanthus savala. The sequence goes on from CM060465.1 coordinate 22,308,173, forward strand.
TATAACATGTTACACACACTTGTTGATAGCTCATAAAACACACGGGAGGAGCAAATGCATAAAAGCATGCACAGCGGCCTGCTAAATCATTTCTCTCAGTGCGCTGTGTGCTCTCTCTATGTGGTTATGACCTCTATAGTAAAGCAAAGGTTTTCCTGCTAATGGCATTTCATCAGTGACAGTGACATGGGGAGAAACCTGTCTGAGACTGTAGATGTTGAGGAGGACCCGCATCAAACTATTATTATAGAACTATAATAATCATTTTCTGGAGGTTTTGTTGGGATTGAACCAATGATAAAAGGTGTATATTTGAAGACAAATCAAAGACAAGTTAAGTGTTTTAGAGTTATACAATAGGGATGCCCAGCAGAAGTGCATTTATCCAAATCTGAACATTTCTAACTAAACTATTCTCAGTGAAATATCACTATAAAGTATATGTGGCAGCGTTCATCTTGTGTATCTGAAAGCCAGAAGCTCAGTGTCAGCCACTTTCACAAGTCCATAAAAAATATTGTAATTCTTTACTGTTGATTTTAGCCCCTTGTTGACGTCAGAGGGACGCCTGAACCACATAATCATCCAAGGTTTAATACCAGCCAGGGACCTTTGTTGAATGATTCTTTCTTCATCCTGTGATTTCTAAAAGCCACCTGTGATTGGGATTAAAGTCAGTCATCTTCTATACCCGCTTATTCCTCACTAGGGTCACAGGGGAGATGCAGGGATACAACCCAGACAGGTCACCAGTCTATTCTGGGCCACACACACCATTCGCTCACACTTATGGCCAATTTAGTCTCCAATTAACCTCGGCATGTTTCTGGACTGTGGGAGGAAGCCGGAGAACCTGGAGAAAACCCACTCAGACAGAGGTAGAATGTAACTCCAAACAGAAAATTCGCTGCAAGCTGCATCAGTGAATACATTTTTAACCCTTAACCCCATTCGGTCCAGTGGAGCTTCTCAACAGCAGCAGGTCAGACTGTAGTTCTGCTGGGCAGCTTTCAGGATTGAATCTGTGTAATTGTGTGAATATGATCTGAATAAATAAAGGTTTAATTTTTTTTTAAGGTAAAGATTTAGACAGAAGACTGACCATATACTACTGTAAAATATACCACATATACAGTACATACTACTGCCGGACCACACAGCGTCCTCTACCGAAGGCCTTTCAAACACAAGAGGGTCAGTTATAAGCTGAAGGAGGCACTTGGGAAGTGGATTGGCTCAAAGCCTCTTTAATCTCATAATCTTTAATAGAGTAGCTCTCGTTAGCTAGTTTTGGCCCTGGAGGCAATCTCCATGCTGCCCTTGCTCTGCTGTTCCTGCCTCTTAGCATCAGATCAACATGCACAGGCACCGCCTATTGACAGCAACACACACACATTTACGCTTCACACATACTGATGCTAGAGACTGATACACTGAGATAAAAAAACAACAAAAAACAGCTGCCAAACTCTATTCGCACACCAGATCTAAAATAAAAGGCTATAATACTATTACTACTACTACTACTAATAATAATACAGGTAAAATGTCTTATGTAATATCATACTCATTACTGCTAATCTGTGCATCTGGTTTCTAAATTAAAAGTAGTTAAACATCATTTCACATCTGCCCGTGCTATCGTCCAATCACAGTCATCCTTCAGTCCTGTTTAATGTCTGCAGCTCCCCTCGGGTCAGCGCCGTATCATTCATCTCTCTGACGTTGGCTTCCATCAGCCAATGGCTGGAGGCTGCTCCACAGATTACCACAGAGACATTATTCATTCATAGACTAGTTTGTCTCCCACTGTGGTGGAGTCCAGATGAGCTCTCTGTTAGGAGAGGAAGCCCTGCTGATATGGAACTGGTTCATTTCTGGCTGATTTTTTTTCATCCTTTCTGGCTAATTTGTTATTACTACAAAGCTGCATTTCTATGATTGATTGAGGTGAAGAACCACAGGTGACAGGACAGCAACACATTTCCCAATCATTTATTTTTATTATTATTATCATTATTTTTTCTATTAAAAAAGCTTTTGTATATATATATATTTTTTATTTCTTTATTATGACTTTGTTTTCTTTTCTGGAAATCTGATTTCATTTTCTCGAAAGACATTAGGTTGGAGATCTGGCAGTGCAGCACCTTCCTGCAGGGTTGTGGGTGCATTTATTTATGCTCATGGTGAAACAATCAGATAATAAGGTTTTATTTCTCCATTTCACCACCACAGCTCACTCAACCACTACTGCTCCACCTCTCTCTCTCTCTCTAGTAATGCCTGATGGACAAAGTTGAGAATCTGGAGAACCGATGCTCCACCCTCCACTGCACAATATAATACAATATAAATCAACCCCATAAAAGATGTTCTTTTTGAAACATGCAGCTCAAGTTTTATTTTTTTTAATTATTTATCAGAGACTGAGAACATTTTATGAAGTAGTGTAGCCCTAAAATCACATTATAAAATGAACAATTAAACATGAAATGTAAATTATGAGTCTTTTGTCTTCAGGCAGACCAGTAAACCTGTCTGTTTCTATAGCTGAAGGAAATATATAGAACCCGAATAATAACATGAGACTTGATCCAACGATGAAGATTTAGTATAATATAATTCGAATGGTATGATTGTTCTCACAGTGACTATGTAACATCCAATAATACCAGTAAATGTGGTTTTAACACTTCCAGCTATTGCTCACTATGACTCCCTCCACCAGCCAAATGCCCTCCTCATGCGTTGTATTTTTAGTGTTGTTGATTTTAGATAGTGTTCATGAATGTTTGTCTGCCAACAGAATCTGTGTCTGTGCTCATTTTCTTTTTCAGCTCCCTCAAACAACAGAGCCTTTTCTATAAGAGGCGACTGCCCACTTTGTGATGTTTAGTGTCCGACTGAAATATATTGTACATAACATTTACAGTTACGCATAAATAGCGGCATCATAGCTGGCAAATCCAGCTATGATTTCATACAAAATGATCATTTGAGAGCATTTCTGTGATGCGGCAGCATTTAATTTTGATACAGATACGTGACATTTACAGAGGGATTTGCAAATGTTTCATGCATTTACAGGTCATTTCATTTTTGGTAGGGTTGGTAACGTTGCTTTTCGGAGCCATTTTCGTGTTTGATGTTTCAGGCGAGCATAAAAATGTTCACAAGTGGTGCGAGCGATTTAAAAAGGTCTGGCATTTATCCTTTTTTATTCATGTTTTCATTCATGCGTTCATTCACTCGTTATGTGGATTAATCCGTTCAGTCATTAATTTTTTCTGATCACTCTTAAAAAATACTACACAGCCCCGCTTTCTGTTTTTGAGCTTTATATGAATAAAATTTAAGATTTTAAGTTTCACAGCTTTGCTTGTGTCCCCTGACCTGTGTGTGTATGTATGTGTGTGTTTGTGTGGATGTATGTGTGTGTGTGTGTGTGTGTGGTTGAGGCTACGTGTAAGAGGATCAGTGCTTGCTCTCATTAAAGGGAGCAGCCAGCAGCTGGGCACCGACAGGAGCTTTGCGGACTAAATGACTGCTTGGGAGATAAGAGCACATCAGGTAAGAAGGCTTCACTTCAACAAAACAGCAGCTTAGGCTCTTCTGTAGAGAAAACACACACTCACAACACACACACACACACACACACACACTTCTTTACAATAAAGAGTTGATGGAAGTCTAAATTGCAGGCGTGGTGCTGCGGGTGATGACCGCCCTCCATGCTGGGTCTTATACCGCAGTTGTTGCAGGTGTGCAGAGACAGGGGCATGTGGCTCAGACATTCTTCCTCTTAATCAGATTCATAATTAGTATAATAATAATAGCTCAGTGGAAAAGGAGTTGAAACAGCGAGGAATGAATGTGTGTGTGCGGGAGAGATAGACAGGATGTAAGATGAGACAAAAGGATGCAGGAAAGTCAGTGACACCAGTTTAAAAAAAATAAAAGTGAAAGAGGAGAGACAATACACGAAGTATGGTTTAGGCTCCAGACAGCTTGCTTCATCAAACAGGAGACGGCAAGAGAATGTGTGCGTGCGCGCGTGTTAACGCGCATGCATGTTATTCATGAGCGTGCCTTTGTGTCTCACGGGAATGTAGCGGAGGTGGAAATGAACACAGAATGAACACGATGTCCTAATTATAGTCTCAAAATGACTGGCAGAGCTTATCAGATGAGGCGTTTATTAAAATTGCAGGGTTTGTGTGATGTGATTTTTGGCCTGGAAAGTCTGCAGGATATGAGTCAAAGTCCAGACTGATGGTAATCTGTTGTGGCTCTGTTGGTTCACGCTGCACAAGACAAGTGACAGGAAACCCACTTGTGTCTTTTGAAGCTGCTGAACTTTTCATTTTCATTTGCTGTCATCAGACTTTTTTGGGTTTTCTCCCAGTGTGATTGCATGTCATAAACAGTAGTTTTACAGTAACTGGAACCTGTTGAAGATACTGAGTGATCTGAAACAGTTTTCTGGAGTGATGGCATTCAGGTTTAGTGCAAGTTATCTATTACTCACTAAACTCTGCAACAAGCCAATTCTGTCTTTATTTATTGTTACAGCTTAGTGAATTCTGGAGAGCTAATAGATGGGGTCACAGATTTTTCACAGTCTTTTGTCCAACACTTTCTTCCCAGACATCAAGAACCTCTGGCAAGGCAAGGCAAGTTTATTTGTATAGCACATTTCAACAACGAGGTAATTCAAAGTGCTTTACATAAAACATTAAAAGCATCAAGATACAATTTAAGACAGTTGATTAAAATAAAAATAAAAATTAAGAATTAAAATTTAAATTTTTTAAATTAAAACAATACAATTTAAAACAGTTGATTAAAATAAAAAAAATGAAAAATAAAAATTAAGAATTAAAATTTATAACTTTGAAATTAAAACAAAGAACAAGTTACAGTGCAGTGTAGAGTAATTAAGAAATGATATTAGCAGTAGGCAGCATTGAACAGAAAAGTCTTCAACTGTGATTTAAAAGCAGTGAGAGTTGCGGCAGACCTGCAGGTCTCTGGGAGTTTGTTCCAGATCTGTGGGGCATAGAAACTGAACGCTGCTTCTCCATGTTTAGTTCTGACTCTGGGAACAGAGAGCAGACCTGATCCAGATGATCTAAGAGGTCTGGATGGTTCATAAGGGATCAGCAGATCTGCAATATACCTAGGCCCTAGACCATTCAGGGCTTTATAAACCAGTAAAAGTATTTTAAACTGAATTCTTTGGCAGACAGGAAGCCAATGCAAGGACCTTAGAACTGGAGTGATATGGTCTACTTTTTTAGTCCTAGTCAGGACTCGAGCAGCAGCATTTTGAATCAGCTGCAGCTTTCTGATTGACTTTTTAGAGAAGCCTGTAAAGACCCCGTTGCAGTAGTCCAGTCTACTGAAAATAAAAGCATGGACAAACTTTTCCAAATCTTGCTGAGACATAAGGCCTTTAATCCTTGATATATTCTTCAGGTGGTAGTAGGCTGACTTTGTAACATTTTTTATGTGACTATTGAAATTCAAGTCTGAATTTCAATGGACAGGTTTGCTTCAAAAAAAGCACGATGGATATTCAGAGGATGACTGCTAATGTTTTCAATGTACCTGTGACACAAAAGTCCATTTGAAATGAGAAAATTTCTTAAACGAGGCAAAGCTTGCAATGTGCTTCCTACCTGAATTTGCTGCTCCACTCAGGTACTCAAATGGACTATGTTCCCCTATTGGGAAGTTATTATTGTCACTCCACACTCCCTGCTGTGCTGAGTTGGGTGTTTTTGTGGGGTGTGACAAGGCTGCACATATTCCGTGCTCAAATAGAGATCCATTTCATGTGAGTTGACTCATAACCGGAAATCTAATGAGCAGATTAAAACATTCATGTTCTGTGGAATTTGAAGACTTTTTTAAATTAAATGTTTTCTATGGTCGTTCTTCCAGCACCATGCTCGGGACACATCTGAAAAACTATGAAACTTACAACACAAACTCACAAAAACAAGGTGCAGACTGTGGAACTAGGGCGGGCTTTGGTGCACCGACAAGAAAAATGACACTTCAGCACAAGACAAGGGGAAACACAGACTATAAATACACATGGAGGGAAATAGGGAACAGGTGGACACAATCAGGAATCAGGGAAGACGATCAGACTGGTGACACATGAGGAAGGGCAAGTGACCTGAAACGAGAGGAGAGTTAGACTTTCAAAATAAAACAGGAAATGTACACAAGACAGAAACCCAGACAAGACAACCTCACCGCTGAGACACTGATAACAAGTAAGTTTGACAGCTGTGCTTTATTGGGTGAATAAAGAACAGGTAAACTTTAGCTGAGCTACATATTTTTGATGCACACCTGCTGGCCAATCAGAAAAGAGTATTCACCTGGACCATGGCGAAAGATGTATATAAAAGGCTCTACTAATAAGTTGTATAAGTTTGATTCTCTTGTTAAAATCCTAAAAAAAAAATGTGAAATTTTGTGCACTGCAAGTTTTAAGTTTCCATATCATCTCATGCTTTTTAGGCTTAAAAGTTCCACTCCACTGGCACACCACAGGGGTACCAGGAGGTTTTTGCCAAGGTGTTTTGCTGCATGCTTCTCTGTGTGATCGAATCCTTAGGATGCTCCCTGGAGACAAAACCAGGGAGCACAATGCATGAAAAACTCCATGGGTATACAAGAGTGGGCCCAAAGCAAGACATTGAATTCCAGTTTAACCTTTGAGCCATGTCTGGGTTCTGAACTAGAAAGGTTCATCTTTGCCAGCAGCAGCAACAGCAGCGGTGTGTGTCAGTACTGAAGTATTAGGGATCAGCGTAGGAGGGAGTCATATTTAAATGGGCCACCATATTTAAATGTGATTGGAGTGTGACTGATTAGACAAGCTGATTCAATCAGCCGACTATGACTTCTGTGACACGCAGGGCTTCAATTTTCAGTTAAAGGGTCCACTAGAAGGACTTGTATTTTGGGAATTGTACAAATGGACATGAGTGATTGTGCCCCTCAAAGCTCCTGTAGAACATTTTAAATAAATTGTTTGTCTCACCAAATTTCCAACAGGTCTACTAGTTATACTTTCTGTTGTTGTAAAACAGTCACAGCCTCTCTCTGGTAGGGAAATGTCTGCAGTGCTCATACTTTGAGAGTTTGTAATAAATGCTTGCATTGCCTCTTTCCAATACTTAAAGCATTTACCATAATCAGTCCACTGATTTACAGTGATGTGACTCTGCATCCCTAGCCAGTATGTTCATTTTTTATTTCAGTCTTTGCAGCAGTGACAACACTAACCCCCCCCACAACACACACACACACACACACACACACACACACACACACACACACACACACACACACACACACACACACACACACACACACACACACACACACACACACACACTCTCTCACACACACACACATGCACAAAGATACACCCAGGATGATGATGAACTCCTCTTACAGGCATCCAGATGAATTATACAAAGTAGTCCAAAAGCAGCCTGTTGTCCTGTGAGCCCATTAACCATGACAGTAATTCCTGCTCTTGCCAAGACAAGGTGGCGTGCTTTGTGTGTGCGTGTGTGTGTGGGCGCGTGCATGTGAAGAAAAAGAACGGCGGCGATGTTGGCAGGCGTATAACTGCTGACTACCTCATATTCAAGTCACAGAAAACAGCCCCGTGTTACTCAGATTGATTATCAGAAAAAGTGCAGCAAAGAATGAAGATGAAGAAGTGAAATCCAGCTGCAACAGGGGATACACCTCTTTGCATGTGTGTGTGTATGTGTATGCGTGTGGTAGCAGGTGCAGAGTAGCCTCCTCAAAGGTGTTACACTTGACAAAGCCTCCAAAAACATCTAAAAGCACTTCTCACTGCTCCCAGAGTGTATTCACAACACAAAACCAGCCTCAAAATACTGTTCGCAGCCTGCTGCTCAAACTTGTATTAATATTATATTATTCATTTACTTTGAATTTTTAATTGTAATTAAATGTTTTAAATCTAACATTATATTATAATAATTATATTTACTTTTATCATTATCATTGAAGAATTTCTCTGTTTTCAGATTGTTAATGTGAAATTTCCTGCGATCTGCTGTGAAAACACGGTTTGAATATCACCCTGATATGTTGATGCTTCACTTCCTGTAAATGAAGCACTAACAACATTTTATACTATTTTAAAGTGATTCAATTACTACAGACAGAATCCAGGCAGCTTCACATTAAGCTGATTAGAAGAAACTGTGACTAGTGTGGCCTAAGAGAGGAAAGAAAATGCTAATGTGACATAAAATTTTAAACCTTCTGTTTTCTGACACAGATGGGTTACAAATTAAAGGGGAAAAAAGTGTCCCAGTGATGTTCCACCATGAGCTTCCAGCCAGATGTGTGGCGCTTTACTGGAGGTACAAGCAGCAAACGATATCCAAGATATTCCCTCATTTCCCCATCGCGGTGTACTAACAATGGCTTTGTCACACATAGCTCCAGAATCTCCTAAAGGCTGGTTTGTGATCAGATTGTTTCTTGTCATTCATATTACAAAGTGCCGGATCATAAAGATGTGTTCGCCCTCATCCTTTAATCTCAGAGAGTTATCAGAATTCACAGGATTTCCATTGACAAAGTAGATCCTTTTCTGAGGGATTATTCCCTTAGCTATTCATTGAAGCCAGGTGCTACTCACATACTGTATGGTAAATCACCTTAGATACTATCAGACTCATAGATCACCCAACTACCATGATGTAAGCTCTCATGTCCCAAATTCTTTGTTACCTTGCTCGTCCCCTGCTTCTCCACCTCCCATAATCTGCCTTTATCTCTGCCTGCAAACCCTCAAGGCTTCGGCCCCCCGCTCTCTACTCTATAAATCCTAACTTCATTCAGATCGTCGTGCAGCCTGGTCGAACTAATGACGCAAGGTCGCCCCAGTCTGAGTTTGGATCATTTCGGTTTAGAGGATGCAGATTTAAATATGTCGTTTGCCGCAGAGTCAGCCAGCCAGAACAGTTTTATTAATGCCTGCTCAATTCCATCTCCAGTTCCAGGAATTATGAGTACAAGCTACTGAAAACTCACTCGAGCTACATACCATTGTTCTATTGACATGGTTATATCCTCTTTATTGTTTTGTTAGGAAATTAGAGAATTTGAACAACAAGTAATAATAAGGTAATAATCAGTGCCTGTGTGTGTGCTGCTGTTGTGTTTTCCCAGAGTTGAAAAGTTCAGTATGTGTTGTTATAGTTTGTTATATTTTAATCAGGTTTCCAATAAACTGGCTGCTCTGAGGTCGAACTGCTGTCATTCAGCTGTGATCATTTTCACTTACAATTCTGAGGAACTTAATCAAAAAGAGCCAATATTACCCAACATTACCTCAAAAAACCTAAAGGCTAACACATCCACTGTGTTTCTGTAGAAATTAATGCGTAATGTTTAGAGGAATATGCTAGTTATATAATTAATATAATAATAGTAACTTCAGTGCTTTAACTGGTACATTGTTAAAAAGGAATAGGTGAGGTTGTGCATGATCTTCACTTCAAATGGTGTTTACTGTTGTTCAGTGAAGTTACTTCTAATAAGGAGGGGAAGTAGAACTCATTTTACACAGTTCATGTTGGCCAGATCCGCTAGGCTCCCGCTACTGAGTCATGAAGGTGACATTTTGTTCTCCTCTGGCACACCGACAGGAGGCAGATGTGCTTTACGACTACAATTATATGTAGCTGTTATAGTAAAGATAATGTACTCCGGTATATACATTACAGTCCATTTATTCCAGAAGTTGTTCAAGCCTGAACTCTTGTTAAAGAGTAGACTTTAGGTAAAGCAAACATAACCCTAAAGGAGACAGGGATCATTTCATTGGATAAGTTTACACCTGGCCTTCTATTGTTCGAGGTGTTTAAAAAGAAAATCAGAGAACAGACGAGCTGGAGCAAGAAATCTGTGCAAGCAAAAACATACTGAGGTTATTTGGAGACTCTAAACTCCCCATAGGTGTGAGTGTGTGAGCGAGTGGTATAATAATCTGGTGACCTGTCTGGGTGTATCCCTGCCTCTTACCTGTAATGTGCTGGGATTGGCTCCTGCAGACCCCTGTGACACTAATGAGGAATAACTATGTATAGAAAATGACTGACTAAATGCAAAATCAATAAATGATGTTCTTAAATTGAAAGACTATTTTTTGAATGCCCTTTTCAATAAACAGATAAGGAGATAACATTTAAAGGAGTTTTATGTGGTAAAATACACGTCATAACATATGTCTGGAGGGGACATTTAATGGTCTAGAAGCACAATGTGCTTTCATGTATCCTGCATGATTTGAATACAGCAGACATCCAAAGGAGCTCAAACTTGCATCCTTCCATCAAGGTGCCTTTTTTAATCTTAAAGTCATATGCTCTTTAATACATTTTGAGACGTATGTGGTGCATTAATGGCTATTCAACTAATTAAATAATCCATTCAGTCCAAAATTAGCCAGATTTTCTTCTTTGAATTATCTTTTTATGAACCATTTGTTCAGTAAATCTATCCTTACATGCTTTAGGATGTGGTTTGTGAACTCTAAGGAAGGTGTTCACAATGTGCACTTAAAGGCAGTCATGGCACCCATGGGATCATCAAATGAAGCCTGAAGGGCAGTGAAGCCGCTGTAGCTGCTTCTCAGTTTGGGAAGAATCCTGATAATGTGTAGGAGGATCACACATCCATCCTTACTGCCACAGAAAGGAAAAAAAAACAGCATTACAAAAGCTGCTTTCAGTTTTTTACTCTCATGCTCATCCTGATCTGAATTCAGCGTTTCCCAACCCATTTCAAAGGTGCTACATTGGCATGAAATACACAAGGTGTTACCACCCCAGCAAAACAAGATTCTCCTTGCAACTACGGAAATATTATAGAATGAACAAGCAATGATCCAGGGAGGTTTTTCAGGGGTTTCTAATTCAAAAGTAATTTTTTAACTACAAAAATGCAGTCTCTAAAAATCCACATTTGTCACAAAACTTACTGTGTTCAGTAATCTACACACATGAGTTATAATACCAGTATAATACAGTTTTACTTTAACTTACTGTATGTGCACATACTCACCATGGATGTTTTTTTTGTATCATTAAACAGTTCCTTCTGTTTAATCCTGCGTAATCAGCATTATATCTCAATTTTTTGCAATGCCACATAGATGTTGCATAATAAAATAAACCCCAAATGCTGCCCATCATTCGGAAAACCCATATATCTTTTCTACACCTCCTACTGGTGGTAGTGTATTTTATTTGTTTTGTATAGCACACGTGAACATTTTCTTTTCTGTCACATACTCGCTTTAATTTCATGTCGCAGCAGGCAGTGACTGGTGATGGTGAACAAATCCCACTTGCTGCCTTTTATCTCTGTGAGTGACTGAGTCGATCGGTATCCCTCAGTTTTGCAACAAAGTGGAGGGGTTTTCAATCACCGCTGCTGTGCACTTACTGGAATATTTTTTTCTTCTGGTGCTACTTTTTAAAGACAACAACCAACCGTCGAAGCCCTGATCGCCGGCACTTGTCAGCTATTGAAATGGGCGTTGCATTGTACTGTTTTTTTTATAATGAGTGTTTTTCAAGACATTTACGCCGGTATCAACTCTATAGATGTCTCCCTCATTTCATCCGCCTCCATTATCACTGCTTCTGCAGCTATGTATTTTTTGCTGTCTTTAGATTAGATTCAACTTTATTGTCATTGCACGTCACAAGTACAAAGCAACGAAATGCAGATAGCATCACACAGCGCAACAGTGCTAACCCCTGCACCACTGTGTCGCCCTATATATACTGTATATATATCATCATTTGCACTATATATACTCTATATATAGTGCGAATGATGGGGTTTTCAAATAGCTAATAAAAGGACGAAAAATTCCTTGCAAACTATGAGAAAATACCACCACAAAATCAGTCACTTTGATTGCAAAAATAAAAAAAAAATCACAAAAAAGAATCGTGAAATTCTGGTCGGACTGATTAAAGAGGTAAGGCGCTAAAGTATATGGAAAATGTTGCCGGCTTTGCTTACAAAAAGACAAACCGCTCAAAGGAGTCGTTTGACATTTTGGTAAATATATTTAATTGCTCTCTTGGCAAGAGGTATGTGAGAAGATTGATACGACTCTCTGCTGCCAATACAAAGCAGGAGCCAGGAGCCAGTTAGCGTTAGCATTAAGTCTAATCGCAGGGGAAAAGGCTAGCCTGGTGTTGTCTGAAGGTAGCAACAGCGTCGGTTATCGGCCATAACACACATCCACACATGGGCCATTATGGTTAAGTGATTCGCTGTGAGCCATGACATTAGAAGCCTAAGATGATGAGAGTTCAGTCGTGTGTGAAATCCACTGAGGTGCAGCTTGTACCAACATCACACTCAGAAAATCATTAAACATCTGCCCTCTAATAAAAACACAAACAAAAGATAAATACTATTACAACTACAAACTGTTTGAGAACCCAAACTTGATCCTATAGTATTTTATTATAAAAATATCATCAAAGGCATAGTTCACAATTCTGATCCTGTACCGTTTGTTGTCTTGTTTTCAGTAATTTTTCCACTAAAGAATAAAGTTTTAGCTTTTAAGCTTTTAGCTGCCATTTCTTCAAGCCAAATGCAAATATATGTGTTTTTCTATACATGATGATGGACTGGCTGCTTCTTACCAACAAAGCTTTGTAGACATGTGATCTATAACATGTAATTTCACAAAGCTCATTACCCAAGGATTTATTCATGTACTTTCCCTCTGGTACAAGTCCTTCTTCTCTCTGGATTTAACTGCCAAAGTTCTCTGTTGCTGAGACAAGGTTTTCTGCTGAATCATATATTTTCCATTCACTCAATGGCCAACAAGTGAAGTGTTTATATTTCATTTCTATCAGCCAGTGACAGTTGCAATCTTTTTACTGTAGGATTTTCAATTCACTAAATCTAGAGCTATGATCCAGCCACTATATGATTTATTCATCATTTACCATCAAACGCACTAAATGCATGCGGCCAAATGGAGGAAAGTTGCACAACTGCAGTAGATTTGAGGAGCAAAGAGGCTCAACAGCTCATGACTGGTAAGGAGATAAGATATTTTACCTATAGCAAATGACATATTCTCTCTCACTGAAAGGGTCTCTGACATTAAAACAGGATACAGCAGGTGTCAAATGTCATGACTAATGAATAAATTTAACAACTAGCATTTCTTTTGTAGTGCTCACAATATTAGAAAATTACAATAAATAAAAAAAAAATCCAGAATCAGTGTCCTTCGTCTGCAGAGCTGACTGTGATCCTGTTTATTTCAGTGGAATTACATTTCACAAAAGAAATTGTGCATGTGGATTATTTAAAGTAACAGGTACACTCTTTATTTACAATGCTATGTTGTAGTTTTAAAAAGCAAACTGTCATTTCTGAAATTTCATTCATCTCCATTGTACTAGAGAGGAAGCGTAAAATTAAGAAAGGTAGATATTTCAGAAGGTTTTTTTTTTTAAAAAAAGCCAGCAGGTAGACAATGAAAACAAGTAGGTTTTGACCGAGTTGAACACCAGTATTTGTGTCAAACACTGGATGCCTTTGTGTTCAATGAGCCAAGATCTGGGTCTTGTACAGCAACATTGAGGGTCTACTAAAAATTGATGGTTTAAGTGCTCCTTTTGAAGTTCAGAGGGTAGTCAAAGGGCTGGAATGTTGTACTCCCTGTCCATAGAACCTCTCCTGCATAAACCGAGGATATAGACCAGGTATGGGCAAACTACAGCATGTGGCCCTGCAATTCCGATGTTTTCCCTTAGCTAGCGCACTACATGCATTGACCTTTGTTGAGGTCTGCACATAGGCTCCGGAAGGTATATAGGCAGTGTTGGTAGGTTTTTTCTGGGATCATCCACACTGGATCCTGCAGTACATGATGAGGAAGGAGGAGAGGGTCTCATTCACATGGCCAGTGGTGCCCAAACTATTTATCTCTGATGGAGCCCACAAACTGTTCAATTCTCCAAAGTTTTATCATGGCTTGTTTATTGTGTGGGGAATGTTCCACAAACATAGACTGACAAACTGCATTCCTGTCTTGGCTCTTTAAAGAGCCAGTAGTGCACAGGACCCTAACCCATTTTGATGCAGAGTGCAGAGCTGGACCCTCTGTGCTGTAGAGTCTCTGTCAGTGGAGATCGATGTGAACCTCATCTTATCAAGGCTGCCGATCTGGCCTCTCGTCTAGGTGTTAGGTCTGTCAGGTTCACAGGTTCATCCATCACCCGCTCAAGTCTTTGGACGCATACCATAATGGACACTGTCAATCACATTTTGATGATCCTTTCCCTGCACTGGAGCTTGGAGCCAAGTAAGGATCCAACAAACAGGGTGAATGTCATGGGAGGCAAAACTATGAGGAAACTGTTAGTTAAACAAGGACAAACTAAGTGTGGACAGATCATCTGGGGCTCAACAACAAGGTTAAGCCTGTACAGCCAATGTTGACGAAAAGATTTGGATATATGCAGTGGACAATTTTGCACAGCACTGTGACTGATGATGTTTTTTTTCCATTAAAATCCCCAATTTAAATTTGTCTGTGAATATTCTCATTCGTCCACATCACTGCTGTCTCTCTCAAATTGAATCATAGGCAACTGGACTTGTGTTTGTCTAGGAAGATGTTTTGCCTCTCACCTGACTACCTGTAGCACTGGTTTCACTTGACCATGGTCAACACACGAATACCCGGGTCTCACTCCACTCCACACTAGTGTTAACTAGTTAGACCAATGCCTATGAACTAAAGTAGGACCTTGGATAAGAGTCGAAAAGTCTTTCTAGACCAGGGGTGGGCAACCCTGGGCCTGTAGAGCTACCGTGGGTGCAGGTTTAATTCCAACCAAGCAGTAAAACCTGATTCTAATAATGAAGCTCCATATCAAGGGCCCTAATGGTTGATTAGTACAATCAGGTGTGTTCCTGCTTGGTTGGAACAAAAACCTACACCCACAATAGCTCTCCAGGACCAAGGTTGCCCACCCCTGACAAATACAAATCTAGTTGCCTATGATTCAATTTGAGAGAGACTAGGGCTGACCTAGTTACAATATTTTGAAATGTTTTAATCATTCAAGAACAAAAAAAATGATTTGGATTGCTTGGGGATGGGGTGGCATGAGCACTGATGAAGCAATTCACCAGAAGATTAACAGTGTTTACCACACATATATCAATCTGGGGTGAAAAACGAGCACCACAAAGTTTTTTTTACAACACAATTCTGTCATCATGGCTCACACGCACAGAGAGGGAGAGATCAGCAGCCAATGGGGGAACACTTGCCCGACATTTTCAACCAACCCATGCCAGAAAAAGAAGGATGACATATAAACCACACAACGCAGCAGGAGCAGTGCTGCAGCAGCTGTTTAGTGAAAGCAAAGTGGGAACACCAACAACACCCTGACTGGAGGTGATGCATGGTTACTATGACAACCACAAAAAATACGGTGTCAAGCACTCAAACTCAGACCTCAAGTTAAGTTCAGGCAAATTGTTCCAGACACTCGACTTCTTCGTCTATGTTCCATGAATAATCACAGATTTGACGATTGATTACCATGGCAACGATTGAAGCCTCGAAGCTTAGATTTTTTGGGGTCAGCCCTACAAATGAGAAATGTTTTTAAGAATCTTTTGTAAACATGTTTTTCCTCCCACAGGCTACAGATAAGGTCTGAAGTAAAGAGAGAGTGGAGTACCATTTTTTATGGCTTTTTACCTCATGTTATTGGCTGCTACATCTACCTCAGCAGAAGGAATAAGATAGAAGACTTGGATTTTGATGTGAATACTATATTTGTCAGGATGAGGAAGGCCAGATCGAAAGTTGATTACTGTTTTTACAGTGATGTGGAAGATTTCATCTAGTGCTTTCATTATGTTTTATGCTCTGCTGTAGAGAATGGTCATTCTTTTGGACTCATTTTAATAAAAATGTTGTTTTTATGTTTATTCTTTCCCCTTTTATTGTTCTGTTTATTTGAAAATATATCAGTGTATTTATAAAAATCTCTTTTGAAGAAATAAAAAGGTTTTGAAAGTTAAGTTCCATATGAATTATTAGAATGACATGACAATATTGCTAAATTGTTAAAAATAGCAATAAGGGTCTCACATAAAATCAATAAGAAAAGATGGCATCAATGATGATATCAAGTAGTGTCAGTGTCTTGGTAGGATTTGTAGTTCAGGACATTTTCCTCAGAACAAATAGACTCAGGGATTAAAAACAGTAAAAACACTGAATAAACTAGTTCCATGTGTCTTGGGATGAATTCATCTCTTTCTAGTAGAGTCCATGTGGGGTTTGAATGTGGAGCTGCTGCCGTGGTGGCATCAGGTCTGGTGGTCCAGCCTGGATCTGGACAGGTGTCTTATAGGTCCCTTTACCTCCTCACTGAGGTAGTCCAGCTGTCTTCTCTGTCTGGAGTAGAGAGGGGGGGTCTGTCTTTCAGGGTGATTGGGGTCTCATAGCTCAAACTGTCTCAGGTGGCCTTGTATCATGGAGGTTCCATTTTTAAACAGATTTATTGTTATTGTGGTGCCATCTGAATCATTTTCCTCATGAACACGTATTGCCCATCCATTAAAAATACCTGTTCTCTTTACTGAGGAGTCAGTCCAGAAGATTAAGGTGCCCTGGTGCCTCTGTTGTGGTCAACGATTTCTGGTCTGTTTAGGAGAATATTCTGTTGATATTTCCTTTGGATTTTAGTAGTTGGGGAATATTCAATAAATCCAGAGCACGTAGATATCACGATAAGGATCTTTGAAGCCAGGAAAGTTTTATTGCTGCTGCTAATGTTGCTGCAAGGCCCAAAATACCATTTAGCTAGCGTTAGCATGTTAGTTGTTAGCTTAAATGTTTTGGAAGTTGTTTTATAGTTTGAAATGGCAAAACTTAATTCATTTAAATGTCCATAGTTTGATTATACTTGGTTTAAAGCCCTAAATACTGCGTTTCATTGAAAGATCTGACCAACAAGTACAATAGAAGGGCCCTTGAACTCAGAATTAGGAACTCGGGCAGGTTCGATGCAGCCCAAGAAGAGAAATGGCGTCAAAGCAAGATGGTATCACACAAGGCTTCTTATTTTACACACGATATATTTAAGCAAAGGGGAAGAGAGGGAAGTTATGGAAAAAGTAATAAAATACGGGTAGAGTTGACACCTCTACAGCTCTTTGATGCTCAAAAGACAAGAAAACAACTTACTGTGGCCCGCCATGTTTTACAAGTTTGCACAATGGAATGCATTTACCTCGGAACTCTGAGCGCAATGGAAAGCAGCATAAGTCTGGTAAAGTCTTAGTTCTGCTACTAATGTCTTGATATGCAACCACAGCCCAGCTGCCTAACTCCTGTTTAGATAGTGTTAGCTTGTTAGCTTTTAATGTATCTGTTGGGACTTGTTTTAACAATTTTAAATGCCACAACTTACTGACTTTAAGTGTCCAGCAGTTTATTGTAGTTACTCCTTTAACAATTTCCTCATAAAACTTCAATGTTCCTCCAATTTTCAGAGAGAAATCAACTGTTTTATTTAGCAGCATCTCTCTCTCTCTCTCTCTCTCTCCGTCCAGAGGCGGTCGCTAGGGAAGTGGGCGTGGCGTCGTAGCTAGGCAGTGACGTCACCGGGAGCTGTTCAAAGTGGTGTGGTGCTGAAGAGACAACTCTCCTCGCCTCTCCGCTCCGCTCCAGTCTGCCGCTCGGTCGCTCGCTCGGTCCGCAGCTTCTCCCGGTCCGTGGCCGCTGGATTTCAGCCTCACACATCCCCCTCAGCACGGAGGATAAGGAGGAAGGGACCGACCACCGCCACCGTGTTCACGGCATCTGAAGCCCATGTGGGAGACATTTCAAACAAGTAAGTGCTTTTTCTTTCCCTCCCCCTCCCTCCCTCCACCAACCCCCCCCCGTCTGTCTCTGCCTAATGTAGCGGAAAGCAGCGGGGATGCACACTTTCCTACACATTGACTGTGTTATACACGCCAATAAAGCAGAAGTGAGCTCCTTCCCAGTGAGATGCGCCCCTTCTTGGTTGTGTAATAGAAGCTACAAATATCCCGGCTGTAGCCTAATTGTCAGAACCTGTTTGTGCACTGAGGCAAGTCTTCCAGCCGCGCCTAAATCTTACCCTGTGCCTGCCCGGGGTAAAAACATTTGACTCATATTTGCATGATCCGATGGCCAGAGATGCTCAGTCTCAGTCTCTCTCTCACTTACAGACACACACACACACACACACACACACACACACACACACACACACACACACACACACACACACACACAAAAAAAAAAAAAAAAAAAAAAACAACACACTGTTTTTCCTTGCACTAAGATCAGGAAAGGAACTCAAAAATCAAACAATTAGTAAAGCTCTCTCTCTGTGTCTCACTCTTCTACCTGTGTTTCTGTGTGGTTACACAGGGCTGACTCGAGGAAATACCATTATTCTAGATTATATTTTAAACCTCAATTAATTCACTTATATGGTTTTCAGACGTTTAGCTTTACATATGTATTTTTTTCTCCAGTTTACTAAGCCACTCCTGACATGCAGCGGCTTTTATGGTTGTGCTGGTTTACAACGGGAGCCATAATGGGGCTGGTCAGTAAGTGGTCGGGCTGCTACTGAGTGCCTCTTACCATCCTGAAGCCCATACAGCGTCACAGCTGGTGGGAGAAAGTCCACTGAAGCTGTTGAGGGGTGTTTATTTTTATTATTATTATTATTTATTTTTAATTCAGAGAACATTGAGGTGTGGCTTGGGTGTCCTCTCCTTCCTCCATTCTTCCTCCTTCCTCCTTCTTCCCTCCTCCTCATCTCAGTTTTATTGCCTTGGCTGATGTGGTGAAAAGGAGTCATGCTGGTGGCCTTTGATTTTGCTCCCCTCTGAACATAAAGAGGCAACAGAAGACATTGTAGTCAGTGAAACCTATTTTTTTTATTGAGTTATATATATATATAGTATTCAGATATTCTGCTAATGCTAATATGAGGCATAACTACTCATTTCCTCAGACTGCTTAATTTCAGAAGTTTCCTGGAGCTTTATATTAGCTCCTTCAGCTGAAATCCAGTGTAATTTTGTTATTATTTATTTTGGACACATTTTCTTGAATGAAATATGTGTCCAAACTGGACTGGTACTGTACGTCATTTAATATTTTTATGTATTGCCATCAAAAGGTACTGGCAACATGGGCAGAGTAATACTTTCTGTGTGGACTAAAATGAGCTTCATGTGTAAAAATCGGTGGAATGGCCCTTTAAATTTCAAAAATGTCATTAAAAACCTATTACTTATACTTACTGGTCTTTCACAAACATCTGAAAATCTCCCACATCATTTCAGCCACTCTAACCACACACACTCTTCTAAAATAACGGACGTAATGTGGCATGTTGGCAACAGCTCTATTTCTTTTTCACAAGCTACAAAAGGCTTCAAGAATCTAGTATTTTCTAACCTTAACATTGTGGAAAGTACAAATTATGCTGGCACGCTGCAGCTCGAGCTCCCTGCTTCGTCCTTCCTGACGTGAACACATCCTGACATTTTACCACGAAGGTAGATATATGAACAGGGACATCACTGACATCATAACAGGGCTGCAAAAGTCCACAATATATGTTTAGAGGGTTCACAGATCATCTATATATAGACGGATGGAGAGCGGTGCTGTTTTATTTTTCTTTCAATTCCTCCCCTTGTGGGTTTGATCTGTGCCTGTAGTCCCACATGCTTCACACTTACCCAATTTTCTCTGTATTTAGAGTAATCCCGTGCCGGTGGTTGATACACTATATTTGTTCTTGATTCTGTGAGTTTTTTAATACAGCTCTTGGCTTTCGACCAGCCCGCCCGAGGAGCAGAACGCTTCGCAATATGTCCACGTCTTTAAACATAATATCTGAGCGGTTTCAGTCTGACATCTACTTGTTTGTTTGCTCAAGCACAGAACATGTTTAGCGACTCTGCACTGAGTATTGATTCATGGATTGATTAATTATGTCTTTGTTGGTGCTGTATTTTCTCAATCATACAAGGGAACTGTAGTTACAATGTGATTGTAATCTGCCATCTGGTTGTTAGCTGCGGCCCCCATCCCCCACACACACCTACACCTACACCTACACACTACACACACACACACACACACACACACACACACATCAACTGGCCTTTCTGTTGATGGAAAAACTAGGGGGAAAAGGTCAGACCCTCTCCCCCATCTGTATCCACACGCACCAAACAGGCCCCTGGGTGTCCAGTGGACTGGGTTTCCCTTCATGACAGAGCAGGCAGGTGGTTGAGTGGAGCTGGCAGGTAGACAGGGCAGACAGGTGGGGGGTTGGGTGGAGCTAATATGGGTCCTGGAGTCCTGTGACAGCTAATAATGCAGGATCTGGTTTCTCTACCTGCATGCAGGTGGAGGGACATCAGTAATACTCCATAACACTTAACTGTGTACAGTACTGATATAATGGAGCACCACTGGCTATTGTCTGTGCATATATTATCATTATAGTAAAAGCCTTTTCGAACTGAAAGTTTTGTGATATTATTTTTATATAATTAAATGGTCATACAGATGTATGACCATTTAATTATATAAAAATATTATCAGTGATGCATTTATATGCAAAATGTATTCACTCATTGGTTATTTCAGTAATCCCAGTAAAGCTGCTATGATCAATATTTTTTTATTACCAATGAATCAGATGCCTGCCTGCCTGTGTAATGCGAAATATGATGTTTAAAGACATGAATCCACATAAAATTCTTCCCCAAATCTGTGTCTTTATGTATCTGGCGGGTTGGGTGGTGGTTAGATAAACAGCATCACACTAACCAGACATTTTTACAATCATGTCAGGGCAGTTTTTACTCGACTGCTGTAAAACGTTAGGACAGTTTTACTCAAACCATGATCTTTCCCTAAATCTAACCAGACCTTACCACAGTGTTGTCGTACCATAAAACATAATGATAACTTAATTCTAAATTAACGGTGATGCATATCATACCAACGATAAAGGGCGCCTTGTGTAGCAGCTTCCATCAAAACGACCATAGCAATCATAACAACATGTTAAGATATTACCAAGTGTCTTGATAATTAACAACCAACAAGTTTTTTTTTTTTTTTTTTAAATACACATTTCTTACTACATTTACTTCTAAGGGCTATCCAATGTCCTGGTTTGCTGAACTTTTCAGATTCTGAAGGATAATAAATGTATTTTTTTAATTGGGTTTTTGAAGTGATTGCACTTACATCTGTGTATTTGCTATCAGTCCGCTGAACTCCCTCAAGGTCTCAGAGTATATCCATGCCAATTCAAGTGATGAGCAAACCGTCCAACACTCCCTTTGCTTCTCTTCGACAACGCAACAAATAGAGATTTCTTCTTAAAATGTATACTGCGTACTTTACACTTGAGTGCATCTCCCTTGTTTCATCTCCCCTTCCTCCACCGGGTGTTCTCATATGAGCCTGAATAGGTTATATTGTTACAGCCAGCGCCAACATGTCAAAGCTAGATTTCCTGCTTAGATCCATGGTCAGCTAAGGAGCCCACTCAAAAGGAGCCGCAAGATCAGACTGCAGCAATCACACACACATATATATATATATATACTGTATTTTTAAAAGAAGCTGAAATCCATAATTGCCCTCAAGATGTTGTGCTTTGCACCTGCGAGCGTCGAGCTGTTGTGGTCGACAGATGAGTGGATGCCTGCTGTCTTTGAATCAGCCTCTGCAAACCTTGAAAGATGTGTGATACCTGTGGGCTTGTGCTGTTCATTTCAAACCATGAAGATACAAACATGGTGTGAAATGTGGCTGTTGTGACTGATTCTCCTTCAGTGCAGGCTTTATTGGCACCAGGACACATGCTGCTTACTCGATAGCTGAGTGTATTGTACTTGAATAATAATGCAATATGTTGACATAAATGTGCAAAAAAAAAGCTTTCAAATCTGAACCTCTATAAGCGAACTCACATAGCAACCCAGCCTCCAGAATGAAAGGTTGACAGTCATTTTTGCAGATACATTGAATGTCAAACACTGTTTTATGGAGTAACAGTGTTGTGGTTAAGGTTTGCTTAGGTTTAGGTACAAACAACACTTGGTTACAGTTAGGAAAAGATTATGGACTGGGTTAAAATGATGAATGCACATCACGAGGAGACAAACATCCAGTAAAATATCTGGTTTGATGCCATTAAAATGCCTGACATGATGGTACAAAATGTACATTGATGTCCAACAGGTGTCTTGTCAAACTCCAGTCCATGAAACAAAGCATAGAGCCATCCGGGCGAAGGAAGTGAAACTAAAAAAATGTTCTAGAGTGTGAATGTGATTCCAAAAGTGGGCAGTTTATTGATTTTTCCATGACTGCAACATTGAAGATTGTTTCGACTAGAGACAGTGGAATTAAGTTAAGATTTCAGTCTATGAAGGTGGATGAACCGAGATCAAAATAACGAACAAAACAAAGCGACTTTCACATGATCTGTTTAATATGTGAGCAAACAGGAGAAAACAGCTGTTATATACCAAGTCTGAGCTATTTACAATATACAAAAAACTTTAATATGGCAGCTAGGACTAACAGCAAACAGGTTAAAGGCATTAACACCAACGATAACTGCAAAAGAACAAGCACAGATTAACTTGAATGACCAATCTAACACACATGATTCACAAAGAATTATGGCAGACAGAAATAGATTTCTCAGTAACCTAACTTGAAGCACAAAGAGACAATATTGATAACATTTTTGCAAACCAACCATAAATATTTAGAGCATCTAATCATATGTGAGGTTACAAAAAACACCCGATTCTGTCACTGTCAAGGTTTCAGATGGTTTGAACAGTTGAGTCAAGCTTGGCATCATCCGGTGTGACCTCAGCTGTAGAGCTGACTGTGGCTTTTTGTTGAACTAAAGCTTTTAGCAGGACAGTGGACATGTAAATACACACATATGAACATACAATGTGGGTAGAAGCCACCGCTGTTGCTCGAATGTCCATTACTGAGAGACTCAGCCATTAACAACTGCTGCAGAACAAAGACAGAACAAAGTAGAAACGTATTTTATCATCCACTCAGACTTCTTGCATCAAATACTATGAAAACATGCCTTCCAACATCCCTTGATCATTTCTCTGCACGCTTCATCTCTAATTCTTATCGTTGCATAATGACAGAAACTTGGAGAGTCGGAAAATAGCTTCTGAAGTCAGGTGTAACTACTTAGCACGAGTCCCAGAAGACACTTTATGGTGAGTAAGAAAGAAAATCTGCCAATTAGTTTTCAAGATGCACGCTCTCGGAGGAGCTTTTCCTTGCTTGCCAAACGTGCGGCACACGGATCGGTGATATGGTGTCTGTCAGCTCCAGCGCAGAGCAGATCAGACAGGGAGCCACTCACTGAAAGCCTTTGGGATTAGCTATTTGATAGGATTGTCACCCTGATCCCCTACGTTTTGTTCGGACAGCCTACTTATGGCCACATCTGGTCAGAATGCTGCAGTATGCGCACAGTGAGAGAGGTCTGCATAAAATAAAGGGCTCTTAAGAACCATTTGGTAGAAATAAAAGTTATAAATAAAGGTTCATTCTAGCGAGGTGCTATAGAGACTTTTCTTTTGTAGCATCTTAAAGGTTGGCCTATATGTAAGCTATTATAGTTAAAAATCTGTCAAGAAAAGGTTATGCTCTCAGTATTTACCATTAAAATGTATACACATTTTTAAATGAGTTCTTTTTAATAAAATGTGAGCAATATTATTCATTTTAAAGTTGAAAAAAAATGTCAGTGCTCTCCAGTGATAAAATGTAAAAATGTAACAATGTTTTTATATGTAACATGTTGAGAAATTTACTTTTCCCTACATTCTTTCCACAACTCAGTTAAGACAATCAGGATTGATGTGTCTTGTTAGAGCTGAATCAGAACTGGATTGGACATTCCGACAACTGCCCCAGCTAACTTAATTCTGTTCAAAGCTCGAAAATACACCAACCAAAACCTCTAAAGATGACTGTTGAATCACTTCTTGTTTAACTTATACAGAAGAGAAAAGTGAAAATGGCAGTTTGTGGCTTGAGATGGACTAAATAGATTACATGCTGTATTTTTAGTCAAGCAAAAGCTGGGGTTAAACCAAACCTACCTACTGCGCATACATGCCCATATGGCAACTGCTATTCTAAGGACCTGTTGGGCTTTCTGCTGGATTAAACATTCATTTAGCTATTTCTTGTTTTTTGTGCGTGGATATAAGGCTATAAAGTGACTCTATAAGGACCTCAAGGTCAAGGACTGTACCCTCCCTACACCGGTGTAGAGGCTACGTTTAACCCACAGCATACTGCGTATATACATGTAAACGGACTATGATAACAGCATGTGGACTATTTATCCCTAATTAGACCCTGTAGAGCTGATTAGAGGCCAGACCATGTATCCAAGTTCACTTACCAAAGTCTCCTCCGCTCTCTCCACTCTCCCTCCTCTCTTTCATTTCTACATGGACTGTATGAACTTCATCTTTTCATGCTGCTTTCATGTGGGCGTGTGTCCTTTACATCTCTCATCTCTCCCTCCCTCTCTCCCTCTCCCTCTCTCTCTCTCTCTCTTCCCCCATCACTCTTGTATGTCTGCCATCCTCCAATCTTGTCTGTATCCTCCATCTGTCTATCTCGTTCCCTACATCGTTGCTGGCAAGTTCATATGCCAGCACGGCAGCAGGGGCTGATGTCTCCTAAAATCGCGTACTTTTGCTTGTGGGATGTCCAAAGAATAGATGGACGCTGAAATTCTGTCCTCATGAGATGTTATTATGCTGTATTTTGTTTAGTTTGGTCAAAGGCCCGAAATTAAATGATGGATTTTTCTTACATGATTTGAACCCGAGTCTGGTTTAGTCCAGGAATAGAAATCAGCCCTGTTAGATTTCCCTCTAATGTATTTAATCGACTGGAGCTATGTTCACCAGCTAATTTGCTGCTGCTGCTGCTTGAAGTAAGGTTGATGACAGCAAATGTTACCGAAGGAAATAGAACAATGACATTAAAATGCTCCATAGTGCTGAGGGGAACTGGAGAGTTGGTGATAATTAGCATCACCTTTATGATGGCACGCAGTCATTTGACCCATTGTTAGCCCATGTTTGTGTAATTACTTTTTCGGAGCCGGTAGAGGGAGAGAAAAGAGAAGTTGCTGCAGGAAGGAATTCCTCAAAGTATGTAGAAAACGGCAGTGAACATACAGAACAACGCGTTCTTACATACACATCTATATCAAGATCATTTTAAATACAAAATGTGGGCCTTCATGAAAAAGTAACAAAACAGAAAAACAGACAAGATGATCAGCACTCATATTAGTCTGCCTCTCTAATACAGTTCAAAGTGACACATCGAGTCAAGTCAAGTCAAATCACATTAAATGTATTTATTTAGCCCAAAATGACAGATTTGTCTCAGAGGACGTTGAAAGTAGTTTACAAGAGTGAGGACACACACACACACACACACACACACACACACACACACACACACACACACACACACACACACACACACACACACACACACACACACACACACACTCACACACATTTCCTGTGAATAAACAATGAAACTGTAGTATAAACATCATACACTTACTGACTAAAGCCCATCTCTGCTGGGTCTATAGTGGTTCAAAGCCCTCTCATGTCATGACAAGGGTCAGCAGGCCTCCAGGAGGGCGTGGACCATGACCATGACAAGACACTCAAAACATAACGATGAGAAAATCATACCGGGCAGAATAAGTGGAAACTCGAAGCAGTCTGCTGCTAGCCTACAAAGTTCTTCCATCTTCCATCCTAACCCATTACAGAGGTTTTTTTCTATTTAAGTGGTCGGTCATACATCAGTCTGAGGAGAATTTTGGAGTCGCAGTAATTGGTTACAGTAAAACAGTAGGAGGGAAACAGCCTGAGCAAGGTCAATTGTCCACTGCAGGGACTGTGACTTAACATACTCAAACACACACACACACACACTGTGGACAGACACACATTAACCTCACTTATGCTCTTTGACATAGTAGAGATTATATAAATCTTCTCATGCGTCATTCATAGTAGCACACAACTGCACACGCGTACACACACAACACACACACCACACATACATACACACTCCCTCCTCGTCAGCCTCTGTTATAAATTGTTCTGTTGTTATAATCTAAAATCCAATTGAGGAGCAGAGTGAAGACCAGAGGTTGAACTGATGTCCTTCCAGCCTGCTCCCTGCTAATGCTGTGTGTGTGTGTGTGTGTGTGTGTGTGTGTGTGTGTGTGTGTGTCACCCACAGCCCCATCATGGACAGTTTTTTTCTGTATCTAGAATAATTGTAAATTGGATCAATGTATGAATTTATTGGCCTCACTCTTTCAATACCTGCCATGTTGGTCATGCACATTGTCAGCAACCCAATATAATACATCTAGAAGGGTTACTAATTAATAGTCTTAAATATTGAATATTTGTGATTTACAACAAATCTTATCTCAAAGTCTTAAATCTAAAATCACGACATAGATCAGATTTATGGTATGGAAGAAATCTAGATACACCTCTGTGGCCGTATTTTTGGAAAACATTCTAAATGTATTTCCACATTGCCATGACGAATATGTGTTTCCTGATGAATTCACAGACTGAGACATTATTCAAATAGCACATTATTCATGTTCTATGTAGATATTAAATACTTAAATCAGAGCAGATAACGTGTAAATGTAAGGTTTAGCCACCCTCCACTTCTCTCTATCACAAGAACTGCCCTACAGTTGTTATTCTGAGAAGAAAGAAATGAAACGTTTTTTAACACTTTACGTTTCTTATAATTTAGCAGTTACAGAATATGACATGGAAATGGAAATTTACCAACTTCTGTCAAAAGTAGACTTCTTTTTTTATAGGCTATAAAAGGCTGTGGTAAGAAACAAATTAACGAAAGTAAACTTAACAGCTCATGATTATTGCATCAACATGGTCAAATTGGGATTTGGGAACTGAACGGTTCCTCTTTGTAATCCATCTGAATGAGATTGGCTGAACGATATTTTCTCTGGATTATACTCATTTTGTTGAAATATGTGCATCTCACTAAAGCTACATTTAGGGCCGACAGATGTGCAGTAGATTGTGTGTGCATGTGTGTGTGTGTGTTGAGGGGAGGTTGGCCTGCCTGCTGTCATTGGCAAGTTAGTGTGAACACACTGTTAACATGGGGAGATTATTTTTCTACTGCTGGTCCTGCCTTTACCTCTGCTGAGAGGACGCAGAGAGCAGGATTTGGGTTTGGTTGAGTTAATCTTCCAGTCTGAGGTTTATATTTGGAAACTGTGTGTGGCACAGGGTCAGGGACAAAATTAAGACTACTGAGAAGCCAGTGGAGGCTATATCTTATTGAAGCCAGGTACTGATCTGGCCAATGATAAGCTGGCACCGGTAAACGAGAGGCTGGTAGAGGGAAATTAGAAACCCACTTCATTTGTCCAAAGTGGTAACTAGTATGTAGAACCTAGCAACCCACTGGATCGTCTACTGCTTTGCCTTCTCATTAGGAGGCTAGTGACGTGTCGCTATCCGATGCTGCGCATGTGCAACTCAACACAGCTGAGAAGGAGGTGAGAAGGCTCACTCGTTCGTAGGACTGCATGATTCTGAAAAAATGTGAATTCCATTTTTTTTTTTTTTTTTTGCTCAGAATTGAGATCACGATTCGTTGGCACAATTTTTTTTTTTAGAAAATGTCTCAGGTGATTGTATAGATTTGTGGTATTGATTTTCTCCCACATTAGTCGGACTGAAGCTGGGTGATACATGAGCACATGCTCCACAACAGTAGAGACAGGACAAAGTGGAGCAGAGAAGCTGCCAGAACTGGCCAATAGTGTTGATTCAGTGTATTTTTACACATTGCAACCAGCAGGTCTGATTAATTAAAAAGAGAGAAAGAGATTCCCCAGCCCATCTGGTCGGGAACTGTAGATGACAATTTATTAAGCTTTTTAAGTTGTTTCTATTCGGTGACAGAAAAAACAACAGATATACATATAATACAATATATGGCTGTATTAACCTGCTGAAACAACAACTGTTTCCTCACACTCAACTGTCATGTTAGTGCAGGAAGACTACACTGACATGACGACACTGACAATCACATTTTGTAAAGATGCTTTACCGAAGGTCAAAGGAGGAGTCAGCGGCAGTGCTGCCTTTAGGGGAGTTCGAAAAAATCAGGGAAATAATGGAAGCATTTGTTTGTGATGCAGCTTGTGAAATAAAATTTTTCAGTATGTTATTGATTAAAAATATTTTTCAACAAGTTTTAAAATTGTCCGGATGCAGGCTGATGAGGTATGTCAACATTGCCCAACACACAGGTTAACACGAGCGCAATGCAAATATCTGTATATTGTCTTATTCATGCCCCAAAAATATTATTTCTCATAAATTTGATATGCGACAACATACATAAACTACACGCACCTGTTTTAATTGGTATCTCTCTGGAATAAACACATTGTTTTATAGGGAGCTAATGATGGAAATAGCAGAGAAGCCAGTAACTGATCCAGAGGGTCATAAGGTCAGATGTAGTTACCACCTTGGTCACAGGAATATCTGGCTTCTAATGTAGTTACCAGGGCCACTTTTTTATCAGCCAGAGTAGCAGCTGCCTTCAGCAAGGATACACCCTCCACAACTTCTCAATAGTCTCAATCCTGTGCCATATGCATATGTGTGTGTGCATGTTTGCTGTCAGTCATCTATAGTTAACTAATTAAATCACAGACACAAACATCACTCATTTGTCCCATTGGCTATATTGACTGATATTTCTGCTACTAAAACGTTTCTGTTTCTAGAGCAGACATATGTTCACTGCAGCTGTAGTCATGTTGCCACTCTGTCTGCCGGAGAGGTGCCCTCCTGTTCTGTCTCTCAAAGGCCTTAATCTACTTCTTGTGTGAGGTCGGAAAGAGGTGCTTTGGGTGGAGTCGTGTGTGTGTGTGTGTGTGTGTGTGTGTGTGTGTGTGTGTGTGTGTGTGTGTGTGTGTGTGTGTCAGATGTGGTCTACGTAGTTCAAATATATGGAGACCTGGCCACACACTAGGGGAGGCAGTCCAAACAAATGAGTATGTGCGAGGACCACAGCATTAGTCTGAAACTACACACATGGTCTCTCATTACCTGCCTGGTCTACAGGCCATGTTCTGACCTCAATGAATGGATGTGTGTGTGTATATGTGTGTGGTTGAGAGGGGAGTGTCGAGGAGAGAGGATGAGAGAGGAAGCCCTGCACGGTAATTAGTGAGGTGCTGCTGAGGTTAAAGATGACATTGAGGCAGGGTGGGCTGCAGCTCTGTGCTGCATGTTAACCTGATTTCAACTTCCTCCTTATTTCTATTCTCAGCCTCCCATGTGGTAAATTCAAAGTGTCTGTATGACTGAGCGTATTCAAAATGCAGAGCTACAGATGCAACCAGTGCGACTGGCAGGATTGATTAGGTCGGTACATGCTTATGTTGCAACCATCGGAAGCAGCAGAGACAGGTTGGTGTTATTTGACCTTCCTGTCCGCAGGATTTACAGATGCATCCTGTAAATCCAAAAAATTCAACCAAGAGGCGAATGCAGCACCAGAAAGGATAAACTTACCTTAGTCACCTGGTATTTATGTACAAGTAGAACTATTGAATGTTATGTTTACAGCTTGTTGTACTAAAGAAAATTGTAATTAATTAATTCAAAATTATATCATGCACGTTTAACAGCTTCCATATTGAGATTTAATGATTCGGTTGCATCATATTATTGCAGTAGCCCGTTGCTAAATATCACATAAGTGCAGCTACTGGATTAGTTTTTCTAAGGACAAGCTTGGCGTAAAAGATCGACAAAACAACAACATAAAGGATTCGGAATTCCATGTTGTAACTGCCACAGACGTCTAAGACTAAGTGATTACAAATGTAGGCTGTAGCAGCTCCCTGCCTCACTCCGGTGGCTGAAACAAGCACCCCCCCGATATCATATATATGTAGACAATCATGTGGGGACAAGAAAAATACAGTGAACGGTGCAGTAAATCACAGGGAGAACAAACAGGATTATATGTTACATAAACTGGAAGAGTTCAACCTTTCATCTATAACTAAAACAAATTTCAATTTGCACGAACATCTTCTCCAAAGGCCCCAAACAGGATTTTATTTCGCTTGAAAAAAAAGAACAAAACATTTCAAGGTCAGAAACATTGCTCAGTTGCTGAATTATTGTTATTATTATCTGGTATTTCAAAATGCTAGTTTGCTACCTTTGATAAGCATCACATAGACTGAACCTCCAGTCGTTGAAAATGACGGCTCCATCTTGACTTGAAGCAGTACAGCAGTCTGTCAGATGGAGTCGAATCAAGCTCAACAAAGAACTGGGCAAAACATGGAACGATGACAAATCCCTTCTCCAGAAATTAAGCTATACTCTCATCTCTATGTGTCAGCTTTTCTTTGTCTATTCGGTTTCATTGATAAAACATCAGAAGGTTTGAATGAATCACAATTAAGGATCCAAATCTTTCACTAACGAGACTGACCCATTAACAAAAACACGTTTGCACTTGCAAACATAATCTGTACACTGTTCACGTCTCTTGACCATTAACTCAGCCTCACTATAAAGATGGTATAGTCTAATTAGCACAGCGACAAACTAATGGCACCTACTTTCCAACTGAAAATGTGATTTGACGGTTTCATTGCTTCCCCCTAGCAGATGGCAAACAGCTGTATCATATGCCATTTAACTATTCATTTGACATTTTTAATGATTTTTTTTTTTACTTCATCCAGTGTTGTTGATGTTATTATTAGAGATTTCTAATGCTGTTATCAATGAATTGCGAACTGATGTTTGCAATGGATTTATCCATGATAATTGAACCTTCAGAATGATGAAATATCAACAGATAGCTTATTAAAAAGAGCCATACACATAAATAGTAGACAGTAACATGAGCCCTGATCTCTCATTAGGATGACAATGATGAATTATGATGAATTCTCAGGAAGTTTAGCAACAATAAATCGATCTGCGATTTGAGCTGCAGAATGCAAATAAATAATGTGAGCATAATTTAACAATAAGCATTAATGTTGCCCACTAATTGTTTGTTTTAAGCGTCTACCTTCTATCTTAGTGAGAAGGCTGCACAAAGAAAAAGATGATTGCTTGAGTAATACTGGCTAAGGTTCAGATGTACAGCTGCTTAGCCATGGAAATGAAGACTATGGTAAAATTACCTCACATCAGCAGCAAAAAAGCCACCAGTAGTAGCGTGCGTGAGGGAACATTGGTTAATAGTAGTTACAAAAAATATCCTGGGTTACATTTATGTTATGGTGTGGTACTGGACATGTAATTATCTTTCAGTCTGTTCCATTTTATAGGCCTTTTCCATCAGCACTTTTGGCTTTTTAGCCAAAACATGTCACGCAGATTTACATTTTCACTTCCAGAGAACATCTACCACAAATCCAAATTAACTTCCAGATTGAGCAGCCTAGGCCGGCTGAAAACACCAGGTGCTTTTCGCACAGCTGCAGCATTTTTTTTTTTTTTTTAACTGAGGTTCATGAGTTTTTGTGGTTGAGGAAGCCATATTGGCGAATAACGTTACTATGGTTACATATTATACTGTGGTAGTTGAGGGAAACTCACAGACCAGCAGGATTCATTTCTCCTCCACTGCTGTCATTGTTCAGCAGTTTTCAAGCAGTTAATTTCTTTGTGGGATTTGTCACGCCCCTTCTCCTCTGTGATTGGACAGTCAGGTAAAAAATAATGGTGATGAGCCCAGCTTCCAGCCGTTTACTTACAGTTGAACATTTTTCAACCATTGGTGACGGGAAAAAAAACAAAAAAAAAAAAAACTACACTATAGTAAACAGTGGTAATCAGGATGCTGCTTTAAACATCATCAACTCCACATGAGAACATCATTATTTAAGACACAGTGGGTTGTAATAGCAATGCAAATCCCTGCCATGTTGAGTCACAATCTCTGTACCTCTGACCATTCACCTCTGACCTCTGACACTACATTGTCAAAACCTATAAGTCCTACAGAAAATGTATTTTCATGTGAAAGTGTCAAAATTGCAGGTGTGAGAGGTGAGTAGAAATGTTGTTGACAGTATCTCTGCTCTACGCTCTGACTAATCATGTGACGCTCTGAGGAAACCATCTTAGAGTTTGAACTGTGTACAGGATAACTGATGTGAAGTGAAGATTGAGATTGTGAAGTGAGATTAATACTTGACGTGACTTACTAAAACATGTTAGATAAAGAAAAAGTAATGGCACACATCTCCTGAAGAATAGACACCTATTGACTTGAAGCAAAGTGAAATTTCCCACAATGATTTCAGATGAAAGCAAGGATCACATGGTTTTTCCAAGAATCAGGATTTAAGATGACTAAATACAAATAAAGCAACATTTTTTTAAATTATTATTATTTTTAAATAGTTTTATAATTACTGAATACAAACTGAAATACAGATACATTTTATATCTAATATATATCTTTATTTCTTAGCGTTTTTTTTAAAAAGTGATTTACTAGGAAGCATGCCATGACTAGTATGAGTATATCTAGTCATATCTAGTCATATCATATCTAGTATTCCTACTAGATTAAGATCAATGTATAGCAAGAGTCCTAGAGCTTTTCATCATTCTGAATGGTGTGAACTGAGGAATTAGAAGAGCCTCAAGAGATAATACCAAGCATTAATCTGCAGCCTAGGTGGGTACTCACCTGTAATATTCAAACAGGCTTGTCACCTCAGTGCCATTAATATAATTTTAAGATATTTGACTTGACTCTTATAGACACTATAGTAGCTATTGAGCTTTTGAAAATCTGCTGGTTCTGGTTCATCTTAATAATATACCTCACATTTGATAAAATGGATATTATTGATGAATGATTTTTAAAGGTGCAGTGTGTAGTTTTTGGCAGCATCTAGTGTGAGTTTGTACAGTGGCCACGAAACTCTCAAAATATGTGAAAGGCCATACACAGTGATTGTTATTCTGATTCATTTACATATTAATTAAAACATACCTATATGATTATGCTCTGGTCTGGAAGAATACTCTTTTCAGTTTCCCCGGCAGGTGTGCTTGACGGATACAGTCAAACTTACTTGCTATCAAATTCTGCACAGCTGGATTATCATTTTGATAAACAATTTTAATGTTATAGAATTCTTTCGATTCTCTATACTTTGAAACATGTCTGTCTTACATGGTCCTGTAGCTGTCTTTAATCACTACTGTGTTACAGTACTGTTGATGATCATCAGTTTCATCTTTCATATTTATACTGCAACAAGTCAAGTTTATTTTTTACAGCCCAAAATCACCCCTAAAGGGGTCTTTTAAAATCTGTAGAGCAGTTCAACATCCTCTCTCCCTAAACCCCTTAAATCAAATAAGAACAAGGTCTGAAAACAACTTTAAAGGGGAAACAAGAAAAAGTTGACAGACTTGCAATAGATGTTGTGTGTACAACAATCTCTAAATGATTCATACTGTATGGCAAGAGAACATTTATTTTGAGACGTCTGTCTCTCTCTCTCTCTCTCTCTCTCTCTCTCTCTCTCTCTCTCTCTCTCTCTGTCTCACTCGCCCAAACACTTACCTGTGTTTGCCATGGCCTGAACTTTGGGCCGTTACCATAGCAACATTCACCACACTTGGTGACAGTGACAGCCTGCCAGTGGTCATTTGTTCCTCTCTTCCCTCTACATTTGATTGTTTCCTCTTCTCTCATGCTTTTTTTTTCAGTCATTCTTTTCCATCACCATTCCCCTGAGAATCTATACCGATAGGTTTAGGGAGTCTCCATTATTTAGCTTAAGTGAGTCCCAATTTGTTATAGTTTATTTTATTTATTTTTTTATGATGATGAAATCACAATGAGGTTTGTTTATGATAAGTAAGAAATGTGAGTGAATTTCTAAAGCACATTGGGCAATATTCAATGACATTCACTCCTCCAGGTGTAACATGAGAACAGAATCCTGCAGACATGCATCACGAGGTATAAAGCATATCGAATGTCACGCATAAAACAGGAAGTGCAGTCAGAAGTACGATAAATAATAACAGACGAGCACAGGAAGAGGCTGTGGTTGTTAAGGGGAAGATCAGCGCAGCAAACAGCATTCAGGGAGGAGGAAGCGATGTTAAGATGTCAAACTGAGCAACTTGCACGGACTCCACACAGAGAAGTTCGATACAGCATCAAGTCCAGGACCTACTTGTGAGGTAACACAGCGCATTAGTCCACCGGCACTTTTTCTGTGACTCATCAAGATGAAGCTGCGAGTTCACAGCCTGCCCTTTTAAAGTGCTGCTTTCTGTTTCTGAGATTCAAGAAGGGGAATTAACCCTATTTTTAGTTCTCATTTAATTAAATTTTCTTCTCCTTTTTTGTAACAGTTAAAACCAGAATGGTGCCTTTTTTTTTTTTTTTTAATTACATTCTAGTTATATAGTTATTATTATATGGTATTTTGGGTCAATTATAGACAGCATATATGGGAATGAATGTCATAAAATCCAAACAGATTAGATTAGAGAAGCTTTAAAATAATCTTGGGCTGCAGCTGTATTAGTTTAGTAATTTAATTTAACTGTTAACATGTATATTTTGTGTCCAATGCATTCACTCATAGCCATTTTATATGTGTTGGAGGTTATGAAATGTTAAAAAAGGGCAACAATCTTCCACAGTGACCCATGCACTGGTTTAAAAAGTTTTTGGAGTAGAGGTGCTGCAGCTTTAATCAGGTTCCACACTTAGCATGATAGGGAACTGTCAGCAGGTCTGTTTTACCCTCTTATGTCAGAGAGAAATTCAACTTTTTCATTTTACTTTGTGTTCGTTGGACTCAGACATGACACGACATGACCCTGACATGAAAAACATTTAAATAAAATACAACCTTGCTACTGGGAGAATGTTTGGAAATGAGCACAAATAATATATCTTTCATATAATATAGTCATACTAATTTAAGCCCTCACTCACCAGAAGACATGTTGGTGAAAGAGTGAAAGTGTGATAGTATGAATGTGTTTTGATAGCCAGGTCAGAGAGCAGAGCACAGTATGCATGTGCCTCTATGTGTATGTGTGGTGTTTGTATTTTTGTGTTCAGATAATGTGCATTTTAATGCCCCTGTCAATTATTCATGACTTAATGTACCAAGAGTGAAAAAACCTGTCTTCCTGCCTTCATGTCTCCATGCCTGTTACTGGTTGTCTGCATGTGTGAGTATTAAAGCTGTTATAATATATATGACAGACATGGGGGGAGGGGGACAAGGGTCAGAGTTCAGTAGGACAGAAAAGCAAGAAATTGTAATTGGAAGGAGAAAAGGAGAAGGGGGACTGGATAGAGATGGAGGAAGGGAAAGAATACAAAGGGGGGGGGAGACTTTATTGTGTTTGGAAGCTCATGTTTGTTCATTATATATTTCAACCTGCTGCAATAATTTTTTTTTATTTGACTACTAGGGGTACTTATAGTGACACAGCGATGCGTGACAAAACAACATTATTTGGTACCCTGGGAATGAGAACAGGCTGGAATATCAGATATAGAACTAAGCCACTAAGGGAGAAACCTGCACAATATTGCTGTGTTGTGGCTGTGAGTCAGTACTGTCACATTCTCAATAACCTGATGTGCAGCCATTTGATGCTAAAATGCACTGAAAGACTGTAAGTCAAATCATCACCATGAGTGTTATAAAAAATATTGTCCCATGCATCAAACACTCACTCACTCAATGGAGAAATTCACACAACCTGGATTCAGAAACTGTGCTTTAAGATGGTTCATTTGCACTTATGTGATTTTATTATGTCACATCTATAGACCCGCCCTATTCACAGTCATTCAAATTAGCCAATCAGAGAAGGGGCTTGTGAATATTAATGAGACAGATCCCAAAACATTCAGAATCTTAAGGGAGGAGATGTAAAACTATAATAAGGTGATTCTTGGTACTCTTGGTAGTATCAGCTATATTTGTGGTTTTAAGTTACTCTAGTCAGTCCTTTGCTAGAGTAATCAAAGTTATCGTAACACATTCATCCATTGAGAGCTACCAGATGGTCCCGCACGTCATTTCATGAGGCCCATACCTTGTCAGCAGGCAGGCGTTGCATGCTGGGATGGTGAGTCTGTGGGGCCTAGACAGGAAATCAAATGGTAGCAGCATTTGGCTGAGTTTCTGTGGCATCACACTTGAGACACTCTTAGATATGTCTCTGTATTCTAGTCTGTGTCTGTTGACTCTTATCTCACTTTGTGGCCTATATGTAAGGATGTCTTAGGCCCAGCACGTCATTCCCCTCTCTTCCTCCCTGCGTTTCCTGTCAGCATCTCCTCTCTCTCTATGTAATTCCTAATTACTTACAGGTCTTCTCAATGTACTGCAAAATGTGGACACTGACACGTCATCGACAAATTCCAGACAAATAGTAATTGCAAATGAAGAGATATCACTTGACTTGCTGCCAAATGTGGCCAATGCCAGTACTGCAACTATAAAGGCATGTTCTCCATAGATTTGCATTATAAAAGACAGTGAACATGACACCTGGAACTGCAAATCTTTCCCCAGGAGCCATTTTTACATACACAACATCCATTGTTGATTGATATCCAATTCCCATAGCATTTTAAAATGCAAC
Organism: Lepturacanthus savala; assembly: GCA_030544235.1. NCBI lineage: Eukaryota > Metazoa > Chordata > Actinopteri > Scombriformes > Trichiuridae > Lepturacanthus > Lepturacanthus savala. The sequence continues at coordinate 22,345,190 of CM060465.1, forward strand.
AATGACAAGGCTGCATGGGCAGAAACCTGAATACTGTTATGTATACAGCAATATGATTGACCACGTTTCACATGTTCCATGTAAACCTAATATCCTATCCTAATATCCTATAGTCGACGCCATGAAATAACTCAAAGCAAGGATACATGTGCATGCAAATGCACTCTTTGTGTTTGTATTGGATTTTGTATGTTTTTGCTTGTTAGCTAAATAAATACTTTATTTTAAACATTTGCAAGATGAAGCTGCAAAAAGCCAGACAAGCATCTGGTTTCCTGTCTTGTGATCCTGAGCAGACTGGTGCTGCCCTGACGCCCATCAGTCTGAGGTATCGATCCACGATAAACTGGCTGCTCTGGATTACGCAGGACAAACACAACAGCAGCTCTACAAACATTCACACACTCAGACATACACATTGATCTTCACTACCGTCCGCTTTGAGCCCATATGGATGGTTGCCTAAAGGGCTGTTGGGTAATTATGAGTCATTGTTATAATCCACAGATTGGGACTGTTGCATATAAGACTGTGCTTTACAGTGGGCAGGTCTGAATGGCCTGTATTGTCTTATAGACTAATAGCTGTCAGGTGGACACATCGATGTGGCCGAGAAGGGAGATAATGATTGGTAGAAAGCAAAGAAGGGAGATAGTTATTGTAATTAGGTGGTATCATTGCGTACTCCACTCTCCTTTGAAGGCTACTTTTTAAAACGCCCCCCTGTCCAATTGTGTCACCAATTAGTGGTGAACAGACGGTAGGAAGAGAATAGAAATAGCAAAGCACACAAGAGAGTGAAATAAATATTGATCTGGCTTTGCTTTTTTTCCTTGGTTTTCTTCTAATTTTCCCACACATTACTGAGCCATTTATGATTTAAATCATTTTTCTTTTTTTTTGAGGACGAAGGATAACAGTGATTCTCTGGCTATGTTGCGGTTTCTGTGATGAGAGAGAAGAGACATAAAAAAGAAAAAAAAGGCACTAGGGATCAGGGGGGAAGGGATGTGAGAAACAGGAAGGGGTTATGTAGGTTAAAATGAAATATTGAACTAGTGAGTAATGATCTTTATTCCTTGGTAGATCTAGGCAATAGGGAATGACTGTGTTCTGTATCTTACTTGTCTTGCCATGCTAATAACAGGTAGGTAAAGCTTGACAGACATGACCTGGTGTCACTTGACATGTTATGCAAGACATATCTGATTCTATCTCTGTATCCATCTCAACATCAAAGAAGCACCTGGAAAAAAATGGAGGAGTTAAACACCAGCTGTGTTAAGGCCACATAGATCATCGCTGCCAAGCATCCTGCTAACCAATGTACAGGGTTTGAATAATAAACTGGACGACCTCTTCTTCCACATTACTTTCCAATGGGATATCAGGAGCTGCAATGTTCTTTGTTTCACCGAAACTTCGAGGATGCCTGACAGTCAGTTCCATTCAATCAGATGACTCTTTTTCCATATATAGATCTGATGGGATCCAGAGGACTCTGGAAAGAAAAACAGGGGAGGGATGAGATTAATGGTGAATTAGGCGCTGGTGTCACAGTAGTAATATTATATTTCTACCGAAAACTACAGTTATTTCATTCCACAATAAGAAACGATGGATTACCAGGACTATCAGAGATGCCATAAACACACACACTGCAGCATACAATATAGGGCTGCAGGCAGTAAACACGGACATTTATTAAGCAGCAGCCAACTATGTAAGCAGAGTAAAGGATTGAGAGTAACGGATGCAAAAAGAAACTACGAGAGGAAGTGGAATACAGTTCCAGAAGTATGTGACAAGAATTATAAGGGATCAGAAGCCCACCCCCTCCTTGTCAAGTGCTGATGTGTTTCTTGCAAGTGAACTAATCAACTTTTATGCTCACAATGAAACCATCAGCAGCCAGCAAGCAAGAACAAGGTTAATGGATGAGTGGGTGCACCTTTATCAAATTCCTGAGCATGACGCTTGAAAGTCAGGATGGCTTTCAAGCGTGTGGACACCAAGAAAGCAGCAGGACCAGAAGACATTAGTGGTTGATTTCTCAAACTATACGCTGACCAACTAGCACCAGTGTTCACAATGATAGACAACCTGTCCACGGCCCAGCACACTGGACCCGCTACTGTTTTCCTACTGCCCCAACCAACAGATGACCATCCTGATGGGGAACATCACTGCCTGGTGAACAGCCCCACAAAGAGTGGTGTTGTTCAGCTGAGCACTTAATATGTATTGCTCTACCTACCTTAAGGACATTTATAGGCGCTGCAGGAATACGGACAAGAGAATCCTATCCACCCGGGTAACAACCTTTTTTCCCTGCTGCAGTTGGGAGGAAGCTACCAGACACGCCAGGCCAGCACTGAGAGGTTCAGGAAGAGATTCTATCCTCAGGGCACTGGGATCCTGAATGAGGTCACTGCCTAGTCTTAGAAATATCACAGTAGTGGCTGTATAAACTTCACAACAGGTCTGAACCAGCAGATATTCTATTGTACTAGCAAGTGATAGTGGCTGCCATTTTCCGATGATGACCCAGTGGCCCTAAATCAAAAGCAGGTTAATGGTAAAAAGGCTCTAATAGCAGTCTTTGTGTTATGTAAAAGTGTAAAAAAGAGGTGATGCTGTGCTGCTCTGCTGAGTGATTTATTAGATCATGTACAGGAAGGAGAGACGGTAAATGTAGCAAAGCGAGACAGAGAGCCAGACTGAGAGATGAAGGGGAGAGCGACATGAAACAAAAGGTCACGGGTTAGATTCAGAGCTATAACGTCGCTCAGTTAAAGGAGCAATTACTCTGAATCATGTATACTTCACATTCCGGCTAAATCCGTCCGAAACAACAGCACAGCTCAGACTTTTGTTGGATTGTCCTACGTTTCATGCAGCCGCTGATTTACATTTGTTTCATTATGTCAAAACAATCAACCTGAATTAGTTTGAAATAGGTTGTCAGTTTTCATTTATTTGTCAAAGGTTAGCTTAGCTTAAAATTTTGATTTTGGAGCCTTTATCTATGTTGTCTTCTCACCTTTAAGATACTGAAACAAGTTGCCAATTCACTAAAACCTTGGTGTGTTCCTTTCCTCTATGAGTCAGCCTTGTCCAGTCCATTTGTTGTCATGAGAGCAGCAATATTGCTCAAGACCAGGTGGCAGCAGGTCCTAATCGAATTACCCCACTGATTACATTGTGTCTCATAGTGATGGTATTATATGCTTCCACTAACCATGTTATACAACCACAATTACACTGACGAAGGAGACGGAGAGACAGAAGTAGAGGGTGTGATCTCTTAGCTCAAGATACTCGCAGATATTTAAAGTGTAGGAGATGCTATAAATTAATTATTGAGTGTGTGAATATTAAATCTTTAACAATGAACCACTTAGATCTAGGCTTAACATAAATAGAATTACTGGCACAAACCAAAGTTTGTCTGCACACCTCTGCCAATGAAATACTGAAGTGGTCTGAGCATGTGGAAGCACAAGTACAATTTCGTGCCAAAACAAGTGCCAAACTTGCACTGCACAACCTAATCTCCATAAACAACATTGGCTACACCTCTTCACACAATTCATTGCCAGCAGGCAACATTGGAGCCAGTAAATTACCAAAAACAACTGTACCATTTATGCAAGGCACTGATGTAAATGACATTGAAACTACATTTGAGACTATACTTGAATGTGCACAAGTACTAAACAAGCCAGAAACACACACTTAATACATTACCAAGCACAAACATTACCAACAGCAACAAATGGTGTTGGCTGGTGGTTTCCAGTCTTATCCCACACATGGTCATACTGTATGAGCACACACACATATATAAACAACCTCCTGAGACAAGCTATAATACGGTTGTAAGCTATTGAGGGTAATTAGTGGCAGGCACTTCTCTGGTTGATGATAAATAATTTGACACTTTATCTAGTCCAGTTGAGAGACCAGAGCGCTCATGGGACTTGTTGTTCCGCCCCACTGTTCCCACAGGCAGGATTTCAGCCCAGATTGCTTTGTTGTTTATGGAAACGTGCAGCCAATAACAGAACCACAAATCTTAATTGACTGGATAATTTCTATGCAAGGGAAAACATACATACATATGATGATACAGGTACCGCTTTCAGTATTCATTTTGTACGGTCTAGAGCAAATATATTCTTCAATGTTTTTTTTTTAATGATAAAATCAATGCCATTAACCTCTGATTTTTGACGAAATTAACATGCATTTTTTGTTGATGAAAAAAGACGAGACAAACCCGACTGTCTATTACTAGCACAATGTCCAGCAGCTGGCAACAGGTCTGAGAGTTAAGATATGAGTTTTAGATAGCTCGAAATAAATAAACAATCTGAACTGATGTTCACAATATATTGATGGCTAGCATCAATTAACATTAACATTACGTGACATTACATTCGCTTAAGTTAATTTGGCCCGGGGCCAACTTAGTGTCGCTAACATGACTGAACCTATTGATGGCATTAAGCTAAAGTTAATTGTCATTTATTTACACTGCCACAGCTCCCGAAGAGCCTGCCACTGCCGCCACTCTTTTTTCGTCACAGACTTTTTAAATTACAATCTAAAAAGTGCCTTCACTGGATACACGTCACTTGTATTTCTCCTCAAGTGCTGCTGCCAGGGGGTGTGTGTGTGTGTGTGGCTGCTCCTCTACAATCTGTACAAAATCTACAATAAATCTAGAGAAAAAAACTAAAATTAATCTATTGGTTTGACTAGATTAATTTGGATTGACATTACTATCAACTTGCTGTCAAAGACTAAAGAAAGGTTATTGACTAAAACTAGACTGAAATGCCATGACTTTATCAACTAAAATGTGACTAAATAAAAAAGACTACAAGTTCACTGAATAGGGTGACACGCGGTGCAGTGGGTAGCCTTGTTGCCTCGAAGCAACAAGGTCGCAGGCTCACGACCTTGGTCTGGGATCTTTCTTTGTGGAGTTTGCATGTTGTCCCTGTGTCTGCATGGGTTCTCTCTGGGTTCTCTGGCTTCAGTCTGAAACCATGCTGAGGTTAACTGGAGACTCTAAATTGCCAAAAGGTGTGAGTTTGTGATTGAATGGTGTGTGTGACCCATGATAGGCTGACAACCATCTGGGGTATGTCCCTGCCTCTTGTCTGTATTGCGCTGGGATTGGCTCCAGCAGACCCCTGCGACCCTAATGCAGAATAGAAAATGAATGAATGAATTCAGTTCACTCAATATGACTAAAACTAAAAAATGGCATTTAACACAAGTCTAAGACTTAAACTACATTGAAAAATAGACAAGAAAATTTACATTGCCCACTGAATTAAAAAAAAAACACCTACCATGTTTCATTGAAGCTGCATCCATGTATACATCTTCGTGAGTGAGTCTCACTGCAATATGAAGACATTTACACATGTATGTGGGAGGAAGGCCCTTGTCCTGACTGTGCCGGTGTGTGTTCTCTGCACACACACACTGACGGGCAGCCACAGTGAGTGTATGTGACTAGGTCACCATGACAACAGAACTCCCCGGAGCATATTGAGAGCAGAGTGACGTCACCGGGCCTTTGCATGAGTGTGTTTGGCGTTCATGCGTGTACAGTAGGTAAATGATTTTTCCTCGGATGGTCTGCCTCTGATTAACTTGATACTCGTTGCCTTCATTGATCAGTTGATTAGGTTCAGGTATAAGGAGTGAGATTCAGAATAAGAACATTAGGGAGGCAGAGCAGTGTGGGTCATGCCTTCACCATCCTAGGGAAAAGAATTGCTTGAACTCCATATGGCAACTGTTGAATTAACTACAGGTCAAGCATTGTCTCTTGGTGTAAACTCTGTGTGATAAACAGAGAGAGAGATAAAGAAAGGATGAGGCGCAATGACTCTGATTTAGTTTCTGCCAGATGGTCTTATTTTTCACAATGGATTTCTGGACTTTACGTGTGTTTATGGTTTTTATTTATTTATTTTACGTTGCTGAAGTTGACCTCCTCCCACTGAAAACAGAGGTGGAGGTTTTGTTATTAATATTTTTTCATTAAAGAAGCTCATGAAATCATTACTACTGAGAGTTAACGGAATACATGGATCGATAGAGTTGTGACTCTTTGTCAGCAGTGCCAAAGTGATGAAAAGTAACCTAGGGTGGTTTTTATTTTCTTCTATTAATGATGAATAGTAGGCGGCTCCATCATTACAGTGGGCCTTCTTGTAGATTTTAAAGCTATCTTTCCCTATTAGGAAAGATTCTTCCAGTTTGCTGGAACAACATATTCTTTCAAGGTCATGCGACATTTCCGGGTTTGGGAGTTCTACGCATAGTTACTAGTTCAAAAGTGATAACAAATGGTCCAATAAAAGAGGATTCTGTGGAAAGACTATTAAATGTTGACTGAAATACAGCGATAAGCTATCGACAACTTTAATTTGATCTATCCTAAAATCTAAACTTGTGATCTACAATGTTTGGTGTGAAAGAGAAAAAACAAGGCTTTCAAAGGAGTTATTAAGTTTAGGTTTCATGTTGATTAATAGTCTTGAGTTGAAAATAGCTGCAATTCCACCTCCTTCACCTGTATGTGTCGCTCAGTGCCCTATTCTCATTACTTCCTAATGTAACAAAAGGTGGCTATTGATCAGTGTCATACTCCATTCAGCCACTCACACCCACATACACACACACGCTATTACACAAAGTTTATCTAGAGCGACAGTATTGATTGGTGCTGAGGGGGTTATTCTCTGAAGCTGATCTTTGGGAAAACTTTAACAAACCTACAAACTTCAGATCCCAAGTGATTTATCACTTTCTTCCATGTTGTCAATCTGTGCATCCCGATGAGCTTCCCTGTACAGCGAGGTGCACACCCTATTAGGAACTTAGCCCATGCTTTACTGCAGTACTTTATTGCCTATTGTATGTTCATGGTCCCTGCAGGCTGTTAATGCATACTCTCTCTATGAATTAATGAAAAGCAACAAAAAAATAAAGTGCAAACATATTGCTAATGCTCCATTTCCTGAATATAAAAAAGGAATTTGAATTTGATCTCTGTGTTATTACCACAATGGGTCATATTTCACATTGTGTTTCATTCCATTCACAGCGTTCATTATGTATGTAAATGAGGTAAAGGTAATTTTGAAGTGTCATTGTTTTTGTCTAATTAGGAGTCTCACTCCCACACTGCTCTTTGATTAAATCACCATTCATTATATTGGACAAACTGTGAGTTCTCATCTCTCTGTAATGTAAAACAGGGCAGTCTCCGGGGACTCATTACTAGCAGGAGGTACATTACTAGTCATTTTAGAAAAATCTATATCAAAAGAATACTCACAGTTGGTTTGTCCTCTGCACCTCAGAGTACTTTATTATTAATATAATCCTGGTAATAGATCTACCACATCTGTGATTTAAAAAAAAGAGCCTGATAACTAACTTTTTGTTTTTGTTTTAACCCAATAAAACATTGTTAGATAGCAACCATAGCATGTACACAGGCAAAATCCTAAAAACTCTAATAAATGCTAAATTATGAACCACACACTTAAAAGAGTGCTAGTTAATATTTTAACATTAACAGTGGATCATTTAACCAGATGTAATTGTTTTGAGTATGGAGATAAGCTGACTTTATATCACTCGCAGCTATTCTCAGCAAAATAAGCTGAGCTGTACACTGCCTGTCCTGCATCAAACAGTCGACAAAACTAGCAACTTGCTAACTCACAACTAAAGGCTAGCATCCAGCAGCTAAATATCCATGTACGGTATTTCCCTCAGGAATGATGCAGACCAAAAGGAAGCTAAAAAGTGGAGAGAAACACAACTCAAACAGAGTGCCCAACATATCATAAAATAAAAGATCACATCATCAATGAGTTTACAGCTTGTCTCTTGTAGACTTGTTCTTTAGAGTGGTGTGTGCATTAGAGGTCAAAATGTGTGTTGTTATCCACATACTATAATATCCAATGTGATACTTGTTGTTTACATAGTAATATTAAAAGCTGCAGGACTCTAAAGGGCTGTATAACTTTCAAAATCACCTCAGGGAGGCTTCGGTTCCATCTGGTCTGAAACGGCAACTCAATATGTTTCTGGCCAAAAGTACAAAACAACCACACAATTTCTGTCAATAAAAATGAGTCTACATGCTTGGCTAGCTGTCTTCTTCTCTGGCCCGAGTCTGCTGTGTAACGAAAACCTTTCAACTTTATGTTGACGTGAAAGTAAAGCTCGGTAAACACAAGAGGAGGCGGCTGAAACTGTACTCTTTCTAAACAGGAGATAGAGTTACAGCCACAATGTCACTCGACACTGTTCTTCTGGTGAAGCATGGGTGGCGGGAGGATTCCAGAAATAAATAACTATCAATCTAATGAGACGTGAGTCCAGCTCCTCAGTTTAATGGGGAACAATAAACGAGAGTTCCTGTGTGGTACGAAGCTGACGTACAGCAAGCATCCAAGTCTGCATGCAGGGTGGAGTCAGCTGAAATGGGTCACTTTTTGGTAAATGATTTATAAGACCATCAAAAAAGCTTTGCATGAAATATAATGGTACTTTTTTATATAAATTGGCATGTCTGGGCCTCTTTAATATTCATTTATGTAACAAAAAAAATCCAATTGTTGGAGTATCAGCAGTTTTGTATGATTCAATATTCAGGTAAAATGTGCTGATATATGAAGACAAAACAATAGAAATAATAAGTAATTTCACCAGAAATCATTTTATTTTGAACAATAAATGTGTAACGTAGGTGTTTGTGTGCATTGGTGTGTATGTGTGTGTGTGTGTGTGTGTGTGTGTGTGTGTGTGTGTGTGTGTGTGTGCGTGCGTGTGTAAATTGTTGGCTGACATTCTCACTGCCGTCACTGTGTATTTTCATCTCTCCCTATAAGCCTGTGTTTTGGTGTGAATTATGCACTGCTGCGTTTCCCCTGATAAGACCAAGTGTGACAGTTTGTGTGCTCGCTGATATATCAGCTGTGATTGATTGGTGTTTTTCTGGGTTTTTCTTGTTGATATGTCTGCCATTCCAAAAAATATATATTTTTTTACACGATCAGACTTGTTGAAAAGCAGATGATTTTTAAGTTTGTGGGTCAGGGGATATAACACCTATCATACAAAACAGATAACATTCAGGATGCTGACACTGCACTTAATGGTTCTCCCCCCTCAGCTGGCCAGCTTATCACCATTATTTGTTATATGCAAGCTGTAAAACTTCAAATGGAATCCAAGAAAAAAGGGAAACGTAGCCAATTTTGCAATCATTGTAATCATTCAAGCAGCGCTGATATATTAGTTAAATAAACTGTCGAGAATATATCTTAAGACGAAAGTCAATGACGTCTTTAAAACATGTTTGGTTATTACATTTACTGCTTTCTTTCCAAGAGTTAGATGAGAAGTCTCATGATTGTACCATAAAAATGTAGAACCAACTAAGAGCCAGCCGTCAATTAACTAAACTGTGTGTAACTAAAGACATTTTCTAAAAGTAGCATCTGCCTACCAATATTTCTCAAGTAACACAATGTGTTTTGTTAGTTTAATCAGCACCAGAACAAAGTAAAGACAAAAACTTGTGGAATTACAAGCTGGAACAATTCATCGGTTGGGTGCCTTGAGCAGGCCGTTTCTGCCCATTTCATGTATTTATGCTAAGCTAAACACCTGCTATTTACCGTAGGCTAGAGAGTGGTATCCATCTTCTCATCCAAGGCTCAGAAGAATATGAATCAGGAAACGATCCCAAAACCTTTAACTATTCATCCAACACAAGGCCCGCTTATTAGCCTTTTCTGCATCTTTCAACTAATTTTAACATCTTACCGTGCTCATCTGTGCAAACTCAATCAACTAAAGAATACATGCAGTGGAAAGCTCTTTCTTGACAAAAATAGAGTATACTGTAGGGTATATTCAGTTTTCATTTTTCATTCAAATTCCAGGATTCTTTTTGTATTACGTTGAAATACTGATCTGCAGTGTAATTAATAGCCCCACTGTGTGTTTTTATCTTCATTTTCTATTACTGGATGCATTTTACAAGCTGCTATCACCATCAAATGACTCTGTTTACTGTTATTTGTAGTGAAAAGTGTCTTCTACTTCTCTATAAGACTATGGTGATCCATAAATAGCTGGTGTTGATGATAAAAGGTTAAAATGTTAAAGTTAAAATGCCAGGCAGCGGGGCTATAAGTGATTTTGTGTGGATTAGAGTTCATGTAATCCACTCATAGCTCTTTATTAGGCCTGCTGTTTGCATCCTTTCATTAATTCACTGACTCAGTCCGCCTGCTCAGTCCTCTTCCTGCCTGTTAATGCAAAATGGATACCAGGGTTACATTGATATGTGGGATAACTGTGCTTTTATCAATCACCATGACGGTTATATTCATTATATTAAATATTCAGTTACCACGGGGTCACAATTCAGTTCTAATCACAACACTGAATAGTGCCAGAAGGCTGCATTTTCCCAGTTAAAGGTGTTGTCTGTTGTCCTGCAAATCTGCCAGACAATCATGCGTCAAGTCAGTTAGCTGTCCAGACAGTAAAGCAGTCTTTCATTCGTCAGTCAGTAAATCAGCTGGAAGGACAGTAATGTCATGCCACTCAGGCTTACTGGTGAGTCAGCAAGTCATCTCTTCATCTCTCACCCGGTCAACCACTAAACCAGCACACCAGGAAGTTGGTCAGGAGCAGGAAGGAAAGTCAGTCATCAACTCTTCTGCCGCAACTCGAGTCATTACTACACTGTACAGAAGAAAATCTCTAGAGAGGAGGAGAAGACAGGGATTACTGTAAATCTGACAGAGATGTGCTATTAACACAGCGAGGCTGTCAAACAGTTTGGGAAAAAAAAGAAATGCAGACAGTTATTGAAAAAGGCTCATACCAACTGTGTTGTTTTGTTGAAGTCTATCTTGAAAAGATAAGGAAGGGTATGTCTGGAGTCAAAATTAATGTACGACAGAACATGTGTCAGCCTGGTCCTGTTTTTTTTATTGTGTCCTGTGTATTGTGTGCATTCCTATAGTGTAATTTACAGGATTTTTGAATTGATCGGGGGAGTACTTTATTTAAAACTATCATATACAACAATTTTACATTAGTAATGTATCTTGTCACTTTACTTACAGCCTGTTTTTTAATATGCACATTCTGTGGTGTTGCTCTGCTGGTCCCTCTGGGGTATATGAGGTTACACTAAGACCAACAACACTTATGGTCTGTTCCTAAACCCCCAGCTGTTGACACGAATGAATTAATCTACTCATCATTTATTCATGTAGATAGAATTGATTCTCTTCTCACTCTGAACTATGTTGATATTACAGTGGGTTGAAAAGCATTCAATGACAATACATTTTTCTTAAGTCATCTGAGGAAGAAATTAAGATGTTTTAAACGCTAATGTTTAGTTTCATATTGATTGCTGTTATTTCTTGCTTCTAGGAACTCTTTCCACAAACCACCAGCAGTGTTGAATATATTTACTCATTAACCCCTTTCAAAAGTAAAAACCTATGGTATGATATATTTCTGTTCTTTCATTATAGTAAATCAATCACTGATCCCTTGCCACTTTTTCCTCCTCCCCCCTCTCTCCCCCTCCCCCTATTTCCGTCTTCTTTTCTCTATTGATCTCTTCACTCTCTCCAGGTCCTGAGGAAACAGTGATGTGTAATGGCTGCCCCCTCCTGAGGTCATCAAGAGAACAGCTCTCATAATGGCAACCCCTTACCTCCAGACTGTGTTATCGGACCCCTCCTGTAGAGGGTGTATTTGCTGAGGGAGGGGTGGTGAGACAGGGACAAGCTTGCCTGTGAAGCTAAAACCATCACTCAAACCATGTAGTGTACTTTTCTCCAAGGCGGGAGGAGGGTCTACATTTGAGTCTGGTTTATTTTTTTTTTCTATTCATTTCTGTTTTTGTAATCTCCGGAACAGATCCGTGCTCGCTTGTTTAAAGAGCGCATGTGGGTGTGCACAGCGTGCAAGGTGAGGAGAAAGTGACAGAGAGGAAGAAAGAAAGAGAAAGAAGGAGAGAGATGGTCCTCCACATCACCCCTTACTCCAGTGCCTGTCTGCACTTCCTGGATGGCTTGTCGTGGAGCCTTGTGTTCCCCTGCTACTGGCTCCTGGACCGACTCCTGGCCTCCTGTGTGGCCACCTCGCTGGAGAAGCGCCAGCGCTCCCAGGACCCCTGTTCCTTCCTCACCCTGTGTATCCTGATCTCTACACCCCTTTACCTGCTCCTCCTCCTCGCCTCCCTGCCTTTCGCGTTGCTCGGCTTCCTCATCTGGGCTCCTCTGCAGGCTATCCGCCAGCCCTACCTGTACACCTACCACAGGTAGACCCTCTTTTATATCATTAATGCTTGGAATGCCTTGGTGCTGGTACTTCAAACAAAACTGGTCACCCCTTCTTGTGCCATAAAAACACATGATTGCATCATCAGAACAAAAGATGAGCAACTGCATTAGAACATGTTTGTTTCTTTGGTAAAAAAAAAAAAGTTAAAGGTTTAACTACAGCTTTCATACTGAAACTACAGTTTTCAATATGAAACATTACCAAACCTAAAATTCTGTTAGGTCCACTGTTATCAATTACTGTAGAGAAACACACATTCAGCAATTTAAATCGCAATTGATTTTTATTTCTCAATTTTGGATGAATTCAACAACTATGTCACTGCATTTTGTTCTGATTTGTAACAAGGAAACATTATTAATTTGCAGCACTGATTCATGCTTATGATTTGCTTTTTCTTATAACAAAGGTATATAAGTATTATGGGTATCATAGGATTTAATAAATCATGATTCTTCAACAATATTGAAATAAGTTAAACTGAAAAAAAGTTTATTCTTCACCAATATACATACTGTTACACTTGGCCATCATTTGTTTTTATTTTCTGTTACTGTTCTGGAGTCAGTTTCGTTCTTTCTCCTAAACTATGCATCAAAATGGATTTCTGAATCAATTTAAGGTGGAAAATAGACCATGCAGTTGCAGAGTCATGCTTCCTTGTATTACTACCGTGCCAGTTGTTCCAAGACGTTTGGAAATTTCAAGTGGCAGAAAATGGAGTCATTTTCTATTGTAAATAGTTTGCTTACTGGTCTGGCTTCCAGCTGCCAGGCCCAGCCTTTTCTCAGTGGGTGTTTATTTATACAAACACCCACCCATGTGGCTACCTTCCACGACCATTGAATTTAAAATACTGTATCTAGCTCTATTTGGATGAACAGCACTCTCTTCCCTGTAATTCTGCACTTATAGCCAAGCTGTTCTTTGACCTACTTTCATTGTTCATCAAAATGTCAAACTATTCCTTTAAAACATCATTAAAAGCCTCCTATATAAAGTAATATGTAATTTTGCTTTACTCACCTTGTCCAGACCAGACAAGCACCAGGCCGAGCAGGGCCAGGCTGGACCGGGGGGTGTCGGGGTCGGGGAATGGAGGCCCCAGGGCAGGAGCTTCTGTTTTAGCAGTGCCAACGTTTGCCTGCTGCCTGATTCCCTGGCCAGGTTCAACAACCTGTCGGACACCCACAGGAGAGCCCGCGAGGTGGGAAAGAGAATTCGTAATGGTGCCAGTCGGCCTCAGATTAAAATCTACATTGACTCACCGACCAACACTTCCATCAGGTAGGGAGCGCATCCTTGAGATTTATTAGCGACAGGTAAAACTCATTTATTTTTGTCTAACTATCTAACTAAAATCTAATTGTTTGTGCCTTTGTCTTCTATTCATCAGCGCGGCGTCTTTCAGCAGCTTGGCGACAGGTTTTCGCCGTACCTCCTCCCTTGACCATCGTCCAGACCAAACACACACCACCAACGGCCCAGCCGACGCTGAAACCGAATCCCACACCGAGTGCCCAATTCACCCCTCAGGTGCCACTGACTGCCCCGTTCACCCTACTCAAGGAGACCAGGGGTCCTCTGAATGCCCTCTTCACCCAGATGGAGCAGATACCAGCGGAGCAGTGGACTGCCCCCTCCACGACGCAGGTGCTAACAACAGCTCAGACTGTCCTGTTCACACCTCAGGGGAGGCTCCAGACTGCCCCATGCATTCCACAGGGCCACATCACGATTGCCCAATGCATGGGGAAGGGAGCCAGCCAAAACCCTCCCCAGACTGTCCACTTCACACCTCAGGGGTTCAAATCAGTATCAGTGCCCCGGAGCCGGAATCCCAGGGGGAGGAGGCCCGGACAGGGAACCATCGGCCTGGGGAGCAGGCAGGGGGAGACACGGGTAGCATGACCGCCTCCAGAGAGTCCCTCACCCGTTACCACGGAGGTGACGGCGGCGGAGTGGTATCCTCCAACAACACCCTGTCTCACGTCCCACGCACGTCAATCTTTAAGCGCCCAGGACGAAAACGCCGCCATGGAGATGAGACGTTCGACCACGAGATCTCTGCCTTTTTCCCCGCCAACTTGGATTTCCTGGCCCTGCAGGAAGTGTTCGACCACGGATCGACAGCCAGACTGCGGCGGCAGTTGCATCGCTACTTCCCGTACATCCTGAGTGATGTCGGGCGGTATGGCTGGAAAGGATGCTGCTCTATGTTCAAGTTCCTGAACAGTGGACTGATGCTGGCGAGCCGCTATCCGATCCTGGATGCACGCTATGAGTGCTACCCCAACGGGAGAGGGGAGGATGCGCTGGCAGCCAAGGGAGCCCTGTTTGCCAAGGTCAGTGTTTCTCATACTCTTGTGGTTTTATACTATAAATTAGAATTCTTGCAGTCGATATAGAATTATGGTCATATTTTAAGATTGCGTGGCAGCCACACGACCACATAGGAAAGAAAGAAAAAAAGATTATTATTATTATTGCTTTTTAAAAAAAGAACACATGGGTTCCTTTCAGCTCTGTAAATGTATTCAAGAATCCATTTTTTTACACAGAAAAGTGTGTTTAGTCTTTGAACAACGTTATTATAAAGTTTTGATGGAGACAACCTTGTATTTTTTTCTTACTTTCACAAATTAGTTTCAGAGTTGTTCTCGATGAAAGGTCAATGTAGAGACCAGTGTAACAAATTTTTTATAACTAATAACCCAGTTTATATTCAGACAACACAGCTTTTTAGAGGCTTTGACAAGACTGTGGAATGATATTTTCTGGACAAAAAAGTGTAAATTATCTCCTCACTATTTATTTGTATTTATTTTTACAAAAGGAACAGGCACAAGTTTCTGTTTCCTAATTGAATTTAATTTCAAATTGGGCTGATTTAGAGCTAAATGTCACTGGGGGCCTAATCTTATGCTTTTCCTTTCTGTGCTCTGATTGCCGATTGGTGCCGTTTTAGCCGAAAGCTAATCTTGTCATCTCTGATGCTACTATCTGCGACTCTGGCAAGGCGGTAATTGAATGGGACCATTAAGTCGACTTAGACCAAATGAACTTTTTATACATTTGTGAAAAAGAATGCGCGTGTGAAAGCTGACCCCTTCGACTGTCTGTATTAATTACTGTAGATAACAGTAGCATAGCAAAGGCATCGTATTGTAAAACCTCAACCAAGATTTGTTTCCCTTTTCTGATTCTCTTCTACCCTGATAGATAGATAGCATACTGTGCACTGTATCTAATAACCCATCCGATACACTTGTGTAATTAACGCCACTCAGCACATGTTTGTTGCACTTTTGTCACAGTGTTGCTGCGATGGTGAACCCACAGATTGCAGACAGCACTTAAACACACTCACTTACACCCACAACCATTCATACATCAACACATTCGTCACTGCGGTGAGTGCACGCTCCATGATAATTACAGCACACTCACAACCTTGCCACATCTCCCACAGTGGTCCTTTTGTGTGTCTAAGGTC
The DNA here is from genome assembly GCA_030544235.1 of Lepturacanthus savala. Taxonomy (NCBI): domain Eukaryota; kingdom Metazoa; phylum Chordata; class Actinopteri; order Scombriformes; family Trichiuridae; genus Lepturacanthus; species Lepturacanthus savala. The sequence continues at coordinate 22,361,118 of CM060465.1, forward strand.
TTCAGCATCGGGTTTGGTAAGAAAAAAAACTGGAATGTCAAAGCAATTTAATCTGAGGCGGTTGTATTGATTTTAAAAGCCATGTTGTAACTTAAGTCATTACAATGCAACGGAGAAACCAAAAGACTTGTTGGGTGTGGACCGGAATTTTGCAGTAACATGCATTTATCATCCATCAACTGGCTTTTCTCGCATTCTTCATCGTCTTGTGATATTTCACATGCACAGTTTATACTTTACACATTTAGGTAGGTTATAGATAATTGTTCCACCCACCTAAAAATACTTCTCACAGCACATTGTGAATGTGTTGTGAGGAGATACTCCATAGAACTCAATAGAAGCAGGAATGTTGGACAGTGTATCAGATACATAAGAAGACTAGTCTACAGCTGTCAGGGGCGAAAATCCTATTTCATTAATGGGGGAGACAATAAGCAGTACATTTCCAGAGAATAATTTCTATAGGGGAAATGAAAAAGATAAATATTAAAAACTAATACTGAATTAATAATTAAAAATTCTATACTACCATAATAATTTGGCCATATCTTCTTTCTTCCCCTTTGCACCTTGTCTTGCAGCATCATTATACATCCTAAGAGCTTGTTAACGATCTTAACCAGCAGACTGTTAAAAAAGAGGTTGATTTTGGACTAATTTTGAACTAATTTTGAATTTTGAAGTGGTGTAATAAATGACTTATTGGCTTTTATATATTGGTTTGATTGGTTTCTTCCACATAGCTAGCTACAAACCACTCTGAGGAATAAAGAGGGGGGTATTATTTTACATTTAAGCATTTAATTTACTTTAGTTTACAAAGACTTTTGGGGGGACAACTTTATGGAACGGGGGGTCATGTCTTCTGTGTCCCCCCTGGGATTTCCGCCTATGACAGCTGTGGTGTTCACCACATGGATGCAGTGAAAAAAGGTTTATTGAATAGTTTGTTTTCCTTATGCCTTAGTCTGCGACCAGAACAGTGCTGTGATGCTGGCTCATTTTTCGTTTGTTAACATTTGTCATTTGTGTTGGCAGACACTGAAAAGCCTCCTTGCTCATAATGTGATCATGTGTGGAAACTTAAAAGTCCCAGTCTCTCCACCTCCCAACAGTCATTGAGCAACAGTCGTCATGTTTCCTATTGTAGTCTGATGTCTGCCAACCGGAATGTGTAACTCCAGGAGTCCATTAGAGACTTTCAGCAGCAGGACAGATCCTGTCTCAATATGACATGACATTATGTGCAGACTTAATGCATAGTGGAAGCACTTTCAGAGTGGTTCCAGCCAAGGAAGCCGGATGGGTTTATGACATGGCATCTGCCGTACTAATGTGAGCTACATGCAGAGTGGTTTCTGCAGCAGCTACCAGTGCACTTCTGCCTGTTTGGATGATAGGAAAATACATAAAGAAGCAGCTATGGTGTGGGTGTGATATGACTATAGACTCTAGACAGTCCGGAAGTTCATTAATCAGCCTTGTACTGAGACTCAGAAGCAGGATAAAATACTGGATCATTTCCAGGTCCTGCTGGGCTGAATCTGCTTTTTTAGTCAACCTGATGCTGAGTATGTTTTTTTTACCTGTATATTCAATTCAATTCACTTTTATTCATATAGCCCAATTTTACAACACAGTTGTCTCAAAGTGCTTCACAAAATCCAGTCCAAAGTGACTCAGACATCCTCCGTCCTTAGACCCTCCTTCTCGGCAAGGAAAAACTCCGAACCCCAATGGGAAAGAAGAAACCTCGGGGAGAACCACAGTGAAGGAGAGATCCACTCCCATGGACGGACAGGCTATAGATGAACCAGGACTGACAGACATCCATCTGATGATGAAATAATAGTCTATAAAGATTTTTGAGTCTGTAGAGATGCCGTAGGGTGGGGGCAGAAGGGTGGGTCCAACCAGGCAGGTGAAGGTAGTAGGAGTAGGTTCATCAGGGGCCTCGATGAGTCGCATCAGGAGTTGTCATCATTGGGCATCGTGCAGTTGAACTGAAACAGTAGCCACTCCCCCGAAGGGGAGTGGGGAGAAGGACTCCGGGTGAATAGGGATGTAAAGACCAAGTATAAACTAGATACTGTTAATGACAGTGGTACATGTTACCAGAAAGAGATGATAGGGCTCAGTGCACTGTACTTCCCCCAGCATTCTCACACCTAGGGCAGCTTAGACTGAACTGTGGGTTGAAGTCTACCTTTAGCTACCCTGACCATAGGCCTTTTGGAACAGGAATGTTTTCAATCTAACCTTAAATGCACAGACTGTGTCGGCGTCTTTAATATTAGTTGGGAGTTGATTCCAGTATATACAGTATGTCAAATGAAGTCAAGTCCATTTTATTTGTCAGTCAGTCAGTCATTTTCTATACCTGCTTATTCCTCATTAGGGTCGCAGGGGTCTGCTGGAGCCAATCCCAGCGCCATTTTATTTGTATAGCCCAAAATCACTTTCCAGTCTGAACAGCAATACGACATCACATATTTTTAGATCCTCTGTTAGAATAAAGAAAAACCCGTGCCCTTACATGCGCTGGCTCTAGTAAAGACACACACCATCACAGCTCGCATGCTGTCCTGTTTGTCCTGCTAACTGTCATTGCAGTTTACAAGCTGACCCCACATCCTTGTTTCACCACCTCCTACTATACGAGGTGACTGCGGGTCCCGCTGACAAGCTGGCTGTCAGCCACCTGGCAGCTACATGTCTCAATGCAAGATGCTCATCCTCCCAGCTGACAGCGAAAACCCAAACAAGAATGAACCGGTGTGTTCTCTTTACTGCCAGGGATTGGTAAAATTAGTCTACAGCCACATGTTTTCCTGCATCCACGTCTGCCTCTTTTTTTTCTGTAAAAATCTCTCTTCATGCGATGTAGGTTTGAAAAAATGTGTTTCTGTTTATTCACAATAATCTTTGCTTTTCTAGTTTGTTTCCTGGAGTCCATCTGTATATTTATCCTGAATTAGCTGCAACAAACCAACAGACTGCAGCTTGTTTTAAAGAATGTTGCTGGGGTCATTTTTGCTGCAGGAGTCAGTACAGAACTGTTTGCTCGCCCAGTGCTTGTGACGTGTGTGTGGACCTTCTGTGGTTTTCTGTTTTTCACCATGAAGAGAACTGCAGATACATTTCAAATTTCAGTAAACAATGTAGGTTTGGCAAAATAAAACAAAACAAACAAACAAAAAAAAACAGAAACAACCAATTGTGAAAATGAGAATTCATTAACTTTGGGAATTAAAATAATCATAGTCGTCTTTAGTGGATTAAGTTTGCTTAGTTGTCACTTTATCTAAACATGGACCATGTGGTCATATGGGGGAGAAGGAGACCTCTGTCCATGTTTGAAGATGCTACATCTAAATGTCTGCCTTGATCTTTTCCTTCCTCCTAGATGCCGTGGCAGAGTTTAGGTCAGATGTTCTGGGACAGATTTTCTGGTGTTCATTCAGGAACCTGTCCGGGGTCCTTGCTGTTTCACAGCTGCTCTCACAGCTGTTAAGTGTGTGTTGTTACATAAATACTCACTCAGCCATTTTTAAAATGCACATTAGGATTTATGGAGAGGACCAACAAACAACCAATGTGTGATGACCTAACATTTCCAAATTATATTTCTTTCACACTATGGGCACTATGGGTCTCTCTCTCTCTTTCTTTCTCTCTCTCTCTGGATACATACCATTTAAGCATATGAGATTCAAACAATGAGTTTCATAATGTTGATAATTCCTTGAATTCAGTTTGCTGCTCAGCAACACAAGCTGTTGAGTTATCTTTACGGTTCATCATTTTCTGAGTTTGAACCAAACTGCATGTTGTTGTGTAATCAATGGAACACAGTCCTGCTTTAGATTTCGCAGCCATTCCCTATAACCTGCCTGTTCCCCAGCTGCAGACTTTGATCTGCCTGCTGTTGTACCTCGCCCCTCTCGGTCCTCCAGACGTCTTGGCATCATTCCAAGGCAGCATCTTGCTGTGAACCCTCGCTTTCCCCTCCGTGAACCTTTCGGTCATTGGCGCTTATTACTACTCGGCACTCCAGCTCGCCTTGACACCAGCTGGGATGCATCTCATTATACGCAGTTCATTTGATGTACCTGATGTTCACGCTGCGTTTGTCTTTGCAGCTACCAGACACTACGTTTGTTCTGTAGTATCAAACACAAACAGGGAGGCTCATTTAGAAGACACCGTTAAAGTGCTGATGATTGAAATTTCTTCTTTTAGTACTGTAGTAAGCTTTCTCTACCATGATTTCTTTTATGCTTTACTATCACGAGAACACTTGGTAACAGTTGGTATGAAAACACTGTAACACCAGCTTCATTGATGATGTTTGAGTTCCCATAGGTGACACTCATTTCTTTGTCTGTTAAACTATAAGACCATCAGTGTTAATGCTAACTCTATTTAATGCAATTATCCTAAACCTTTAAGTTTCCATGAACATACTATGTATTACAGCTATTGACTTTGTAATATGCCAAAGTCATATTATTAACTTTATTTTGAATCACTGCTCGTCTAGTTTGATGAGGATGATGTCTCTGAGACATCACTGCCCATGTGCTTGTGATGGTGCAATAAATTGGAGTTCCCTCGATGTGCTTTATCGACAGAGGTGTCTAAATAAAAACCTTTGACAAAGGGTAGGTCTTCATACATTGCTACATTCGACAAAGCGACTGGACATGCACCCAACAGAATTTTAGTTTTCAGACATGGCGTTATATGTGTATACTTCAGAGGAAACTAAATGCAAAACCTTGTATGAACCAAATACCAGTTTGTGTAATATTAATTACATGAAGGTTCCACATGCTTGCCAAGATGTTATAAAATTAAGCAAAGATACATGGAAACTTGTTACTACAACATTGATCGTTTTTGATAGTGTACTGTGTTCATTTACCTCAGTCTGAGCAGCTCTGTATACCTAAAAATAACATGTATGTCCATCTCGGATGATTCACAAGTTTACACCCAGTTCCAACTTCTTATGAAGAAAGTGGTGTGCTCTATATGTAGCAGGGCAGAAAATGACGAGCGGCATGGAGGTCAGGGTGGTTGATGGGTGTGTATCACACCAGAGCAGGGTGAGGGCTCAGGACAGGTGCGGGGGTTTTGCTCCAGAGTGCCGGACTATCAGCCGAGTGGAGAGGGCCCGGGGTTTGGAGCACTGGCAGCAGGGTGTCAGGGCATCCTCCACGGCTCCCGGTCACCGGCCGCTTCTGCGCTGTTCTGCTTTCTTCTCCTGCCGAGAGGGCAGTGAATCCTTTTTATGCTGAGGCCTGGAACGAGCTGCAGCTGTGACTTCCTGGCTCCTTCTAATTTTCTAATTCTAATTTCTCTGAAAATATATATTACGTTTTTTTACTTTTTAAACTTTTTTTTTGCCTTGTTGACAAGTCAGCAGTTCAGGTTTACGCGGTTATAGATTCTGTCTATCATTCCACTGAACCTGATTCTGTACTAAATGAGCCCATGATGTCAAAAATCAAACTCCAGGCCACCCAAGACTGTTTAGCAACAACAAAAATATAATAATAGAATAAAAATTAATCTTGTTATATGACTTATTTATCTACAAAATCAAATGAGAAATATTTTCTCATGGATGTATTTACCTGTAGAGCAGCGGCTGGTCATAAAAAAACCTGGATTGTCTCTTGTGGAGACGTGATGCACTAGAGACAGAGAGAGAGGGAGGAAGGGAGGGAGAGGCAGAGATAATATTAATTAAAAAAAAATGTCTCCCTAAAGGGAGAGCTGGCGCTGGCTCAGTAATTAAAGCTTTTCAGTCTCAACATTTATCCCCTCTTATAATTATTTCAAACTACTAAGTGCATGGTTGAAGAGTGTGTGTGTATGTGTGTGTATGTGTGTGTGTGTGTGTGTGTGTGTGTGTGTGTGTGTGTGTGTGTGTGTGCGCGCGCGCGTTTGTGTGTGTACAAATACACAGCTTGAATGCATTACTAAGGATTAGGCTTCAAAACAGGGACACACTCAAATCTAGATCGCATAGAATGGAAATCAATGGAAGAAATCTCCAAACTCACCTCGGGCCTCTAATGACTATAAAGACCTTTCCTCACTGTCAACTCAATATATTGACACAGGTTGCTGCCCTATTCAGGGCCAAAGGGATTTCAGCCTGTCTCTCAAAGCAAAACATAATAAAACACTGGCCAACTTCAGAATCTTATCTCTGAGACTCAACATTTCCTTAATAATTCCTTTATAAAAACGAGGATTTCATATTTGACTTGGACGTGCCTAAAGACTCGACCTGGCACTTAAAAGTCCTGGAACAGTCAAACATGAATAAGACAGTATATTTCAGGCCCTGCATTACCACAGACTTTTAATATTTAATTGTTTGGCTGCTGAACTGAAAGATCTTAAAGTTGGAGTTGTTTTTGATTAGCAACTTGAACTTCTCTTAATGAATGGCAGCATTATTTATGCTTGTTTCAACTCGACTTTGTCAATTGACTTGAGACTTAACTGGAGCTTGACTCTATTGACTCAACACTTGACCATAAGTTTGTTGATTAAATTGAAACCTAATCTTTGTGATTGAGTTTAGACTTCAGCCTGCCTTGGCTGGCCAAACATGTGTTTTAAAATCCTTTAATTAACTAGAGATTTTAAGTAAATATGTTTAACTTAAGTCTTACCTTAAACTTTCTGGATAGACTTGAAACCTTAAATATCTCCTTAAATATCTACATTCATGACATTCTTGATTAAAGCTGTAAGGTGAAGGTAAATGTATTTTATTTGTCACATAAACATTGCTGCACAGTGAAATTCAATCTCTGCATTCAACCCATCCCTCAGGAGCAGTGGGCTGCCGCAGTGCAGCGCCCAGGGACCAACTCCAGATTCTATGCCAGCACCTTGGTCAGGGGTGCTAAATAAGGTGCTGGGACATTTAATATAAATCAATATCTGATACATCCAAGCACTTGTCAAAGAAGTTCACACCATGCTGATTCAGCCTATCATCACCAGGTAAATCTCTCTGTGTTTCACAGGAGACTGAGTTCTTTTAATCTGTTGGTGCCGACACTGTCCCTAATGGGCGACAGAGACTTCGACCAGTTACTTCCAAGTAGCCTCCTCTTAATCTGGATTGTGGATAAAATAATGTAACTTTAAATCTTGTCTAGACTCTCCAAGAGTTAATAGACTGGATGGATCTGTTCCGCTAGTGAAACTAGTCATTTAACAGGGGTTGCATGATGCTAAAAACAGTGTATCTACCATTTTACATCCACCGACAGTCGCAAATCGGCAGGGGTTTCGCATTTAATGATAATTCACTGCCATCTGATGGAGATAGAACCCCACACTACATCTTATTTTAAATTTAGATGTGAAATAAACATGTTTCGTCCTAACAGGAAACTGATTCATTGATTAGTTGATTCAATACTTGAATAAAGGCTTAACTTCAATTTATCCCGATCGATTGCTGAGGTGAGTTTAATTTGTTACAAATGATTTGAGTCTTGACCTATATGATTTACCTAAATAGTAAAAGAAATGGATCTTTGCTTTAGAATAGGTAGAAGTTCAGTTGCAAGTTGTCTGCCACAGTAAAGGTAAAGCAGTCAACTGCAGGCAGAATACTATCTAGACACCAATAAATCTTTAACACCACAAAACCCCCATTGTCTGCACTCCATTCCCTAAAGATGCTTAACTGCTGCAAAGCTCACTTCTTAAAGAGTATCTGTAAGAAAATAAGACACCAACAAACAAAACCACAGTTCATCTGTCACCGCTGCTTGGACTTCAAGTGAAGCGATCAAGCTCATGCAAGTAATGCAAGGTGAAATCTTCACTCCTCTTCTGATGGTAAAGTTAAACTAATTAGTTACAGCAGCCCTCAAGGTCTCATAATCAAGCTTTTATAACGGAGCTTGGTTTGGTTGGCTTCCAGTGTGAAATCGCCTTTCACAGCTCATTTCAGTTCCACTCAGTTCTGTTTCAATACCCTGTAATGAGAGGAAGCCCTGGGAAGTTTTAGCATTTCATATCCTGCATTCTTAAAGAAATGCAGTTGATTTCATTCAGTTTTACTCAGACAGCACAGAAGGGGAAACTCATTTCAGCACGAATTCATTCCAGTCAAGGCTTTCTTCCTCAACATTAGCATTATCTGAACTTCATTTTCTGCACAGACCACAGACAATATACTGTAAACACATCGAGAGTCCAATCTTTCTTACATACATGAGTGTGTACACACACACACACACACACTCACAAACACACAAGAATCCCCTCTGGCCTCCTGTCAGTTTAGGATGCACACACCTATTGAAGCTTAGATAACCCCCTGAAATATTAATACAGAGATGCATGTAGATCGCGTGAAAAGCAGAGGGGAAGGACAAGTGAGAGAGGAAAGAATGAGGACAGAGTCTGGAGAAGAAAGGATAAGATGATTAGATGAAACTTTGATGTTCCCTGTAATAAGATTGACTCAAAAGCAATGAAGGAATTAAGTTGTCACCAAACAAGTTTTTATTATTATTATTATTATTATTATTGCTATTATGCATTTTGGTTAAAACAGACTTAGTGGAAAACCTACCGCTGTAATTCATGGATATAATTACAGTTGTAATATTAGTACGTAAAGATACATTTTGATTTCTATTAAGGCTTAAAGTTATGCATTATTAAGAGAGTGGCTGCTCCTCAGCTCCACATTCAGTCAAAATATGGTCGCTAGCTACAAAAGTCCAAGATGACAACAAACACAATTCCACAACCAATGGTTGACATCATGGTGGCTATATTATTAAGATTGTTTTTATATGGTCTCTGGTCTGTATAGAACATATGAAACTACAGACAGCAGCTAGATTAGCCTAGCACAATGAGAGCGCAAAGAAATAAGGCTCTCTCCTTCAGAGTTGTCAGCAACTACAAAATAAATAACAAAAAGCCCAACAACTCTATCTTAAACATGGATTAATAGTGATGTTATATTCACTGTGCAGGGGAAAATGGAAAGTATAGTTACATATAGGTTTCTGGTATTCACATCTTATTCAACAATTTTAGGCATTGCATTTGAGGCATTGAAATCAGGCTAATCAGGCAAATGCTTTATTTTGACTAAGAGCTCTGCACAGATGCCAGGCCAAAACGACCATCCCATTATTGGCAAATGTCCTCTCATCTGTGATAAATATCGATTTCTTTCTTCATTATGGTAGAAATTATCGATCAACATTTATTGATCATAAATTGTGCACATTTGAGTGAAAAACAGTTTCACATGTTTTTTTTTTTTTTTTTTTTTTTAATGTACTGCTGCTGTAGCTAATGGGCTGGAAAAGTACTAGTGAGCAATCAATCATCGTAGTAGTCAGGTCTGCAATATTTAAACACTACCTTCAGCAGTATTGTATGTTTGTCTGCTTCAAATCTGTTGTTTAAGTCCACACTAATCATTCATTTCATGTTAATAATGGATGAAATGACTGCGTCTTATATGCAAGGTGTCACTCATCATGACAAACTGCTTAGGTTCAGTCTCACCACTCCCATCAGCATTGTTTCCAACAGCAGACAGCTGTTCTGAGCATAAACGCTCCTGTCCACTACCTGAGAAGAACCAAACAGCAGACAAATGAAGTTAATGGAGCGGCCACTCCTTAAAGGCCAGATATTTGAGAGTTATTATTGCACTTTGTCAGGTGGAAACAGTGCTCCAAATCAATGCAAATCTTTCTCAGTGTTCATGTTGGACACTAAAACAATTTTACAAAGTGATAATATTTCAATAATTGTGTTTTAAGAATCTTCTGCTATCTCAAAGTAGGCAAAAAAACTGAATCCAGCTATAGTTTAATAAGTTTTGTTCACAACCAAACTCATTCATTAGATCTATCTACAATTTTTTTCCCCATAAGGAATTATGTAGTGGAAAGAGATGAATACAACAGACATTTTGGAAATATTCAGGGTTGTTTTTCCAGAATAAATTCCTTGGATATTGAAATTTAACTGAATTCACCAGATCTCAGCAATGAAAATAATCTTTAAAATCATTATCTTAACTGACATGATTTACAAAGGGTGAACAGAGGGAAGTGGGCTATTGTGTATTGCTGATAAATATAGAGTTAGACTTAGTGTTAGTAGCTGTGTCTCCATCCATTCGTCCATTTCCCATAACCACGTACCCTGTGCAGAGCCTGCCCCAGCTCACATTGGGCGAGAGGTGGGATAAAGCCTGGGCAGGTTATTTTTCTATTGCAGGCTATATAAACAACTGTACACATTCATATTTAAATCAGAGCACCTTGTGCAAACCCACCCAAGCTTGGGGGAGAACAAACTCTGCACAGAAAGGCCAGCTGTCCTTCCTATGTTAAATAAAAGAGCAGAGAGGTGAAAGTAGTTTTCCTGCTCGCTAGGGGATTATTCCTGGCAAAAAAAACCCTACCAGACAGTGAGCTTTTAGAGCAGCAAATGTATTAACTGGATAAACGGCACATTGAATTATTATGTTGCAACTGGCAATAGTCACTTGTGGTGAAACAATGCTCTATTTTGGAGTTTTACGTGTCTTGGTTGGAAGTAATTCCATAAATTGGAGCTACATTGAGAGCAGCTTACCTCTGATGATATTCCTGTCCAAGGCTTTCTCTAAGCTGGGTGGGTTCTGTCTTGTTACAGATGTACTCCACCCAGATGCCTTCCCACTTCAAACTAACCACATCACAATCACCGTCTCCCTTTCTCTGCAACCCTTTATTCCTCCTCCCCCTCCTCCTCCTCATCAGTCTGTATCCGCCCATAAGCACTTCAGAGGTTCCAGGCTCAGCCGTAGCCTGGCTCCATGTCTGCTTTTTGAGTCGCTGAAGGACGTTTAATCACCGATGCTGAAGATGTCTGATTAAACCCTGAGAGATGTTGAATTTATTGATGCTTTTCTCACACTCTGCTTCCCGGGGAATGGAGAAACTGAGATCAGCAAGAAGTACTGAAAAATGTATAGTGTATGAGGATGTGCTGAATAATAAAGTCTCCAGTGCCGTGTTTTTTTCACACCGATCAACTCAGCCTATGTTTTAAGCTGAATATCACACGTTGGAGCCAACGCTTACTTTGGTTGAAGAGACTGTTTGTCCAGAACTTGTAAGCTCACTCCAACCCAAACGCACCATCTTTAAGTCTGTCAATTGAGAGTTATATTGAAGAAACTGGCGATGGTTGTAAAAGGATCAGAGGTTATTTTGAAGTTGTTGCGGATGGTATCAGTGTAGAAGCCTCGTACATCCATGGAGCCTTTTATTTACAATGATCAATAGCTGGCTTATTTTTTTTTCCAGCTGATAAAAAAATGACTTGTGCCCTGGGACAATAGCAAGCGATTCATAATACAGCGTGAAATGTCAAGACAAAACGATATCAGAGGGGAAATCAATTTTTCAATGTAATAATCAACACCTAATACCTAAAGATCACACATACCAGAGACACAGAATGTGTTTCTGAAAACCTTTAAATGAATACTGATGTCAACATGCTAACATGCTCACAAAGACGATACCAACCTGTTGCTGCTAAACAGGTATAATGAATACCACCATCTTAATTTAGGGTGTTACTTTTTGATAATTAGCTCTATCCAGTAGTTATTGAGACATTTCACAACAAAACAAAAATCAACCTCATGGTGCTGTTAGAATAACATTCAGGGGATCATTAAGTTATTAAGATTCATGTTACAATCCTTATAATAGTTGTCGTCGTAGAGGAAAGCAGTGGAACAACTGAGCGACAGATCAATTATTATATATTTACCATGCTGCTTATCATTATTGTGTTGGGAGGAGAGGACTGGTCGGGTAACATTTAGCAGGAATGGTCAACATTGCTGGAAATGAAAATTAAGATTGTCTCTGAACTAAACCTAAACAAATTCAACAGGAAACCCAAAGAAAAATTAATTGAGAGTGAAGTTGACACCGTGTTTGATTGACAGGTATTTTCTGTAAAGCGCAGGGAAAAAACTAAACACTCAGCACTGAGCTCTAAAAAATAAGAGTCAAGTAAGTCAAGTAATTATCTTTAAATGTGAGACATTTCTGTGGCCCAATGTTTTTTTCAGAAAAAAAAATAAAAAAATAGACAAATCTGTCTTTGTGCTTCTCTAATGCTTCCCATCTTATGAATATTACCATATATACATATTTATTATGATTTTCTTCTCATACGTGATGCCCCACTGCTGTTATGTTGTGCTAATTGCTGTAATCAAGTCACCACTGTGATGACTCACTTTCCCCACAGGGATCAATAAAGTTTCACCTCCCCTCTTTGTAATCTAATTAGGGGTGTTGTTACCTGACGTGTCTGACATACACAAACACACTTCTTAAGTGGGTTTTGATGTTACTTGTTTGAACTCATGCACTGACATTACATCATGTTTCTCTCTGGTCCCCCGCAGGTCCATGTGGGCACCTCCCATCAGGAGCAAAGGGTTGTGGGATATCTCACGTGCACGCACCTCCACGCCATAGAAGGTACCGTCAAATCTACTGCCAAACCCTCTATTTCGTCCTGTTTATCGATGACTCCCAGAGCACACACACACACATCACCTTACACACAACTGAATGCACATGTACACGTACGTGTGCACATACGTGTATTTTTTTATTTCACTTTTTAATGTCTGTTAATGTCTGAGTTAATCTAAGCTCTCTGTGCTTATGTCAGCCAGGTAAGCAATAATAATATGGCACACATACTGTAGCCATTTGTGTGTGTGTGTGTAGCTAGATAAATGAGCGCATCAAACCCCCTGCGTTCCTCCTCCTGCTGTTCCCATGGCGACTGGCTCAAGCTGTTTAAAGCATCACAGCCCTATTTAAAGCCTCCAGTCGATGCCTCCCTCATTTTTTACCAGAGACATGTCTGCCCCCTTCGACTGCTATTCTGGGCTCCTCCTACGCTTCTCACCGGTCTAAATATAAACATAAAGCCTTTGGTGGGGGGGGGGAGATCGGGATGTGGGGTAAGGCAGGGAGAACAGGGCGGAAAAAAAGGGGGAGGAGGAACACAGAGACCTGATTCTTTTTTATTTTCTGAAAGAAAGAGTTATTTATGAAAGATCCTACTAACAAAAGATGTCGCATACAGAAAACAAATTTAAGAAAAAAAAAAGAACCTTAATCTGAAAGTAAGACAGTACATTTAGTATTGTCTTAATTGTCTGGTGTCTAGAGTACAGTAGAGTAGTACTAGCTGGTGTGTGCTGTTCGTTTCCTGTGCACACGTCATGGCTAGCTCCTGTGTAATAGCTTGTCAGTATTAAAGCAGCAGCAGGAATACTGTAGGAATTTTAATAACGTGTGTTCCAGGGAAATCTTGCTAAAGAATAGGGCGGGCAATTAAAGCTGGAGGCCAATATAATGAGCCAGCACTGGAGCTAAAGCTGCAGAATCTACTAAATGTGCAGCAGAATTTTGAACCGACTAATTCTCCTAGCAGGTTGGCTTAAACAAGAATAGTGCGTATTACAAGAATTGGCATATAAGGAGAAAAAAATCATAGTTACTTTAAGTTTTTGGAGAGCTGTTTTTCTGAAATATAATACTGTGTATTTGTATTCTATGCTTTGCACCATACTTCTACACAGTGAGCAATGAGTGGAAGTGAACAATACAAGGGCTGACTAAAGTTATTTTTAATTTGATGTCATTGTTATAGAAGTACCAGCTGTTCAGCCTGACACTTTGTTCATATTAGCGTATTCCTTTTTGAGAGGTTGTAGTATTTCAATTTTTGTGTTGCCATGACAAATATTGAGTGACATATCCGTACCCCCAATGTCATTTTCAGTTGTTGTTTGGCCACTTTTTAATAGACCACATGGAGTGAGTCAATAAGAAGACAAAAATATGCTCAGTAATAATTGAGGCCCTGCTGGTCTGATCACATCAGCAGGTTGAAAATGTGATTTTCTAATCATTTATATACATAATGATGTAAAGTCATGAGGATATATGGACTAATGTCTGTTTGCAAGTTGTCCATCATGTGTTGAGGTGAAACATCATATTTCCTTTGAACTTTGAATTCCCCACTGATATTTACCACAACGTGGACTTCCTGTTTGTTAAGTCGGAAATTCCCATATTTATGAATTCATAAATTTCCATTTTGTAGCTTTTCAAAGTGAAACTTCTCTTTTTTCACCTCTATATCTAATAACATTGAATAACACTGAAGTTGAGATTAACATTTACTCAGTCAACATTTTACAAAATTGTAATAAGAAAACGTATGTTTTATTGTCACACAACAATACAGAATACACACCGTGATAGAGAATGGGAGCAGCTAAAATCCCATTTTCATTGTTTTATGTAGTTTTCATCAAGGTTTTATGATGTTTGTTCAAATTACAATTAGGGCAAAGTACAGGACAGCAGAACTACAGTATTATATTCACCAGCTTTACAATCATATGTATTATTTTTCTTTTGTTTTTGTTGGTATACAAATATATAAATGAATATCTTCCAAGTTTTCAGTTTTACACAGAGAAAGTCAAGCTGGCACAATCACACAAATACACACACACACACACACACACAGGCAAATAAACAGCAAACACCCCCACAACCTCCAGCTTCGTCTTTCTCTACATGAACTAGTAACAAAAAGAAATAGAAGAAATATTCCATTTCACATGTACTTGAGAGTAATCAAAGCCAAAGCCACCTACTCGCCCGACAATATCTTGACACCTCTTTGTTTCTCACACTCTCCTCTATTCAGCTGTTCTCTCACCCACCGCCTCCCTCTATTCACCTCCTCTCATCTCTCGCTAACTCTTATTTATCTGTTTAACTGGCAGCAGTGGACACACACAAATGTTGCCAAAGCAAAACAGACCCAAAAGTGACTTAATATTATGCGATTACACAGTAAAATCTCCAGTGTTAATATAACATTGGTTTTAATGTTATATTAACGTAATTAATGGGAGTGGAGTGATATGAATTAGTGTATATTTCATATTGTAATTGTATTATGATGTGATATATCAATATATGGTAACATTGTAACATATTGTATTGTGAAGTAATCATAATCTAATGGGGTCATATAACACTATTGTATTGTATTGTATAAATAGCATATCGTAACCTATTGTGTCGTATCATATATTGCATTGTTTCACAATCACAACATATAAGATTATATCTATCAGATCAAATCAGATGTGTATGATCATATTTTTGCTCCATCAGTATTGTGTTGTAACATATTTAATGATATTCTTCTATTCTTTTGCTCTCCATCTCTAGTTCAGGTCAGGTCAGTCACATACTTGGGGGGTTTTATGGAAGACACTCATTACTTTCTTCTTCTCTGTGTTTGTCACTGCTTGTTCCCTCTTTCACCTTCCACCTGCTGCACCAGGTGATGCTTCTGTGCGATGTGAGCAGTTAGACTTGTTGCTCCAGTGGGGCGCAGAGTTTCGCCAATCCTCATCACAACCACCCGAAGGAGAGAAGGTGCTGGAAGACCTGGTGGCCTTCGATGTTATCCTGGGGGACCTCAACTTTGACAGCTGCTCTTCAGGTGCACAGCGGGGCTAAATTGATATAGTCCAAATGTTTTTTTCATTCGTATGCCTCCCATTTCACACAACAGCATCATCTCTCAGTTTCTCTTCCTCCATGATAATGTATAAGACCCAAGACGCACTGGATACTTGTCCTGAATGTATAATTTATAAAAGAATAGACCTCTTACAGTTCTGACACAGAATTGTTACATGGTGCTTTTTACAGTAGAAAATAATAAATGATTGATACATTTACTTTTAAAGGGAAAGGGCTGAACGTCAATGTGAAAAAACATGACTCATCCCTGTCATCAAAACATTAATGTCCACTTATGTATGTAGGCAACAAGAATTACATATTAATTATGTTATTATTTGTTATTATTATTATTATTATTATTCAAATTTAAACGATTTTATATAAAGGACTTAAAAGTATATGGTTGACAATAGAGGCTAATGTATGTATTACATATGAAAGCATAGTTGGGTAAAATATGGGAAATGCCAAATATAAACAAATTCTACATATGACATTTTTAAATAAATATTTTATAATCATCAATCATGTTGTAATTAGATGTTGCTCTTATACTATGTTACATAGCCATAGCCATGGAACTATTTATTTTGCATTAATTTTGTATTGAGTACCAATTGTATACCAACAATACTGATTTACAAACAGATCTTTTTTTTTTTTTTTTTTTTTAGCTTGGCTATCGTTTCTGAGCAGAATAAATAAAGGAATAATTAAATTGGTGTTTGGACAAAAACGTAACTGTAGTTGTAACTCTGTCCTCTACTTGTGCTCTTGTGTTTTTCCAGAGGACAAGCTGGAGCAGCAGCATGCACTTTTTACTCAATACAAGGACCCATGTCGCCTGGGGCCAGGGGAGGACAAACCATGGGCTCTGGGTAACTACACGCGCGCACACACACACACACACACACACACACACACACGCACACACCATTCAACATTTGCAAACTCTCAGATAATATACATTAATGTCTCTTAGGACCAAGTGGGAAGCACAGACCTGTTCCCTTGCTTTGCCTATTCAAAATCTCCCCATCAAAATAAATAAGCC
Organism: Lepturacanthus savala; assembly: GCA_030544235.1. NCBI lineage: Eukaryota > Metazoa > Chordata > Actinopteri > Scombriformes > Trichiuridae > Lepturacanthus > Lepturacanthus savala. Next base: position 22,377,852 of record CM060465.1, read on the forward strand.
CTTCTCTAAACATGCTATTTCACTCTGTCCTGCCCACACTGTCCCCAAAATACCGCTGGCCTAAATAACACTTCATATCCAGACCAAAACCCTCCACTACGTCACTAATGCCCATGTATCAGCACACTGTACTAGATGTATTTTAATTCACACAGTGTGCATCCTGATTTAGCCAGACAGAACCAAAATATAGTCCACTTTGCCCTTCATACACAGTATAGACCACCAGATGTCATTTGTGATGGAGGCTTTATGTAGCAACACTTGCACTTCCAATATACTGCCATTCATGGTGCTGTAGTTTGTGGCAGGAGGGAAAGAAGAAGGCAGGAAAAGAAAGACTCAATGAATCAATGGAAGGAATGGAAGGGGAGAGATCTCATTCGATACAAAGATAAAGATAGAAGAGCTAAAAAAAAAAATACAGTATCCAGCTATTGTCAAACGTTGTACTGACCATGTGCCAATAGACATATGTCTTAAACATGCTCAACTCTGAGAGCTCCAGGAAACCTCTAGTGCTCTTTTGATGAACCACATGAGATCATGTTTGATGGAAGATTAAACATCAATCGTCGACCACAAACCCAAAACCCAACAAATCACGGCCTCTCGTGTATTTAAGTAATTGTGGGGATGCTTGTTGGTGATGTTGACTATCTGAAGCAGGAATGTCTTTAGTTTTATTTCCCAAACAAGTAAAAAGCAGCAGAGTTGACAGTCAGTCTAGCTGAGTATCCCTGCACACCTTGTTTTAGTGATCAAATGCCTGCACTTTGAATCCAGAAAGGTTCCGGCTACTACATTTCATAGGAGCTCATATTAAATTGACTGGAGTAACTTCAGAGTGCCTCTCTCTTCACATGGGGCATTCTAAAAACATTATCCTGCCCTCGACCTCACATCCTCATTGTCAAAATTATCTCTGAGTGCTTGTCTCTCTCCGGCTGTTATAGGGTAGATGACAGTAGAGTGTGGTCTGAGATCCATAACAGTGGATATGTATATACGCTTCAAACAAGGTCTGCTGACGCCTCCGTTGCCATATTGAAATCATTCAGCTGTACTTTTAGAGAAGCTGCACTCAGTTGCCAGTTTATTACATCTAAATACAAATAAAAAACAAATAAAAACACAACTATTGATTATTCTATTGTCCGATATGTTACATTCTATATTTATTTTTCATCAGATAATTAAAAAAAATGTTCTTCCAACTTCCCAGAGTCTAAAGGTGACTATTTCAAGTGTCACGTTTTGTCTGACCAACAATCTAAAACTTGAAGATCTTCAATTTCCAACGATTTAAGGAAGATGCTGATTCCATTTTATGCTCATTATAGAGGCAGCTATGACCCTCAGTAAAAACATTAAGTGGGCAAAGCACTGTCAATGTCTTTCAATCAATATAACACATTGAAATTCTACAGCTGCACAAACCACAGCAACTAGACCGTGTTGTGTTTTGGGCAGAAGATGAACTCAACCACACACTGTCAACTCACATTCTCTTTAAAAGTCTGGTTGCACTTGCACTTGGCTCATTGCTCCCAGCTCAGCAGATTATGTTTGATAGACGTCCATCTTAAGTGTATAGGAATATGCTATAATATTAATAAGTATACTACCAACAATTGGTCTGTGTTGGTAGGTTTCGAGTCATTGTATGGTATCATAGTGCCAGAAAACAGACCTGAAACACCCAATTAACCAATTTGTCTTCTTGATTTGTTACAAGAATAATCTAATAAAAGAACAGATCAAGGACCCAGCAATCAAATGCTATGACAGATATATAACCGTCAGCTTTGCTGTCTTAATAATAGGTAAGAAGCTGTAAGGATGATAGAGATATTGGAGATATATAATAAATCTCATCCAATAAGATTCAGAGGATCATGGATAAAAATGCAATATACAAGTCTTAATCTTAGAGATTTATTATTCGATTATTGTTTTTAGTTTTTGGGGTATGTTTGTGTTCTACCTGTGTGCTAGCAGGTGTCAGTGCATCTTCTAATGTGCCCTTTAAATAGCTCACAAGGCGCTGCCTTATTCTGAGTGCCCGCCATTAACCTGTCCTCACTTGTCTTCAAATTGCAGCTGTGCTTTTATTGTACCGGAACACAGCAACAACACACCTACTGGCGCAAGAATAAGTGCAACTATAAGTGCAGTTTTCTATATACACAACGTGGGTGCTGGGCATGAAATTGACACTTGCGCTGTTGGAAACTAACAATTACAATTGCGTTTTGGTGCTACGACCTTTTTGGTGATGTCTAAATAGCGCCCTGCGTGTCTAATATGCAATTAACGGACTCTGGCCGTGTTTCAATACTCCTGTGACACTTGTTGCAATGGTAGATGCCAGCACATCAGTGGGCTAAATGGAGTCATCTTCGGATGGTAATAGTACACAAGCAACTGAATAAAATCGGGTGGCTAATAAACTGAATACAGTTGAACGTGCCAGCTTTCAAGTTGTGTGAACTCCCGCTTCGACCTGCTGACCGTCCACCGTAATTTGAATAAGTTCACACCCATTTCTGAGGAACTTTATCAGTGATTCAACCAAACCCTACTCTACATCCTCCAAATACCTGAAAGCGGAACTTCCACTGCATTTTTGCTCAAGTTCGTTTTATTCATTTATTTATTTTGCTAGCGTTATCTCTATTCCCCTGGAAATACATGGTTTCTGATTAATACCTTCATACTGATCAATTGTAGTTTTATTTGTTCATGTTGGCACATCATGGGTACAGAAAATAAAATATTGAGTCTACTGATAGAATGCATGTGACTATATATGCAGATGATATCTATTCTATATTACTGTAAATAAAAGCCTGCTGTGGAGATGAGGAGTATTTGCATATCTGTCCTGATCTTGGAGTCAGATTTTAATCCAGCTCTGAATGTTGGTTTTTGATGCCTTGCTCATTTGATGCCATTTAAATAATGAACAAATGCAAAAAGGAGTGACTGACTGAGAAAGTCTCAATAATTTGGTGGGTTCTGCACTGGGTTCAATAAAGTTCTTGCTAGCTGCTATGTGACTGCTATGTGATCAACAATGACTCTTCTCCACATTATTACTTCTTTGGGGGCATTCAGGGAGATATTAACACGAAGAGTAGTCAGTAAACACAATTAAAAATATCTCTCCCTGAACTGTGATACATTTGAATGTGATTCTGTGTTGTCATTCAACAGGTACACTTCTGGATCCCAGTGGCCTTTATGACGATGAAGTCAGTTCACCGGAAAGTTTACAAAAGTAAGTCACACACATGCACGCTCGCACACAAACACACACACACATACACATACACTTGTTGTCACTTAGGAGGACATGTTCTATTGACTTAGAATCATTTCTGGACACTTACCCAAACCTTAAGTACAGTCCATCCCATTTTGCTCATTAAAAACTAAGTCTTAGTCTTTCAAATTTATTTGGTTCACAATGTGGCACTTTTTGTCCCCAAACAGGAGGTAAATCCTGGTAATGCAAGTGGTGAATGCATAATGACCATGTCTAGTATTGATTTACGTATATCTTGTATCTCTAATTCTGAGAACCGCAATACACGATATGTGATCCAGTGACTGTTGATTCTACTGGAAATTCTGACGATGTTTTTGCAACTCTGTCTGAATTGAATGAGGAGGAGCTTTATTACTATACCTGTATTTAGTCTGTCTGTCTAAACTTCAGTCGGCTGATTGTCTCACATCTGTCTGACTCTGTCAGAGTGATGGAGAATGAAGAAGCAAGGAAGGAGTACCTGGCGTTTCCTCCCAGTAAGAGCCAGTGTCCGGCCAGCAGTCAGAAAGGGAGGAAGATCCCGCTGAAGGGCAACGGGCGCCGAATCGACTATATCCTCTACAGCGACGAGAGCCTGCAGCAGGACTGGAAACTGGTATGGTTTAGCAGAGGATTACGGGAAAAATCTTGGAAAAATGATAAGGCTGGCAATATTCAGTGTTTTACTAATTGTCAAAATCCCATGAAAAGACTAAAATCAACAAAGAGTTGATCCTACAAACAAGTATCATGTGTATCCAGTTTTGTAAAACCAATAAAAGCAGAAAGCTGAACTGACACTTTATTTAAATATGCGGATATTGCTTGACTCGGTTAATGAATAAATAACATGTTAACTTTAAATACACCAATTAACAGCAATCTCTATTTAAAACTCCTTATCCTTACTCGTTATATATGTAACAACTTTAAGCAGTGTGAATTTTCGTACTATTGTTTTTTTTTAATTCTTAAATAAAATCATCCAGTAATTCCCAAGAATTATTTTTTAAATAACTAAACTAAACATAATTTTAAAATTTTGCAAAAACAAAATGAGTACTGAACCAGATTTTGTTGGATACATGTGTTAGAAAGCTTAAGATAAATCAAATAGATCTTGAACTCAAACACATCGGCTAACTGTCTAGAACTGAAATTTAAAGCAAAGTTGTACAATATGCAGCAACTGGCCAAGAGAAGCAAGCACTCTGAGTCATTCTGACAATTATTTTTGCACCAGAATTACTATTCCACCATTTCCAACAAGTCTTATTTCCATCATATACCAATAAGTCTGCTGATTGAGTGGGTTTTTTGATATTGATATTTAATATTTGGATGGATATTTTTCTTCATTCACAGCAACTTTGGGCAAATGTGGCCTAGTTTCTTATCACCAGTGACGTGATCTGTCTTTTTCTGCCTTGATTCATTTCCTAGCAATAAAGGGGCCCATGTGAGAGAGGACTGAAATCCAGTGGAGTTATCTCACATCTCAGCAAAATCTTTGACATGTTAGGAGCATAAAAAAGATTTGAAGACATAAAAGCCAGCGAAGGGAACAGTGAAACCCAACTACGCTTACTGGGAAGGAATGGAATGAGGGCAAACTGACATCTCTGTCTGTCTGTGTGAGGGATTGGAGAGGATTGGAAAACAAAATCACGTCATTTGCATAGAACATCTCTGTCTCCACGTCCCTTTCTCTCTGACTCGCTCTCAGACTAACAGGCACCTGATGCCACCTTGTGCCGGAGCGTAGTTACTGTAACATTATGTCACTTAGCGCTGACTGCCAAGTGAGACTGGTGGAATATATCGTTGTTTTGCTTCCTCATAAACTAACCTCGAACCCTTTCTCTACGACATCCTATTTCGTCATGTGTTATTTCTCTCTGCCTTTAAATTCCATTTTGGAGAACGCATAGTAGAACTCAGCAACTTTTTTGTCACATGAGCTGGTGATTATTCATATCTAAAAATCATAAGTTAAAATTAATTATGAATAAATAAAATGCATATTTTTGTGTAATAATTTGAATGTGGTAATATAAGTCCTAATAGTAAAAAAAAGTATTTTAATTGTAGGACCAACAGATACCACTGACCACACGACAATGATATTTTGAGAAGTAAGGCAGAGATTGTACAGTTTCGGCAGGCGGGCGACTGGCAGTTTCGATTCAGATAAAAGTATGTAGATACTCATGTGTATATATTTTTAGGCTATTTGTCATACTTTGGACCAGTCCCCTTAGTTCCAATAAAGGGAACTGTGAATGTTACAGCACACAGTGACATTTCAGACAATAGTATGTGTGTGTGTTTGGGGAAGGCCCTTTTTCAGTGTTTTGACATGACTAACCCTCTTGTGACTGAGTGAGAGAAAGGAAATTCCAACAGCCTGAAGCCAGAAGACTGCAAGTCGTTACAGCAGCAGATTAATATAAAACTGCAGTGATTAGTCAAGCGATTGATTGATTGACAACTATTTTGATAATCGATTAATTGTAATTCTCTGGTTTCAAAACACAGTCACCTACACATTATCTCAAGAGTTGGTGGAACACTGAATATTGATATTATATATTAATATTTTCAACAATATTGAAATAGCCATGATGCTGAGAAACACTACTCCAGATGAATGCTAAGGCTTTTTCAGTACTTTTCTTTGGAATTTCCAGGTTATACAACATTACACTTCTACTCCACTACGCTTCAGAGGTTAATATTTATACTTTTTACTTCACTGCATTTATTTGACAGCTCTAGCTACATCAAGTCAGTTCTGTTTGCATAGCCCAATAATAAAAATCCCAAAGGGGACTTTACGATCTGTACTGCAATACAGCAACTCCTAGATTTGAATAAGGAAAAACCCATACTCATATGCTCATAAAAAAACTCAATAAATAATAATGGCAGCTGAAAATGTATCAGCTGACATATCAATGAAGATTAGGCAACATCGTAAAAATGTTGTTGATGGACAAACAAATATATAATCACTCTATATATTACAATGCATTAAAGCCGCTTTAAAATACAGAATAAAATGAGTGATGTGATGATGATTCTTCTCCGCTCCCCTGCAGGACATCGAGGAGTTCAGCTTCGTAACCCAGTTGGCCGGCCTCACCGACCACCTGTCTGTGGCCATGAGATTAGCTGTGTCCACCGGGGAAGAGGAGCCTTAGAGTGACCACCTGCGCTTTTTTTTTTTTTTTTAAAGAAAAAAAAGAAATTACTGCCATGGAGGGATGACAGACGACCGAGAGGAGAAAAGAAAAAGAAAGATGATGAGTATACAGATATGGAGCAGCTTGAGAGGGTGAGACACAATGCAGTGCAGTTTGGTGAGAGGACTGAAGGACGGCGACAAAAGGACGGAGGAAGCACCGGATGAGCCATCAGCTGATGGATGGATGTAAAGGCGGTAGAGCATGGGAGCGATAGGAAAGAGAAAGACTGGAGGAGAGAGATAAACAGGGGAATTCTGTTTAGAAAGCCAGAAATATATTCATCTTCTTCGGAACCCCCCCTCCACTCACACACACACACACATCCTTCACACACAAGTGATGAACATTTTGACTGTTGAATATCGCCTGGCTTCTCCACTCCTCTTCTCTCCATAGGGACAACACACTCCCTGTTGAACTGTATCCAGAGGGTTTTATTTACAGTGAATTGTTTCATGTAGCCAAGTTACACACACTCCTTTTATTGAACATGTTTTAGCCGTAGTGTATTATTATTATTTTTTTTATGTTTTTACCTTCAGGGACAGTTGGATCCTCATTCTTTTAGTGTGTATAAAAGGAAAATACATTAAGTGATGAGAGTGAAGCGTCCAGATACTGACTGGCCTATACACTGACTGTCTGTGTCCTTGTCGTGCTCCTTCCTGAAAGGCTATTGGTCAGTTCAGCTGTCCGTTATTTACCTTACTACTCCCACGTCAGTCCCAGGAACCTCAACAAGTGTCTTTTTTTCTAAAAAAACAAAACAAAACAAAAACTAAACTCTTGTCTTTCTAAAAAGAGAAAAATAATGATACAATTTCTATTGTCACTACACCACTTTTTATAGGGAGTTTAAATGCCTGTTTAATACTATATGGTATGTTTCTAAAAAAAAAAGGAAAAAAAGAGGTATTATATAAAGGGACATGGAACTGGAGAAAAAGTTGTTTGATGCGATGTGATCTTTTTTTTAGCATGTTTACCAACTATGGTGGAAATTAGGGAAGTGAAGGCCATGCTTTTGGTGTAATAATGGTAACTGAAGCTTTGCTGATGCATGATGGGAAATGGTATCAGTTTACAACCTTAATATAGCGGCTTGATACATACTTGCTTGAGTATGGATGCCTGATGAGTCAAGAGGCATTTTGCCCTGAAAAACACACTTACTGTATGCTAGTGTGGTATTTCTGCATGCGAGACTCCACCCTACTGATGACATGTAACACACAAAGACACGCACGGAAATATACTGAGGATTTGATTGAAGCAGGAACACATCACATATGGCGAGATTTCAGATTATGTACTGTTACACACCCTCTGGTGACCATATTGGAGGTCCCCAAATGACAAGACTTGGTTGTTTTTGAGTAGATATTATCAGCTTGTTAGCAAACCACTGTAGCTATCTTGTTAGCAAGCCTTCTCTGTCTTGTACGCACGTCTGATTTGTGCACTAGTTATATAGTATACGGCTCAGATTTTGATCCTAGCACAACCAGTTGTCCAGTGGACCACCATGATGACAGCCATATAGTGACGCAACCGCAAAACCTCATTCAGAAACATTCAAAAAAAAAAACTACAGGTTGCACACACCCTGTTTAACATGCCAAGTATGTGTAAACACATTTTCTAGAGTTCTAAATGATCTGATAGTTTAAGACAGCCCACCCATAAATATACTGAAATCATTTTGTGCAAAATCGTAATGAAAGCACACAGCAAACCAAGTGTGCACATACATGAAGTAGTGTTGCATTGAATATTGCAAGTAGAGTTACACTAGTGCAAGGGTGTACGTTTCATTTGAACATTGATCATTAAGACACCTTCATAGGGGTCAAACACTCCATTTCTTTAATTCTGGTGAATACATATCAAATATGCATTCTCCTGTAGATCAACTTTTCCCCTTTTTTATTTTTCAAAATAAAATTCCTCTTCTTTTTTTTTTGTCTTGCAGGAGAGACAAAAATATATGTTCTAAATATTGAAATCTACACCTATGAAGTAATGAAGTAATGCAACAATGCAACATGACTGTTCAGACTAAACACAAAACAAACTTTAGAAGCGGTGTGTTTGCATATGAATTTATGCAAAGACACAAGTGAATATCACTTCACTCCAGGTGGCACAAGATGCATCCATCAATTTTTAAATGCTTTAATTTAAATACATGTGCATTTATCCCAATTCTCCAGGCTCCAATTCATTGATATACAGTGATTATAAAAGGATAATTATCTTGTACTTAACCGTTGCTTGAATACCTATGGTCTGATCATTGGATGTGTCTTGTATAATAAACACAAATAGCAGTTTATACACACATGCTTGGTGCTTGCTTTGAGTTCAGTCTGAACATTCCTACTATTTGAACTACTGTAATGGCAGATGCATATCAATGCAGAATTGCAACATCTGGAATATTTTACTCATTCTAATAATATTAGAGCATGGCATTCACATTTTTTACTCCAGATCTTAAACAGAGCCACACAGACCATGGCGTCAAACAGGAGCTAGGCTCAGTGTCGACTGAGTTTTCTTTAATAGATCGATACAGTAGCTGTTAAGCCTTTTGTCCCCTGTAGATCTTTGGATGTGGTGCTGCCTATACGTGGGGGCTATGTTGAGCAATACACCGCTACACTTACCTCAATAGTGAGAAAAGTACTAATTGTTTAGCAGCTTAGTAGAAAGAATGATTTCAGCATAAGTTATAATTATGGGACAATGGATAAACACTAAAATAATATGTAAAAGCTGGACAAATAGAACCATAAAGTCAACAGTTCAGCAAAACTAATGCCAGCATCTATCTATTAGCTACTGGCTCTGTCTAAAGGTCAAATTACTGATCATATCAGACCATGTGCGGCTATAGAGCAGCTAAACCCCTCAGTGTAGAGTGACTTATATCACATGAACTCTTCATTTTTAAATGAAAAAAAGATAAACTATGTGAAGATGGTTTTCTCTCTATTGCTAGCCTATGCTAATATTAGTTAGCATGAAGCCTCAAATCAAAGATCTACTTGGAACACATGGATCAAGGCGTCCATGATTGGGCGACTTTCATAATCATGGGGTATAATTCTTTCAGAGCGATGTGTGAAACATCTTGTGGCACCGCACGTCTCTCTGAAAGCACGCGTGACCAACGGTGTCCAGATTCTGTTTGATTTCCATGGTCTGCACTGTGAACAATGTTTACAACAGCTTTCTGACCTGTCTGCCTGTTTCTTGGCACTATATAGGAAAGGTTTTAAAGTGTCACTTTCAACACAGATGCGTGTGTGTACAGTGTGTGTGTGTGTTTGTGTATGTATGTGTGAGAGTACGTGTTTGGGTGAGAGCTTATGTCATGTTGCTCTTTTTCGATATTAAGGCGTTAACAGTGTTTCTCTGAATACACTTTGCCGAAAGGTTACGGGGTGGTGCTTTCTATTCTGCTACTTCTGCTTCCTCCCACCCTCGCACCTCCCTTCTCCGGCCCCCGATGGAAAATCAATTCGTCATCAAGAACACTCCAATCCCTTAAATGTTAGTTTTATTTCTTTTTTAATTTTTGTTTTAATCTCATTTAACTTTTATTCCTGCAGGCTATCTCACTGAAACATAGGGTCTTATTCTCACAGGAGATCTGTGAAAAGATGGCGCCTGATGCTGCAGTAGATGTTTAATAAAGTATTGGAGCAGCAGGTGTTTGTATTTAAACCTTTTTCCACATTTGACAGTCGGACAGCTGGGTAATTGCCATGACCTCAAAATGACAAAGACGTGTCATTTGATAAATAAAATCCCTTTGACCTTGAGTCTTTTTTACACGCATTTCTGACAATCATGTCTTTGAAAACTCTTAAATGGGAAAAAGAGATGCGAGTAGAAGCGAGGAGCCACATTAGTCAAATAGAAAGCACCCAAGGTTCCAGGAGTATACAATGTGTGTGTGCGTGTGTGTGTGTGTGTGTGTGTGTGTGTGTGTGTGTGTGTGTGTGTGTGTGTGTATGCAAGCAACACACTGGTTGTTCTGTTATAATGTATAACAGTCATTTTTCCACACAGTATGAGTCAACAGGTCACTGCTCTGACCCTCTGTGGGACTGACATCATTATGATTATTAGAACTAATATATTCTTCTTATTAATACGATTTGTATCTGTGCTTTTTTGTATTCAGACTTCATCTTGTAATTAGTTTTTTTTTCTTTGTAACAGTCAAGTCTGTGTCAGACTTTGCTAATCACAACTCCTCTGGTTAGGGTGTTCCTTCAAATCAGATCAAATCCGAAAATAAGTTGTTTACTTGGTAAATATTCATGTAAATACACTATAGAGCTACAGTGAGTCAAAGAAAGGTGCCACAGTTTCTGAGGATGTGTCTTCAGGTAGATTTTTTTTTTTCAATTTTTTTTTTTTTTTTTGGGGGGGGGGGGTGTTAGAGGTAGCCATAATATTAATATTTAGTGAATAACCTTTATTTTTTATTTATTCTATTCTGTTACTGAACACCTAAATTCTGCCGAAAATCGTCATGAATATTACTGCACTTTTGTGTTCTCATCACATTTGGAGAATTACGGTTTGGAGATTTTGCTATAAGTGTACTATGTTTGTCTTTTTGATTATTGTTGATGACAAAAAAAGCAAGAACTGGGCAAAGAAGTTGATTAATTGAAGCTCAAAACCAAAACGTGTAACGGCAAAGCAACAGCCTGTGTGTGAGCGTGGTGTTCACGGTGAACCGTGTAGAGCTAGGAAGGCTTTCAGGTGGATCCCGGACATGTCTGTCACTCTTTCTTTCAGTAATTAGAGCACTGAAGCTACTTTTTGTGCTTGCTAAGGTTAAAAAACAACATAAGTAGGTAGACAAACAAAAGCCAGAATTTATGCAGTCAGTGGTGTGTGTTCACACCTGCTGGAAACACTGCGAGACTATCAGGAGTGAAATTTTTTTTGGAGATTCCAAAGCTTTTGTGTTCACAGACACAACATTGCCAGTTGTCCTGTGGATGAGGCCTAAACCAAAACAATAAAGCTAAAACTCTCCGTAGTTGAGGGGAACTGCAGTCCCCCTGCGGCTTTCCATACCTCAGCTTCTACATTTCACAATGGACCCAACGTTCATATTAAATATTGATAAGTGCAGCTTTAAAACCATTACAAAGTATGTGAGAAAAACAAAATTACTGGTGCAGGATTTGTTCCTGGCTCATCGACTAGTGCTGCTCAGCTGTGCCAGTAATACCATGATAAAAACAGCAGTCTCAATGGAATCAATTTCACCTCTCTCTGTAGTTGTTAATTATGTTTTGATAACTTTTGCAAGCCCAAACTTGTAGTTGTTTTTTTTGTTTTGTTTTTTTTATAAACCACAGAGTGACTGAAATGTCTGGACCCCTGCCTCCAAGCTGGTTTTGCCCAGTATCCTCACAGATGGACAGTGGTTCATGGTAAATGGGGGAACATCACGGTTCGTGACACTGCTGCTGATGACAATCGAGCAACATCAAACATGGCCTCTAAAGCCTTTCTATGCCTCCGCAGACCCTCTGTGCAGCTGCAGTGCAAAACCATGGTAAAAGATGTCATGTTATAGACGCTAGTGCTGTTGAGCTGGACGTCACACCCCAACCAGGGCTCTTTATCACTTGGGCCAGTTCTTAAATCATTGTTAAAACAATGTCATTAATGGAATGCACAAAAAAAAGTGACTTGTCCTCATGGTCATGTGATCGGTTATGTGACGCCAACAATAATCTATGTACCCCCCCAGTGCTGAATGCAAATATTCTGTTGATCAATACTCAACGTTATAGATTATAGAGGCAAACATGAGCATTAACACGTATTAACAATAAGACTCTTATTTTGACAGTTCACAATGCATTTTAACTACTAATCAGTCAGCACTCACATATTATTTTGGTGTCTATAACCTAAGTTAAGCGAACCAATGTGTCAATGGCTGACAGATCTCTGTATTCCTAAAATGATTTAGGGTTTTCTAACATTTATGATCACCGAACACTGTCCCCATTTGTGTTCCAGTTTAGTTCAGGACAGGAGTATTCTGCATTTGGAATTTGGAGCGCAGCAGATCCGAGTTGACGCCGAAGCTTTTGTAGCTGCATGTACTGTAATAATGCTTCAGGCTTGTAGTCTCAGTAGAAGCGATGCCTCACTTTGCTCTCCTTTTTTTTCTGGTTTGATTTTCTATTATTTGTTTCTGTCTCTGTTTTTTTTTTTTTTTTTTAATTGACATGACTTGGATGGGGTTGTTTCTCGCTGGGGTCGTCTAGCTTGGTCTCTGTAACGTGGCTGGGGGATCGTTTGCTTTTCTCTTTCTACGCTTCTTCAACAAACTGCTTATTTTCTTTTTTTAAAAAAAAAAAACAAGGAGTTTTCCCTCTTTGACTGTGTCTTTGTGTCGTTATTTCATTTTTTTTTATTCAAGGTAGTAGCTACAGGAGTCTATTACAGCTAGAATGGAGACAGAAAACACATAAAAGAAGCTTTCAACAAGTCCTTCTGCTTTTGATAAACAAGGGGAGAAGTGTACCACAAAATTTACATAAAGTATGGTGATCTGTCAAGTGTAAAAACTCCCCTGAAACTAAATACATGGATGACAAACCCAGAAGTCATGAGTTTTGTTTTTTATTTCCAAGTAATGTGTGAATATTACAATAGTGCTAATAATAATGCATTTAATTTGTACTACCCTTATCTCTGATTATGCAGCAAGAGATGCAACTCTAATTAAATGCTAATGATTCTCCTTTGTGGATATGTAAATAGGCAACTGTTTGCAAACATATAAGACACATACATATAATATACAGCGATAATATCACATTTACGTCTTGTCCCAGTCTAACTAACTGTTTTTGGCTTTCGTCTGAGCAGCTGCAGGGAGTGATTTTCAGCAAAACAGCTCTGGAAAACCCACACAGTTAACCTGGCCGGTAAACACCAAGATAGAACAGATACAGCTAAAAAACTAAAAGGTGTTTCCCTTTGGGTTTTTTTGGAGAATTAACGCTGTTCTACTCCAGTACAAAAATATGGCGTGACAAGGAAAAAAATACACACAAAAAATGTCCTCATGCATAACAATCCTCACGGGATCCAGCGTGGATAATCAGAAAGTCGATCTACGTATATCTGTCTGTGGTCAAACACACTGAAAGTCTGGGAGAGATTTTCCATATTAGGAAACATGCATCGCACAGCAGGTGGAGTGGATTCCTCTAATTGCACAGCAGAGATGAGAAAACAGTCCTCTGCCTTCATATTCAGGATTACAGTCATTTAAATATATATCCTACAATCTATTGTGGAGGCTTTCTTTCTGCTTGGCTTACTCTGTCTATCCTGGGGAGCTTCACTGCAAATATGTGTAATGTTCTTATAGGTTTCAGCTTCAGTACCCACCATCATCAACATCCACATCATTTTGTCTCATTTTAGGTGGGCTGAAAAAATATCATCATATAGAACAAGTGATTTTTTCAAGCGTGTAGATGCTTTTGTGTGCAAATCTCCTTTAATAACACGTAGACTCTTTTTTTAATAGGCAGATAATACACATGGAAATTCACACTTGGTGTAATCTAAATCATGAACATGATCAATTAGTTCTGTCAACTTTAGAAAGAGAGATTAGTTCAGTGCGTTTTCAGCATGTTCCATTAGATCAGTTTTACTCATTGCACAGCTCATCCCAGTGTTAAGCTACACCTTTTTTCTTAAATTCAGATTCTATTATATTGCAAAGTCCACCTACAAGCTTTCTGGAGCTTTCAACTGCATAGTCTTCATCACTGATGAAGATAAAGATGAAGGTCATGTTCACGAATGAACAGTTTTACTTTTAATTGAAGTCGAGCATTGACTGAAACACACGTCCAGCTGCTGCCAGGTGTCTTCAGGTGATATGTGAGTGGTTCATACTATGACTACATACATTCATGCTATGACTTATCATGCTAATCATAATACAATGAGTCAGACGTTCAGCCCCCAAGAAGATACGCTCCAGTTCTCTCAGAAAGCTGGTTTGGTTCACTGAGCACACGCTGGATGCGACCGTTGACACATTTGCCTTCTGCTCATATCAAAAGATGATTACAACACATATTAACGCGTTAACTCAGTCATTCCAAACTTGTTTAGCTTGTGACCCAAGGAGTGATTTTGTCCTTCTCGGATGGTCCATTTACAGCCTGAAGAGGTGAATGCATCTCGTATTTCACAAAAAAAGCCACGCAGAGAAAAGTAGTGCAAGAGAAATGTAATGTATTCTTTCTTTCATGTCCCACTGAAGGGTCAATCAACTGAATGAACTGATCTGTTTACAGTTTCATTAGTATCACTTATCCTGGAAAAAAAACTGCTGTATATTGTGCTTTGTGGCTGCAGAGGAAGTTTCTTAGGTTTCGAGGAAATAACCCTGGGGAAGATGTGGGAATTTACCAGCAGTACACGTTTAATGAGGGGCATTGTCATGTCATCTAATTGCAGAAAATGGGGAAAAAAAAGTAATAAAATACAATTACTTAAAGGGATAGTTCTGTATTTTTGACATGAATCTGTATAGCATCCCTATCAGCAGTGTCGTACACCCACACTGACTTACCTGTCGACTCCCGTGAGCTGTCCGGCAGGTTTCCGGGGGGACACTACAGTAAAACGTCTTTCTACTCAAAGCAGCATGTGTTCAAAAGAGGGATTTATTTGCATCACAAAACCAATATCCATGAAAAAGTCACACCTCGTAATCACTTGGCCCTATCAGAGCAAAGGGCGGCTATTTCGAAGAAACTAGAATATAAAACGTGTTCAGTTTCACCTTTTTTTTTGTTAAGTACATAACTCATGGGCGCAGATAGCACGGGGGTCAACATTATTATATAACATTATACATCAAAAATAAAGGACACATTCACAGTGACACCGATCTGTCCCCCTCTCCCTCACTGTCCCTACGTAAGGTTAAATAAAGGAGAAAGTGATCGCTGCGGTGTTTCTGCAACAAGTTGTACTCGTAAATCGGAGGTTTTGATGTCAGAGAAGCACTGAAATCTATCATCTATACAAGTACAAACGTTGGGGTTTTCCTTTCAGTCCATTAATATCCTTTCTCTTTTATTCTGTATTCAATAATATCCCAGTTTTAAGCTGGGAAGCACTCAGTTCTGATGTTATGTTGTTCAGAGCACCGAGTTCCGACTTCCAATAAAGCATCACCTCGACCCATGTGTGGTCCTAGAGGAGCAGGTTCTTTTGCCTGTTCCTGCCACGGGAACCTGATGTAAATGGCTGAATGATTAACTCAAAGCGTAAGTGGTGATTTATCTATTGAGCCAGAGAAGGAAACAAAAATCAGCATTTTTTTTTTCTTTCAAGAACCAAAAGATATAAATATCCAATGCATGTTGCCTTTCCTAGATGTGGCAATACTTGTTTTAAGTAGCTAGTCTGAAAATAATATGGAGCCATTTGGGCTTCGGATAGGCTTAATGTTAAATACCAGCATTCTAGGCTGTAGGTGAATATCTATAATGTTTTCATTTTTATGTATAATGTTATATAATAATGTTGACTGCCACTGCTCATTTAGTTAGAAAACTCATAATTGGAATGTATATTGGAGCTTCAGTACACATATATGTGTATTTGGTCCCCCTCAGTTCCAAAATCCTATCTGCGCCCCTGACATAACTCCACATGGGTTCATTCATAGTTTTGATCCCTTCAGTGAGAATCTACAATGTAAATAGTCATAAAAAATAAAGAAAGCACATTGAATGAGAAGGTGTGTGACTTTTTCGTGGATATTTTCATGGACTACTTTCGTTTTGACCAGAACCAGACAAGAACTCGGCTCACAGGACACTGTCTGTGGTAAGTCAGTGTGAGTGCATGACACTCCTGATAGGAATGCTATACAGATTCATGTCAAAAATACCAAACTATCCCTTTAAGTAATTGCATTTTATTACTTTTTGACCATTTTCTGCAATTAGATGACATGACGATGCTGAACCATACCTTTAAGTGCTGTACTAAACTTCTCACACAATTTTATGTTCAAATGATCCAGTAACATGCTGCTACACACTGATGCTTCATATTAGTAATGTAATGGTGTCATATGTAGCACTACAACCAAACCACTATTTTTAATGCAATACTTTAACCACATCAAGCTCGTAATATTTATGCATTTTTGCTTAAGTAGGGTTTTTCATGCAGGTTCAACTTCTACTATCTCTGCTGCTTTAATTTGGACCCCTTGGGGTCCCCCAACCTTATGTGAGTCAGACAGAATCAGTGTAGTATCCCTTCAATCCTCCAGAGACCACCCACATGTATCTGTAGCAAAAAAAGCATGCGTATGTGTAACATTAGTTCCTCAAAACAGAATCTCAATAGAGAACAGGGAAATCTACGCAAGAGTCCCTATGCTGACACGTCATAATAAGTTTCCTATAAATAACATGGACAGTGCAGATGGAGAGAGAAGAACCGGCTGATCCAGCTCAACTGAACGTCACTGACTGCTCCTCTGTGAAGGGAATACACACTCGTACTGGTCCAGGATGGCTGCTCTGCGTCTCGCTCTGTCCGTGTTGGTGCTGCTGCTGGTTGCTGTCACACTCAGTGAAGGTAAGAGCTCGCCTGCTATCAGTCAGGGTGTGAGACTCAATCGTAATATGTTGAAAAGGTTTATAATCAAGTCACCCACATTCAAATTCATGGATAGGATCGAGTCAGATAATAATAATAATCAATTCTATATATTATCTATATCTTGGATACACTGGAAAAAATGTTTTGTTGAAATTACTTTGAATTAATTAACTAATCAATTAATTAAAGTTGATTGTACTTAGGGCAACACGGTGGAGCAGGGGTTAGTGCTGTTGCCTCACAGCAAGAAGGTCGCAGGTTCAAGACCTCCTTGGTCCTGGGATCAAGGAGGTCTTGATCTGGGACCTTTCTGTGTGGAGTTTGCATGTTCTCCCCGTGTCTGCGTGGGTTTTCACCAGGTACTCCGGCTTCCTCCCACAGTCCAAAAACATGCTGAGGTTAATTGGCAACTCTAAATTTCCCATAGGTGTGAGTGAATGGTTTGTGTGCCCCATGATTGGCTGGCGACCATCTGGGGTGTATCTCGCCATAACGCGCTGGGATAGGCTCCAGCAGACCCCTGTGACCCTAATGAGGAATAAGCAGGTATAGAAAATGACTGACTGACTGATTATAATCATTTGTAATTATAAATAGAAAAATATAAGTATGATTCAAAAACAATATATTAAATAAACCAGATTTTAAAAATAACATTTACAAGGGGTCATTATATTCTTTCAAAATGTAGGAAAAGTTTAGTTTTCTCCTGCTTATCCAATTTAGTACATTGATAAATTTAAAAAAATCTGTATATAATATAATTTGTATTGCTCTGTATATAATATAATTTCTATATTATACTTATTTTTGCTTCTTCATATCCTATACCATAAAAAATAGTACATTCGAATTCACGTCATTCAACAGGGCTCTGATTGGTGGATCATAGGTGGGTTGTTTTTTTCTGTTTGTTTTTTATAGAAAATACTCAAAACTAATGATGTGGCTATTATACTGATGCTGCCATTGTGCTGATGTTAACCTGCCCATCACAGCAACAGACAAATCAACTTTGTAAGGTGACAGTATGTCAGTATTATATTTTATAACTTGCCCTGCTCTCCCAGATTGTTAAAAAGAAATAAAATGATGCACCTTTAACTTCCTAGCTGAACATTATCTAAACACGTAAATACACACGTCAAGAGTTTATCTATGTCACAATGGAACAAAACAGTGCAATCTCTTCGATCTAAAAATAGCATCAGATTTAGTTTCACAGACCCACACGAAAGAAATAAAGGGAACAAAAAAAATGGAAGTGCACATGGTGTCTGTGATGCGTTGTGTGCTTTTTTTTGTTGTGTGTTTCTGAGCTGTTCGTTCACATGTGTGTTTGCAGGTCTGCGTGGGTTCGGCCCAAAGAACTGCTGCTTCCGTTTCAATGGGAAACCGGTGCCGAAAGGCCAAATAGTGAGCTACATCAGGACCAGCCAGCAGTGCTCCAACCCTGCTGTGCTGTAAGTAACTAACATATCCTGCACTATTCCATGTCTGAATCCCTGCCTGAATACACACTCAACCCCTTTTCACACTATGTTCAGGCTGAAGACCAAGGCTGGTCGTTCCCTGTGCGTCAGGCCAACAGCTTCTTGGGTGAAGGAGATCATCAACTACCTCGACGCCAAACCCATCCCGGGGGAGGCGTCCAACCTGTAACCGTGGCGACGCCACTATCAGAGCCTCCAGCGAACACAAAACCCATCTAGCTCATGTGGAAAGATACCGCTGCTTTCAAACTATCTATAACTTTTCAACCAAGAGGCGCTGATTGCACTGAAATCAGGAGCTGAAACGCTTTACGTTTCAAATATTTGCCAAATATTCTTCTATCTTGTAACGTGTCTGATCAAATTTTGCTAAGATGCTTTTTTTTAACACATACAATGTACCATCTTATCTCATCTTCTATACCTACTTATTCCTCATTAGGGTCGCAGGGGTCTACACCCCAGCCAATCGTGGGGCACACACACCATTCACTCGCACATTCACACCTATGGGCAATTTAGAGTCTCCAATTAACCTCAGCATGTTTTTGGACTGTTTTTGGACCAAGGAGGTCTTGAACCTGCGACCTTCTTGCTGTGAGGCTAACCCCTGCGCCACCGTCTAAGAAGATCATTTTTTGTTTTATATAATTGTGACCAATGCTACATTTTATTACGTGGGGAAATGTATTTTAATTTATTATATCGAAGAAAGGGTTTGTTTTTTTATGACAAATATATAGTCAGACCGTCAACACTGTGAACTACTGTTGTAATTTGAATTGACTTGTAGAAAAGAGCAATGCCTCCCAGATCCACTTGGTGTCATCAGTAGAGTATAAGCTATGGGCTACACCACTATTTTTTTTTATGTTCGTATTTACAGACTTTTTTTAACCTAGTTATTTGTACTTGCTGTGAGGCAACAGCCCTAACCCCTGCGCCACCGTGAATTTGACAAACAAAATATGTTATTTGTGTATGATTGTGCTACTAATCTGACTCTACTGAATTAAAGCAAGGCAGCATGTTGGACTTTGGTTCTGTGTGGTTCTCTCTCTTCTCGCCAGGGTTCTAGTTTCTATTCACAGTCACTATTTATTGAACATGAAGGTGTTGATTTCCTTTTGTACATTACATAAACTAGTGTGTGAAAGCAGAAACGCTGAAGTGGTGGCAACACGCGATGAAACACTCGAGGCTGCAAAATTATTTTCTCCAGCTCTTATTATACGTTTCATCTTTTGGTCTTCATTTTTAAGGAGTTTTTTTTATGAGTTTTGTACTATTTCTCACAGAGCTTTGATGTGCAGGATTTGTTTTCTGTCTGATAACACTGGATACCGCAGAATGTATGAAGTAATCAGTTTTTCTCTTCTGAGCCAAAAACTAATTTTCTTAAAGCCAGGCTATGTGTCTTTGGAAAGAAGAGATAACACCTTCTTCTTCCTACAAATTAAAAGTTAAATCAAGAGCAATAAAACACACTCATAACAACTGTAACAGAGTTACATACACACAGGTAACTAAAACCTTTTCTTGGTCTGGTATGACCATCAATTCCTAATGACTAAAGTCAGATACTTTTAGATCAATATCACCTGTGAACTGACATTACTGAGTCACTTCTTGCTACTGTTACTCTCCAGTTAAGCAATTAACCCTTTAAATACCACTCATGGTTACAGCTAAGATACATACTTTGTTTTTAAAGAGATCAAACAAAAGTGTTAGCATTTGTGTGATGACCATAAACAGAGAATATGGCTCATGTGCAGTCATGGTCACTCTAGTACATCTTGTATATGCCACCTCATACAGATATTATTTTTCATATGTATTATACATGTATTATAGTGGCCCTTTGTCACGATACGCACACACTGGTGATTTTAAGGGCTTGTACGCGCGCCAGTGTAGGTGCATAACACAGCCGAAGGTTAATTGGCAACTCTAAATTTCCCATAGGTGTGAGTGAATGGTTTGTGTGCCCCATGATTGGCTGGCGACCATCTGGGGTGTATCTCGCCATAACGCGCTGGGATAGGCTCCAGCAGACCCCTGTGACCCTAATGAGGAATAAGCAGGTATAGAAAATGACTGACTGACTGACTGATTATAATCATTTGTAATTATAAATAGAAAAATATAAGTATGATTCAAAAACAATATATTAAATAAACCAGATTTTAAAAATAACATTTACAAGGGGTCATTATATTTTTTCAAAATGTAGGAAAAGTTTAGTTTTCTCCTGCTTATCCAATTTAGTACATTGATAAATTTAAAAAATCTGTATATAATATAATTTGTATTGCTCTGTATATAATATAATTTCTATATTATACTTATTTTTGCTTCTTCATATCCTATACCATAAAAAATAGTACATTCGAATTCACGTCATTCAACAGGGCTCTGATTGGTGGATCATAGGTGGGTTGTTTTTTTCTGTTTGTTTTTTATAGAAAATACTCAAAAATAATGATGTGGCTATTATACTGATGCTGCCATTGTGCTGATGTTAACCTGCCCATCACAGCAACAGACAAATCAACTTTGTAAGGTGACAGTATGTCAGTATTATATTTTATAACTTGCCCTGCTCTCCCAGATTGTTAAAAAGAAATAAAATGATGCACCTTTAACTTCCTAGCTGAACATTATCTAAACACGTAAATACACACGTCAAGAGTTTATCTATGTCACAATGGAACAAAACAGTGCAATCTCTTCGATCTAAAAATAGCATCAGATTTAGTTTCACAGACCCACACGAAAGAAATAAAGGGAACAAAAAAAATGGAAGTGCACATGGTGTCTGTGATGCGTCGTGTGCTTTTTTTTGTTGTGTGTTTCTGAGCTGTTCGTTCACATGTGTGTTTGCAGGTCTGCGTGGGTTCGGCCCAAAGAACTGCTGCTTCCGTTTCAATGGGAAACCGGTGCCGAAAGGCCAAATAGTGAGCTACATCAGGACCAGCCAGCAGTGCTCCAACCCTGCTGTGCTGTAAGTAACTAACATATCCTGCACTATTCCATGTCTGAATCCCTGCCTGAATACACACTCAACCCCTTTTCACACTATGTTCAGGCTGAAGACCAAGGCTGGTCGTTCCCTGTGCGTCAGGCCAACAGCTTCTTGGGTGAAGGAGATCATCAACTACCTCGACGCCAAACCCATCCCGGGGGAGGCGTCCAACCTGTAACCGTGGCGACGCCACTATCAGAGCCTCCAGCGAACACAAAACCCATCTAGCTCATGTGGAAAGATACCGCTGCTTTCAAACTATCTATAACTTTTCAACCAAGAAGCGCTGATTGCACTGAAATCAGGAGCTGAAACGCTTCACGTTTCAAATATTTGCCAAATATTCTTCTATCTTGTAACGTGTCTGATCAAATTTTGCTAAGATGCTTTTTTTTAACACATACAATGTACCATCTTATCTCATCTTCTATACCTACTTATTCCTCATTAGGGTCGCAGGGGTCTACACCCCAGCCAATCGTGGGGCACACACACCATTCACTCGCACATTCACACCTATGGGCAATTTAGAGTCTCCAATTAACCTCAGCATGTTTTTGGACTGTTTTTGGACCAAGGAGGTCTTGAACCTGCGACCTTCTTGCTGTGAGGCTAACCCCTGCGCCACCGTCTAAGAAGATCATTTTTTGTTTTATATAATTGTGACCAATGCTACATTTTATTACGTGGGGAAATGTATTTTAATTTATTATATCGAAGAAAGGGTTTGTTTTTTTATGACAAATATATAGTCAGACCGTCAACACTGTGAACTACTGTTGTAATTTGAATTGGCTTGTAGAAAAGAGCAATGCCTCCCAGATCCACTTGGTGTCATCAGTAGAGTATAAGCTATGGGCTACACCACTATTTTTTTATGTTCATATTTACAGACTTTTTTTTTAACCTAGTTATTTGTACTTGCTGAGAGGCAACAGCCCTAACCCCTGCGCCACCGTGAATTTGACAAACAAAATATGTTATTTCTGTATGATTGTGCTACTAATCTGACTCTACTGAATTAAAGCAAGGCAGCATGTTGGACTTTGGTTCTGTGTGGTTCTCTCTCTTCTCGCCAGGGTTCTAGTTTCTATTCACAGTCACTATTTATTGAACATGAAGGTGTTGATTTCCTTTTGTACATTACATAAACTAGTGTGTGAAAGCAGAAACGCTGAAGTGGTGGCAACACGCGATGAAACACTCGAGGCTGCAAAATTATTTTCTCCAGCTCTTATTATACGTTTCATCTTTTGGTCTTCATTTTCAAGGTGTTTTTTTATGAGTTTTGTACTATTTCTCACAGAGCTTTGATGTGCAGGATTTGTTTTCTGTCTGATAACACTGGATACCGCAGAATGTATGAAGTAATCAGTTTTTCTCTTCTGAGCCAAAAACTAATTTTCTTAAAGCCAGGCTATGTGTCTTTGGAAAGAAGAGATAACACCTTCTTCTTCCTACAAATTAAAAGTTAAATCAAGAGCAATAAAACACACTCATAACAACTGTAACAGAGTTACATACACACAGGTAACTAAAACCTTTTCTTGGTCTGGTATGACCATCAATTCCTAATGACTAAAGTCAGATACTTTTAGATCAATATCACCTGTGAACTGACATTACTGAGTCACTTCTTGCTACTGTTACTCTCCAGTTAAGCAATTAACCCTTTAAATACCACTCATGGTTACAGCTAAGATACATACTTTGTTTTTAAAGAGATCAAACAAAAGTGTTAGCATTTGTGTGATGACCATAAACAGAGAATATGGCTCATGTGCAGTCATGGTCACTCTAGTACATCTTGTATATGCCACCTCATACAGATATTATTTTTCATATGTATTATACATGTATTATAGTGGCCCTTTGTCACGATACGCACACACTGGTGATTTTAAGGGCTTGTACGCGCGCCAGTGTAGGTGCATAACACAGCCGAATGTCCAAGCATTACTGATTATGTTGCATATTTATTAAGATCCACAGCCATCTCACATGTACTCACTTTCCACAATAATACACTTCTGACCTGCGGCTTTACACACCATAGCACGGTCAAAAAACGTATAGATTCCCCAGCATGCACACTTGCGCTGATTAACCCACCTACCATATGCACATATGTATTTAAATATATTTTGATCCAGACACCCAAAGAGTAGTCAGGGACAAATAGTAAAATTAAAAAGGCTTTATTCTAACATGGCTCTCTAACATGTTTTGACCTGTACAGGTCTTCATTCATGTAATTATTGCCCTGTTTTGTACCTTATTTTCTATCCACACCTTCACTAAGTCACTTTCTCCTCCTGTGATTTTATTCTTTTATTTATTGCATAATAATAATAATAAATAATCTGTGCTTTGCGTACAGTACTGGATGCATTAATTTTCCTATGGGATCAATAAATTTTTCATCTATCTATCTATCTATCTAAAATGGAAGAGGCTATATATATGGAGGAGTTATATAACAAAGGTTTTATTACAATTAATGAATTATTTGTACATGTGTACATGTTTGTACATTTTTTGTGTTTTCCTTTTATGTTTATTATTATGTTGCCTCTTCCATTTTCTGTTTAATGACCTTGTGGTTTTCTTTTTTCCACTTGGTCCTTTAGACTTTTTCATTGATTGACTAATTGACTTATTAATCATTGTCAGATTCCTCTCGTTATCGCACCTGTTGTCACTATTTGTCCTGATGTAGACGTATACAGGTCAAAACGGGTTGACAGAGCCAGGTAAGGGTTTTTTTGTTTTCCTCCCTGATTACTCCTGGATCTATCTTTCTTTTTTGATTGGTCCCTATGAGCCAAGAACACCCTCTTTACTTTTTCTCTAGTTTGAGCACTGGGTTTCTCTTTTCCTGTTTACTACATATACTTTGACATTGTGGAAGAGGCAGTGTAGGGTGAAAATATTTAATAACAAGTGACAAAGTAGATTCATTATATTTTGGAATGAATGTGTGGATTATGTAACAAACAGGAGGGGTGGTTAGGTCTCAGAGAAAGAAATCACTGGAACGTGATTGTAACCTGATGGCACTTACATTCTTTGCCACTAGGGGGCATCACTACCATTCAGTTTCAATGCTCAGCCACTGCACAGGCCAGATCAGAGATCCCTGAGAAAAAAAAATGTTGATTTTTCCATCAGAAGATTGACTAATGGGACTACCGGCACATTCAGAGAAAGGAGAAATATTTTAATTTAAATAAATGGTTCATTAGCCACCACATGAATGTTGGTTTCTGCTAAACAATAGGCCTTTTTCACAGCAGCCACATTGACATGAAACAGTATGTAAACACAGATGTTACCAATAATACTAATTAAGGTTCAGTTCCATTTATTGTAGCGGAGCTTTTCCTGTGGGCCAAAAAATGCACAATAGCAGAGCCCTGACTCTGTTTGACCTGAATAAACAGCACTTTAATTAGTAGCATTGGTAACACCTGAGTTTATCTACTAGTTCATGTCAATAAATAGGTTTATTGGGTGTCAGGAGCCCTGTCGGTTTTTATTCCTGCTATCTGAGAGAAATCAGAAAAAAACACAGGTTCTATAGAATTAAAAAGCCATTTTCTATCAAACACGGATATTGTTTATTTTCTACTGCTCTAACATATGGACAAAGTGGATTCATTATGGTAATAAAAAAAGATATTTTAGGCTACTATTAGCCTATATAAATATTATTTGGTCATTTTATCATTTTTGGTTTAGACAGAGATCTAAATTGTAGTTATTTGTCCAATGTATTTATTCATAACATTTTTCATACACGTTTTTGCGTCCAGCTCATGGAAGCCCTCACACACACGCATGCACGCACGTACACACGCACACACACATAGCTATTCACATTGGTGTTTGACCAATAGGCAGGCGGAGTCAGGTCCCTGCAGGTACGTCAAGTTGACCAGGCACCGAAGCACACCGGAAATATATATGTAATACGTTTCACAATAAGAGCCCAAATCCTCATGCGTCAAGCACCTTCGTCAGTTCTGTGTTTTTTTGGTAAATATTTGCAGCTGAACTGAATTACTGATATGAAGCCTATATTACTGTGCTGACATGTGATATAGAGATAGATATAAATATTTTTTCAGGATTTGGGAGTAACAGAACACAAATAACTGAACAAATTATAAGCAAGAGATGTTTTGTTTTTGTTTTACACAGATTTCCTATAAACACAGACAATATTTAAGCATGCAAGGAATTTAGAGTAGATAATAGTAAAAAAAATAATAATCTGTTGTGGATTACATTTTAAAAGTAACCCCTCGCAACAAAATGTAATTTTAATTTTAACATATGAATACAATAATTAATTCTAGTTCATTACATACAAATAGAGTCATATTAATAGCAACGGACAGAGCTCATGCAAACAAAATGCAAAAAGGAAAACGATGCGTCGAGGATTGTTTTACCGATTTCCGTCTTATTTTGAAGTTCTCCACCGGATGTTGAGTGTGTATATATTACGTTAGCTCTTCAGGAAAAACAGTCGTTTTGCTCAGTGAGCTAACGCTTACATCTGTAGTAGTATCCGTCAGCGGCCATATGTAATTTAACCCCATTCATTCATTTTTACATACATTTTTTTGTCCTTTTTGTTAGCGACAAACGACGTTGTTTTTTCTTATTTTATTTTTTAAAAAGCTCGTTGCTTCTGTCCGCCGCCGTTCTCCGGGACGTGTATCGGTGTATGCCCCGGTGACTGTCCGCTTCAGGCTGGGTGGTGACGGCACGGTAACGATACGATGATCGAGCGACCAGAGACTGCGGTTTCCAGCATCGCTGTAAGTCCAGTTCTCTTTTAAACAGACGTGCAGATGCTGTTTTAGCACCATGGAGGAACAGCGGGACCTTTGCTAGCTGATGGTCGCTGAGCTCACACCAGCCTCCGTTGAGAATCTGCTGTTTTTAACGTATTTAGCTCCTGCGCAACAACAAATACCGGATAAAAATATAAATTCTGGTTTCTGACACATTTATAGAGCCCGGTGATACATTCGGCATTAACTAATCGGCCAAACCAGGCTGCATTTTAAAATATTTAATCGTTTTAAAAAGGATTCCTGCCGCCTAACGTTGCCTAATGTTAACCTACGCCTGTGCAACGTTATTATAATGATTCGGTTTGTGTTGAAACTATAATATAACTTGCATTCATATTGCTATAGATAATGTGTTTTGTTTACTGCGTACCATTTGGACCTGACTTAGAACGAAAGTTGTCTTATAAATGGCAGATATGCGAACAGAGGCTGGTCTGTACTGTTAGACAGGCCAGTATCAGCGATTCGTGGTCTGGTCTCAATTATAGCTCGTCGAGTTGGGAAAGAGATGGGCTATAGTGGAGTCATGTGTGGACGTGTTTCATGCCGATTTTGTCAGTTCTGGATGACATCCAGGAGGATCATTGCACATATGAGACTTACACCCTTGTGCCAAATTCCCTTTAAAAAAAAAACTCTCAATTTATTCCTTCCCTGATCATCTGTAAACGTGACTATTCGAGGTAAATCGCCAGAACACAGCAGTTCCATCTGTCTTCATGGTGATCAATGAATTCCCTGAATTCCAGGTCTGTACCTTCACCACAGATCCAGACTTCAACGTGCTTGATTCGTGAATGGAGTTTGATGGGACTGTCAACACATCTGCACTTACCAAGAAGCATCCTGTTTATTGAGCACATCTGGCTTTCTTTTATTCGGGCCCTTTCATTCTGGTTACCCGTCCTCACACACAACAACACATTGTGTTCATTGTGTTTTCGTGACACTCTGAGGTGACTGACAGTGACTCGGCTTGGCACAATGTGCCAGTGTGGAGAGATAGTGGGGGAGCAGTGTGCTCCTGTGCTAAAAATAACAGCAGGGAAATTGGAGGGGCACCGTTCTCAGAGACGTTTCCTCTCTCCTCCTCCTACACCGTGAAGTGACGTCATGCTCGCCGTGTAATTAATATAGAATGTGCACTGAATGCAACGTTAAAACAGCTGATGGAACCGGCGAGGGGGGCCGCAGCATCAGCTGCTGGATGCTCGGTGGCTGCGGGGAGGGGGACTTGGCAGCAGAGATGATGTCAGTGAACCAGGCAGCTACTATCACCACTGGGTGGACTGGGGGAGGGGTCACCATGAATGGCTGTAGCCTGGCTGGCTTTCCTCTCTTCTTCTGTGCTCCCATCCCCTTCACTTCCCTCTTTTTTTTACATCCACTGCCTGTTATTCCCTGTTAGTCATTCTCTTGTGAAAAAGAACTATTTTAGTCATGACACATTTCGCAATGTGCTCACTGCTGTTGTGCCATATTCATATTCTTGAGATTCTGTGCTAGATACAGATATCGCCAAGCACCGCAACTGACATTTTTCAAGCTCATTGGGTGCCTTTTATTTACTAATCTATCAAAGAAAGATGAGTAATTAATGATGAATGAATAATTCCAACATAGCGCACTGTATTTTAGTGCTTTTTATCCATCCAATCTGCATGCTGATGCATTCACACGCTCCGTTTTACTGGGCTTCTTTACAAACGGACTCCCACCTACACCCACATCCACTCACAGAGCTCTTTTGTAGCCACGGTTTCCACTGATGTTATCCCCAAAAGTGGAATAACCAGGCCAGCATGTTACTTTACCTGTGCTGCTCTCAGGGCAACTGCATGGAAGTGAACCAACCATCAGAAGTGGCACCACCTTATATAACACACTCACACACTTGTATGTGGGCGGATCAAACATGGAAATGGTGGAAAGTGCTTCAGGCTTGTTCAGAGTGGCTACGCCTGCTGCGGAAATCAGCCAGCTGCCTACATCCAGAGTATCGACGAGGCTGATGGATTGGTTCCTCTTTTTCTGTTGCTCCATGATATCCACCGCTGATGTTGGACTGTGTGCAAAAATACAGCATATATTTGACCATACACACGTTCTCTTCAAAGCTGAAATCGTGAAAAGACGTCGGCCAAGTATTGAACATGCCACTTGAAACTCATGAACATTAATCCGCTGCTGCAACAGGCTCCACTCTTCTGGTGTCAAGCTGTCCACCAGATGTTGGAACCCGGCTGCAGGGATTCACTACGCCGCTGTCGGGAGATACGGCCTGGCCGCTGCCTCATAGTCGCTGTTTCAGTTCATCCCAAAGGTGTTGTTGGATGGGGTTGCGGTCAGAAGTTCTGGGAAGAAACATTTCTTTATGGAGCCTAGTTTGAGAATGGGGGTATTGTCATGGTAAAACAGGCCACGGAGTTGGAAGCGTAGCATTGTCTAACTTTGTGGCCAGAGGTGTCCACATCAACTATCTGATGAAGCCCTTTCTCTATTCTTAGATTCCAAAAACCTGTCTGTCAGGGCGGAGTCCTAACCACAAAGAAAGCACAGATTGTTTTAAGTAATGTAGAGACCTATTGCATTGAAGTTAGTTGTTAGTAGTTTGTTTCATCAGAAGCTTTTTCACCTCTTTTGAAGAAAAGACTTAGCAGTAAAATGCCATATTAAATGATATCATGAGGCGGATCTGTCCTGCAGTGGAAACTATTGTGAAGTTTCTTTAAGTAGGTTAAGTCTGGGTCACAACACCATCATGGATATTAATGAAATTAGGCTTTGTGATTTAGTCATAGAAGAAAGCTGTGGAACTGAAATTGCATTGAAATTGTGTCATTCTCACACCACTATAATTATATAGTCACAAATGGCCCAGACCACCCCTGAATGTGGTTTGAGTGATCCGATCTCAGTCTGACCTCATTGTGTCTTGGGTGCGTGCACACCTGGTGTTTGAGCTGTCCACTTGTGATTGACTCACTCAGGGCAGATGTTAACACCAGGTGTGCACAAGACCTAATTCTAACAGTGTTGTTGGACAGCAGTGCGGGTCAGGCACAGAATTAGGCGTTATCCTAACAACAATGGCATGTAAAGAGTTATCTCTGTCGATTTCAAAGTTTTTGTGTCCACACACAGAGTTATTTGTATCCACATAGCAACGTGATGAGCGATGACGAGTGGCAAGGATGTAATATGTGTGTCGATAGGTGACGTAACAGAGGGTCAGTAAAAAGAAGAAGAGTTATTTGCTATTGGATCAGCCTTTGATTGGTCGAAATATTATTGAAAATCATTATGGGAAACATTAGTGGCAATGCTAGCTGCTATATATGTTCAATAATTTGTAAAATGTGGACAATAAAACAGCCACTGCTACTACCCATATGGATTTACTTTACACAGAAAGAGACATGTGCTCCAGGGTGGATAGAAAACCTTCTAGACGGGCTACAATCGCACCAAAGGCAGCATTGGAACGACGCAACTGCCAAAACCGGAGCCATCTATACAAAAGGCAGATGAAGATCAAGACTGATGGAGATGGATCTGTGATTTTTTTTTTTTCTTTATTCAATAACTTTTGATTGACATATTCATGGTCTTACGGTCATCAACAACATCACCTGCTACACACCAATGTGCCAGCAGATTATCTGCGTTTAGATCAGGTGCAGCTTCTTATGTTTTCACAGCCGTCGGCGGTTCAGTGGACGAGGCTCATTCTGTGTCTTCATCGAGAAGTTGGAGTGCAGGTAGTTTACAGCTTTTCTATCAACGGAGCTCTCAGCGCGGTTTCCCAATCGGCGCCATGCATGACAGAGTCTGAGAGGCCGCTCAGAGGCAGGCGGCCCAGCGATCAATTGTGTTTGCCTCACGTAGCGTGCACGGACAGTGCTCGGTGATTGGAGGGGGCGGGGTTGTGTGACAGTGCGCTCAAAGAGAGAGAGAGAGAGAGGGAGATGGGGAAGGGAGGAACGGATGATGAGCGATAGAGAGAGGGCAGCTGGAGAGAAGCCTGGCTGAGATCCGCTCCCGTCCTGCAGGAGGGGCACGATGGACACGATACAACACGTAGGGTGTTTGCATTTGTTTTGTTTGTGTTGCCCTTAGCTTCATTTATTGGCTTCTATTAGATTTCTGTTTCAGTTAACTTGTTTGGCAGTGTTGACACTTCCTCTTTCCATCATCTGTGGGGGAAGCCTGTTATTTGTCTGCCTCCCTCACCTCTTGTATTTATCCCAGCTGCATTTCACTTCAAAGGGGCTCTGTCGCTGCAGGACACCAAAAATGCTAATTGCAGGTTCACGAAAAATACGTTTTTTTGTCACCTTGTGCACACATAATAACTGTGTATGTCTGCGTGTAGCGTCATTTTTTTGTGTATTTGTTTACACACCCATAGTAACAGGGTTATTACAGGCTTATAAGGGCTCATTTATGTTATTAAAGACCTACACTTGACCTATATTCTATGGTTAACGTACATATGTCAGATTAAGAGCTTATGTTCTGTCATTACCGTACTGTTTACAGTTGTGTGATGTCTACATTAACAGAAAGCGTGTCTGTGTGTGTTTTCTTCTAGCAGAGGAACCTGGAGGGCTATGTCGGCTTCGCGAATCTCCCCAACCAGGTGTACCGGAAGTCGGTCAAAAGAGGCTTCGAATTCACGCTGATGGTTGTAGGTAAGTCGGCAACATTTCCATCTGCACACCTGCGTCTACTACGTCTGCGTGCCCTCTCTTCTTCGCGTGTATGTGGGTCATCAGCGCAGGTTGAAAGGAGGTAAAGCATGCGAGGCATCCGCCGCGCTCAGGATGACAAGTTGACACTTTAAAAAGGGGGTTACTGCAGGGCGGCGATGCCCCGTTGTAAAACATCGGCCGCTTCGTCTGCAAGCGAGAATGCATGCGTGTGGAAGTATTTCCTGTGAAAGCTGGATTCCCACAGTTTCCCAGGGGAGCTTTCTCCGTAGACCTGGAACGCACAATGGCACATCTGTGCGCTTTGGGTGATTTGATTTGGAAAGCAAGCAGCAGGATGTCGGTTCAAGTATGAATGAACTGGGGCTGCAGAATGCGACTATGGAGGGAGGAAACGGGACGGAGAAGTGCAGGAATGAGGGGGTTTAACTGGCTGTGTACGCACACGCACACACACAAACACGACAGCAGTGTTCTATTGATGTATTGAACCATTCTCTGTGTGAAAGGTTCCTGTAAAGAGCAGATATGGATTGTGCAGGGGAGGTGTTTTGAGTAAACATGCCCCGTGTACAGCTGTGTTGCACGCATGAAGTTAGATATAGGATTAGATGAATGACAAAAGAATCCATGAGATCAGTTTGTTTAAACTGAGCAATACAAGTTAACAAAGTATCACTTCAAGCTGTTGAAGAATGTAATGTTTTCTGCTTCTAGTTGAGCTTTTAGTAGTTCTGCAATCGTTACCAGATTTTCTAATTAATTCGGGTCTTGACTCTGGGTTTGACTGTCACATCTGCCAGATACGCTTTTCTACTTTTGCCAGAAGCAGAGAATTATTTGAGGTTCTGTTTTCTGAAACACAGCAAAATATGCATGAACAACTTCAACTAAAAATTGACTATCTTCTGGAAATCCAAGATCTCTTTCCAAAACTGAAGACTGAAAAGATCGATAGCAATTTCATCACATGTCCATGTGGAAAGTGTAGTGCATGAGATGGTACCTGGTTAGCCTAGCTTAGCATAACACCTGGAATTAGGGGGGAAACAGCTGGCCAGTCTCTGCCAAAAGTTCACTTCCCGCCTACCTGACTGACTTCTGACTTACACACTGGACATATTTATGTTGAAACCCTACATAACCCTACCCTACTTTTCTTTTCTGTCTGTAGTGCAGGACAAGAGAGAATCACTGTGGTTAAACAGCATTTCAGATTATCTAACATCTGTATCAGGACTTTTTTTTTTTTTTACAGTTTGAACAGTTGGACATTTGAGAATTGGGCATATCCTAGCATGTGCAGGACAAATCGGGCAGCCGCTGTTAGTGTATTTCTATATGGACAGAGCCAGGGTAGCCGTTTCCCCCCACTTCCAGCCTTTATGGTAAGCTAAACAAGACTCCTGTCAACCTTCTTATCTTGCTCTCATAAAGAAAGTATACTTTAAGAAATTAAATTAAACAGCAAACTCTGAAAGAGTTGTAAAACCTCATGAACCCCTCTCATCCTGTGTCTGTTATTATACACAGATTTGCTTTTAAAGAAATCATTTCTCTTTCTTCGATCATTTCTGCTCTGATTCCGCTCTTATTCTGGATTTTGATATTTTTCGGAATGTCCCTACCTTTTCCTGTTCCAGCTTCTATTAAAGTATTTTAAAAGGCTCATAAAAAATGTAATCCTATGTATCCTGTGGTGAACCCCAATCAGTTCAGTGAAAGGAGAAAGACTTTTAACACAAAGAGGCATCCAGCCATTATTAGTTCAGCCTGGGGTTTGAGTTTCCTGTTTAGTAAACAGCCACTGTGGAAGAGTTGCAGGAGGGAGACAAAGGCGGCAGAGTGATGGCTTGGGAGAAAAACGGAGAGATCCACAATCAACTAGATCCTGTTTCAAGCCTCACATATGGGGCCCTCTTTCTCTCTTCCCAGTGTTCTTGGCCCCCAGCCCTACATACCCCAGCTGATTCAAATTTCACACATAACAAA
Organism: Lepturacanthus savala; assembly: GCA_030544235.1. Classification (NCBI taxonomy): domain Eukaryota; kingdom Metazoa; phylum Chordata; class Actinopteri; order Scombriformes; family Trichiuridae; genus Lepturacanthus; species Lepturacanthus savala. Next base: position 22,411,219 of record CM060465.1, read on the forward strand.
TGTGAAGAGCACGGCAGCCTGTTCACGACTCAACACAGACGTCGATGATCACTGTCCCGACTCTGAAATGTTTCCTGAAAGCACAACTGTTAGACCCACCAACGTAAAAACATCCCACACAAGTAATAAACCACCAGCATAACGCAAATCTGCAGCTTTGAAAGTGCTACTTAAACAATACCCTGCGTTGTCTAACTCGAAGATATTTCAAAGGGAAAAGAATAAGTAGATAAGAAGAATATATGGTAAGAAGATGTCATTGGCTGTTAACGTTTAGAGTCAATAACTTGTATATACTTGTATAAGCTGCAGATTTTTATTATATTAGTGAATTGTTCTATTTATGGGAAGTTATTGGATGAAAATTTTGTATATTTTCACCTTCCAGAAAACATGACAAATCCCCTCAGATTGTAAAGGTTATTCCGGCTGCAGGAAATAACATATTATGTTATTACATTTGTGGGAATATTGCATTAAAAACTGCAGATTTGTGTTAGGTTTGCGGTTTATTACATTTGTGGGATGTTGTTACGTCGGTGGGTCTAACACATGCCTGCAATTGTGCTTATGGTAAAACTAGTGCTCATTTCCTTTAGTGTATTCAACAATTACCATTTTTCCATGATGGGAATAAGAAATGTAGACCTTACCGAAGTCTTCATTAAATCTCCATATCTACATTGACTCAAATGGAATAAAAAAAATGAAATTACATATTATAATGCATTTATCTACTAAGTTTTATTACTTAAAACAAGACCGTATAAAGAGTAAACTAAACAAAAATATGCATGATTATATTTGGCTAAGACAAGTCTAAGTCATTGAGGACTAAATATAAAAAGAATAAAGTGGACTGAATGTGACTAAACCTCACAGGGGTAGTTTGTAAACTATTGCCACTGATGAGCTAGCTGCTAACATGCGAGCGCTGTTCAGTCACAAAGGCTTTAAGCTTCTTTCAGTTTCCTCTAAACAGGGCTGTTTATCCCCATCCCCCTGTATTTAGTTTAGTTATTGAAGTGGAAAAAGAGGCTGTCTGAGCTAGGGAGCCTGCTAACTGTTAGCACGGCTAATGGGACAGTAAGCTCACACCACTTTTTTTCCACAAACATATTAGTACTAATAACACGGTACTACAGTGAGAGCAAATTGCTGAGGAATTGCTCAAATGAAATTCTGGTGACTGGTATGCACACTGGAGAGAAATCATTTAAACACAGGAAATAGGAACTTGAGCATAATCCAAACTGCTGAAACAGCAGCTACTGTTACAGAGGTTTAAAGGTGCAGTGTGCATGATTTAGCAGCATCTAGTGGAAAAGACTGGCAAAAATGTAATTAGTATGTTTGAATTAGTATATAATAGTAAGTAATATAATAACTGTTTTGTTTGTAACTTATATTGAGCATTTTATTTTATCTACATGGGTAGCAGGTAGCCCGTCACGTCGATCTACAGTAGCCCACATGGGACAAAAACCATACAGTGGCTCTAGAGACAGCCTTTCCTGTTTTCTGTGTATTTCACAGAGACTAGTTGATTCATTGATGAATAGGTTGCATTCTTCAACCTCACCACTAGATGGTGTTTAAAAAATCGCAGATTCTAGGGATTATTTTTTATAAATCTAATATTGACCTTTTTCTGTCAATATTTTATTAATTATCGATCATATATTGCAGCTGGCATTGACGCTAATGGTTATGGCATGCAATACGTATTACATCCTTGTTGTTATCTCTCCTTATCGCGTTGCCATGCGGACACAAATACTTCTGGCAACCTTGTGTGTTGCAGATTCCAAAAACTTTGGAATCCGCAAAGAAAAATCTCACGGCCTTAATGTAGACTGTTGGTAACTGAAAAGTAGCAGAAGAAAGACCGATTCATCGCCTTTATGCCCTTTACACATGACAGTAATCATAAACCAATGTAATGGAGAAGTGAAAGGAAATACCAGTGTTAGAGAGGGACTGAAGAGCTGATTGTGTTTGGACTTGAGAAGCAGCCAGCTGGACCTATAAGCAACTCTGTGGAAGCAAAGAGAGAAGGCTGGCCTCAGCACTGCTGTACTTGGCATTGTAGCGAAGTGTGAAAGCTGGGCTGGACCGAGAGGCCCGGTATTGTTCCATTGTAGCTTTGGAACAGACAGATGGTGGAGGATGAGATGACTGGGGCTGATGCCCGCAGGTAACTTGTTCAAATTCCAACGGCGCAGGCCAAGTCATTTACACTGAAATGTTGAGTGAGGATGGTGACAAATCTGTTTTTCGATGAACGGGAATTCTGACAAATCAGAGATTTTGATCTCGATCTATATTCGTACCCACTAGCATCAATTAGAGTCATGGATATAATGAATGAATGCACTAGAATTGTGTGCTGCATGAGGTTATAATAGTGCTGGAATTTTTTTTATTTTGTTATTGCATACTTTTTATTAGTATTCTAAAGTGACTTTGCTCGTTTTAGTTTTTACTTTTTTGATTTTTGATTTTTTTTAGTTTTTGTGACAACTTTGGTGCACTGCAGCGACATAGCGACATCCCTGTCCTACACACAGCTGAACTACTGGGTGACATGAGCTCTCCGAGTGCAGCGGACTAAGTAAAAGTAAAAACATGGGTGTGTGTGTGTGTGAGGGAGATAACAAAGGTCAGACAGGCTGAAATATGAGCTCTAATATGTCTCTCAGTGAGACGTTTCAGATTAACAGATTGTAATGGCATCCAGCTGTAGCCAGCTGTGTGTGTGGATATTTGAGTTCAGGCAATGAGATGTTTATGATAGTTTAAATATCGTTGCGGTGCTGCCTCGACCCTGAAAGCTGAAACTGTCGACGCAAGTGTGTGAAACCGAAGAGTGAAAAGAAGAGTACAAGTGAGCAGTGTAATGCAGCACAGTTTGCTCTGAACATTCATCGTGACGCCCTCTGTACACAGACTGAACCTGCAGGCGAGGGTGTTCTCCTGTAAGCGTCTTCATCATCTATCATCTGTTCTGAGAAAACATGATCAAGGTACTTCAGCTTATTATTACTCCAAGAGTGTTATTAGACCATTTAAAATCTGAATTTTTATCGAATATTTATCGACTTTTCACAGAACAGAAATGCAGAAAAAGATAGACTCCAGTTTTTTAAATGTGAGGATTCAATATATGAACACTGAATTAGTGCTGATCGATATATAGACAAGATAACGTATTGATATTTTTGAACCAAAAACGAAAATTTGCTATAGCAACAATATTGTAGGCTAATTATTGGTGCTTTCCCAAAATATGTATCCTATATGGACTAATTGGGTGAAAAACTAGAACAGATGAATAACACCTTCTATTATATTTTGTAAACTCATTATTTTTGTTCACTTTCTTATATAATCTCTTAATGACACTTTGTCAATCCAGTTTTTCTAGGCTAAGGTTTGGCTATTGACTTTGTAAAGTGTATATAAACAGATAATATAATAATTTTCCAACCCTAAAGTTTAACTGCCAGGCTTGTCTGGTGAGTTCTGAAAATTACTTAATCACTTTATTGTAACACAGAATCCAGGAAGAGACAACACTCAAACTTCAAAATGATAAATCTTAGACGATAAGTCACAGTGACTAGTCACGTATCATATATGGATTTATTATCGATATATTGCAGAGCCCTACACTGATTATCTGTTCGTTGGACAAACCAAGACATTTGGAGACATTTTAGCTGGAGGAAACAATAACACAACATTGGGTCAATAAACAGTGTTCCTAATATTAGTTGGTAAATCTTTCTATATTTACCGTGTCATATTGCTATGAATTTTCTCTCTTTGAGGCTACCACCTGCTGTACTTGGCTATGTGATGATCTTAGAGTGCTGCAGCCTGTAGCGTATCATACAGGTGTTTAGTCGAAACCACACTTAGCCACAGAGTTGACTCTGAAATCACCTTTGTTCTTAACATTGCGGCTGTTCTGCCTGTGTGACGCAAAAATTTGCAAACGCCACCACTGCTGTTGAGAATCTGGCAAAAAAAAAAAAAATCTCACATTGAGGCGAGCAGCACAAGCCTCCGAAAGCTTTCCAAGGTAAACTTCAGTTCCACATAAATCGTTTGGAAAGTTGTTCAAGTCGACCAAGTCGACCAAGTCGTAAAGACAGACATCACCCCTGTTTTAGCCAATGCAGCTAACTGCATAGGGATCTACTTCCAGGAGCCCAGAATGAGCTCTCTGGTATGTGTTTGTGTATGTGGGCTCACCAGAAAGCAGCTCTGGTCGTTCTGCTCCCAGTCAGTCACTCTGAGACGGAACCATAAACTGGTCTACTGGTGTTTATTTCTTCAGCCCTCTCTTTTCTTTCTCCCCTCTATCCAATTCTCTGTCTTTCCCTCTGAATTCGCATCTCTCTGAGGGGGGAAAAAAAAGCTGCTTCCTGCCCCTTTTGTCCAGCTGGCAGATTGAAAAGAAACTCCTGGAAAGATTAGGGAGATCCAGCGCCAATGCACAAGGGTGAACAGAACAGCGAGTCAGATCAGAACTGAGAAGACTGAGAGGAGAGGGGAAGTGATGGCGGCTTCACGCTGCTTGTGATGTGCACCGTAACAAGGCCACTACTCAGCTGCCCTAAAGCTGCTCAGGAGGAGAGCACATCAGAAGCTTTTAATGAACTTGTAAGCAATGCTGCGAGATGCATGCGGGACATGGAATTAGAGATGATCCGATACAAGTTCTTGATGGAGGACTTTCAAAGTCGCACTAGTTCTCACAATGTTCTGTGTTGATTCAATCAGCAGAGTCAGCATTCAGCTTTCCAGAGAATGTTCTCATGGATGGGCCTAGAAGTAAGAGCTCAGTTTTGTTTTTCAAATTAATATACGTTTTTTTATTTAAACCTTTTTGCTTTTTTTCTCTTAACAAATTAAAAAGTCACACATTTGAAGAAATATTTTCTTTATTAACAAAAACAAATATAGGTTTCTGTAGATCTATGTGAGCAAATCAGTTGTTCCAGAATTAAAAGTAAAATATGACATCACCACTTGGTAAACATTACTCACTCATTATTGCTGGAATATTTTTCCTTTTAAATCAAATTGAAAAATGTTTTGAATATGTTGTAGCCCATCCCTGGAAAAAACATTTTTGTTATTATTTTTTTTTAATTTACAAATATATGTTTCTAAATATGTTGGTGTAAATTATTTAAGAACATTTTATTACCTAATTACATATTTATTTTAAATTTTTTTCTTCTTCATCATTATATCATCATGTTTATTGTCTGTATCATTTTCCTGTTCAATTTTTAATTAATTATTTTTTTTAATTGCCATTGTGCATTCAGCCATTTCATAAATTGTAGTAAGGGGAAAAAATGTAACTATTCAAAAAAAAAAAAAAAAAAAGATTTGGCCGTCCCTATTATACTTGTGACCGCTCCCTAACCAGTGATGTCAGAGCTGGTGTTTTCAATCAAAGCCAAAATACCTGTGGTAACGTCCGTGACTTGTGATGTAACCAGTGGTGAAAGCTTAGGCTCATTCATCTTTGTAAATGTTGTAAATGTTGAGCTGAAAACACTGAATATGACCGTGTTCATCCACACGTTATGGGCTATGAATGAAGCAGCCAGGTATGTACCCAATGAACTTGAATCTTCTTTGCCGTCCAGTTAGTAATCTGCCTGATTGTTTGTCTGTCTGTTGTTGTTACTGTAAGCTGTGTGTGTGTGTGTGTGTGTGGTGGGGGGGGGGCAACATTGTGCAGGGGGTGTGTGTGTATGTCCAGATAAGACGCTCTGACAGGCTTAGGATTGACCGCTTTGCCTAATGACCTTGCAGAAGTGAGTGAGTAGGGGAAGGCTTTGGTTTAGTTAATCTGCAGGCTTAACCAGATGTGTTAATACACACACACACAAAATATGTCTGTATGAGAAATCAACAAACCGAATAAACGAACCGTTACCATGATCTTCAACACATCAGCTGCAGTTTGAACATACTGGCATGTGGTGACTGTAATTCCTCCTTTAGAGTTTCACTTCTTCTAAAAACCATACAGTCATTCATTTTTAAATTGAATGTTATTGTGCACTGTTCTGTAGAGAGGCCTACCTTTTTTTCTCCATCTTTTTTGACATAGCTCTAGAAATGTGATTCTTTTTTTCCTCAGTTTTATTTTCCTTTAAGATTGGCTGTTTATATTTCAATGTCATTGTCTTATAGAATACGATATGAATATGAGCACAATAAAGCAGATTAGTTCTTCACACATGCACAGAGGAAACCGTTCAGCTCTGGAGACTACAAGATCTTACAGTGGTTAAAGATAAGTTATCTTTGCTTATGTCTCCCCTCCGTTAGTCCGCTCCCTGCTACTGTACTCATCTGTCATGGCAGGTATTTCCACATGATGTTTATCTCTCTGAGGACTTGCAGCACAGTCATCTGACCCCTTTTCCTGTTTAAAAAAAGTTCTTTTTCATTACATTAGGAAACGTACAAATTTTCCAGCACGAATTGGCTCTTTATCGGGACCGGCAGAAAAGACCCAGGTGCAGTTAATAACATTAAGTACTGATGTCTACAATCCATTCAGCGCCATCATTTCCAGTGAGTTGTGCATGCTGGCTAACCGACAGGTTTGACACTTCCCTGGAACTGGGCCACCCTGAACGTTAGTAGTAACACCTGTGTTCTACCTGCTGTAACAAGTCAAAGTGTCTGCTGTGAAAAATGCTCATTAAAAACTACCATGCTAATAAACCAGATTGAAGACTTTTAACGGCCTGACATCTAATCAAGTGTCTCATCTATGAGAATAGTTCCTGTAAGGCTCACACCTAAAGTACAACCTGGAGGATGAGACGGAGGGAATGGCCATCTCCAGTTATGCAGACATGTTCAGTGTTTCCTCTACATTCATTCAGGAGCAGCAGCCCATCAAGCTTCGTCAAGCACCTGGCAACAGGTCAGAGAGTCGGAGGAGTGTAAAACAGCGACTTACCGACAAAGACGTTACAAGTTAAACAGATTTACACAATATATTGATGGCCAGCTAATGTCAGTCAACATATCGGCTGGCCCGGTGCCAACGTGGGTATTCTTGAAACCGAGCGTTTCTCTACACAGTTTCGGCCTTTCGTCCACACGTAACTGCAATTGTAGGATCCTGAAAGCTGTGTTTTTTGTGACCAGAGTCTAGGGTGAACTTTTTCAAAAAGTCCAGTTCCAGCAGTCATGACTCATAGACAAGAAAACCACAGTTTCTTCTTCTTTGGTGTTTTAAGGCAGCCTGCTTTCAAAAAGTTGCATTTCTGCCACTTGCAGGACTAGTATGTTATTGTTAAATAGGCAACCCTGGTCCTAGAGTTAAGTCAGAGGGGAAGACCATATTCCATCTAGATCAGGTGTGGCACTCTGGTCCTAGAGAGCCACTGTGGGTGCAGGTTTTAGTTCCAACCAAGCAGTAACACACCTGATTCTACTAATCAACCACTAGAGCCATTGCTAAGGACCTTCATTAGTAGAGTAGGACCAGAGTGCCACCCCTGATCATGTCGGAATATCGTCTTCCCCTCTGACTTGACCCTATTTCTTAAATGCTTTTCAGAGATATCTTTTTTTTTTAGCCAGTGTTTTGCAACTGTCTGATCAACTTTTGTCTTTGGTAGATCCATAAATAGGAAAATCTGCAGTGTCATTTGTTTACACCGCTACAGCTCCCTGAAGACTCTGCCCCCACTGCTAAAAAAAAAGAAAAAGAAATCCTAGAGGAAACACTGATGATGTTTAATTTACTTTCCAGTCCTCACCTCTGGTCCTGAAGAGTGGGCAGTGAGAGTAGGACTGATGTCAAGGATACAAAGAGGCCATAATGAGATTTCTGCACAGGGGATTGGGCTCATAATAGACCTCTTTCACAGCAAATGTTTTGACATTTCAACACAGGGAAAAGAACTTAACTCAAGCCATCAATAATGTTATCCGTTCACTTCTCCTGCCGTGATTAGGGACAAAGGTGTCCGGAGTAGAGGCACAGCTTCTTCACAATGAAAGGAGCCGGCTGAAGTGTTTCGGCCATGATTAGGCAAAGCCCCAGAGAACACTGGAGGGATCATCTACCCCATCTGGCCTATGAACCACTCAGGATCCCCCAGGGACAGCTGGAGGAGGTTGATAGGGAGAAGGACATATGGGCCACTTGGCTTATCAACCCCAACCCAGATCTGGATAATCAGCTGAAAATATTTGGATGGATAATTGGGCTATTATATTGTCCCACATTATATAGTTGTTGCTTTTATTGTGTCTGCACTCTGTGAATTGCAGTATGGGCCTCTCACAGCTGGGCTTCACGGCCGTAAAAAAAAAGTGTCATGGGCTGCAGTCAGTTTCTCAACTGCTGTGCGTCAGCAGTGTCAAAACCAAGAGTGACAAGTTTGTACTTGCGTCCTCTTTATCAGAATCATGTTCTTTCTTTTGTTACCTTATAGACAAGATATTCTGGACTGGAGTAGTTTTCTGTCCTGAAGTTTTGGACCCTAATCCCGTTCCATCCTCCAATGTTGTGTATCTGTCAATTTGATGTTTACATGTACGTAGCAACAGAAGATGTAACGTTGATTTAATGTGTTCTAATGTATAGTTTGCCATCCAGTACACTGTTATAATATTGTCTTTACCCGATATTGTGTTTCCTTTGACAAGGATGTTATAGTGTGTAACTTTATTTTACGCCTTGTGTCTCTTTCTGTACATCTTTGCACTGTAATGGGTCTTTATGTCATCTGATAAATCCTTTGTTGGGAAGAATCCTCTCTGATCTTTATCAGTCCTACTTCAGCTTTTGATAGTCATCACAGAGGACACAGAGACACGTACAGGAAGAGGTTTTGGTTCCAGGAGTACACAATGCCACCCAGAAGCCCAGCTGAGAAGGATGTGACAGTCTGTACTTTATTATGTCCTTGTCTGTCCTGGATTTGCGGTCCAGGTGGATGATGTCCACAGTGGAGCGTTGTCATTATAGTTGAACAACCTGTTTACAAACCTACTACACAAGGACTCTTTTCGCCTCCGGGCATAACACTCAGCATGGGCCGCTCTGTCAGTGTGTGTACGTATGTGTGTGTGTATACGTACGTGTGTTGTGGATGGGCTCGTGCACATGTGCATGTTCATGCATGCTCAGTCAAACCACCGCGGGCGAGTCTCTTGCTCTTCTTTCTCGTTCTTCCTCCCCGCTCTGCTCCTGTTCTCTCGGCCTCTATTTTGAGACGCACATGTCCGCTGCGACCCGGCACGTGCCAATTCTGACAGATTTAGTTTCGAGCTCGGCGGACCCGGAGCGGAACGTTCGCTCTCTAATTTTAAAAACCAGAGGAAAAGTGGGTTGTGTCCCTCCAAGGCTCCTGTAGCGGGGCCGCATGGACCACCGCAGTTCGGCTGAGCGCTGACACGGTCGAGGGTGCATGGAGTCTGCTGGACTTGCAGATCCTTATCTCCGCCAAAAACGATGACCTTTGCCCCCTATTTCAGCCAGACCCATTTATCCCCAACAATGAAGAATTATCTTTTCCAACAGTCTGGTGTTCAGCAAACACAACTTCACTCACCTACACTGTCCGTCTGTAGCTCTCTGCTATATTCCCAGATGTCCCTTTTCACACTTTCTGGCTTTCTGGTTCAGGCCTCACACACGTCTGTTGTGTGTGTGCGTGCGTGTGTGTATATGTGTATATATATATATGGCTGTTTGTGTTGGGTGCTAGTTAGTAGGCCTGTTAGGATGTGAGGGGGCCAGCTGCTGCCTCAGGGCTGAAAGAGTGGGAGAGATAGAATGAGTGAAAGGGAGGAATGTGAGGAATTCCGTGGGAAACCCACTCTGACCATTTGTATGTTTGTTTTTTTTCCGTCTCTCAGAGGCCAGCTTGGTATATCTTTTTCAACAGAGTCATATTCAATATGCCGGATTTCAATTCATCTTGCAGTGTGCTACAGAGGATCTGCGAATTAGCATTAGTAAGGCTGTCAGGTTCCTGTTACACCAAGGCCTATCTCAATAATTACTATATGGACTTAGTAAAAAGTAGTTATGATGTTATGATATGTAGATATATTTAGTTAATATAGAGAATCACTTTTTAAAATATATTTTATGATATCAGTGGCGTAAAATAATAGGAGTTTTAAAAAAAAAAAAATCCTAAAATTGTAGAACAATACATAGTTGGATCAGATCAGTGGATCTGTTTCCATGGATAAGTAATTAGTCAGTGTGACAGTCAATTAAGCAAAAGAGATTTCCTCACACAGGCGTCCAACTACTATACCCGTAAATATTTAAATATTTGCATGTTTGCATGCAGGCATTAAGGCAGTTTAAGAGGAGGAGAGGGTTGAAACTAATATGCCTATTGATGATATGCTGTGTATTGATATTGTCTCATTGTCCAGGCCTAGTAGGAGCCACTGTGATCACAGTGTTTGTCGAAATCCAGTGTCTGGCTTACGTCTGTTTTTGTTTTCTTTTTCTTTTGCGTGGCACACGATGGTTTAATTTTAGCTTAAATGGTGAGAATGATCACAATATGAACACAAGCAAATCCCTGATCCACACACATGATGCTGTGTACCTCAAGGCTAGCCGATGACATATTTGTTGGTTTTGTTTATGTTTCACATAAAGTATTATTTAGAGTTAAGGAAAAAACAGCCAGAGCGGCGTAATGGGGTTGGAAGCTGACTGACACAGACACACAGCTTTAGAGGGGAAGAGGAAAGGACGGCAGAGATGAGCTGGACGGGTCACTCAGCCGTCCATCACTGGCGCTCTGGTCATTAGTCTAAAGAGCTGGTTTTGTGCTTCCCTTCCACATGTCATGTGGAACCAGTATTTAATTAAAGCTGATATAGGGAGGCTAATTGAGGACGAACCTACCTTCAGGGGAGGTTTAGACTTGCTGTCACTGACTGAAGCATCCGTCCCTATGGGCCTCTCAGTCAGTGAAAATAACCCGTCATTCCACATTCGTGCAGTTGTTAACAGTGCAGAACGATTTAGACAATGATATCCAAATGTGGTTATTTGGGCTCGTATTGCGATATTACAACTCATTTCATTAGAAAAATAGTTAACCAAAATATCTTACTTACTTCTGTAGAATATGGTGTGTACAGTATGACAAGACATCTCTGAAGCACCACAATATTTAATATATAAAATGGTATTTTGGCTTTTTACAAATATGCTGCCTTAATTATATGCAGGAGTCCAGTTTATTGACCGACAGCTAGGCTGCTCAATCGATTAAATCTGGTTTCGGCTATTAATAGCTATGCAGGTCAGTCAATCCTACTGGTCGGAAGTTTTGATTGGTTGGAGGTATATTTGCTCCTACACCCCTAATTTATCATTAATTTTAGTGATTTCTTTTTTTTCTTTTTTTTTTACATAATTTATGGTTTACCAACAATATATGACAACTGCAAATGTTAGAACAAAAAGTATATAGAAGTCTCGCAGCCTACCCCTCCTTTAAGTCATTCTCCGCTGCTGTATTTTGTAATGGAGGGATATATGTTTATACCAGTAGAAACATAGCATGAAGCCCTGCGCCTTGCTGCTTTGTTTGCGGCAAACATAACAGTATTTGCAAAACCAGTTTGGTTCAGTTTGAGCAGCCATCGTGATGTTTGCTCGGGATACACTGAGACACTTGGACAGTAGGATGTTATGTTAGGATGCGAGCTCAGTCCGGTGTTTAGCTTGTTTGGGCCCCTGCCTGGACATTTGAGATGACAGATCTCAGCATCACATCTGCCCCACAGACGAGAAGGAGCAGTTACAGCGAGACCGCAGACGGAGCCTGTCGGGAACAGAAAGTAGAACCGTGACCCATGGCTCTCTGTCCTGAAAAGGCAGGTGACACCAGTGACCCTGTGTCCTCGCAGGTTAAACAACCAGGTGAAAACTGTCAGGAAGATGTAGGGCAGCATGTTGATGACAGAAAGCAATCTGCTTTGAAACAGGTGGTGAGGCATGAAAGAGCCTGTTATTTGGAATATGTGAAGCCTACCTTTTTTGTGTTAATACTCTTATCAACATGGGAGTGGATAATATATATTTTCGCTGGTAAACTCCATGGTTACTCAGCTCACATCGACATTAACTATAAATATCTCTTGTCAACAGACCCATCTGATAGATTTAAAGTTCTAAATGCCTTTTTCTATAATCCTTGTCTTGCTAGTTGGCATCTGACTTAATGCAGGACAGCTAAACTACAGGTGGGCAAGAGGTCATCTTAAGAGAGCCTGTATTAATGCCATCAAAACTTCAGTGGCGTTAAAGAGCAACTAAACCCCAAACAAAGCTTTTTCATCTTAAAATCAGCATATATGGGAGTTTAGTAGTGTTTTAGTGCAGAATTGTTTGAATTCTACACATTTTGTTATAAATATGCATAGCTACAGACCTCTACAGGTTGAAACTAGACTATTGCATTTTAATTTCGCTATTGGCTATGGTGAAAAAATGATGACACGTGTGATACTGTTGACGTCACCAATAACTTTCTTCCCCTGTCTGCATAAACTGCCCACCATTTGCTATGAAATGAGATGCCGCTTCACTGTCTGTCCAGCATCATGCAGTCACGCTAGCCACGGCTAACGGTGGCAAAGTGAGAGTGAGCAGAACAAAGTGCACTGTCTTCACTTTATTCATCTTATCCTGGAGATGTGTGTGTGCGTCTGTGTCTTTGGTTTGCTGAGTTGTGTGATGTAACTGCAGGTTCTGTTTGAGGTCAGTGGGGTCATTGTTGGGTTAAACATTTCACTTTGTTTCCAGCTGTTTGATTTGTCAAGTTGGCATCAGTAGTGACACTAACCTGCCAATTGACACAGCCACAGCAAAGTGAATAAAGAGGGGTGGACATAAAGTTTAGCGTTAGGGAGGCACTATACCTCGGAACACACAAATACACCCCTCCCTTCTGCGTTTAGATAAGCTTCCCTTCTTTTGCTCTCTTTTCGTGTCTGTGTGTGTGTTTGTAACCTCTTACTCTAGACACTCTGTCAAATGGGTGAATTAGCCGTCGTCTGGAGACACAGAACATAGAGATGCAGTCGCTTCATAACTCATACAGAGACAGAAAACCATCCATAACTGAGCAAACACACAGGGGGCAGCCGAGGGGTTAAGAAGGGGTAACAACTGGAATCCACGAGGTTTCGCACCAGGTCAATGAGAACCGCAGATGTCCCATAGATATAAATAATAAAACAGTTTTCCCTGAAGATGTTCCACCTAAGCAGGTGGCTGATTTGAAAGTCATAAAACTAATATACCTGTGAAATCGAGCTTAAAGGAAAACAATTTTTACAGTAAAACTGTAAAAAGTAACATTGGGGCTGATTGACCTTCAACCTGGAGCGCTAAGCCCCAGATACTGTACACGAGACCCGGTGAGCTGTCAGCTCTCGACAAAATTGTGCATCAATATAGAATTACTGGAGAAACATCTGATCATCATTTTGAAATGGAAGACATCCAGATTTCTGCTTTCCGACCGAACACAGACGCTTGCGAAAGTCCTACAAGTTGGCAACATCGCTGCGCATACTTTTCTCAGCTGTCAAGAGCAGCTCAATTTTTTGACTGAACGTCTTTGTCTGTTTGCAGCACAAATTATGTTCCATCTTAGCATACTTAAGATCACTACAAAGTTAGTTTCATTTTCTCCAGTTAGTTCGTTCCAGCTTGCCAAATGCTAAAATGTCCTTTTTTTCAGCTGTAGATTTTGGAATGTGGATCAAACTAACAGAGCAGTTTGAAAACATCCTGTGTTCTGGCATTCTTTTTGTAAAAAAAAAATACCTTTTTAAAAAGTCTAAAGAAGCAATAGAAGATGTTTTTTGCTATTTACTTTTAAAAATATATAATTTTCTGCTTATGACATAATTTTTTCAGATTAAACCATAGAAACACTGGTGTATAGGTCAATAAGGTGGGAAAAAAGATCAAATGTAAGGGTAAGCTATCATTCAAAAAGAGTGTTTCTGTCCATGGAAACTAGGCTATATGGGGGGAAAATTATCAAAAAGACATGTGTAGCATATTCATAGTTGGAGAAACAATCCAAGGCTAGATCATAACAATAAAAAGCCTTTAATATAAAGAGCCAGCACTTCTAAAACAAACACAGGAGGCCCTGATTTGTCTTGTGTGTTCACCATATGAGATGTAGGATTCAACTTGGACTAACCTGATCCTGTTCATAGTTAACAGAAGAAAGTCCTGCACCAAACAATCCTCATCAATACAAATAGTGTTACATTTCTAGCTATTGACTAGTATTGAAATGAATTTGTGTATTGAAATGAATTAATAAATGAAAACACTTTGATACTGTGAACGTATGCAACCCTCTTATCTTTTCTGTTAATTGTCAGATTTGTTAAAGTACACTACCCCCCCTCCAGCTACTGTGTACACACGCTTTGTGCGCGTTTGGTCACAGTTGCCAAAGTAGCGCTGGCTCCACTTTTTCAAAAGGCTGAAAAGCAGCACGATGGCGCGGTGGGAGCCAGTCAGAGGTCTTGCTAGGACAAGTGGGCCCTCTTTCCCCTCCACCCAAACCCTCCTCCAAGGCCTTTTTCAAGAGACACGAGCCAGATGCTCAGCCATTAATCACAGCTGTGTGTGTGTGTGTTTGTGCGCGTGAGTGTGTGTGCAATGTGTATGTTTGGCTGCAGACTCTTTGTCAAGTAAATGTTAACTGCGTGTTTGCGTGGCTGCTGCCTAACATTAGCATGGGAGCAGGGGATGGAAAGTTGGCACGGCAAGGAGAGAAAAGGGAAGATTTATATGTAAGGGAAGCTCGAGCGGGAGGGACGCAGGAAGAGTGGATGGATGGGGATGGTGAGGGAGAGAGAGAAAGAGCAGGAGGTGGAGAGGAAATGTTTTATTCTCTCAATCTGAAAGCTTTTCTTGCTGGCAGACGAGCTCCTGACCTTTTCCCCCACAGACAATGAATCTCCTTTATTTTCTCCGCTCCATGCCGTGTGTGTGCGTGCGCACCATGGTTGGTTTTTAATGTGTGTGTTTAAGTACACATGCACATAACATCTTGCCTTTAGACTGTCTTTCAGTTTACCGTGCTTCTATCAAATACCAGTGCTGTGTGTGATGGTTAAATCCATGTGTTTTCTCTTCAGGTGAATCCGGTCTTGGTAAATCAACACTCATTAACTCCCTGTTCCTGACTGACCTGTACTCCAAGGACTACCCGGGGCCGTCCCAGCGCATCAAGAAGACCGTGCAGGTGAGCTCAACGTGACGTTTAGACTCATTAGGCGTCACAACTTTTTTTTTTTTTTTTCAAAGGTTCGCTTCAAGTTAGGCGACCACAACAAAACCCTCTGTTTAGGAACTGCTCCTGAAACTTTAAAGTTCCCATCCAGGTAAAAAAAAAAAAAAAAAGTTTTCCTTCTCGTTCCTTCAGTTCAATGTTTGCGTTTCACTGTGCAGAATGATGTATGTGCAGTTTGACACCAGCAGTCTGTCTTCACGTTCATCCGCTGAAAGTGGAAAGTTTCTCTGAGCTCTTTAAGTATTTTGTTCCTATGGTGAAAATAGACACAACAGCTCCACACCGACACTCCTCCCTTCACAGATACCAACCACATGCTGAACAAAACGTTCTAAATAACCATACAAGAATAAACCTTTTCTATGTGTAGAACTACCCTGTTTTTCCCAGATACGCTGCTTTTACTGTTTTTAAAGCAGATCCACATGTATTATATTGGAAAGTGACATTATCAAATATTTTTATAGACTCAGATATATAATTAAAACATCATCTTTATATAAAGTCAAGGCTGGTCAAAGGCTCCACCGAGATGTTGATGTGATATCATTTAAAGGGGCTCTATTATTTAAAAAAAAAAAAAACATTTTTAGTGCTTGTGTGTAAATATTTAGGTTTCTGGTGTTAATGCTAACAGACAAAATGAATTCAAACCAACCACTCATTCTGTTGTGATCTAGCCTGTCCTCTCGAGTGTTGCTGAATACGGGTAATTTAGCAATAACTCCTGTTGTGATGTAACAACAGGACTGGATCTATGTAGCAGCTGCCTCCCCCCATAGTGGTCTTGTAGCAATTTAGACTAAAACATGATAGATCTGGTGTTACACTATTTGATGTCAGGTCAGGTGTCGTCCGGTGCAAGTTTCGATGCGTTGACAAAAAAGGATTTGTTAGTAAAAGAGAAACTCTCACTTCCACCTCCAGATGTGGCACTTCTGCCATGAGCTGCTGTCTAATTTCACCAAGTTTCTCAGAAGACTTAAAAAGCGACAAAATATGATATTATTATTATTATATTATACTTTTGCCTGGACATTGAACACACCTGTCCCAAGATCTTTTTGTTCTCTGTACCCATCGCAGGCAAACCACCATGTCTAGATGTTTGAAGGAAATCCAATAAAAAAAAAAGATAATCTGACTAATGGATCAGTCTCCCAGAACCTCCCAGGCTCTGCTAAGGAGCTGCTCAGTCTTGAATGAATTAATGCGAGTATGAATTCTTTCAGGAGAAAATGTAGCAGCGTACATCTTCAGCCATAAATATTATCAGGCTTCAAAGCCTGGTTTGGAGCAGCCCTCGTCGTCACTAAAGGCTAAAAGGCTGAAGCGCTGAGAGTGAGGAGGGAGGGGAGGGGGGCCTCTGATCCTGGAGAGGGATGGAATATCGTGGAAAAGCAGAGAGAGAAAGGAACTAAGAGAGAAACAGCAAGCCCACAGGGCCTGGTTTTGTCCTTTTATGGTCATGACAAACTGAGGAGGAGAAGGAGGAGGGAGGCTGCATCTGGAGTAGCAGTGGGGAGCAGAGGACAGCGCAAGGAAGGGGGGAGGAGGACCGGTTTGGGGAAAAGGCAGATAGGTTTTGGAGGAAGAGCAGAAGATGGAGAGTATACAGTGCCTATAGAAAATCATCATACCCCTCTGAAATTGTTACTTTATTTGTCATATAACCTGAAATCATAACCCATTAAAAAAAACCTTTTTCCAGCTTTATTTTACAAATTTAGCCTTACAACGTCAAACTAATGAAAAAAACTGAGACAGTTCTGAAAATTTATAAAAAATGAAAAACTAAAATAACAGGGTTGGAAAAGTCATCAGTCCCCTGATTTAATACTTCGTAGAGCCACCTTTTGCTTTAATTACAGCCATCAATCTCTTTGGATATGTCTCTACCAGCTTTGCACACCTAGATTGGGGAATATTTGCCCATTCTTCCTTGCAGAATTGTTCAAGTTCAGTCAGATTCCGTGGTGAGCGGCGATGGACTGCTCTCTTCAAGTCCATCCACAGATTTTCTATTGGATTTAAGTCAGGGCTCTGACTTGGCCACTCAAGGACATTCACCTTCCTATCCTTAAGCCACTGCATTGTTCTTTTAGCGGTATGTTTAGGATCCTTGTCATGTTGGAAGGTGAATGACCTGCCCATCTTCAGCTGTCTAGCAGAGGGACGCAGGTTTTCCTCAAGAATTTGGGTGTACTTGGCAGCATCCATTTTCCCTTCAATCCTGACCAATTGCCCAGTCCCAGCTGAAGAGAAACAGCCCCACAACATAATGTTGCCACCACCATGCTTCACAGTAGGTATGGTGTGTTTTGGATGGTGTGCTGTGTTTGGTTTTCGCCAAACATAGCGCTTCGAGTTCAGTCCAAAAAGTTCAATCTTGGTCTCATCTGACCATAAAATCTTTTTCCACATGGCAGCAGAATCATCAAGGTGTGTTTTTGCATAGCACAAACGAGCCTGAGTGTGGGACTTTTTCAGAAAAGGCTTCTTTCTTGCCACCCTGCCATACAGACCAGCTTTGTGTAAAACTTGTGAGATTGTTGTCACATGCACAGACAGACCAGTCCCAGCCATAAAGACTTGTATGTCCTTCAAAGTTGCCTTTGGCCTCTTGGTAGCTTCTCTGATCAGTTTCCTCCTGGCTCGGTCATCCAGTTTGGATGGACGGCCTGATCTAGGCAAGGTGTTGGTGGTGCCATACGCTTTCCACTTCTTAATGATGCTCTGAATGGTACTCAGAGGGATAGCTAAAGCCTTTGAAATCTTTTTGTAGCCTTCACCTAACTTGTGCCTTTTCACAACTTTATCACGGAGGTCTTTTGAAAGCACTTTTCCAACCATGGTGAATTCTTTGCAGTACCATGCACTACTAGTAGTGGAATCGTCAAGAAACAGCTCGTTTTATCCTGAAGTCATCAAAACTAGGATAATTGATGCCAGGTGGGGGGCAATTAGCCTGATGTTTGATCTGAAGGTTGATTGGTAGCACCTGAGCAACTTTATAATGGTATACTCTAAGGGGCTGATCACTTAACCAAACCAGGTATTTTACTAATTATTTTTTAATAATTGTCCAAAATGCTTCAAAATTTTATTTTCACTTTGATGAGGAGGGTTATATTGTGTACATATAGGTCAAAAATGTTAGATTGAATTTATTTTAATTTCCAGGGTGTAATGTGACTAAAGGTAAAGATTTTGCCAGGGTATGATGACTTTCTATAGGCACTGTACAATGTAGAAGAGGAGCCAAAAGAATGAGAGGGGAGAGTAGGTAGTAGAAGAGGAGAGGACAAAATAAGGATGGGAGTGGAAAAAATGGAGTAAAATGTGCGCGTATGCATACACATGTGTATGTATGTGAAAACTTCAGGAGTGATGGTAGGGGCCGATAGAAGAAAGAGACAAAGAAAAATAGGGAATTGGGTGAGAGTCTCTGTATCCCCCTGAGATCTGAGAGGGTCAGCAGCAAGGCAAGAATGTTCCCATGAAAACGTCTCCCCTCTCTCTGTGTCTTACACACACACAGACATGCAAAAAATGTGAGAAATTGTCCGCACCAGACATTCAGTGCAGACTGTTGGTATTTGACACTTTCTGTTTATCCTCTTGTGTTTTATTCTGTACACACAGCATCAGCATCTGTGGCCATCCCGGCAGAGGGATCCTCTTCCGTTACTCTGAAGAGAGACCACCTGATGCTTATATTTCAAACCCGAGGATGGAGTAAGAACCCGAGCTTGTGTAAAGCCTCCGCAGCTTAGTCGGTTACTAATAAAGTCTTGAAAAGCTTGTGTCTCTGCTTTTTAAGACTTTATTTTAACTTTACTGAGTAAGCCTTTTACAGGTCTGCTATTAGAGGTCAGGAGTTTCCATGAGTCTTAAAACTCTTAACCAAAATTCTTAACTGCAATATCAGATTTTGAGAGCTTGATATTGAACTTCAACGTCGTTCTGGGTGCCTGGTAAAACGTGTCCACAGTTCTGAGTATTAACAGTTTAAATCCCAAATGCTGGATTGTTCCTTTCAACAAAATAATCTGAACTCAAGATCTGCTTCTTAGCTTTGTCCAAATCCTTTCATGGCATTTCACAGCACTCCTCAGTAAACGTTTGCTCAGTTGTCATCAGATGACCCGACTGCGGAACTTTGTTCAGCTAAATCAATCCCTGTTTTATAGTCCTAATGTTGTTTTTTCTGATTAATTTTTAGATTAAACCCTTATATTCTGACTTTCCGGTTGTCATGTCAATCAAAGGAGTCGGATTTCATCGTTTCATCAATCAACAAGATTAATCTGGTATTTTTTATTCGGTTTTTAAGCAAAACAAATGTATGTAGATGTGATGATTTATTGCTTTTCTTTGTGAACCACAATGACCAGCTGAATATCTCTGGGTTTCGGGTTGTTTACTTTACAGGGTCACAGGCCAAAAAAAAGCTGTGAACCACTGTCCCAAATGATGGATCACAGGAACCGTTACAGTAACGTTCGGTGACAGCAGCTCTGTTATGTTTGAGTGTCTTCTTGTTTTTGTTTTGTTTTTTTAACCACCAGAGCCGTTTCTAAATTTAAAACATTAAGGAACCTTTTGCTCCGAGCTCCCCTATGGTCCGTCACTCCTCGCCGAACCTCACGTGAACCCCGATGTGCTCGAGCCAGGCATGCCCGCTCTGCTGCAAGTAGCAGTTAGCGTGTCTGCGTGTGCGCGTTTGCCACGGGCGCTGCGGTCTGAGGCCGAGGGGAAGAGACGGGGTCAGGGTATTTATATTCCAGAACAATCTCTCATGTTTTGTCGCTCACTCGCATTCCCCCCGGATCAGGTTTCTTTTAAATGATGGTGTTGAGACTGACGGCATTTTTGCGGTTTTCTCCCGATCTGTTTTTCTTCGGGGAAACGGTGGAAATAGCAGATTTGGTTTTGCGATGGCCGGCGTGTCATACACAAACACTTGCAGTAGGGACGCGCACACTCGCGCACACACTGAAGGCACAATTAAGCTCAGATATGTCAAATGAGTGCGGTGCGTGATATATATAAGCTCAGCTGTAAAGTCAGACGGATTATCTGAAGGTTTGTGGAAGCTGAAGAATGTTTGTTTTAGAACGAGAGGGCTGCAGTTTGAGTTAAACGGGTGATCCTAAAATAACTGGATAGCCTTGTGAAAGTATGCGGCAAAGCGAGGGAACAGCAGACGAGCTGCAGGAAATGATGGATCTGAACGCAAATTTATGTGTCCAGAGTGTGAGAAGGGATGCTTTTTGTATGCCACTTTATCAGGGTTTCCAGCTTTTGACGCTCGAAGAACATCAGTCACCCAGTTGTTGTTTTTTTAATAAATTGTTGGATTTGAATTTCTTTTGTGCCTCATTAAACAAACGTTGGTGCTACAGACATTTAGAGGAGTGATTCGAACCTTCTTGTGTCATTTTATTACAGAGAAAACAGACGTTTTATCACATTATTACTGAACAACACTGACAGTAGTAGCGTTCTACATGACATTAAAAACATATCTTTCTTCCCATTTTTTTTTGAGGGCAGTAAATGTGTTTTCTTCAGCTTGTGTATATTGAATTTGTCTTTAATTCAGTCATTTTCAATCAGCAGAGATTTTGAAGCACAACTTGACACCTTCCGGAATCCGGAACCACAGTTCCGACCTCCACTCACTTCACAACCTTGAATATCTGCCCCACAATATTCAGTTGAATCTGGCTGCTACAGTGTTTATTTGTTCATGTTTACTCACCTCCAAACATGTGAGCTGTAGCCAGCAAACACTGAACCACACAGCTCCAATCTCTGACTGCAGGATGGGCGGTAGAGATGAGTTCTTAGTGATTCATACATTCTCTCGTGAGCCTTAACGTCATTCATGTCAGGTGACAGTGATGTGTTATTGCAGAGTCGGTCGAGTGAGTAAAAGGGTCAGTAAATGTCTGTTTAATCTCCATGAATTGATTTTGGCTGATGCGAGGCATCTCCGTCCGCTCGACTTTCATGTACTTCGGTATTAATCATAGAATTGACTCATAGCAAGAAAACATCAGTCACAGTGCACAGCAGGAAAAGCACAAACATATTGTCTTTGGAAAAGAGATGAAACGTAGATTTTAAGAGGTTTTTTTTACAGCCAACATGCAGCCGAATGCACCCGGCTTTTCAGAAAAAGAGTTTCCAAGTTGTAATCACGGTTTGGATGTCGTCGCAAACACTATTTACAAATGGGAAGTTCACAATTACTATAAATGATACGGAGCTCAGAGCAACTCCACTTCTTTCTCGTTATTTTCTTTTCCTCCAGCATCTACTTTTTCTACTCGTCTCCAAACGTTCCCTCAGCTCCCACCACTCATCCTGCAGTTACCCATCATCTAAAATTCATTTGCGGTTGTCTGGGGAAAAAAATGAATAACCCCCAAAAGGATTTAGTGTTAAGCTTCTCTTTAAACTGTCTCGTTCCCCATCAACGTGAGCACCATCTTTCTTTTACAGTATTGCTGTGCGGTGATACCGATGATTACACATAGGTTTGAAAATCCTGTAATTGTGCCGCTGGCTCTCGCTGAGAGGAAAGTCTGACATCTGAAACATGAATCGACTCTATTAAAATGATTTTTTATATATATATATCATCCTAGTCCAAAAAAACTTGCCTATTTGTGTTAAAACTTGTGGTGGCAATTTACCTCTTGCACTTCAACTAGGAAAGAGACAACTCACCTTCACTCAATACAGACATACGAGTTGCTGCAGCACTTACTACTTAGTCTGTGTCACACCGACCTCTAAGAGTTGTTGTGACTCCTCTGCAGGAGCTATCCATGATTATACCCAAACACTGACATGGCAGAATCTGTTTCAGAATAAACAGATGTTCTTTGTTTCTCTTTCACACAGGATCATACCGTTCTGACGCACAAACATCACGCCTATAACTGTCGCTAAGCATCTCCGCCTTTCACAGTATCACACGAGCATTTATGCATTTTTCATCCAATAATTCCCCTCTCGAACCTGCTCAACAAAACACCTGATAAAACAATTTTAGAAGTTTTGGGTCATTTGAATGTTTAAATTTCTTCTCCAGTAACATAAACAAACTACTGCAGAATCGGCCAGGAGACACGGTTTCCTTGCGCCAGCCAACCCACGGACAGAGGCGGCGCAGTTTCATATTTCGTGTGTTGTGGCAATTCAGGCACGTCTCTGATGCAGCAATCATTTTGGCCACAATTACATCATTTCCACGGCACGCATTCCGAGGCATGAGTCATAGATGATGTGAAACATAAACCATGTAAAGACCCTTGGATTAACATGTTGCTTGCGCTGACATGCAGCGTTTGCTGCAGCGTCTGTCAACACACACACACACACACACACACAGCACCTTACACTCCATCACAGCAGGGTGTGGTGAGTAATGCCACAAGACCACACACACCTGACCACACACTTCTGTGATGATAGGTGTGGTCAGGAGTGTAAGAGACAGGAACCCGCAGAGATCAGTGCAGCAGTGTTTACCCTCCGCCTCGTGTTCACCACCTAATGTCCGTCCCAAGGGAGAGTCGGTCAGGAGTTCAAGTATTGGATGGAACCCTGAGTAGTGAGGAATTTGTAACCATTCATCCTGAACACACACATACACACATAGTCCCTGCTCTACACGTTTGTTTCATAATAGCAGGAGAGCATCTTATGCTAAAATGACTCCTCACGTACAAACCGACAGCATTTCTGATCTCTCAGCAGGATATGTGGGTGCATGGAGTGTGATTATGTATCATCAGTGCCCTGAGTGGGAGAGGAGAGTGTCACATAATGAAACGTGTAGGCCTGTGTGTGTGTGTGAAGTGTATTTCCAAAGTGCAGAATCTGCTACAAATACACAGATCTGAACACCGGAGTAGAAGTGAAGGATGTGGATATTTGTGTTCTTCAGGTGGAGCAGTCCAAAGTGCTGATCAAAGAAGGAGGAGTCCAGCTGACGCTCACCATCGTCGATACACCCGGGTTCGGAGACGCAGTGGACAACAGCAACTGGTGAGGAGGAGTGCTCGGATTTTTTTTTTTTGTCGTCTCAAGACTTAACTACTTGATCTAACGTTTCCCTGCTCGTCTTCTTCTTGACATTTTTTTTCCCACCATCTCCCCAGCTGGCAGCCCGTCATAAACTACATCGACAGTAAATGCGAGGACTTCCTGAACGCAGAGTCGAGGGTGAACCGCAGGTCGATGCCAGACAATAGAGTCCACTGCTGCCTATATTTCATCGCACCCTCTGGACATGGGTAGGTGAAGCATTAGAAAACAGTTTTAAAAGATGAGGCGAGACAGGCAACGTGCACTTAAAAAGATAGACAAGATACTCAGAATAATCAAAATATGACACTAAATGAAAATGAAATGCTCTTACAAATTCTTTTACACTTGATTTTTGTCAAGGTAACATGTATAAAAGTTTGGTTTTAGTCAGACTAATACAATAATTAGATGTTTACAGTTGTCCTGTAAACTTACTGTCCAAGGAAACTTGATGCTTTTCATACAATTTAAACAATGTAATAAATTAACATCTGTTCTAGTCTTTTATTCACTTGGTCATTATATATCTTTATTTATCAATAATTTCACTGTATAAACATTCATTTAAAGCAGCAATATTGTCACAATTTTAATATCATTTGGTCAAAAAATCTTCATATTTGCCTCTTTAAGCACGAGATGCTCTTCCTCAAGTCGCTCACTTTATTGATCTGCTGCTAGGGGCTGAGTCTGTAGTGTACAAACAGTTAATTAAAGCTTATTTGCAGAAACCTGCCCCAGAAACTATACTGCTAAGAGTTGTGAAAGTGAACCCGTAACAGTCGAGCTGCAGATTAAAAGCTACCAATGTAAAGCAGACTGCAGTCTCAGTTGATAACCAGGACCTCTTTCACATTACACTGAATAATTTGATCCAGTGTTGCTATATAGGCTCCATATTGGTTATAGCAGCTTTTTGTTTCTTGGCTATATTTGCATATCATTGTTCCAACCATGTGCTTTCACCTAAAAAATGGAAGAGCAGTAATTAGCGGGAAGAGAGGTATTTTTGTTCTGATCATGATGCTTCCTGTACAAGTCTGTTTGTTGTTATTAGATGAAAACCTGCAGATTGTTTGACCTCCTTTTGTTTGAAGACCCCACTCTAAGGAAAAATCTGCCGTCTCACAAACCGGCTCCTTAGCTTTTACCGCCTATGCAAGCTGAAAGCAAAAAGCTATAATGAATGTGTGTGTGTCACAGACAAGAAGGCTGCCAGCCACTCAGTGTTTGTGACCCACAAAGATTATATAACCCAGTTCTGCTCATGCTCAGTAGAGTTCCTCCTCTCCATCACCGAGCGGCCCAATCACAGTGAAGGCTCAGAGCAAGCCTCTCATCTTCAGACAAACGCACTCTCTCATCTTGCTGTGTGTGAGAGTATGTGTGTGTTTTCACTTGATCACTCCCTGCTTCTCAATATAGCTGCAGCACCAGCCTCACTTAAAATGTGGAGCTCTCTCCCCATAGGTTCTTCTTGAGTGTTGGAAGTGTTTACGTGGATTTGTCCTTTCCTTCTTCACTCTGGATCTGGGTTGCACTGGTCCTGGGGCCAGAAGAATAGAAGAATGCATTCTTAGGTTAATTACTGGCTGTCAAGGCTGATCTCGTAGTTACAGAGAACCCACACACTGTACCAATTAGGAGCGATTTTTACCCAGAATAGTATTCCCTAAATGAATTTTAGAATTGGAAATACATTTCCACCAGATTGGCTTTCGTTCTCAGTTTCAAGGGGGCGGCAACAATCAACAACCTGGCTCTCAGGCAACCTGATTTCCTAAATATTTGCTCAGCTGTGGCGGATTTCACTCTTGAATGCTCCTTGGATGCAATTAGACTTGGGTTCTTTGATATTCAATAGCTATCCAATCTTCCCTTTGAGTAGGTGTAAATGAGGTCAATAATGGGCAAACAAGAAGGCAAATATAAATGACACCAACGAAACTTTAGAAACAAAACAAAGATAGTAGCTGTGCACAGGTGACATCCACCATTATAACAGTCGCTGTGAGTTTCTATTATGTATATTTTGTTTGGAACCAGAGGAAAAGCTTCTCTGCTGTCAACGTACGCACTTTCACAGCGGACATCATCAGTTTAAAATGAAGATACGCCTCCTGCTTCTAACGTGATGGCTGCTGTCAAAAGACGCAGTGAGCTTGTTTTAATACGTTTGGCTACTGCAGCCATGACGGCTGAGGAAAAATCAAACCGAACCTCACCGTAAATCTTTCCATTCTACTTGATAGCTCCGAAAAAGACAATAAACAGTGATGATCTATCCTTATTTATTCCAGCTAAAGGTGCAGATGCAAATGAACTCTTGGTGCACCACTGAGTCAGTAAATGTCAGGGCATCCATTGTTCCCCTTTGTAATACATCAGTTTGCTTTTTATTGTAAATTGCGAAAACAGAAACGAAACTCAACCGTTTGCGTGCTGCTGCCTCCAAGAGTCGCTGACATGTAGCTGTAAATCTGAGATCCAAGCACCACGCTCTTTTACACTGTTTTCCAGCCTGGCTATTCTGTGATGTAAAACATCACAGAATACAGAGAAAGTTGCAACAGAGAGGCCAGATCTCTCATTGCCGGTCTGATAAATCAATGTGAGTTAAGACTGTCAAAGGAACGATCACTATCTCGTCCAGTCATCCACCGTAGACAAACCCGACCCCCCCCGTTCCTCTGAATACTTCATCCACTCCTCCGTGTCCCTCTGTGAACTAGTGAACCACAGAGCAGCTGTTTTGCTGCCCTCTATGCATGTCTGCATTCCTGGAATGAGTTACTCTCATCCCATTCCACACTCTAAACACATTTTATAACAGAGCCACATATGGTGCACACAACTTCTTACTCTCGTTATGCAGCACATACTGACTTTTTGTACGCGTCGCAGTCAGCATTAGCTCCTCGTGTTCTGCGTCTGGACACACAAGTGAATATGAGTCCAGCTCATCATTCAGAAACAGATGGAGAGCCTGGGTCTTTGTGGTAGGCTCCATGTACAGTTATCTTTGACCCTCTGCTGGTGACCCACTGAATTGCACTGACTGTGATCAGCAGTAAAGGAAGGGAGGAAGGCCAGGGTGCTGTTTTCTTTAGATAATTTCTTGTAATTGAATTCACAGGATGTGTCACAAGCTCTGTTGACCTACAGAAAGCAGTTTTTCCTGTAATTAACCAATAAATCTACTTTCCCAACCTTTCATTGTCAATACTCACGCTGATCAGCCCACAGTGTGTCTCAGCCTGCAGTAACAGGTCATCTGTGCCTGAGCGAACACTTTTATGTAGGGTTGCAACTAACGACTATTTTGGTAATCAATTTATCCATTGATTATTGAAACAATGAGTTGTTTCTTTCATAAAATAGTGTAAAATGTCAATCGGTGTTTCCCAAAGTTGAAGGTTTGTCTTTTTTTTTTTGTCCAGACTAATAGTCCACAACCCAAAGATCATCACTTTACTCTCATAAAAGACAAAAGAAAGTAGAAAATAATCTGATTTGAGAAGCTGGAACCAGAGAATTTAGACATTTTCTTATTAAAATGACTTAAACAATTAATAGATTATCAAAGTAGTTGCAAATGAATGTAATAGTTGGCAACTAATCGACTAATCGTTGCAGCTTTGTTATACAAACAGATGCAGCTTATTCCACATTAAATCTGCTGAGCGCTCAGTTGTTTCCAATGGTGGAAAGTAACAGGAAGGACATTTACTCGAGTATTGAGTATTTGAGTATTTCCATTTGATGCTGTTTTATACTTCCATTACACCACTAGGAATAGATCTGTTTCTTATGCCACTGGTTCTTTCTTAAACTCTTTTCTTTTATTTTTCCTAACTTTTAAAATCTTCTTTACCTTTCAGACTGAAGCCACTGGACATTGAGTTCATGAAGAGGCTCCATGACAAAGTCAACGTCATCCCCCTTATTGCAAAAGCAGACACTCTGACCCCAGAGGAGTGCCAGCTTTTTAAGAAACAGGTATTTATAAGTTTGTGCATGTGTTCTATCAGTGAACTAATCCATAATTAGTAGCAGGCGTCCATGATATTCTTCTTCTTTCCAGAGCATTATATACAGGAAAATTAATTAGCGAAATGTTGGGAACTACCACGATTTATGTGTCTTGAATTTAAAAAGGTAGAGAACTTTTAGAGCAACAGTGGGGAGGAGGGACTTCACGGAGTCATTCCTTCACAGCGAAGCTTCCAGGCATCCAGCAGAGATGCTGCACAGAGCTGCTGGATGGATAAACTGCTGCTTGTCAAGAAAATGTTCCAGCACGTTACTCTCTCTAAATCTACATCTTGTTGTTTTAACATATGTGCTATTCTGCAGATTAAACAAACAATATAAAACGGGCTACTCGCCTCCTGGTTTAAGTCTGTACTTAAAGAAGTAGCATCTGTATTGTATATACGCTAATCTCCACCCAGTTTTTGTGGATTTTACATGTAAGGATTTATTTATATCCCCAGTGTTACTGTTCAGGCCTGAAATATTTTGTTTCACTGGGAAATGGGTCACAAGACTCTTAATTTCATTTCACAGGACTTGTAACACACACACACACACACCTTTTAATCTCAATCACAGAACATGCTGATGTTTTACTTCAAATCTGAAAGTGTTGTAAACCTCATACTAAAGAAATTGAAGTTCTGTTTGAGTTTCATATGTATGCAGGGTTATTGTTTGTTGGTGTAGGTGCTTTATCTTTGTTCTGATGCCTTTCTCCCTTCCACAGATAATGAAAGAGATACAAGAGCACAAAATCAAAATTTATGAATTCCCAGACACGGAGGATGACGAGGACAACAAGCTCATCCGAAAGATCAAGGTACCGGAACCTCACGGTCCTGTTACTCCTTTAAAAGCTTCTAGTCGCTGTCAGCAGGGAGTCACATGAATAGAGAGGAGCAGAAAGCCAAAGGTCACTCTGTCCTTTTATCAGAATCCAGCCCTCACTGCTCCATCTGTCCCAGTTCTCCTGGCAGTGCAGTTGTGTAACAAATCATTTGCTTTATAGACACATTCATTGAATAACTTTCGCTGGCGTTTTTCATCCATGTAGTGCTGCCCCCGTAACTGTTGCCTCTGGCTAAAGTCAAACACGGCATCTGCCACATGTGGTCATATGTTTTTCTCCATCACGGTGATGCCGGTGACGACTGTTGACACAACGAACGGCTCCCAGATCACGTGGCATTCAAAACAATGACATTTAACCGCAAAATCAATTAATTTCGATTTCAGCCATCAGTGAATTCACATGAAGGGGATGACGGGAAGGGCATGTTTTGTTTTTAATTCAACTTTGGACCATCCAAACATTATGCACTTGTTACATGTTGAATCCTCCTCTATCAGAGTATAAACTGCTCCACGAAGGGAAATGCGACTCTTGAATAAATTACAATGAACTTCAGTCTATGCAAATAACCCAAACAAAACTGTGGGCGATGTCATGGCCAAAGGAAGCAACCAATCAAAGCCTCAATTAGTAGCAGCTTGTTGTGCAGCTAAAGAAAGTTTGGTTTGTCTTCTCCCTCCAGGAGAAGATGCCGCTGGCAGTGGTCGGCAGCAACGTGGTCATCGAGGTGAACGGGAAGAAGGTCAGAGGTCGTCAGTACCCGTGGGGCGTGGCAGAAGGTAGGTTCATTCAGGTCCACCGTAAGACATTACGGCCAAAGGGAAGGACACAGCGTCCATCTTGTGACCAAGCTGCAAAGGCCTAGAAAATAAATCGGCACAAAGATACGGGTGCTTTTGAAAGTTTATGAGACATGAGAATTAAGCATCAGCAGTTTTAGGCCTTTGATACTCCGTTACCGCACTGAGAGACTGAAGCACGTTGGTGTCTGTAGGTCAATGTTTCACAGTGTTTCCTCTAACGTAACGAATGAAGCATGATGGGACACCGTGCATGTTCTCCACAATAACTTCCTGTCTCTACTGGATGTATTAACTACCAGGTAATAAAACAACCCGCTTGTCAAAATGTCAAAAAGAGTAACCCATTACAACCATAGCACAAAATGCTAACACTCAATACGATTAGTATTAAATTGATATTAGTTTTTATTAATGTCAGTATTGCTGAATGATAAATAAAATGACTTTATGGCCAAACTAATTCCAAAACCAACTTTTATATAGAAATATTTACTCCAGATGCTTCTGCTTCTTGCGAAACAATCAGTGCAAGTGTTCGCTGCTAGGAAGCCAGTGAGAGATCACGTCCTTGTTATTGCAATAGGATCTTCTCCACGGTCAGGCTGTATCAATGGTTCTTCTTATTAATGTCCAAAAAAGCCTCTTTGAGTTATATCCAGGGTTTATGTTAGCCAGCTTTTTGTCAGTATCCCATGGATCAGGGGTTACCTCCTTCCCTGCTCAGATTTACACACATTTTGGTCACAAATGTGACCACTGCTGGTCTCTGAGAATCCATTTCTATACCAGGCATCTTTACACTTTCGCTGATATTTCGTATCGCACATATTTCGCACATCTCAGACGGAAAAAACAAAACAAAAAAACTCTTCACCACCTTTAGTGGACACATGGCCTGGCCTGTTCAATCTTAAAAAATGAATTTGGATTATTGTGACATGGCCAGTAGTTGCTCTAAATGATATCATAGATCATTTCCACACTGTTGACCTCAAATCAGCTTTATGAGTTTTGTGTTATGAGTGAACACAAAACAAATGTGCTTCTGTTGTTGCTTCCACGCTTCAAAAGAAGTTTCCTTAAAACAGACCTTTTTTCTTTTTTTTTTTAAATCCACATTTCGACAAGTGTGTGAAGTTATCTGGCAGTTAATACATGGTTACTGTTTTACCCGTCTTTCCCAAAAATACAAACACACCTACCTTGTTGGTAGTGTTGACCCTGATAGGGATTCTGGAAAAGGAGGATAGACATATAGTATATTATGGGATATGTTTGTTTTTTTTTAATATGGCAGCAAGTCAACTTTCACCATTAGCCATATTGAACTGTTGATGCTCTTACAGGTGTGTTGGCTTTCCACAAAGTTTTCATTTGTTTAAAAGTCCTTTGAAAGATGATCCACTGTATCTATCTTTATATAGAATAATCATACTTTGTTGCTCTGTGGTTGACCGTTTATCAGTCTTTCACTTTTTCATTCTTTCTTTTCTCTCTTTTTTTTTCTTTTTTTCTTTGTCTTTTTTCTTTTCCGTGACTGACAGAGGGCTTTTTTGGTAAACAAAACCATCTTTTCATTTTATTTCAACCTCATTTTCTCCCCTAAACTTCTCCTCCCTCAGAGCCCGCTCCCTCCATCTCTCCATCACTCCTTTCCTCTCCACTTTTCTGTTGCTGGGCTGTCTCATCGTTAGGCTGATGGTCAAACCAATGCTCTAATCAGACTTGGGCTCAATACTGACTGCATCATTTTCAAACACCGAAAACACAATGTTTTTGGAAACAACGTGAAAATATCCATACAGTATATGCTATATATTCCAAAATGATCCATGTGTTCCCAGTAGTTTGTTGGCTTTAGAGCTCTTTGCTAACCCTTAGCACACAGATTTTTATGATGAAAGGAGCTGCCAAGTGTAAAACAGCCAGTGTTTTTTCCCCCATCTTTTCAAAGTTTTATTTCTTTAATGATTTCCGACATGGAAATCCAGGCCAAGAGTTCCAGAGAACTCAGAAATGTCTAAATTTCTATTACATTGCATTTATTTCAGTCCATATGGGATAACGCATGCTTCTAAATATACCAAGCTGTTAAAAAAAAAAAAAAAAACACTTTGTCCTTGCAGTTGGAAAATTCATCCAAAATTATGTTTTTCATAGTGTAGATTATATTATCAGTTTTGTAAAACATGCTTATCTTTGCTTTAACATTTATGATTTAAAATAAAGCTTTTCTTCCAAAATGTACCTAAATTCACACACATTTTTTTGATGAGACACATTTGCTTTTTTGAATAGTTCGCCCTTTTGTAATGCTCCAGGGTTTTATTTTAAACATGTGAATCCATCCACTGCACACTGAGGTTTGTCACTGTACATGGTTGACTATCACCCATTCTCTTGATGTATTTATTGCTAAAACATACACCTCTATGGTATCATTAACTTAATTCTTAACAACCATGTGAAAAATTATAAAAAATCTGTGTAATTTAATTAATTATAAAGAGCTCCAACATTTTTTATTTTCCAGATCACAGCAAGAGATGATCTACAAGGAACACAAGGATTATGAATTTTAGTGTCTTTGTCATTATTTATATTGGACCGTGTGATGTGTTTTTGGCTCACACATAAGTAAAAGTAGTAATGTCCCAGGTCTGATGCTGTGTATAGTCATGGAGAAAACTAGAGGCTGTTTGGTGCTGAAGCTGCAGCTGCAATAGAAACATCCCTCTAACGTTGCGGCTCCCTTCTTTGCTCCCATGGCGTCCCGTACTCTAGCACCCGTCCCGTTTCAGCCCTGGTATCACCACGTGACTCGGCTCGCTACGTTAAGCCGGCGTTGAATCACGTGGTGCAGGCGCGGGGGCAGGAGCGGTGCGCACTGGGCCAAGGACTGGGATCCGCCATCCTAACGCATCGCTTATAGGTTCATGAGCAGTTAATGGTGAGGTTGCTTTCTCCAAAAGGGCATTCGGTGACTCATATTAGTCATCAATGTAACATGTGGCTTGGTGTCATGAATTCTCACTCATTAGCATTCTTGGATTTCTATTTAAGTCCTTTTAGTATAGAGACATCTAGTTTTGCACACTTTGATGCATGTTTGGAATAAACTGCCGTGTGCTTTTTAACTCATTAAACAGTTCATCACCATGGGCTAAATAAACACTGCTAGTATATAAAACTCAGGCTCAAAACACCTGATGGACTGAGACAATGTTCAGTAAATATCTCACTTATTGAAAACTCAAAAACTAAACATATGTGGATTGAACAGACCAGTTGCATCAGGTATTTTCTGCCATTCATCAATAAATAAGATGTTTACTATTAGTTTCAACCCGTCCCCCTCCCCTATGAACCCTTGACCCCCACTTAGTTCCTGTACTTGTTCCTTCATTGAGATTGGCGCCCCTGGCTGGTCATGCATAGCTCCTCATATAACTCCCGCTCCAACCACCACACTCCCTCTACAAGCCTGCGCTCTGTAGCCAGTCAGCTTGGACACATGCAGGTTATGGTGTTGATCCGGGCCAAATCTGGGCTGAGTCTGGGTCCAAACCGTGCCGAGTCTGAGTCAAAAAAAAAAAAGCGAGAGAGAGAAACTCAGCTGCTCCAGACCCAGATTTCGCCCCTGCTGGGCGCAGACAGTAACTGAAACACCGTACCCCCCTCCCCTCCGTCAGAGTTCCCTCCTCTAGAAGAGACAGGAGGTCAATGGCTGGCTGTGAAGGCAAAGGGGCGGGACAGCTTAAGTTTCATCAATGGTAAGGTGTCCTCCTTGTTCACTCCCCTGAGGATGATTGACCGCCAGCGGGGTGGAGGTTAACCAGCGTATTTGATGAAGAAGAGGCCGGACATCGCGCACCACCACAAACATCCTCAGCAGCAGTTTACCTGCGGTCCTTTTCCAGAATCCCATATGATCGTTTAACCATGTCTCTTGTTGTTAAAATGAAAACTCACAATCACCTGTATAATATTCCGTGTTGAAATGAGACCAGTTGTGTTTACCACTACCTGAGCTCATGTTTGTTTCTAACTGTGTTGCGTCTTTGTGGTCCAACACTGAAGGGCTGTGATCAGATAGGTCTTGTGCTAAAATGCGAAACTCAGCTGGGAGCATCAGTAGTTACACACAACTTACACACAACTTCATTCCCATTGCTGTGCAGTAAAGTAGCAAGTGCACCGTGGCTTAATATCGGAGCTTATGCTAAATTTCTACTCACCAGTCTTGCTTCTTTTATATTTCTCTCCCTTATGATTTTAATTATTAAGAATATATTAAAGGTTCCTTGAATTTTTCTTCTCTAACATAAGAAGGTCCAGGTGGTTTATAAATACTATCCTGTGTTTTAAAACGCTCAATCCACAGAGAAATGAACACAGCCCATACTTGAAATCTGCGCCTTAAAACAAGCCGTCGGGACGTTAAGGTGTGATGTCATAACTATACAGTCATTGCCCCATTCACAGACATTGAAATCAATCAAAAGAGAGGCTCATTAATATTGTTCAGTGACACAAAACAACCTGTTCTTTTCAAAGAGAGGAGATGTAAAACACTATTTAAATTATGAAATATGAAAAGGGATATGAAAAGTTTGAATAAAATCCATGAAACGTGTTTAATATGGGACTGTTAAAGCTGCACAATGGTGAACCCACAGATAATTTTTACCAAACACTGCAGCTCCCTTCAGCCTCCCTTTTACTCTGGTGTTTTACTGATGTTTAGCTCCTTGTGATGGTCTTCCTACTTCTCACATCAGTCCTGTTTCAGACAGAAAGCTCTTAACAGTACTACCAAACCAAACTGAGCTAAAACTGAGATTCAGTATCAAACATTGACAACAAGAATGGACAGGAACACGAGTCCAAATCAACGTTGCTGTTGCTCCATATAGCCACATGTGTAAATATGCAGCGAACATCTTAGTCATAACACCTTTTTATATGTTGCTTACCCGTCAGTGTTCACCAGACATTTGTAATTCATACATTTGTATTTATACAAATAAGACCATAAGATATTCCAATTAGCCAAATAACTTTCAATTTACAATTGCAAATGAGTAGTAGTGCCGTTTCCTCTTCAAAAAGTAAAACATTTACCGTCACTCAGCCGAAAAGCAGAGGTGCAACGTTTGTACATGCACAAACTGCAACAGTATTGCATTGTGTTTCATATGAAAATGATAAATAAAACATATTTTCACAATAAAATCACATCCTATGTGATCATGGCCTGATGTTTCTCTGCCCTTTTGTTTTCTGCTTTTTTTTTTATAACCACTGCACTGATTCTGCTCCTTATAAACACACCTGAAAGCACCTGTTAGTGAACCCTGCACTCTATAGCTGAAGAATGAGTGGATTTTGCATTCAGTGCTGTGTGTGTTTGTACTCTAAGGTGTCCATAACTAATTAACTAAGTGATGTTGTACTTATGTTTCTTTATCACTGATATGTTTACCGTAATTGGTACGTAATAAAAATAACACACCACAGTTGTGTTGATGTTACTCACCAATAGTACAGTAGCACGAGTGTTTCTGCTGGGACTTTCTCTGTATTCATAGCCTCAGACAAATCATTCACCTACAGTTCATTGCAGTTATGTAACACCTGTAAGATGCTTGTATATGCAAATATCTGGAATGTGTATATCTGTAGAGGCTCAGATGTTCCTTCTTGCAAAGTGTTTCTAGTTCAGTTTCCGTAGACCAAATAATGCTAATTATGATAAAGAATTGATTAGTAATTGTGATTCCCATGTCTCTCCCTGTGTGTTTCAGTGGAGAACGGGGAACACTGTGACTTCACTGTGTTGCGCAACATGCTGATCAGGTAAATGCTTTAATTTCTCAAACTGAAACCAGAAAAGCCACCCGATAAACTGTCTCTGATGCTAATTTAATGAGTCCCAGATCACCATCGTTGATTTGTTTCTTTTTCCTCCCGTCCCACAGGACCCACATGCAGGACCTGAAGGACGTCACCAACAACGTCCACTATGAGAATTACCGCAGTAAGAAACTCGCTGCAGTCACCTGTAACGGAGTGGACACCTCCAAGACCAAGGGACAGCTCACCAAGTACGATCCAGTCACTTCACTCACAGTAGAGCTGCAGCTCTTCTTCAGAGTTATCTTTTTGTTGTGTTTTTGTTTTCTTTAATTCTTAAGCATGGCGTTAAAGAGAGAATTCTCACTTCAGATATCTGAGAAGAGCTTTTCTGTAATGCTGCATTATCAGTGGAATGTTTTCATACAGATTTACACACTTTATACAGTTTGTTGGAAATCATGCAAACAAAGAATCAAACTTCGCTGGCAAGGAACAAAGCCTTAAACTAAAAGGGTTTAAACAAAGTTGAAAGAAGCATCAAAGCTTCCGTCACATACAGTCATAAGAGCCTTTAAGCTCATTCAATAGCCAACAGAGCCTCAGTCAGTAACGACGACTCTTCACCTTTTCCACCGTGTGCAGGAGTCCACTGGCACAGATGGAGGAGGAGCGGAGGGAGCACGTGATGAAAATGAAGAAGATGGAGGCCGAAATGGAGCAGGTCTTTGAGATGAAGGTCAAGGAGAAGAAGCAGAAACTGAAGGACTCAGAGGCCGAGGTGTGTGTGTGTTGTCAAACTAATACAAAATATGAACACCTACAGTCTTACCGGCTTCATAGAGCAGGGACATGAAGTTTCAGTCAGTTTCAGTGTTGGTGGTGAGTGTAGCACCAGGCCATCTGACTCTACAAATACTGAAATCAGAGATGGACTCCCACCTTCCATAAAATGGTCTAAACAGTAGTAGATATCGATCTATTTGTAGATTTGCAGCATTTATTACCATTATCTGCACTTAAATGCAAGTCTGAGCCTTCACGCTGTTCCGACCCTCAGCTGGAGCGACGCCACGAACAGATGAAAAGGAACTTGGAGGCACAGTACAAAGAGCTGGAGGAGAAGAGACGAGTGTTTGAAGACGAGAAGGCCAACTGGGAGGCTCAGCAGAGAATCCTGGAGCAGCAGAAACTGGACGCCTCCAAGTCAGTAACACACACACACACACACACACACAGCTGTCTAATAAGATGAAAATTGTTCAGCTGATTAAAAAAGATTATGCAACAGCAGAGTAACTCCATCTCTGCCTGTAGCAGATCTACTGATTGAGACCAATATATTTAAATATTTGATGGTCTTGTTACAGCTCTGAAATCATTTGTTTGGAATTACATCATCTGTTCCCTTGACTGGCCTCTACTGGTCACCACTATGAACAGCAACAAACCAACAAACACATGGCGCAAATCTCATATGAAAGATGCACAGTTATATCCCCAAGCTAACATACACATTCATGAATGTATTAAAGGGCCAGTTTCACAATTAGAAATTTAATTAATTCAAATTAGCATGTTTTTATGGTCCAAAAGCACCTGCATTTATACACATTTGATCCAAACTGCAAAGTCCATTTTAGAAAACCATCATGTTTTTTTTTGTTTTTTTTTAAATATCAAACTGACAATTTGGCCAATTAATGGCCATTAATTTATTACTTTATTAGCTGGTTATTACGTTATTGGCCTGGTGAAGAAAAAATATTGTAAATGTAATAACTGAGCCGATGAAATATTAAGTAATGACATTATTGGGAAAAGGTTATGACCTTATCAGTTCAGGACTTTTATTACATTATTACCTATTACATTATAAAGAGGACACATTTATTACGTTTGTTATCGGCTGCTAAAGGGTTTCTTCTTATATTTTAGAAAATAAGAGTTTGACAGTCTAGTTTAATCAGGTTAATAACCGTCAGCCCTGTGAAAGCACATCTTATCGTTTTTCTGGGTTTCATAGAACAAGATAGTGATTTTCTCCACTTTTTTGTTTTCTCGTTTCTCACACAGGACGATGGAAAAGAACAAGAAGAAAGGCAAAATCTTTTGAAGAGAGACGCAACTTATTGAATAAAAATATTCTCGTATATTTTTCATCTTCATCCCCCTCAAGTTCACCTCAACTGTGGCCCTCAGAAAACAAAACATAACCAGATATGACATAACACGACAGACACCCTTGACACACACCCCCCATACACACACACACACACACGTACACACACGCGTACACACAACCGACCACAGCAGCCCACATGCTCATCTCTCTGCAGGGATTTACTATACAGTATCTCTTGAGGCCGTTTCATTTTCCTGGGGAATGCATGATGTTCGTGAAATTCTATTTTCCTATTTTCCCTGACAAAGAGGAGAAGCCCGAGTTCCTCTGAGCTCTGAGTCAACACATGGCGAGGACCATGCATAGCCATTTGTACACATGTAGTTGTCTGTGTGTGTTCTCTAGATATTCATAGATCTGCAGATAGATCCCTGTCTTCTACACTCTTTCATTTATTGTTCTCAAGCATTTAACACAAGTGTGCACACACCAATAACACTCCGTCTTAAAGACCTCCGTCAGTGTGTGTTAGCAGAGGGGAGACGTATGTGAGTGATGGTGATGGTGTTGGGTGGAAGATGGGGAGAGGTCGGGTGGGATCGAGGCCCGGTCACACCAGAAACCCTGACGTGGCATCGCATTTGGTTGTCAGGTTTGACGACATAGTGGCTACTTACAGCGCTAACTGGTAAACTGCTGAAATCACATTAGTTAGCCCGGAACACGCTAGCTCTTTTAAGCTCCTTTCTTCTTTCTCAGTGCTTTGCCATTTACTCTGGATTGTACATTTAATTTAGTGTAGAGTTATTGAAGTGTAAATGGGGGGGGGGGGTGTCTCCAAGCTAGTGAGCTGGCAAAGATATTAGCTCAGCCGCTAAAAATAAGAACAATAAGTTCTCTCAGATCTGGAGACTATTCTAAACCATTCATCTTTTCCAACACAAGAGTTTCAGTAAAGCGGCCGGTGCGATAATAAGCTATATAACACCATTCTCCATTTTGGATCCTTAAAGGTCAGTACTGTCCAGTTGGGCTGGTGGTTTTAGTAACCACAACTGATTTCATTGGGATCTTTTCTCCATTTTAAATGCTGGTGTGAGCGGGCCTGTAGGAAGGATTTTGCAGTGCAGCAGCAGGTGCGTGTATGGGCGGGTGTGTCTTAGTAAACGCTGTGTTTGACGCGATGGATCCGATTGGTCCGTTCTAAACTTGCGCCAACAGAAGAAGGAAGATTGAAGGAAAGAAGCATCTGGATTACAGCAGCCAGACTTTTGAAGTGTGTGTTTCCTGTTTGAATAGAGGACATTATGCAAAAGCCTCATCGGTGTCTCCAAATTTAAAGGTGCCAGTGATTTACAAAGTTGTTTTATATTGTGATGTAAGTGATGGGTGTTGTCAAAGACCCTGAATCTCCCCCCCCTTAATAATCCAGATTTTTTTTCCCCTCAATTCATTTGAAAAAGTTCAACTTTTGCTTTAAGCTTCTTGTCTTCTACAGAAAGAAAACTTTTCAGAGAATTCCGCCATAGCTTTATCTCAAACTTCAAATATTACACATCCAAGCTTTACTTAAAGCTAGCTAAACATTCCCCCTCCCTCTGCGTTACCGAATATGTATGAGGCAGAAAGCAGCACACTGTGCGACACATTTGAACCTTTCATATACCCTTTCCCAAGAGTTATCATATTTTATTTTCATATGATGATGATAATGATGATAGTATATGTACGGTTAAAGAATGACTCCTTCTTTCCCTTGTAGTTTTTCTTAAATAACTCCTAGATGAATCTGTTATTTTAGTTTAGTTTTCTAGACTGCTTGCAGTCTTCGTGATGCATTTAAAGCAACATGCTAAAGGGACAAACCTTACACCTTCGGCACAGAAAATATTACCTGTATGGATTTGTTCATATATTGTGTACATACTGGAGGCTTTTCAGTGGCCTTTTTTTTTTCTTGAGTTGTTTTTGTTGCCAGGAATAACAGCAGAACTTATATCTAAAACTTGTCTTAAGAATCCGTGCATATATTTCCATGCATTTATACTCACTCATGTATTACATACATCTATGCCAATGGTTACACCTTCTCAGGACCGCTTCATGCTAGATTTGCCAGAGAAAAGCAATTCATTGGTCCAACAGGTTTTTTTTAAATGGTGACTGAATTTTTCTTGCTTGTGAACCACTCACCCTTCCAGTAACACCAAGTTAAGATAGACATAAGGTTAGGTGGATTTTTTGTTTTGTAATATTTACTTTTTTTATATGTACACTGTTTTCTGCTTCTCTTCTTTGTTTTATCAAGTGTTATGTCTCTAACTGTACATGGTTAATATTAAAGTTGACAAGGTTATGCTTTAACCCCCAAAGTGTATTTAAGTATTTTTTATTAACACACTCGCATGTGAAATGAATATTACTTTAAAGGCCCCCCTCCACTCAAAAATATGTTTTTCTTCTTGTTTTCTACAGTTGGAACTTTTAGCTTCACTGTGCACATTAATGATGAATGTGCAGAGTTGTTTTCACATTCTGCTGAAAGTGGAAAGCTTCTCTGAGCTCAGTGAAAATCAGATTTTAAGGGGCGGATCTACAAGCAGGATTTATGAAATCCCTCATAATTTGGAGCCAATGGCGGTCTAATATTCACAAGTTTGATATGAAAACTTGATGCATCCAGTGCACCGAGAATGGACTTTACTGTGAGGGAGGAGATATATTAAGTCCAACAGTTATACTAAATAAATATAATAAAATAAATATATTAATATCCATAGATTAGTGTGAGAGAAAGGACAGATTTATGTTTTAATTTAATATAAAACAGAAGGACTCTTATTCTGTCAATCAAGATCCAGCCCAGTTATTACATTTGGTTTTATTACCAAATTATTTGGTAATTATTATTATTTTACCAATTCTTATTATATTTGGTATTGGTATCTGGACAGTTAGTTTATTGGTTGTTCATCAGGCTCTATGTTTTAGCACATTCAATTTGCAATAAAATAATAGAGACTGCAATTAAGTGCCAAGTTTAAGCTTTAATTCAAAGTTTATCAGCTAAATTTAGTCATATTTAGCCCTTTAAACACAAAATTAGTGACATGCTACACCACGAAAGCACCTAAAATTTACATTCAAGTTATTTTATTTTGTAAAATGAAGCCTTAGTGATGATTAATAAATGGCAAACAAATTTATCAGTTTTATTACCCAAAGCTGCTTAAAGATTACATAACTCAAAGCGTCTTAATGGTCCCATATCATGCAAATAGCTACTTATGTTTTACTGTAAGTAAAGTCTGGGAGTTCTAAAATAAAATGATCCTATCAAACATGAAATTAAATTGCAAATATATCATGTTTGGGGTATCGGCACTTTAAATGAAACCTAGGAAAGTACATGATATGGGACCTTTAAAGAATACAATATGATACAAAGATAATATCAAATGGCGGTAAAGGCCAGACAGAACTGCATTGTAGCTGAAGGTGTAACTGGTTATTGGTGATGGAAACCTGCTGCTGGTTAAAAGCGCTTGTCGCCCACTCCATGACGCCTCACACAGATCTCCCTTTTGAGAGTTTTGACCCTGCAGAGAAATCAGTGCATCAAAATGAAAAACCAGTACAGATTGTTTGAAATGTAATACTGTAGTATCAGAAAAGACAGCGACGTGCACTGTGCAATTTATGTGTTAGAGTAATACACCGACGTACACAAATCCCCTTTGTGAACATTCTCTGCTAGTCTCAACGATGGAGAGGATGCATGATTTTGGGATACTTTTCAGGGGAAGGAACACATAGCAGCATTTTCCATGAAACACCTGAGATGGTCCAAGAGCTGTAAAAAAGAAGAAAACAGGAATGATTTTTGATGTGGTTCAGGCACCGACTTCTATACACATTGAACTCAATAGAATATGGAGAGACCTTTAGGGGGGGTTACTGATTGTAAAGGACCATAGACGCTGTTAAATCTATCAATCTATTTTTCAATAAGGTCAGAAACCCTAATATATTATAATAAATATATAATAAATGAATCTTTTCTGATTAATTTCACTAATTAGCCCATACTACCAATATTATCCAGGAAATAGTAATAAATGGTGTATGCTTGTTGCTAACTTTGGCAGCAACGTTGTTTTATTTGCCAGAAACGTGCATAAAGAGCAAACATACTGCAAAATGTTCACTCAATATATGCATTTTCCGACTTGCCTGACAAACACATATCATGATAGGGACTTTTTAAAAATACTTCATGATATTCTACCTAATTATAAATCAGACACTAAAAAATAATATTTAAAATAACATGGACGGTCACTATTAGAATAAAATGAATCAGTTGGATAAGTTCCAGCTAATTTAGCAACATTTAGAATAAAGTCCATCTGACAAACGTTATATGCAATAATAACTCGTTGAAAAATCGAGAGGTGGCATTAATTAGTCAATATTTTCCCACTAATTTCAACAGTTCATCTTTAGACTGAAATACAGAACATTCTTATTAACTAAGCTCCACAATTACTGACACTTGGGTTCTTTTCTTTTTATAATTAAAGGTCGTCTCTGAGCAGAAATCAACTAACGCTTGAAATTAATTGAACATCAAATGACGGTTTGTGTACTGTAGTTGATGTCAGCACCGGGTTTCTGGTTTCAATGAAAGCGCCCAGTGCGTGGCCCTTTGTTTCACTGTACCCGAGTCAGAGCGGCCCCACGGGAAAGAGACACACACTTTAACACTAAACTATGTGTAGAGATAAATAGTGAAGGTCATTACAAACGGCAAACTGAAGACAATGAGACACAAACACAGACGACTCACGTATGGTGTCGCAGCAGCAGGCGGTGAGCAGCAGCACTCCCACAACGTGGCAGAGAACCTTTATGATGCTGTCAGTCGAAAGATGATGATGATGATGATCTACTTCTTCTGGCTTTGCTGTGATTATCTCTTACTGTAGCTCTGCGTCCAATATAAATCCTGTATATTGCGAAAGTTATTATGTATAATCAATCTCTTCAGCTTTAAATGCCTGGTATTGTCTAGAGGACTACTACACTACACCAAAGGAAGAGGATATTATTGACATTTTTTTATTCTCACTGGGTGTGTTATTGCTTTTGGCTGTGAGCCGAGGTCAGCCTCACAGTCACAATATCTGGAGAATAAACACGACACCATTGGCCAGCAGGATCATGTGGTGATAAAATACTGGGCAGTGAAAATAAGAGTTAAGAGAGTAGCAGCAAGTCAACGCGTTTAAATGCACAGTGTTATATCCTCAAAATTTGTTTTTTTGGCATCTAATCAGACTACATGCTGGAGAAAACCCTGGCCAATCGCATTAACTGGAGTTGGAGAACTACAATAATGAGAATGATCTGTTTACATGCACTTCAGTTGTCCAGTTATACTCAGATTAAGCAGCATTATGTGATAGTATTCCATATTACCCAACATCCATTATTTTAACTTAATTTATTACAACTTTGAAAAAAACGGTAATCATAAAACCACTTTTTTAATTAAACATACTACTAATAATAGTAAAAATAAATTATTTATATTTCCTGTTTTTTTTTATTTCCTTATTTATGTGTATTTATATGTACCTCATTGAGGTAGACATACACAATGCGAATTGTTAATATTGATATTATTATTATATTATTAGAATATATAAGATAATGACATTATGGCAAATTATTAACTCTTCAGATAAGGAATTGCATCATGGTATATATTGTCAGATTCTGTGTGCGTCACATGACAAAATGTTCACCGTTTGGTACTTTAGCGGCAGACAAAGAGTTTATTGGAAACAGACAGGAACAATAAAGAGTTCACACAGAAGCACAATGCAATAAAAATACATTTTCCCAGTTTAAATCCCAGTTCATTTATCTCTTTCTCTATTGCTGCAACAAAAGAGTCATTAACAGTTGTAACTTAATTCAGTTATCTTTGGTTCCATGCTTGGTTTGAGGTTTTTAATATTAATGCCACTGAACATTATTGACCAAGAATCACCATTCTGAAATAATTTCCAGATTCCTCAAAGTAGCCACAGCTTTACACATCTTTTCACAGAAAAAAACTGAAAAGTTAGAATAAGAAGAAAATAGATCAACTGAAAACCCAAAGACCCCTTTACAACATTCTACACTGCCTCATTCTATAGAGGCTGGACATAATAGCATAGACACAAATACCATCCAGTCTAAAATACTGTGCATGTGTCCAAGTCTGCATATTTCACAGAAAAATGCTTCCATTCCAACTAAGAAACCAACCTTGATTTTCTATTCTCGACTGTGGCGTGAAACAGATAAAACAGCAGGTGAACTTGCATCGAGCTGATCTGGAGAAAAAGCTTTAAGATGCAAGTAGCTGGGTTAAATAAACTATATAGTCTAGCACCTTTCCAGTTTTCTGACAACTCAAAGCACTGGAAGAAGCTGTCATACAAGGTGCAAACCAGCTCATCAGGAGAATCTTCCCGGGTTGAACCTGGTCAGACTTGTCCCTTGCAGACAAAGTTTCTTTCCAACAAAATAAGAGCAATCAGCTAACTGCTTTTGATATGAGGGATCTCCCCTCTGTCCCTCTGTTCCCACATGGCTTTTATTCTCAGCCCCAAATGGCCTTAGCAGGTCAGCAGATTCTCATGAGGTTGCATAGGTTCACTGCTTTTGATATGCTGCACTCGTATGTACAACTCTGCATGTGGCTGCTAATAATAATCTCCCCAAACTCTCTGTGCGTCATGATGGAAAAATGTGGCTCAGGGTTCAGTACAAAATAAAACCCTGACTGAAATTTACAAATACTATAGATTAAAATCCATAGTGTGTGTGTGTGTGTGTGTGAATTTTCCTTATGTCTCATCATTTGTTTGAAATGTCAAATCATGTTATGTTGAGGGTGTTTTTTTTTTGTCTGCTCCATTCAGTGTGTGCGACATCTGTTTACAAAATAAAAACGCAATTGACTGAGATAGTTGCTACTTTGACCCAGAAAAGTAGAATGCGGATGGAATTGGCCCCATTACAGGCATCATACAGCTCAAGGTTGTGTGCAGGTGCATCATTTCTATAAATCTGGACTTCAACTTACAATGCATGATGCTGAAATAAATGAATGCATGAATAAGCATATTAAATGAATGACAAATTAAATAATGTAATACAGTTTATGTAAACAGTTGTAAACAGTTCTAACATGCTTTAACCTAATTGACACAAATTCATTTTTTGCCAAATGTCAATGTGATTCCTCAAAGTCGTTTTTAGAAAAGAATGCCCTCGGATCAGATTTGATTCATCAAAATATAAATAAATAAATAAATAAATAAAACACACTAAATTCATCGTATAACACCTCATTAGTAGTTAGTAGTAAAGTAGTAGTTAGTAGTTAGTAGTAAAACCGATGTGATGGTGTAAAGTGATTTGATGTGCGTGCTTACTCTGTTTAGTACGGTAAAACGCAGGCACAGACATGGAATCATGGAATCATAGCATGGAATCAGCATCCAGATCTGTACTGCGCTCTTAGGCGGTGTTTACGGTAGTCCGGCCGTGTG
This sequence comes from Lepturacanthus savala, assembly GCA_030544235.1. Classification (NCBI taxonomy): domain Eukaryota; kingdom Metazoa; phylum Chordata; class Actinopteri; order Scombriformes; family Trichiuridae; genus Lepturacanthus; species Lepturacanthus savala. The sequence continues at coordinate 22,455,993 of CM060465.1, forward strand.
TTCCGCTGACGTCAGAAGACCCGCTGAAATTCAAAGTTGGAGGCGGAGACAGAATAAAAGAAGCTGCTCGTTTCATGCGTTCACCTGTTGTCTTATACACTCTTCTTTTCTCAGGTAAGCTTGTAATCCTACGACAGGCTTAACGTTCCGTTGGTCATTTTGAATAATTTACCTTGGAAGTGGAACGCTAGAGCTAACGGGCAATGTTGCTAACAGTCACAGCTAATGTAATGGTGGCTAATTTAGCTGCTAAATGACAGACTGTCAGGAGACAGGACAATAACTAACAGCATTAATACTAATAACTTAATGGATGTTACAGGTTAGAAAGCCTAAGTATCGTTAGCTGTGAATCAGGTCTTAATTCTAAAACCCGAGCGTCTGTTAAACTGGACGTTTTCATTGTATCTGCAGTGGTGTATAGAGCACCTGAACGCAACAATTAAGTAAAAGTAATCTTACCAGGAAATCTGCTTAAAGTGTCTTATTAGAATATCACTTGAATAAAAGTATCTGAAATTAATTGTACTTAAGCATGAAAAGCATTTTTCTGATATTAAATGTACTTCAGTTTTAAGAGTGGAAGTACATGTTAATAAAAAAAACAACAAAAAAACAGAATATAGAGAAATCTGGAGTTGTATCATGTTATTTGCAGTCTCTTTCTAGCAAATTTAGATTTTATTTTGTAATACTAATACTTTTTTTATATTACCACTGGTATCTGGTATATTTTTAATGTTAAATGTGGGGTTTCCTCAATAAAAGTGACCCTTCTGTTTATATGAAAACTGATCTGGCCTAGTATTGCCTAGCTGTTGATTTTCTAGTGACATTTTTTTTTTGTTCTCACTGGGTGTGTCTGTCTAAGAGTAGAGCTTTGGACAAAGGAGTGTCTGCTTTGGCTTTGAGTCCTGCTCCTACTTATAGGTGTTTGTTGGGTAACAGTGGGAGCTGAAATATCTCTCTATTTACAGCTCAGAATGGAAGCTGCTGAGGGAAATGCTGGTAATGTTGGATTGAAGAGACACAGAGCCCCTTTGTCAGATTCGGAAGATAATCTCCCCTCAACCTCAGGTTTGTTTGTGCCTGTATAAACAGGAATATAAATATTCAGTCTATGTTGACATAAATACACTCCCCTTTTATCAGCAGTGAGTGATGGCCAGAAGCGTCGGCGTCTGGAGGCAGCTGGCCGGGAGAACTGTTCTCCTAAACCCTCCTCCTCTAGAAGCCGAGCTGAACTGGACATGAAGCCAGACACGCCCATTGTTCCCTCAGTCCGGTTCCGAGTTCAGCAGCTCGTCCAGAGACAAGAGGGTAAAACATGTTTTACTGTTTGAAGCAGGCATCTTGAATATAATAGAAAATGCATTTCAAGACATGTGGGGTACTGTATGTACTTGAATGTAAAAATATGTTCGCAGTATGAATTCACCTGAACCTTCATGTTTCCTCCATTAGTCTGGTGGGACTCACTTGATGGTCCCTAAAGCCAAAGTTTTTGAGAAGCCATATCTCAATTAAAACAACCATAATTTGGGTAAAAATAAAAGACTACTGTCTGTTTTGGTGGGGTTTATTGTCCTGTTTGAGATGCTGACATGTCATAGTGTCCAAGGTCAACAGTCAAGATGGGTTATCTTGATTTAAGATAAGGATTGTCAAGGTGTTGAGCAATATGTGTTGGTCCAGTGTGTGTGTGACATGAATACTGTTATCTTAAGGGGGAGCTCCTCTGAGCCAGCGGTGCCTGTCAGATCCTGGGACTGGCGGCCTGTCAGTCGTCAGCCAGGACAAAGTCTTCAGAGAACCTCTCCTTGGTGAGAATGCATATGAACACACACATTAAAAAAACATGATTTTAATGAATGTCAGGCTTGTCGCTGTCAATTAGTATTGTTTTTCTACTTCCAACTCTTAAAAAAGTGTACGTTTTTCACAAGTATTGAGACTAAGAGATTAAAATCAATAGACCAAACTTTTAAAGGCAAACAATAAAATTACTCAGACTTGACAGTAGCCAGAAGGTCAAACCTTAAGGGCGTGAGGCTGGAATCAAGCAGAAGATCCAACACATAAAGTCAGGTGACCAAGTTCAGTGCGGTTAAAATATGGTTCAATTGAATATATCAGTAGGCCCTTATGAAAGGGATTGTAAGTATAGTAAAACCGTTGGATGTGCCTGATGTATATTTCAGCAATGAGGACCCATTCGGTGTCTTCAGTGATGGTCTAAGAAATAATCTACAATCATTCATGGAAAATTTGTCATTCACAATTTAAAATGTCTGCTGGTCTGGTCAAAACCAGGACATTGCTACAGTAACCTATTTTAATTTTGACTATATTAATGTCTTAAAATAATTCTGTTCTTTGTCCTCAGCTGAGGGGGAGTTTAATCAACGACTGGAGCGTTTCAAAGTGCCAGTCTTTCAGACTAGCCCTGCCCCCACAACGAGCCCACACACCCGATCCAACTTTGTATCTGACATTCAGCAGAAACTCCAGGGCACCACAACACCCAGCTCTAAGCAGGCATCTCTCATCCGCCAGGTTAGTTCAGTGGCTGTATCTTTTAACATATCAGTAGTATATTAATATTCTACCTCACAGGAACGTGTACTTCGACTGATGAGAGAAAACAAGAAAAGTCTTTTTTTTATCATTCTAAGGAAAGATTTGATGATGGAATGTTGTTTCATAAAAAAACAACTTACTGCATAATTTGATCAACCCATACACAATAATTAAGAAAATCTCCTGTTTATACTCTTATAACACAAGTGTTGAATAGTCTCTGTGTGTGTGTGTGTGTGTGTGTGTGTAGTGTTTGTGTCTGACGTTGTATATTGTTTCCACCAATCAGGAACGCAAGCAGGAGTTGAACCAGTTGCATTTCCAACCAATAAGTGAAAATGCCTGGTTGAAAAGGAGCAGCTCTGATCCCTCATTATCTCAGGTGGGTTTCTAAATGTGCCATGTTGCTTTGTCTAATCTTCTAGTTGTACTTGACTCTTAATCAATCTGCTTGTTACTCTTTGCTCAAATGATTGGCAAGGTGAGACAGGATTTAACTGGTTCCTGGTTTTGACAGTGTTTTTTTTCTTTGGTTTAGTAGGCCAATTTTTAGATAGTTTTACAGTTTTATCAGTCTGCATAAACTTTAGCAGGGTAGGACTCCTCCCGGCCTCTCATCTACCCCCTCCTGGGTTCCTAGATCTGCACTGAGAGTTCAGTGTCCTCCCATGAAGCCCTGGGATGTGAGTCTGGCAAAATTAATCTGCAATATCTGATTAGAAAGTGCTTTGTGTGGAGGACTCCTCGTTTTCGTTTTTGTTCGTGGTTTTGTCATTTCTGTACCCAGCTGGTGTTGGAAGTGCACATTTTCCTCCTTGTTTTCCTCTTTTGCTTTGGCACACACTTGGAGCTAATACACTGGATGGGACATATTGATTTGAGCAATAATAATCATCAAATTGAATAACACAACCTGGAAATTTAAAGAAACTAAACAACTTGTTTGGGTTGCAGACTTATCCATTCACAATGGCTCCAGTTGTATAGTCTTTTAGAGAAGGGAAGTTCACTTTCTTAGACCCTTTCACAGTTAGTGGTGTGGTTTGAGGAGATGAGCTGCTCTTTGGAGGATGTTTGAGTCCTGATTCTGATATTGTTGCCTCCAACAGGTAGATGGCGATGCTGAAATAAAGGATGGCAGCTTCATTGAAGCTACTACATCAGCTTCAACTGAGAAACAATCTTTAAACACAACCGGTAAGACATCTGTACCTTCTCTAAAATGATGCATACCAAGCATGACACTAAATTGTGATAAGATGTGAGACTGACTTTCCAACAGGTGAAAGGGAAACTTGTAACTTTAAAGCCCCTCCAGCATCTGTAGAGCTAGAACCCTCTAATGAAGAGCAGAACGCTCATAAGAGTAATGAGTTCAGGAAGGGGAAAGAGGAAAAGCCTTCAATTGGAAATGAGGAACAGCAGCTAAAGTCCCATCGACCAGAGGCTCAGACTGTATTGAAGTTGTCTTTTAGTGAGTATCAGAATGTTTCAGAGTTGCCAGAATCAACTCAACATAGTGGGTCAGATGTGTTTTCATTGGAAGAAGATGAAATGATTGATGATTCTTCACACAACGGAGAGGAGATTGAGCCTTCTACAGATGAGGAGTTAAGATTGTGGAGATATCCTACAGACAAATTGCGCAAGCAGGAAGGATCTGTCATAGCTGAACACCAGGAGGAAGGTGTGTGTACTAAAGAGGCACAAGAGCAGTCTGAATTATCCAGAGTGGAAAATGAGAAAGGAAGCTGTGCTGAAGAGCACAGTAAGCCCTTCCAGATCCAGGGCGGTGAACATCGAATGGCTGATGATACCTCTGGATGCTCTAACACACTGGAGCACGCGTCAAAAGAAGCAATGGAACAAGACAAGAAAAACACAGAAGCATCTCCCCACGAGGATCAGTCAAAGCAAATTCAGGCAATGGATATTAAAGAAGAAGCCATGGATCTGCAGTCTGAAGTGACAAGAGAGTTTATAGATGTACCTCAGGCTATGAAAGAAACACAGACCGGGGGCATAAAGTTTGAGGGAAACATTGAAGATTTAACACAGCCTAAGGTAGAGACAGAACCATTAGAAATGTGTAGAAATGACGGAGCTCAGAGCGGGTCAGATCCCCTTGAGGAAACTGGAGAGATGGAGCAAGAGGCTGTAGAAGGAAGGCAGGTTGTTGTAGATGTGCAGACAGAAGAACCTCACAAGGCATTGGAAGGAGAGAGCTCAAAGAAAGTGACGTTCATCCTGGAGCCTGAGCTCATCAATGGATTGAGACCCATAGACACTGATACCTCTCTGGAATCCAGGGCAGAAACAAGTATGTCAGGTGAGAACAGAAGGAAGATATAGGACTAAGGCCCGGGCACTAAGAAGAGGTGGGGAACACAGGTGAAATAGCTTATTGGTCAGACTGACATCATCAGTGGTACACTGAATACACTGGGTTCACATTAAGGAATGTTATATCAGGTTGGGAAACGAATATGGCATCACAAGTGCACGGTTGGTATTGAAAGGCACACTTGAAGGAATCAATGTAATTAGGAATAATCTAGAATTACCTTGGTTCCTATTCGCTGTTGGTTTTCCTGAGTTGTAATACTTTGTTTTCTAGGAACTCTCCCCATCTACGTGTTTATTGGCTCTCTAGTCCTTATTTGGTTCGGAAAGCGACTTGATATATGCGTCTCTCCACAGATGCTGAACAGACCTCTCACGATGACACCAACACGGCTGACATAATTGACAAGATGTTTGAGGAGGTGCTGGAATACGCTGAAAGGATAGAGGAACAACGCGGGGGTGAAGAAGACACTGCGGACCGTGACAGTGGCATCAGTGCTTGCTCTGGACCCAAGGATAAAACAGAGTTGGATAAGGAGAAATATGACGAAGAGGGGGAGGCCAAAGATGAAGATTGTGATGAGAGTATGAAGTTTGAAAGCAGCGGAGATGAGCTGCTGACTTTCCCTCCGAGTGGCATCCTTTCTCCTCTCAGCAAGTCTGTGGAGGCTGTGGTCACCCCTTTGGTAAGATCCATAACTTACATCCACATGAGAATCAATTTGCTTAAATGACCGAGACATGAATTCCTTCAATAGAGCTGTCTGGATTACTCAATGAATTCAGAACCTGCCAAGAATATTTGTTGTTCAGTTCTAAATAAAATCTTATCTTATCTGTGTGCCCTGCCAGCATGTTAGAAAGATGAATAGCTTCCCTATAATAAACATACAATTTTAGCATGTCTATGTTAATGTTCCATATTCCACCAACAGCGACTGGCAGCTAGTGTGGAGTCCAATCCTCCATCTCTGCTCCTGACTCCTGAGGAGAGCTCCACCCCTTCTGCTGAATCTGCTCCTCTATACAGGTAATCACAGCTGGTTGACTGATAATGGATTTTTCAAGGCCAATGTAATGACGATAGTTTTGAACAAGAAAAAGCTGAAGTCTACTAAAAGTTAGACCACAATGCCATGCAAAGAAATCCATGCAATTTGACAACAATTTTTTTTTCACATGCACTGAAATCTTTTAGATAAATTGACATGTGGCAGCAACAGATCTGCTTACAGGTGACAACACACCTCACTAAAGAATTTTTCTGAATTTACTACAGGGTCTTGTCATTATAATAGCACTACTGATTGTTTCTCAAATCCATCTTCTGAAACTAGCAAAGGTTCTCAAAATATGGTCAAATCATTTACATCAAGGCTTTGTGATATCTGATTTTTCAATGTTGAACGTTTACTTTGCTGAAATTATTTCCAACCTAAAGGATTGTAAACTGCATGCCCTAACACACAGACCACCATCATCAGTAGAAGCTGCAGAATCAGTAATAAATGTCAATATAAGTGTATGATGTTTAACATACTTGTGTTAATGTTCTCATTCAGTATTGATGCCTACCGCACTCAAAGGCAAAGCAAGCCACAGACCATTCAGAGCGTGACTCCTGGGGTCCAGAGACGAGCTCCAGAGATATCGCGAGCTCAACCCTCCATCAACACCAAGGAGAAAATTACAGTGCGTAGCAACAAATGGCAGTCCATCAGTCTACGTTTATACGTTTATTATTTCAGTCGATTTTAACTGCTGAAAATGATTTAATTTAGTTCAGTATCCCATGATGTTACATCCTCCTGTGTTTGTCCAGGCTCTAAATGAAGAAGCAGGAAAGCTGCAGACTGTGATCAACCAGACCCTGCAGGCTCTGAGCTGCTGTACTGATGAGGAGCACGGACGAGGCTCACTGGAGGAGGCTGAGGCTGAAAAACTACTGCTAGTCTCCTGTGTGTACTGTATTCTTTAGGATTTGTTTCAGTTGAAGCCATGTTCAGACTAGTATTGCTTCAATAGTTCAGGATATCTGTACTTCTCACTCCACAGCATCAATCATTTTCCACAAAGAATATCCATGTTGTATTTTAATCCTGTGATTTGGGACTTGTGTGTTTTTTTTGGGTTTTTTTTTTTAGGTGAGAAGCGATCAGCCCTGCAGGCAGAGATGGCCAGACTGAGGAAGGAAAGGAGCTCAGAGTCTACAGAGGTGGTGGAGGACAGGGAGTACGTTACCCAGCAGCCATGCAGAGGGACGGTCAGCATCACAAACATCCAGCTGCCGCTCAAGGTGGAATTTGTCTGCTCCTCACACAACCGCACAGGTAGCGTAGTAATGAATGATAAGATTGTGTTTATTTATAAATAAATGAGTTTAAGTCCAGATTCTGTTCTGTTGATGACAGTGCTGGAATTTCCTGAGGGTCTGGGAATGCATCTTGGAGTAAATTACTGCAGCTAGTGTGTAGAGTGGTTCTGTTCTGAAAGAAGAAATGATGGCCGCACTTATAAACTTTTCCGATGAAATTTGTTTTGCCGTTGGCTACGGCCACAGTAGTGTGTGTTAGTGTGAGGAATAAAGTAGTAGCTAAACCCGCTGCAACCATAACTTTAATTTAAACTAATTATATTTTCACTGCCAGCAGAGAAAGACAAAAGTCCCACACTACAGCTTTAAAGGTAGAGAGTACATAGGATTTGTTGGTTTCTTTTTGCAAACACACCATTCGATGTTGGCTCCGCCTCCCTGGTTGCACACAGGCAGACAAAAGTGAACTTAAAGAGTACGACCAGGCAAGAACAATGCTGCGAAACAAAGAAATAAAATTATGATTTTTAATTTCGCCACAGTGGTTTTTGAGCAAAGATAAAACAATGCTGCAGGAAGGTGGCGCTATGTCTGCTGCTGCTCAACTCTCATTGTGCCACTTTTTAGTTTGACCAAAGACAGACTGCCCAATAGGAAATCCTGCATACTCTGTTTTTTTTCCCCTGATCAACATAAACATAGTAGTTAATGAAGACAGTTTAAAAAAGGGCTGCTTTGTGTATGTACCCATTTAGGTCGACCAAGTCACTACTTCTTCATTCTGATCCGTTACGGGCCCTGCAACATCGTCGCCACCCCGCTGGCTACAGCTGCTGACGCTCAGAATGGAGACACCATCTCTTTCCAAACCTCTGTCACTCTGTAAGCTGCAGCTCATCCTTTATGGCATATTCAATTGGAACATGGATCAAATGTGTATATTTACAGTCATTTATTGATGAATTGTCACGTCCACATAACTTTGGCTAGATCAGTGATGATTTCAGTGAATGACGGCATTGCTCAATTTGTCTCTGACATTTAAGGAAGGATATTCGCTCAACCTTTGAGATTGATGTGGAAGTCTACAGCCTGGTAAGAAAAATATTTAGATCTCCCTTTATGATTCCATATACTATTAAAAACCTTGTTTGAGATGTAGAAAGATGTTGCAATTGCATCACTGACCTCTAATTCTTCTGGTTTTTAATATGCGTGTTTTTGTGCTGTCCAGTCCCATACTTCAGCTAGTAACTGCAGCGTAGACCGCACCACCACTGCCAAGCCACGGGTAAATGAGTCATTCTCACTCAAATTATGACCCATGAGTGCATTTATTAGGACAGTCCAATTAACTTATCTTTATACATACAGGTGACTCCAAGAAAGCTTCTGAATACCTTAACAGTGAGTAGATTTTATTTGTGCTTTTGTTTTTTCCTTAAAGGACCAGTATGTATCTTTTTCTGGATTAAAATATCTAAAAATGATAAGACCTATGTTATATATTTTAAGTTGTGTACTTACATTATCCTAAATATTCATCTACAAAAGCTGACTGCACAGCAATGACACCAACTCCTATTACCCACACTCCTTTAAGACGTCCTGTCCTCTCTTTGGTTATTGTTTTTATTGAGAGAACCGAACAAGCAAAAAGTGACGAATTGTAAGTTTCAGTATTATCTAAACTTACTCTTTTGTCTTCCACAGAGATCCAGCAATGCTCTGACATGTAAGTTGACCGTTATTGTGGTTCTTACTGTAGAATGCTTCTTCTCTTCCCCCACGGCTTTCTCAAATATTTTTTTTTTTACAGTGGTAGCTGATAAATGTTGGAAATAATAAGTAGAAATAAAAACTTCATAAAGTGGTGTTTCCCAAAGCTGAAGATACAACTTTAAATGTTTTTTTTGTCTAGAGCTGTAGCTTATATATGTTGAAAATAATTTACAAACATTTGGATTCATATTTAATTTTGTAACAGTAAATAGGTGATCTTTGGGTTATAGACTATTATAGAAGACTAAAGAAACCAGAAAATAATCAGATTTAAGAAGCTGGAACTAGAGAGAATTTAGACATTTTCCTTTTAAAAATGAGTCAAATCGATTACCAATATAGTTGTCAAGTAATCGATTTTCTTGCAGCTCTAATATTGATTCTGAACACTTAATGATTGACATGAGATTGTATTCTTCTTTGTTCTTCAGCTGCTGCTCTTCCTGCAATCAACACTCGTCGCTCCAGTAACTTCTGTCTGGTGGGCTCCCATAAGATCAACCTGGCCTCACTAGGACACAGCAAGTTCCCTCTGGATAAGGTAATAAGTCATGTTGTTATGGGACATGCATGACGAACTAGGTGACAACAGTGAGATGTCATGAATTCAGTTTGGTTAACACCTTTTGAAATGTAAATCCTTTTTTTAATTTTTAAATGTACATTCAGATCTGTAATATTCCGATATAACGCAGCCACTGTCACCTGGTGTACAGTACACAACCCTTTTGTGTATGAAAAGAAGTTTCTGCACATAGGTGGGGTTACTGGTGATGTAACACGTCTTTGCTCCCTTTCTGTCTCCCTCTTCCTTTCTGTCTCGCTTCCACTCAGATGAAACTTGATGGCAAAATCAGGAGGCTCCTGGGAGATGAATTTCAGGAAAAGGTTTCACCATTTTCACAACACTGTCAGCCCTTCACTTCTCGTTTTCCTCTGTTCCTCTACAGAAATTAGCTTCTGAATGAATTTCCTTTCATTAGTTTGATCTTTGTCTTCTTCTCCCTCAAAGAAGAAATAATATTCATTAGGTTTGTGTGTTCTGCAAATATGTACATGTTGCAGCCTGTCAGATGTAAATTGACAGATACAATATTCATTTTGGTGATCCAGCAGTGTACAATAATCATTTCATTGTAATTCACTTCAAATAAGTCATTGTTTCACTACACCAAGATGAAACAAAGATATATGTACTAGGATAGCTTGTTTGTATCGGTCTTCTGCATGAATGGATAAAGAGCATGTTTGAATAAAATTAACTGTTTTGTGTTGGTTTCTTCTCTAAATCTTCTCCAACTCTTGTCAGTGTAACAGTATTTCCTCTCCGGCCTTGCAGGTGCCTTTTCTTTCTCCTCTAGAGGGCAACATCTACCTGCGGCTGGACAGCGAGAGCCACTCTAATGTGCAGCACCAAGGCTTCCTGGTCAGTGATGCTGCTTATTTTATTCTCACGTTACAAACATGCCATTTTAACAGGATGCTTGTTGTCGTCCTATCCTAAAGGACCAGTTCACAATTTTTCAAGTGTCTTAAAACAACAATCACATGGCCTTAATGAAGTGTGAAAGAAGTTTTCCTGACTATATCATTCCTCCTGTCCATTCTGGTTGCCGGCTTCAGCAGTCTCTAAGTCATATCAAGTGACTATCAGCCAGATTTACAGGCTTTTTAGCATCAGATTACCACTTTGTGTTTCCCTGCACTGGCGATATAGTAACAAAAAGCGAACCTGTCTTAATCTTCCTTTATGTTGCATTTGATTCATCATTCTATATTCTTGTGTTTCTGGCCCCTAGACGATGTTTGAGTTGATCAGTGGGTACGGTGTGTGGCATCGCCGATTTTTCACCCTAGAGGGATGCACCATGTACTACTGGAATCACCCCAATGACAAAGAAACCAAGGTATGAATATGTTAATATGAACACAACAGACACACACAAGTTACGAGTTGCTTTCAGTTGGTCAAATACAGCCGTGAAACGTACTGTTGACCCAGAGCATAATGAAAATGTGAGCCGAGTTTAAAAAAGTTTGTGCAAATTGTCAGTTCTTTTAGGATGTTAGAGAATATTTGTCAAATTTTAAAAAAATGTACGAGGATATGAATGAACAAATCCATCATAAGATGAAGCATTTAGCCTGAAAATAAGAAACTCATCAACCGCTCCACCTCCTACACTTTGTTTTCTGTTTTCAACTCCCAGGAAGCAGAGGGCACCATCTCTCTATCCAGCTCCCCCAGTCAGTGTGTCCGGCCTGTCAAGAGGGACTCATGTGCTCGACCTTTCACCTTTGAGCTTGTGAGCAACATCCAGCAGCTGCAGGATGACAGCCAGAAAGCCTTGTCCAAGTGAGTGTTAATAAAATAAAAAAAAAAAAAAAAACTGTATGGATGGTAAGTCCTAGAAAGACATTTTAACAGTTTTAAATGGTAGCGACGTGTCCCAATGCTGGTCCATCTTTTCATCAATTCATATGCTGTAGTTTCTGTTTAGTGCATGTGAGAAGATTATACAGCCTGTGAATGCACAGCTTAATGCGATCATTACATTTGGCCTCATGTTGGTTACACGGTAAGCACGTTGCTGTTTGGCTGCACCTCAACCGTGACATCACAGCGACGTCTTGATTTGACAGCTTATAGGAAACACGTTCTCTGATGTCATTGGTTTGGTTGTGGCAAAAAAAATATATTTTGAAACTGTAGAATAATGGTCATTTACAAAGACTAGTGATCACTGCACACAGACTTACAGATGCTCCTTTCTTGTTCAGGTGTTGGTTTTCAGCCGACACCAAACAAGAGAGACTGGACTGGATGGAGAAACTCGGCCAAGCTCTTCTGGACTATCACACGTGGAACCGAACATCAGCAACGCAAACAGAAAGTCATCAGTCCAACACGTCCAGCAGTGGGAACTTGAGGGAGAGCATACTGTAACTACATCACTACACCAACATAAATAATTAGCTGCAGCTTCTTCCAGTTTCTGCGGACGAGAACCGGGAAGCAGCTTCTATGTAGCGGGTAGATGAGCTGACATCAAGGTTTTGTTAATCCCACAGCAGCAAAATATGAGCTTCTTGTTGAAATGACAAACCTGTAACTGTATCTAATGTTTATCTTTGGGAGATATCTATTTGATTTTTCTTATTGTTTATTTCTTCTAATCAGAATCCAATCATTATTGTTGGGTTACACTTTTATTATTTCTGCGGAAATCAGCTGCTTCAGCCTGTTTTGGGGTTCTTTTCTGAAACTAAGGTCGAACATCTCGTAGCTTATATATTTTTGAAAATAATTTACAAACATTTAGAGTCATATTTTATTTTGTAACATTTAAACTGGATAGATGAACCAATAAATATATATATACATAGACATACTAATAAATACTGAAGGTGAAGGATAACTTTACTAAACTAATGTAGGATAAGAATGTATTTGAAATGGCAGGAAACACTACAAATTATTTAAATATGGAAGGAATGCTATAGTTAGTGTTGAAATGGGAGCTTTTATTTGCTATTCAGATTTACAGCATCGGTTGTGGTCAGGGTATCAGTTTGCCATTTTTTTCTTTAAAATGTCATAGAAAAACATGATGCTTTTTTTTATTTTATTTTTTTTTAACAAAGGCATATGCAGTGCATCGTGTCAGATTAACATCTTGGTATCTGGGTTTTACAGAAGTGGACTCCTGAAGTAGAGGATGTGTGGTACTGCAGATATGTAAACCCATATATCTACATGTGTAACACCACGTTGGATATATAACGTGGTGGATTTGAGCACTGGCAAAGTAAAAGAAGGGAATGTAGTGATGCTGCTACATTGAATGTTATGTTTTCTGTCTGTCCTGTTCTTCCCCATCTATTTCTGCCTATCTGACACTTTGTTATAACTATTATTCATGTGAACTGTCCTATAAAATAAAGCAATTTAATTAAATTGATGGCCTTTACATGCAGTTGTAAGTGCTAGCACCATCTGTGGTCATTATATGCATCCTGCATACAAATTAAATAAACTAGCATTCATAACAATTCATATCAAAGGATTTGAGAGACAAATGATGCAAATCTTTCCACTGATATTGACATGATTTCCAGAGCAAGATGGGGTTTGTCAGTTTAGCTTTAACTTCTATCACACATTCTACACCTTAACATCCACAGAATGTACATGTCTGTCTGGTGTAGCTATAGATCTGCTGTATATACGGAGCCTGAGAGAGTCTGGCAGGAAGGCGGCTCAGGTCAGGAATGTCATACAGGAAGTGGTCTAGAATTAGACTTCCTGTTCGTCCCAAACCTCCTCTGGGTGTTATGGAGCTCAAGGTGATGACAACAAGGGGAGGGGAGCACTTTATTCTGCTCTTAGGACACACAGCTGTGTTTAATCGGCCCAACACTGGCTGTTTCAGTCTTGTTCAGTCTTGACTCTGGGTGGTGGTACAGTACACACATACTACTCACAATAAGTTAGGGATACTGTGACAGACTCAGTGGATTTCATACATATGGTGTTTGTTTTACTTTTTGGAATAGGGATGCATTTTATTGGGGTGATAGATAAAGTGCATCTTGTTTTCCACAAAATGTTCTCACTGTGTACAGTGTTCCCTACATATGTACATAACAGGATCCCTAACTTATTGTGAGTAGCATGCATGCATACCATATATATATTTCCAAATTGATCACCAGATCACCATCATCTGGTGTTCTGCTTCATCCTATCAGAACAATAAGTATTTGGTAAAATATTTAGCTTTGGATCACGTGGTGGCTGGACTAAATGGCCAGTGGACAAACTTAAATGTTAATCGACTAGATGCTAGACATTGTCCTCAAGTGTCTGAGTTCATTCTGCAGGACGGCTGCAAATGATTGTTGTTCAGTCCACAGCAGAGGGAGTGACTGAGCAGCCAGGAACGCAGGCAGGGGAAGTAAGGCTTCACTGCATTGGTGTGTCGCTTTTTGTGTGACAAGACTAGAGAACAGCAGGCCAGAAGGCTTGTTGTCCTTCACGATGTGGTCCCACCCTGACAGGAATACATTCTGCACAACATCCTGGTGCGTCAACCTCTGCTGTATTCCTTACATGGTTCTGAAGGAAACTGTTCCTCCGTGGCAAAGATACAGGAGGTGATACTGAGACAGTGGTGGGGGGGGGGTGCCCTTGTTAGTCCTTGTTATCAACAAAGAGGCAATCACCTTGGCCATTGTTAACATAAAAAATGTGGATAATGCCCTGTGGATAATGGGATAAGGGATGTCGTGCAGTGTTGCTCCATTTTTTAATGGGAGACCTTCAATATGGGGCTGACAACTAATGTAACCCGTGGTTAACACGTTGGTCTGTTTTCTTGCAAATTTGTTTAACAAAGAATTTTATATTCGATTAGATTAGTCCTTTATTGTTTCCTTATGAGGGTGGGAATGCACCCTCAAGTGAATAAGGGACTGCATGAGAATAATCAGTGGGGAGGAGTGAGTTACATGAGGAGGCAATTGTAATTTTCCTTGTGCTGAGGAGGGGCTGTCACATTTTTTTTTGGAAGGAGGGCCTTTATATTTATTTTTTCCTATCCTGTATTCATATTTTAGTTCAGGTGTGGTGATGTACAACATCCTAAAAGTTTGCTCTGGATGGTGATGGCAACGAAAGACAACCAACACAATTATGTTTATATATGGACCATAGAACCAATAATAATAAAAAAAAAAACAATAATGAAAAGGATTGTTAAATCCAAAGTATTAATTATGGCTGCTTTACATTCTTTATGCATTATTGTTTTGTGAGATTGAGGGAATGTGTTGCACTTTTTAGTAACTGGAGTGTGGTCTTGAAGTTGAGTGCTGCTCCTAATGATGTCCATTAAGTCCCTAATATTCAACAACCCATATCATTCAAACCCTACAAATTTCTCTCAGCATCCGTTGTTTCACAATTTTGTTCCCAGATTCCATTTGCTATTCGAATATAAGTCTCTGATCACCCACGCATACACTTCTGAAGTACCGAACTGAAGGATGATGGTCCCATGTTCCCTACACTGTGTGTTTGTGCTGCCTCCAACCGCAGGGCCACTTGGCATGCAGCCTGGCTGTGTTTTGAAGAGGTCCGGGAAGCTTGGAGGCGTAAACAGGGCGGCGGGGTCAAAGGACTGAACAGGTCCGCAAATAAACAAACTTGCCTCAGTGGTAGTAGCCGTCACTGGTCAAACAGCTGCAGAAGATCAGAAAGGGTCAATGACACTGTCTGTTTTTCTTGCTAAGAAAAATTCGACACTTTTTGTTCTGCATCATCAATAGTTCCGCTGAGTTTACCTGGAAAGCTCCTCGCACCCTTGGGTCGGAGGTTAATGACTGATGCATTACATAGTTCCACTTAATGTTGTATGTTTAACTGGTTTCCTTTTAGATGAGTCAGGGAGACTTTTCAGACTTCCATGAGGTTTTGTGGAGCATTATACCCCCCCATCCCCTCTGCCACCATCTGGATTGTTGTCCCGGTCCCCTTCACTCACAATCTCTCCCTTGTGCTGCCTTCACATCTTGTTGGACAAAATAAAAGAACTGGAAAATTCAACTTGCTTCTTGCATGTTTGACCTTGTTTAAGGTTAACAAGACATCAGGACTTAATATGGCATATTTTGTTACCCTTGGAAAGAAGCCGACTAGCTGTTTCCCCCTCCCTCCTTCCAGTCTTAGTGCTAAGCTAGGGTAAATGGCTCTAGCTTCATGTTTTATCCTATCTATCATATATATTACATCTGACACTCAGCTTGATGGCAAAATGTCGTCAAATTGTATACTAAATTTTTCATTTAAAAAGCCCTTTAAAAGTAGATGAGGCTTAAAGTTCATCCATGGTTTTGAAAATGCTCCTAGGCTTTCAAATACATCACATTGTATTCATCTGTTTAGTGTTTA
The DNA here is from genome assembly GCA_030544235.1 of Lepturacanthus savala. NCBI lineage: Eukaryota > Metazoa > Chordata > Actinopteri > Scombriformes > Trichiuridae > Lepturacanthus > Lepturacanthus savala. The sequence goes on from CM060465.1 coordinate 22,471,967, forward strand.
TTTATCATGGAGCGAGCTATGTTAACCTGCTGACTCAATAGCTCAGCAATTTTACTCATGAGCTAATAAAGAGCATGTGATATGCTTGAAAGCTCCTGGGAAAAAACAAAATGCTTAGGAATTGGAATTTAAAAAAGCTGAGTTAAAAGTTATTTCTATTAGGATTTACTATCTTCTCCAAATGTCCCTGAATGCAGCACATCACCCTGTACCCTCCCTGTCCCTGCCTCTTTCTCCCCCTCCCCTCCTCCCTGCATTATTCTCTTCCCTCTCCTCCCCTCCAGCCCCCTCCCTTTCCTGTCGGCCTCTCAGCAGAGGATGTGTCTGGGAGAGAGAGTGTGTGTGAGGGGAGAGAGGAAAGCCGTCAATAGAATGGATATGTGCCCTCTCTCCTCCACCCTTTCTTCTCCTTCTTCTCCTCCTCCTCCTCCTCTCTGTCATCTCTGTCTTTCCTCACCCTCCGCTGCCGGCGTTGCACCCTGGGCACCCTCAGTGCCGGCCCGCAGGGAAAAGGAGACTCGGGTGGACGGGCAGCTGAAAACTGAACTTCAATGTCAGCAGGGGATCAGAAGAATGGTGGTGACAAACCAGAAGGTAATGGGACACACACACACGCGCACACACACACCCAGTTTGCCTGCTGACAACATTGCTGAATGACCAACACCCACTGCTCTGAAAGTCTCTCAACATTTAGAGGCAAAACAAAACTGCATGAGGCTGTGGTGTTGCTTCTCTGCGAGAGAAATGAATGAAATCCTCAGTATTCATCATTAAGGAATTAGGTTAAATGTGATTTATTGATTAGTGGGTCAGCACAGGCTTTTGGTTACTTTTTGAACATCTGCCAGTCAATGTCATCCACTCTTTAGTGTGATGGAGGTTCCTCCCTGACCACGGCTGCAGAAAAACAGGCTCAAACTGTGTTGTTTGGAAATACATACATTTAAAGTTGAAGAGCTTCTAATCCTAAACGTCCATCTGTCTGTGTTTAAATATGCAGTTTTAATGTCTCTTAATCTTTCAAACGCAATTTTAAATAGTTTAAGTAATGGTCACAAAGCAAATTTAATTTAGTTGCTTATAGCTTTTAATCACCTTGAATGATTTAGCTCAGTTATCGACAAGTTGCAGTTCCATTTTTTGTCTGACCACTTTTATGGACTTGCTGCTGAGAAAAAGAAGTAAAAAAAAAAAAAAGAGCAAGTCTATATACAAGTCTATTGACTACTGTATATTGTATATGATGTGCTTTGAATGATGATGACGCCCATGTGATATGATCAAAAGCTCCAGACCAGCTGGCTACTAAATGGACCTGTTGGTGAGATGTTCTCAACCGCTGTTTGCCCAAGATTAAGATCATTCATTTCAAATCCTTTTACACCCTGACGAGAATAACGAAAATGTGTTCCTGGTCAAATATTTTTTTAAAAAAGCAGCGTGTTATTGTTCAAAAACCACATTCAGCTTCACAGGAGAAGATCTGTTTGTTCCGTGGCCTTCAGAAAAGCTTCAACTCTCCACCATGTACCGTCGTGGCCAAAGAGTCTGCTGGTTTCCATACAGCAGCGTTACAGACTGTTAATCAGTGAGTAAGGGTCGTATTGTGATCTGAGGGGCTGTACTGATTACATGAGACGCATCACTTTCCTGACAGAGAGCTCTATGGTTTGTTTTTTTTCAGAATTGCTGATGATGACGTTTCACGCTTAGATTAAGTCTCGGTTGAGATAGCAGTGTGTCCCATGACCTCCCCTGAGACAGAGATAGTCCTGTTCTGTGAAATTGAGACATCCAAACGTCTACACACACACACACACATACACTGGCTTTACTTAGCAGGACCTTAGACTGATGAAACCTGGACTTTTGTGATATGTGCACAATCAGAGACAGTCAATGAAAGACTGCTCTATGCACGGTCACCAGCACAGCACATTACTGTCTGCTGAATCACTAACCAGTATATTGTCCAATTAAGACACATTTGATTGGGTAATTCAAATGGAAGCATTGTCATGTGACTGATGGCTGCACAGATGACTCATGTTTTTAGCTGATTAACACATGGCTAATTATATTCTGCTTACCTGGCTATATCTGGCTGACAGCACAGCCTCAGCTCTTTCTGCTTTATATAAATATCCTCTCCATGGTATTGCAGATAAAGGTTTGACTCAGACTACATACCGTATCCCATTCCCTAAACATCGATACTGTTCATGCTCAGCATGCTCTAATTGGTAGCGCAACTATGAAAGCATCAGCAGTGAGCTGGGAGGACATTTGGGGATAATATTCGGAATGTAACAAAATCAGAGTGTACATTTCATGAGCTTACTTATAAGAAACAGATACAAAAGAAGATTAAGTAATGCAATACATAATCACCCTTCACACATGCCTGAAATAGGTAATTGTCAATACTTGAAGAGATCAGTGCCCGTCCCCCAAACGCCTCATATGCAGACAATTAGACTATAATTTACTGACGCTCCCTAAACACCTCATATGCAGAATATCGGTAGGAGCTAATATCTACCAATGTTCTATAAACACCTCACAGGCGGACCTCAGGAGATGCCACATCTCTGAAATTGACAGGATGAACTGCAGTGTCCATTCAAAACCAGAAATGGGCACTGAAGACCATTGTGTAGCTTATGACCCAGCTTCACTATGCAGGTCTAATGCTGGTACCTTGAAAGGAGCTTTCTCCACTCAGGTGTGTGCACCCTTCTCTCTAGTATCAGGGTTGGTGACCCGTGCCATAGCTGTCGTTGGTGACGTCTCGGCCAGTAGTACTCAAGCCTTCAAGAAGAAACTAAACAGCCATGTGTCTGTAATCCAAAGATCATGGACATTTAACCATAGACTAATCTGCTTCATATGTATTTTCTGAGTAGCTGCAGATCCATGATAGGCTCGGTGAATGGTATTCATTAAAAAGACAATGTAATCCCCCCCCCCTCCAAATAATAATGTGGGTTGCAATAAAAGAGTAATTCTGTCTGTAATTACATTCATTGACTCTACACAGGCAGTGATGAAGAAGCTCTGCTGCAAAGCTCAGCTTTAGATTCTGTTACTGCATTACCTATTCTAACATGGATTTTTAATCATATCTGGATACACTGTCGGAGCTGGGACCCGTTTATTCACATGAAAGTTGCTCAGTGGTGCAAAATGAAGACTTCCTGCTGTAAAGAAATACCTGGATGAATGAGTGCACACCAGAGACTTTTGCTGTGTACTTGTCAACACTACAATATGTGGTGGAGTGTGTTCCACAACTACAGAAGGCTGCCACACCAGACTTTTTGTAGTGTGTTAGTGGCACATTTCACTGGCCGATTTGTAGTCACCCGAGTGAACCATTTTGAATATACTCCAAACAATCTGAGATGTATGGGGATGCTAATCCATTTTGGACTTTAAAAACAAATAAAAGAATTCGCAAATCTATCCTCAATGTTACTGGTATCCAGTACAAAGATAGAGAAACAGGTGTAATATATGTTTTCTATTCTTGCAACTGAATTTTGAGTTGCAGCTGATCTATGTCCATTTTTGGAAGACCTGAAAAAGGTGGATAACAATGATCAAGAAAGAAAACAAAGGCATGGATCAGTTTTATTTGTGTAATTCAAACCTTGTAACAATGCCGTTATAACTTTTAAAATTCAGTTAAGAATCAAGATCATGACACCAAGATTTTTTACTTCCAGTTTAGTCTATAGAGCCAGTTTTCCAAGCCAGCTTCAAATGTCTTCTCTCTGTGCATCTGTACACAGCATTTCTGTTTTGCCTTCATTTAATTTAAAGAAAGTTTACACTCATTCATTGAACAATGCTAGAGAAGCAGTTATTTAGTGGATGTCAAGCACAAATTGGAAGCATATGCAGGGAGAACAATAGAGAACCTAAAATTGAACCCTGTGGAACACCGGAAAGACAATCACAATTGTTTGAGACATGATTTCCAAGGCAAACTAAAATAGCTTCTGCCAGCGAGGTAGGTTTTAAACCAGTTCACTGCAGCTCCAGAGAGTTTAATCCAGTCGTCAGTTCGATTCAAATGTATTTATAATGGTCGATTGTATCAAATGCAGCACTCAGCTCCAAATAATGATTGAAATGTTTTTTATTATCTGCGCTCATTCTAAGATCATTTCTCTCCTAGTCCTGCCTCTGTAATACGTATGTCCTCATTTAAAGCCAGCCTGACATTTTTCATGGATCTGGTTTTGATGAAAGAATGCAAACTGTTTTAGCACTGCCTTTTCAAAAATCTTACCCAAGAAAGGCAGGTTGGATATGGGCCTATAATGACTCAAAACAGAAGAGTCTAGGGGATTCTTTTTGAGTAAAGGCCTAACTAGATCAGTTTAAAGTGCATCTGGGAAGATACCAAAAAAAAAACAACCTCTTAGTGGCAATGGCATTGAGTGAGTGGAGGAGCAATTTAAATTCTCCTGAGGGTCACTGGCAGATTTTTGATTTGTAGTAGTATTTACAACTCTAGCATAGATAATTATGCAAACTCCTCACACTTTGACTGTGATGCATCATGTGCAGTATGGGGCATTTATAAGCAATAAAATTCTTAGACGGACAGGCTGTTTTGTCATTTCAGGGTCATAATAGAAAAGTCCATAAAATTGTTTGCCAAGACAGATGTTCTCTTCCAATTTGGGTGAAACCTGTCTCTCTTGAACAATGCTGGCCTGCCACAGAGAGTCCCAGTTGTCAATAAAATCCAGCTTGTGGGCAGAAAACCAGGTTTTTAGCCAGTTATTGAGAGAGAGGAGTCGGCTGAAAGCTTCAGGGTTACAGACAGGGAGTGAGCCCGATATAAGGATTCTGTGAGCAGAGGTTTTTATCTTGCTGTGTAGTGAAATGAAGTCTTTCTTTAGGGTTTCTGATCTTCGTCGTCTAACATCGTTCCTCCCAGCATGTATAATAACAGAAGCTGTGTCTGTGCCTGATAACAGCTGGAGCTACATGTGCAATATCAGATACCTTCGCTCTAGGGTAAAAGTGTTGATAAGTGTGTGATCCAGATTACAAACAATGGAGTCACCAATGACGTCAAAGTTGTCTGATGTTGTTGGATGTTGTTATGTTGACAGGGCTGGATGGTGGTGATAGAGTCTGGAGCAAATGGGATCCCAGTTGGTCTTTGAAGCTCCTGTACTGCATCTGGCTTGAGGCGCGATTGTACCATTATTCTAAAGCCAATAGACTGTGCAATAAACATTTACTTAAGCAAAGAAGTTGTCCACCTCCATTTTTAATGATTTGTCCTTTAAAAGAGTGTTATGTATGAAGAATTAAGCACTGTGGGTATCTGTGAGTGCCTTTAAACTACAATAATGAAGTAAAACTGACCCGTGTTGTTTGTTATGTTAGGTCTGATCAGGCCGGTTAATTTACACAAGTGTGAGCCAGGTTCTCAGCAACGTATACGTAGGATATGTAAGATTTGGTCAGAATTAAAAAAAAAACTGAAATTCTCAAAAGAATGTTAAGAAACAGCAGTGTTTAAGTTATGTTAAAGACCTATATGTATTTTTTTTCTCATAAAATGATAATGCTAACCAGCCAGGCCCAGCCTGCCCTGTCCTGTAATACCATTTTATACCTCAGGGATAATAATTAGTCATCCAGTCTGCCCTCAGTCTAACATGAGACAAAGAAGAAGTATTGCTGCCCTGAGCCATCGGGACTATGGTGGAGCCAGGCTAAAGCTGCTGCTGCTATTTTCGCTGTAGGTCTGCCAATATATCGTTTTTCAGGCGAGTAACCATTTAGATTTCCAACATGAGGTCAGTTCATGCAAGAACGCCTGTTTGGAAAGTTGCCGACATAGTCAACGATCTGCAGTGGCTGGCTGAGGAGAAAGCTGAATTAATGAACTCATCTTTGGTCATTTACTTCCAGCTCTAATGTCTCTGTAGCATTTTAATATATTGACAAAGCCATAGCACAGATTCACTGTGCTATCCAACTGTAAGCAATAGTTTCAGTAGTACAAGCAGTACGTTAATTACTGTAAACAGTGAGTAGTAGTAGTATGTGAAGTATATTCATTTCATCAATTTCAATAGAGTAAGTAGTAAATGAATCACTGTCAATATTAAGCAGTAATTTCAATACAGGCAGTACATCAGCACCAAACAGTAAGCAGTACTTTAAGAAGTATGAGAAGTAGAATCATTACCTAGATGATCCAAAAAGAACCAAAGAAGACAGAGAGGATATTACATAAAGATTAAGCAGTATTTTCAGTAGTACAAGAAGTACATTCATCACTAAACACTACTAGTAGTAGTACTACTTGTACTACTGAAGGTACTACTTGTACTTTCAGTAGTACAAGTAGTACTGCGCTTTCTGGTGATATGCTGCCCTCTACTTGTTTGGATCAGTCATATTTAATATATAATATATTTAATACTTATTTAACAAGTATGTGTGTGAAGTATAACTAACTAACTTACCATCATAACAAAGTAAAGGTTTGTTTTTTATCTTATCCCTTGTTTTTATCCCTTCATATTTTATATTTAGTAAAACCACTTCTTAAATTCTTCCCTTGATTTTTAAATCTCTGCATAAAAGGAAAACAAACTTCAGACAATATAACTATCAACTCATGTCATCAGAATAATTTACATGATCCTATAAATTAATCACATATAGATTCTACAAATAGGGGCTTTAATGCAGCAGATCATGTCACATTAGCTTCTTCATCGCAGCTTCGCCTCCAAGATTACTTTCAAAATGAAATAAATAAAACAAACACATGCCTCATGTTCTTTCCTCATTTCTCTCTCTCTCTCTGACAGACATGGTGGCAATGGCTGAGGTGTGGCCAGAGGTGGAGAGGGCGGAGTGTTTGGCCCGCGGCGCTGCCCTGAAGTGGGCGTCAGGTGTGTTCTGTCGACCTGAACATCTGGAGCGACTGAGCCAGTACAGGAAGAGAGAGAGCCAGAGAACGTCTTCTGTACACACCAGACTCAAGGTGACACACTCGTGTGCATCAGTACTGCAAACATGCTGACACACACTATGATACAATACTGTAATCTTCAGTAATGCTCCCATTAAATCATACACATTTACACATTTTGGGGTATTTCACATGAAGATATATATATCATCATTCCTAATTTCTGTCAACTTCAGTCTTGATCATAAGAAACTTTTAGGATTTTAACCCATTAAATGCCAGTTTATTTACAACATGTCTTATGAAGAAACATATACACAAAGAATAAATTACAAACAATATACGAAATGCAAGCTGGATTCTTTCGGGAGGATTTATTACAGTGTATTATATGTTACTAATCAACAGCAACATTGGTCATGATGCATTTAAATTTTTTTGAAGTAGCCTTGACACATTTTCATTCCATGTGAACAGGAATAAACAGAAATATTGTTCATTCCATACATAAATTAAAAAAAAAAGATTCAACGGAATGGCACCCATAGAATATATATATGTATATATATACAAAAATGTGTAGATGGTACAGATGGTACTTAAGGGGTTGGATGGGATTACACAATGCATTGTAGGACATACCCCCCTTGTAAATTATAAGGCCCTATTTTTGTCAAAAACTGAGCTTCTCAGTTAAAGCTTCCCATTATCAATCTTTCCTTACAGACCATGGTCCAGTCGTACCTAGAAGGGGTGGGCTGGGGTCTGGAGCAGCTTCGGGAGGCCCGCGTCGAGCTCAAGGAGGTGTCGCATGCTTTGAGGAAGGCGGGGCTGGAGGCCAACCGCAATGGAGAAGGGGTCAAATCTCTGGAGAGGCTGCGAGAAGTGTCAGTCAACCACTGTCAGCTCGTGGCTGCCGTCAGCAACCTGCCGCGACTTTACTCTGGTGAGACGCTGCTTTATGGACAGAGCAGGCCACCTATTAACTTGCAGAGAGGAGATCTCAACATTGAATCATCTTAAACCAATTTATTGTAGAAAATATGAGAAAAATATACTAGTGCAGTGTCCATAGGAAGAGGTTGCGTATTCCCATAGAAAATGGAAGCATTAAGTAAATTTCTCATGTTTGGCAAAATGAGGGTGGGTCTTCATCAAGAAACTGTACAATGGGTAAGACATTGACCTACTTTGACATAAGGAGAAACATGCAAATACAGATATTGTAAGAAAAAGTCTACAATTTATGTTGAAAATTCTGATGTCAATCTACATATCAGCTGTTATATGTGTTTCTGAATAAATAAATTTAGGCCCAGATTATGTTCTGTTAGGTGACAGTGCTGGGATTTCCTGATGGTCTGTGAACACATCTTGTACTTGTTTTAGGTGAAGAATAGCAGCTAAACCAGCTAATTTCTTAGTGTGTGGCTTTTGAGAGATGTTACATTACTTATGCAACGTTGTCTGCATGATTGCTACAGGAAGAAATGGGAAAACGGGGCTTTGAATTGTAACAGGGTTGGCTGATTAAGGAAACAGGTTCTCTATGCCAAGCGCTCTACCTCTATACCACCACAGCGTGCAAGGGATTTTAACATTTAATGATAATAATGGTATTTTGAATATCCATTAAAAAAATCCACAAAAAAGGATGTACACCATCATGCCATGTACAAGCTATATCTAAAAGCTGAGGCTGATCTAACACAGTGAGCCACAGACACACAGATACTAAATAATAGCGCTAACAAGATACTGTACATAGGCTCAATACACTATTACAATAATTGTACTTGAGGTTAATATAATGCAATACAATACATCCTATTATTAATGATATATAATTGTGTTGCATTGGGTTATTGATCAGCCACAACATTGATTATCTCATAACAAGGGGCGAGATGAGCAGCAAGTGAGCAGTCCCTTTTGGAGGAGATGTGTTGGAAGCAGGAAAAATGAGCAAGTGTAAGGATTTGAACAACTGATAATGGCCAAACTGTGACCACTAGACGACTGGGTCAGAGCATCTTGTGGGTTGTTCCCAGTACACAGTCGTCAGCACCTACCGAACGTGATCCAAGGAAGAAGCCGGAGAATAGCTCTTCAATACAATATACAGTCTCATTTTTGCTTGACACTAATCATCCCCTCTTGTCTGCAATACACTGGGATTGGCTTCTGCAGGACCCCGTGGGGCTAGTGAGGAATAAGCCGGTCTAGAAAATGACTGACTGACTAATAATCCCTGCATCCTCTCCTTCCTTGGTGTTGCCAGTGCGGAGCATGGTGTTGGAGACTGAGCGTCTGGTGGAGTCCCGGCGGCTCCTGGAGGCACACGCCCGGCTGATGGATCTGGAGCACTGGCAGGACGACATCCTCTGGCAGCTTCAGGGGGCTGCCGGGACCACAGGAGGCACGCTCAGCACCGAAGACCAGGAGCTGGTGACCAAATACTTCTCTGGTGTCGGGCAGCTGGTGGAGGCTCTGGGTGAGGAGTGTTTAGAGATATGGACGTCGACATAGTCCTGAGTCGGAGCTTCTGACCAAACTCACCAGAGCTGAGTACAGTAATTCAGATAGTTCAGTAAACAGAAGGTAACTGTTTACTAACAACTGCTTATACAGAGGATATCTATATGAATCCTACAAAAAGTTTATGTGAGTATAATACCTGCAGCTGTTATAGTTCAGTCCAGTTAAATACAGATAAATATATTTGCAACAAATATAGCCAACAAATATAGGCAATAATTAGAAGAAAGCTTAAAAAAAATCTAAATTTTGTGTCTAAACATCAGTCAATTCAATTCAATTTATCAACTCAATTTAGAGGAAACCTGGATGCTTGTCTAACTTGGCTTTTATTTAGATAGTTACAACAGTTTATGATGCTGATTATAATGGGAATATTTATTTAATCTATCAAAAATGCTCCAATTCAGACTCTTCTACTGCATTGTAATAGATGACACCAGTTCTCAATTTCTCCCTATTTTCGACATGTCCCCCTGCCTGCAGGTAAGGAGCTGTGGGCGGTGGTGAGCAGTGCTCTAGCTCTGGCCCGGCAGAACCCCACGCCGTTTGTGTCGGCGGTGCGGATCGTGGAGCGGGAGGAAGCTCTGGATCAGGCTCTGTTAGAGGAGAGGGGGGGCGGCAGCAGACCTCTGCCCCCTGGACGGCCTCGCTGTTGGAGAGCATCCTTCTTCCAGGTAGAAATCATTCTGCTTCCTGCAACATGCTTGGATTTTCTCCTGCTATGTTTTATCAAGTATTTGATACTATAAGTTTCATCCCGTTTCAGGTACTAGAGGAGGCGGTGTCTGCACGGTTTCGCAGCGTGTCCTACCTGCACACGCGTGGCCCGGGCCTGGCAGGCCACCTCTCTGCTCTCCAGCACGGTATCATGGCCGACCTGGCTACCGTACGCCACCTGCTGGAGCACTGCGTCCCGCCACGCTACCACCTGACTGGAGCCTACCTGAGGGCCAGCCATCGCTGTTTACATGCTCACCTGGCACAGGTGAGTGATGTGAGACTCCTGACTGTGATCATAACAGGGCCGTTTACATTATCGATGAAGTTATTTTTTTTTATTTTGAAGCTTGTGAAAAAGTTAGTATACACATGTAAGTGATGCTTGTGGCTTAGGTTAGCAGCTGGGACCTGGAGAGTGGTGAGATCTTCGCTGTGCTCAATTGGGTGCTACACATCTACAACAGGTGAGATCCAGGATCCAGGATCAACACAGATTTAGTGTTTTCTAATGTGACAGTCTCTATAAATATAAACGGTATAATCTAGACTAGATTGAGCTGAGATGATTTAAGACACGTGTGTCAAACTGCAATCCAGAAGGGCCGGTGTGGGTGCAGGTTTTTGTTCCAACCAAGGAGTCACACTCCTGACACACCTACTAATGAAGGTCCTCATCAAGGGCTCTAGTGGTTGATTAGTAGAATCAGGTGTGTTACTGCTTGGAACAAAAACCTGCACCCACACCGGCCCTTCTGGATTGCAGTTTTACACCCCTGATTTAAGAGATTCTAATTAAAGCTGCAAGCAGTGTTTAAGGGCCTTTCCATGTTGCTTGCAGCATCAAAACATAAATGCAGCTATGACCGTGGCTTATAAAATTGGTTTCTTATTATTCGTTTCCGAATAACCCTATATATATATATATATATATATATATATATATATATATATATATTGTTGTATAATGTAAAGTGAAAGTGACTTGATTAAGGCTGCTTGCTAACGGTTGTTTTTAATTTGAAAGGAGGATAGTAAATCAGCATAACATTCTTACCTTTTAAAAGCTAGAGGCAGTAAATATTTGGCTTGGAAAAAACAACTGGAATGATTTATTGTCAAAATAGTTGTTAATAATTACAATAGGCTGCAAGAGTTATGAGCTCTATCATAACTGTGGTGCTTGTACCACAAAATTGACTGACCTAACTGTCATCTGATGGAACTTTATTGCTTGTTTTTTTACGGCACTGGTGTGAATCACCTCCTTCACATTGTCAACCTTTAAAAGCTGAGAGTGTGACAGTCTTGTTTTGGCAGTCCAGACATGATGGGTCATCCAGAGCTGGTGACTGAGCGGAATAAAGAAGACCTGGGACCTCTCATCTCCACTGAGGGACTGGAGCTGCTGCAGAACAAATATGTGCAGAGTGTGCGGGTGAGACTGAAGTCTGCTCTCATTTACCCTATCTCTATCTGACCAATGGATCTGTAAAGAGTTCTGTAGAATGCAGAGGAGCATAATGGTCTGACTGTGTGTGTGCGTGCGTCCGTGCGTGTGTGTGTGTGTGTGTGTGTGCGTGCGTGCTGTTACAGAAGAGTGTGTCAGAGTGGATGCATAAAGCTCTGCAGGTGGAGCTGCAAGACTGGCAGAGAGACCAGGAGCCAGATACAGACCATGAAGGTTTCTACCAAACCAGTCTTCCCACTATCATCACACAGGTATACACCGTACCAGTAATCCCCAATCTAGAGGTCAGGACCAGAAACCATACAGAAAAAAACATATTTATGATTTGATTTTTTTAAAAATATTTTCTTAATTTTTTTGTGGATTTCTTTATTTTACCTCCCCGAGCCTCTAAAAATTATCCAAATAAAACAAAATAAGATGATTTGTAAATCAATAGAAGATTAATCTGCAACTATTCTGATAAATTCTGATTAAATAATCATTTTCACCATTTGTTAGGGAACATTTTCAAATAAAAATCAAACATGATCTTTGAGGAACATGATGATAATCTATTTTAGTTTTAGTCAGAAACAACCAGATTTGAAGATCAAACTTGGACTGTTTGTTACTATTTTTTGACATTTTATGTACAAAATATTTAACTTATGTAGCCAATAAATTGGAACTTAACTACTAGACAATGCAATACATGACAACGGGTGACCTTGCATTCTTTTAAGGGGTCACAGGCTAAAGGTCAAGGCCCTGACAAAAAGGTTGAGTGTCCAAAATGCTTCATATCGCAATAATGATACATGTTAATTTATGTCTTTATGTTGTGATTATTAACAGCAGCAACACCTCACTGTAGAGGAGTTAACTCAAAGAATACTGTGTGTCGTTGTGGATTTGTTTTGTTCACTGTGGAAGATGCTGGAGGACAACGCCCGAGTGGCTCTGATGATCGGAGAATCCCTGCGAGACCAGACTATACAGATGGGCCTTTATGAGATGGAGAACCTCCTGAACAGGTGTGTGTATGTTGTCCTTAAAGCTCATTTGATTCCCAGCATGTAGTTTTCACTCACCTCCATCTTTACTTTGCGCCTTTACTTCCAGGTTTCGAGAAGCTCTGGTGGAATTTGGAAAAGAGCATCGCAGACATCCAAGCCACAGCAAAAACAAGTTCTACCTCCACTACCTGCTGGCCTCCATCAGCAACTGCATCATCCTCAAGTACGATTACAGCAGCACAACAGTGAATTCACATACTGAACACAGGGCTCTTAAAATGTCGTATAGATTTAATAAATATTAGGTCTTAAATTTGCATTTGTGAGGTCATAAACACTTAAGCCCGGGGCCTATTTTCCAGTCTCCCTGCTACAAATAATGATAAATATGGAATATCCATGCAACCAAAAAGGTTATAAACTTAAACCTGGTATCAAAATAAATCTACAACATGTGGGGTGACTACAGAAGTGTCAAAATAAATGTATGTTACTGGGACAGAACAATCTAATATTGGATCATTTAACATTTTAGTTTAAATGAGTTTAAAGATTTGTATTAATTGTCGGTAAAATCATAGAAATCACACTGAGAATCATTACAGAACATGAAGAATATACTATGTAAGATGTTTAAAAAGGAGATTATAAAGAGCCAAATAAATAATTGCACAAATCTAAATGAAATATCAAAATAGTCCACATCATGCACATATCCACATCATCAATTTCTTATCGAATTGATGATGTGGATATTGATGATATATATTGATTCTGTAACAGTAACATTGTGTTTTACAACATAATAAAAATACTTTGTTTAGTGTTGTAGCTGAGGTTTTCTCATGCGATATATGAATAAAACCCCATATCAGGGTTTTTTGTATTTTACCGGGTTAATTGCCACAAACATTATAAACTATCAACATTATATTTATATTATTTTTGAATGTCTTTTTGTTGAAGTGAATCAATCTCTTTAGAGTGAAAACACCTATTTCTGATGCTACAAATACTTTTACTTTGTATTTATAGATGTAGATGTAACTCACACTAATAACCATACCCTAAGACAATATCTCAATGAGCCGCCCATGTTCCTCCATCACGTCAGGAAAACATATTACACAAACAAGATTAAAACAAAATTAAATCTGCAGTTTAAAAAATCCGGTACAGGCCACATGTACTAATTTTTGAAAACGTAAATAAAATGATCTGTGCGTCTCTGTTTGCTGCAGGAAGTCCACAGAGAGCCTGCAGCAGCAGCAGTCGTCCAGGTTGGTGGGGCAGTTCTCTCGCACTCCTCCCAACCCGCTGGCGGCTCTGGACCGGGCGGTGAGGCGTGCGTGTCGCCTGGTGATGGATCAGCTCCTGCTGGATCTTCAGCCTTTCCTTCCAGGTCTGCTGACCCGACCCTGGCTGGTCCAGGGAGACCCCACCCCAAAACTCTGCCACGTCCTGGAACGTCACCTGGAGCTGTACGGCCGCGTCCGCCCCCCCTGCCGGCAGGTCACAGCTTTGATCCCTTGTACAGTTTTAGTTCTGATGCTTCTCTGGAGAGAAGAGAAAGAGGAAGTCCTCATTTTGTGACTAGAATTTACCTAGAACCTTCACCAATGTGTATAATTTATAAAATATCTATCCCTGTCAACTTTTATTTTTATTGTGTGTGCCTCAAAGACAAAGAACATGCTTATAACAGCACAGCATCAGGTGGTTGTTACAAAAAATGTGAATATCTCCCATGCAAAAAGTGTTGTTCTTAATGAATTGATGATTCATTTTCAATTCAGGATGATTGTTTAGTACTGAACGGACAAACAACCAATAGTCAACGTGAGTACTGTCCTTGCAGCGTCTGCAGGAGGAAGCCCAGTGGCTGATGATGGTGGAGTACGTCAGGGCTCTGATGCAGAAGAGGCTGGTGTGTCGCGGGTCTGAGGAGAGGAGGCAGCTCGCTCAGCAGATGGTTCATGATGATCAGCAGTTTAGAGAAATCTTCCACGGCCTGGTAAGCACCGTTAATTCGTTTTTGTAGTGTTTGCCTTAATTATGTGTTTGAGAGTTTAACTAAGGAGCTAATCCAGGCCGCACTGGATGACCCACTGGATGAAAAAAAGGACCAGTTCCTATTTCTTCACAGGAATGTGAAGTCAGTGAGAATCTTTCAGGGCTGAAGGGATAAAACATTTACAGTTACAATTACATTGTTTGTAAGGCAGGAGATAAATTCACCTGCTGCTTAAAAAACTAAATATTGTTTTCAATTGAAATGTAACAATAGACTGACTGAATATGGGCGAACTGAACCTTTTTTCTTAGGTCATGGCTCCTGTTTTGTAAATTTAAGGTTAATCAATCTTGTGAATATTTAGAATGCATTTATTTACATAAAAATAAGAATTTGTAGTTGTTGTGATTTTTTATATTTTTACGGGTCAGGCCCGCTTGAGATAAAATCATGCTGTTGCTGGCCCCTGAACTAAACTGAGTTTGATTCCCCTGAGCTAATCTCTTTTTTTATAATGTCTTCTTTTTCAAAAAGGAGCCATAGGTTTCACCTTTCACCTTTCTGTGGAAAGGATAACAATTGTTAAATTCCAATGCCATATGTCAGAAGTTGAAGGTGGGAATAAAACAGTGCTTTAGAGTGGGTTTATTCATCTTCTGAGAGAAGCTGATTAAGTCTAATAATGAGAGAAATCAAGAGACAAACTATCACATCCACATGAATTTTAAAAACATTGAGAATTCAGATAAAAATTCAGGCCATTATTTCAGTGCACTGCGTCATATAGGACTGGCTCTAATGTTTCGATACTAACCTGTCAGAGTGCTGCTTTTGTTGAACTGCCAAGAAAATAGGGCTCTTTGCAGTATAGATGTTTGATGTATACACTGCCATTTGATATTAGATTGATTCACTGAAACTCATTGATTCTATGGAAAGATTTTGACTTTTGCTCTTGTAGTAGTAACAGTGAAATACCGAGTTTAACTCTGCTTTTTAAAAATCTGATATCATCAAAGGAAGGTGAGGGGTCAGTACCTGAAGTGAACCCTTTGGCTTTACTACCGGTCCTGGCTGACTTCATCCAACTCAGAGACCCCGGCATGCTCACTCTGGAAGTGTCGGGACTCGCAGCCAAATACCCCGACATCAGGTAACCCTAACCCCGACCATCAGCTGCTGTTCTTCTGAAGCAGATGTTAAATTAACAAATAAGGTTCTAAGAGGTTGTGCTCGGATTCAGTAATTAAATCTTTTTTTTTTCTTTGAGCTATAATCGTGATGATAATAAATATTTGTCTCCTCAGTGATGAGCATGTGTCTGTTCTGCTGGACATCCGCGGCGACGTCTCCAGGGACGTCAGGGGGACGGTGCTGGACCTGCTGGAGCAGACCAGCCCCGCTCTGCCGGCAGGATACCGGCCCATCTTCACAGACATCCTGGTGCCTCCCCCCTCCATCGCATTCTGTCTGCCCACCGCCAAGTGTGCGTGACCGCAGGGACCGAGACTCTGGCTTCAAGTCGGACCGGGGGCCGGTTCACAAGAGGATCTTGAGTCAGATCCTGTTGACTCGCAGTTACATTAGTAAAATGCAGGAGGAAGGGAGATTAAACTGGGGATGTAGCTGCTCCTGCACAGTTTTAACATGATGGGAGGCCAGCATGTGTTTACTCAACATGGCACCCTGTTTTTTTTTTGTTGTTTTTTTTGTCTCTGCACCATGACGATTCACGGTTCAGGTTTCAGCTGGGGACTCGCTGGCCTGATGTCAGCTGTTATTCAGGGGGCCAGTAATGGTCAGAGTCTATGAGCCACTGTGGCACATTAGGTCGTCAGAGCAGGTTTAACGACCTAAATATATTGAAGTTCAAACATCTCATGAATCTGTCCTTTGCTGTCATGTATCTCAGAAATTTCAACACAACTCATTTTCACCTGCTTTCTATAGACGTGTTTTTGAGATATCTCAAAACTTAAGCATACAAAACTACAACTATCTGCATGGTTACATATTAAGACAGTAAAGGGTGGACTGACCCTTTAAATGCCACCCATCACATAGCACAGTATCAGTAGGGTCTTTTAATCTGCTACAGTAGAGCACATTATTGCAACCTTTGATATATATGTGTGTGTGTGTGTGTGTGTGTGTGTGTGTGTGTGTGTGTGTGTGTGTGTGTGTGTGTGTGTGTGTGTGTGTGTGTGTGTGTTCTACTCCTACACCTTCTTTCTGAGTGAGTTCAACATGCAAAGCTTCTGATACTAATTTGAAATTAGCTCATCAATGCGTGTACATGATGCAGTTTCTTCTCATCTCAGCCTATGGGAGAGTTGCTGTGTATTTATTCAGTTTGAATGATTTGACATAAAAATAAGATAAAACCTATTTTCAAGTATTTTTGAGGAAAAGTCACAGCTTTGAGAATTAAAAGGTTGCAGTCCGTGAAACATGTGGGTGGTAGTTTTTTCAGTATGTGACAGATTAAAGTAGATCTATTAGATACATCATATGGTTTATGACTTTTAGAATATAAAGATTTATTATTAAAGCATCACACTCTGGACGTGAGACTTAACATGAGGCTGCTAATTCATTACTTACTATTATGTTACTACACTCAATACTAGTCTGTATTTTTTATTTTGTCTGACTCGAGCTTGTATTGTTGTTTATATTGGTTGTTTTTAATCTGATTTGTATTTATTATATTTATGTATTAGTTTTCTACTATTTCCTTTTGGTTTCCTTTAAGTTCAAAGGATGTTTCCCTTGTTCTAGTTCAGTGCCAACTTGTTACCACAGTGTAAACTCTGCTACATAAATTGCTTAAATAAAGGCTTTATAAAGTGAACTTTAAAGTCACCCCTTCACTCAAAATGTGTTTTCTTCATGTTCTTAGATGAATGTTTCATGTTTGCTTCACTGTGTAGATTAATATTTGTACAGAGTTTAACCCTAAGTCTCCACTAGTCACTACAGTTTTACATTTGGCCTGTTAAAATGCCAATCAGCTATAAATAAAACAGAATTCATCCCAGCATTTACTAAGCTATCAACACATTCAGGTTGACTCTGTCCTCATTTCCAAAGACTGGAAATTCCCTTTCTCCACTAAGCAACAACTCCAGCTTTGAATATCATGCAATCTCGGCCACTTCCCACATTAGGTTACTCACGGTTGCCATATACCACCCACCAGGATGCAATCTGAGGAACTTTATAATCAAACTTAGCATTCTACCGATGCCACACCACAGATTTGAATGGGTGACATGACTTCCAGTCACTTCTGTCCTCGTTTGACCTCAAGCAGGTCTCCACCCCTCCCACACAAATCTAATTGACTCCTAATTGCTTCACAGCAAATCTGATTACCCTCCTATATCTACAAGACCACTTCTTCATCCAATTTACATTTTCCTAACCGGAACATCCTCATATTCCTCCACAAATGGTCCTTCTCCCTTCCTATAAAAAACAAATCCACAACCAAGCCTCAGAATTCCTTTTTGAGAACAACTTTAAGCACCAAGACTGTAATCCTGTCAGTAATGGAATCACTAGTCCAGCTGCTGCTGCTGGTGGACAGTTCTCAGATTTGTCTGCTGCCTTTGACACAGTTAAGCAGCAAATCCTCAGCTCATTATCTCAAATTCTGTCTCTGTTTTGATATAAGTTCAAAACGTATGCGAATCACTTAACTTCTCTTTAATAAAGCGACATATGTCTTTAAAGGCCCGTCACGTGACCTGAAGAGTGTGTGACGTCGCTGGAAAAGATGGCCGTTCCCGTAGAGGCAATGCTGCTTCTGTGAATCCGCTTGAGTTTGAGACTTGTACGGAATATTCTGGGTTGAAAGCGCTGGTCTCTGTTCCCTGGGTTGTGGCGGACATGAAGACTTTCTGTGGACGAGCCAACCCGGCCACGGGAGCCGTGGACTGGGTGGAGGAGAGTGAGGAGTACGACTACCACCAGGAGATAGCCAGGTTAGCCGTTAGCATCTCAGCGTGGAGGAGATGCTGCACAAACAGTAGTTTGATGTTTACATGGAGTTTAGTGCGCTCATGTTCACACGTGTTCATTATTTTAGAGCTGTACATCTCACAATTAAGGCATCCATTTCAATGGATTAATAAAGTACGTCAAAATTGACCGCAGTTAAATTTCATTTGTAAATACTTATATACTCTCTGTACATTTATATTCTGTATCATTATATTTCATACTCATATTATCATAGTCATTATTTGCCTTGATATACATATAGATTTTCATCAAAGCACTTGTGACGTCTTCATAATCATCCAGGATATATATCACAAGACATTAATTATTAAACAAAATCACTCTATGAGCTAATTAAATGCATTTTTGAGAATTCAGCACTCACTTAACTTGTGCTGTATATCACTGATCCTTTCAAACAACTTGTGAAGTCTTCACAATCATCCAGGTTATATATAACAACCTAGTAATTGTATAGCATAGTGAGTATAATAGTGTAAAGTATAATCAGTAATATGCGTCACAAGTGAAAGAGCATTTTAATTAGAAAAATGCATTAAATCAGCTCATAGTATGATTTTTTTTTGTTTTAAATAATTATTAAATCTGCAATATCACAAGGTAAGCGAGTGTCTTTGCATCTGTCGAAAATGTTTCTGCCACTGAGACGTGACACCATCACTGTTGAGTTTATTATCCTGTCTGTGATGATCAAGGCTGATGTTTAGCATTAATTAATTCATCTTATTTAACCTTTCAGGTCCTGTTATGCGGATATGCTGCATGATCATGACAGGGTGAGTGACCCTCACATATGGAGGAGATGCTCTCTACATCTTCATCTCCACATACACATGTCATTGACTGCAGTCATGCAGCTGATGTACTTCCTGTTTACAGAATGAGAAGTACTACCAGGGCATCCGGGCTGCTGTGGCCAGAGTGAAGGCTCGGGGTGAGGAGGTGATTGTCCTGGACATCGGGACAGGGACAGGTCTGCTCTCCATGATGGCCGTCACTGCTGGAGCTGACTTCTGCTACGCTGTGGAGGTACAGCCACTCCTCCTGTGTGCACAGAATACTGATTTTTCCCTACACAGTTTCACTCTGTAGTATCCAACAAAATGTGTCATCCTGCAGAGAACCAGCTTTGATTGGGAAAGAAGAAAGTTCCTTGTATTATTTTTACTCTAAGTGGTTGAATAAGATAAGACTTTAATGATCCACAAGAAAAAGTTCACGTTACAGGCACAAAGAGACAAATACAAACGGATAAAAAAACTTATTGAATTCAATTTGTCTGAAATCCAAACATGTTCAGTTTGCTAGAAGAAGATATTTTTTTGGGATTTTTTTTATTTAGGACAGTTTTAGGACAACGTTATTGTTCCCCTCTCCATAAAAGCTTTGATATCTGATAAATTCCAAATATGGTGTTGCTTCAGGTGTCTCTGCTTCCTGTCGGTATCTGTAGGTTTTCAAGCCAATGGCCAACGCCGCCCAGAGCATCGTGGAGAAGAACGGCTTCTCTGACAAGATCAAGATCATTAACAAGCACTCCACTGATGTCACAGTGGGGCCAGGTCAGCGACAACACACACGAGCACACGTTGAAGCTGCACCATTCTGTATTATCAGCTACATCATGTTCGTTAGTTTGTCTGCCTTGATGAGACGGGTGTTGTTCTGTGATTCGTTCCAGACGGAGACATGCGCGTGAAGGCCAACGTCCTGATCACAGAGCTGTTTGATACAGAGCTGATAGGTGAAGGAGCCTTGCCTAGCTATGAGCATGCTCACCAGAATCTGGTCCAGGTGTGTGTGGGGGTGTGAAAGTGTGCGTTTCTGCATTTATGAATGAAATCCATTGTCACCAGTCTTGAGCTTCCTGGAATATCAAAGTAAGACATGTCCTCTGGTGTGCCTCCACCCTGCAGGAGGGCTGTGAGGCAGTCCCTCACCGGGCCACCGTCTACGCCCAGCTGGTGGAGTCGGAGCTGCTGTGGAGCTGGGCTCAGCTGCGGGAGCTGGAGGTGGAGGGAGCCCGGCTGGTGCCGCCGCCCTCTGTGGGCTGCTGCAGCGGAGCTCATTCAGTTTGTGACATCCAGCTGAGCCAGGTGTCTCCCCACAGCTTCACCCCCCTGGGTCCACTCTGCACCATGTTCAGGTACGACAAACCTTGTATTGATGCTTTTTATTAAAGGGCAGGTGCACAATTTTTTCAATTGTCTCAAAGCAACAGTCAGGAGCCTAAATGAGCATTGAAATGTCCTCCCTGTTCATACATACATGCAGATATTTATTTAAAAATGTATCTGAAGCAGAATGATATTTAAACAACCACTATGACAGTGTGTTTTATGAATTTCGAAATAATAGATTAAAAAAGACTTGAATTTTGATATCTGGGTCTTATAATTCTTTCTCCTTAAAAGTTAGTTTTTTTCCCACTATTATTTTGTTTAAATAACAGCCTAAATAAAGAGTGGTGGAACTCAGGTGAGGTTTTAGTGAATAAAATATTTTGTCACTACAATAAGTGCAGTGCTAAGGAGCCAAATAGTTAACTGTGGGATCTCAATTTTATTTATTGTTGTTTTTTATGTTCAGGATTGTTTGGGAAATCACCAAATTAAAAGAACATTTTTCCCCAGCAGGTCTGTGGCCATGAAATGGGTGTTTTTTAGTTTTAGTTTTACATAAATGGTCTTAAAAAGACTTGAATTTAACTTGAAACCTGTAGGAACCCAGATATGAACAGGAGGACTAATTCAGGGAGGAAAACCTCTTTGACTGTTCATATGGAAACCTGACTGTCACACAGTGAAGCTGTCCTTTTAATATTTTTTTCTCCCTTCAGCAACATTTTTTTTTTTAATTCTCACCTTCCCTCCCTCTGCACCCTGTTCTCCTCTCAGTGTGGACTTCAGTAAGCCAGTAAGCAGCGCCCCCCAGTCCTACTCCTCCCAGTTTGTAGCTCAGGCTGCTGGTCGGGCTCAGGTGGTGCTGACCTGGTGGGACATCGACATGGATCCCAGTGGAACCATCGTGTGCTCGATGGCTCCCGACTGGACATACCCACAGCCAAAGACAGCTCCGGTGAGTTACACACCACAATGTTGCGATTACAATTCTGGCTCTCGTGACCCCCCCTCACTGATGGGAGTGATGGTGTGTTTTCAGTGGCGGGACCACTGGATGCAGAGTGTGTACTTCCTGCCGCAGGAGAGGAAGGTGACAGAAGGAGAGGAGCTCAGTCTGACTGTCTGCCATGATGACTACAGTCTGTGGTACAGCCTGCAAACTCACAGGTACAACACGATCATTTCTACAATTATCAAATAGCTCAGTGACAATCGTCAACAACGGATCAAAAGTTTTATAGGATTTTATTTAAAAATGTTAGATTTGATATGGGCCTATTTATTAGTGAGGTGTCTAAATTGGATAGGTTCACAATTATTTTAAGTCTTTCTTAAAATAGATGAGAACATGATGATGAGGGTACATGTGCTGACCTCAGACTCTTTTCATGTTGCTGTTCTCAGCCTGGAGCTCTCACAGGGCGAGGTCTGTCCCGCCCGGCCGTGCTGCACCTGCCAGGCACACCTGGTCTGGACCCGGCCGAGATTTGGTGAACTCAACGATAAACTTCGCACTGAAAGTTATGTCAGTGCCTTACGCAGCGTAAGTGATATAAAAGTGATACAACCAGAATCAAGTATGACTGAAGCTTGTGGGGTTTGTCTTCATCATATTTTTTGACCATTTTAAAAGTAAAACTGAGGTTTGAGGTTCTTATTGAGAATGTTTTTCATAATAATCAAACATTTGCCTGAAGCATATTTATCCACTCACATGTAAAGAATATTAAAAGCTTTAAAAATTGTCCCTTTAAAGTACATTGGGAATGTGCTCTTAATTAGCAATTTGTGTGTAATTTGATCTAAAGGCTAATATTATGCATTGATAATTATTAATAGTCTATAGCTTCTTGATTTCGCTCTCAAATTGCATCAGATTGCTAAATTAAAATTTGCAATTTTTAGCATTTCAAACTCTAACCCCCTGATCCCACTAGAAGGGAGTGTTCCTTGTCATAACTTGCCTTAAACTAAAATCCTACCACTGATTCATTACCTGCTGTGTTGACTCCAGGTTCTGAAAGAGGACAGTGTGTGTCTCAGCGTCAGTGATGGAAGTCTGCTGCCTGTGTTTGCTCACATGCTTGGAGCCAAAAAGGTACCCTGCCCACAATGGTACTTTGCTATAAATCCTATACTAAAGTCAGATTCTGTTCCTGACCTGTCATTTTATTTGACCTCTACACAGGTCTGCAGTTTGGAAAACTCCAGGATGTTCAAACAGGTTATTGAGCAGGTAAATGAGAATTGTTCAATATACGACTTCATCTCTCAGGACCGGAAGTTGCTTGTTGACATACTTCCACTTCTACTTCTTCAAAGACGAGGCCTCAAAACCCTAAAGAGAAGTAAAGAGGTGCTGATGTTACATGTTCTCTGCAGGTGTTGGAAGCCAACTCAATGAAAGAAGGTGTGGAGCTGCTGCAAATCAGACCTGAGCAGCTGACCAGTAATGATTTAGGAGGAGAACAGGTACTTTTGCAATATAACACCTGCAGCGTACATTGTCTCGCACAATCTTTATTTACACACTGTACCATTTACACCCATTGCATTAAATGTTATCCTGATCAGGCTAATGCCAGTTGATGCAGGTATTGCATTTAATGTCATTGGGACGAGGACTAAAGCTTTATCTAACTTCTTGTAGATCTCAGTCCTGATGGGTGAACCTTACTTCAGCACCAGCCTCTTGCCGTGGCACTCCCTGTTCTTCTGGTACTGTCGTACCAGCCTGGCAAGCCTCCTGCGGCCCAACGCCACCATCCTGCCCTGCTCCGCCACCCTTCATATGGTGGCCGTGGAGTTCCAGGTGAGACAGACCAGGTTATAAAGTCACACTTTTACATCTTTTCTACTGATGCCAATAACAAATATAAAATGTCATTATTGCAATCTTCTTCCTCAGTCCGGGTTTGCTCAAATTTATTTTTGGAGATTAGATATAGATGTATCAACAAAGACTTAAGTGAGGGTAAGTTCTTTGCGATTGACTTGTCTTCTGTGTTTGTTAGGATCTCTGGAGGATAAGAGCACCATGTGGAACGATCGAGGGCTTTGATGTCACCCCCATGGATGATATGATCCAGGTAAACTTGAACATTTCTTAATGGTCAGTGTTTACACCCAGTGTAATCTCCTTGTATCTGAAAGATTTGTTCACCATGGAATAGAAATTACTTGTCAAGTGTTGATTGGTGCTTGTTTCACTCTGCTGTGTTTATAAAATAATGTTTATGAAAAAAAAAAGAACCTGACAAAATCCTCCACTTCTGCTCTTCCAGCAATCCCTGGACTTCCGTGAGTCCCATGAGGCGGAGCCCCACCCTCTGTGGGAGTACCCGTGCCGCGCCCTCACCCAGTCCACAGCCGTCATGACTTTTGACTTCACGCAATGTGTCCCTCAACAGCCAATCACCAATCAGGGCTCACTACCTTTCATAAGGTAGTGAAATCCACCTTTTTGCTATCGTTTTAGATCTAGAGACCCCTAGTGGTAGAAAATGACATATTGTACATCTGAGGTCAATATTGTCTTTCTCCAGTATAGGAGAAGACAGCTGCAAACAGCAGCTTATGGTCAACAATTGAAACAGTTGTTGAACTTGGCTTCCACAGTCATGAGTGCATATTAGAAGTTTTATATTGAACTGTCCTTTCACACAAGTTATTTTCCCTCATTCTCTTTAGGAGTGGTCGTTGCCATGGTGTCGCGTTGTGGATGGAATACCACCTAACGGATGACATCACTGTCAGCGCAGGTCTAACTCGACCAATCAGTGAGCAGGTATTGAAGCCTTCATCTTTATTGAAGCAACTGAACTTTCTTTACTTAACTTCATTTTGATCATTTGTTTATCACACCGATCTAAACAAATTAATGTTCATATAGTAAATGAATGTAAGTCTGATCTGTTTTTCCATTCAGCAGGTTGGAGGTTCAGTACCTCTATGATAGACTAATCACTTAAACCACTGCTAGAAATATTATTTAAGTTCTTGGGTCATAAATATTACAACTTGTAGTACAACATTTAGAAAACTTTGTCCTTTTATAAAGGAAGCTTAGTTTGATTTTCAGTCCAGATGTTTCACTTATTTTGAGCAAAAAGCTAATTAAGAAGCTATAGATAATGTGATTGTTTGTCCTGTGTCTCCTCCTGCAGGGTGACTGTGAATGGAGTCGCCACAGGAAACAGGGAGTGTATTTCTTCAGGTCAGCGTGGGACAGCTCAGGTGACGGCAGAGCTGCAGTGTCTTACAACTTGACCTTTGAACCCAGTTTAGGAGACATCAAGATGGATTTCAATGTGGAGTCTCAGTGACGTGAAGCCATCACTGACTGAAGGACAGTCTTAAACACTATGCTTTTTTACTTTTGTCAGTGTTTGTCTTTGACCATTTTAGATGAATATTTAACATATAGTTCAGCCAGTATTGTGATTGTTTTGACTTACAGTTGCCTTAATGATAGAAATCAATACCTGGAAAAATTGCTATATGACTATTATCATCTCTAAACTGAACAAAGCGCAGTGTTTTATGCTATGGGACAATTAAACTACATAGTCTTAGAACTCGACCAATATATTATAACTAATAATAGTTATATATATATATATAATTAAACAATTCTATCTGTCTCAGGTAGAGTCTCTGACAGACTGCTGGATATACAGCACAGGTGTTATAGTGGCCCCGTTAGGTTAATATGTTCTATTTTGTCTATTTAATGAAGGAACAGGACACTGGTCCAGCATTGTCTTATGTGATGTTATAGAAATTTTTTATAAAGTTTGATGTGTGCTTTGTATCATTTGCTTCAAATTTCCATGAAAACAGGTTTTATGTTTTTTGAAGGGCACGGATATCACCACTTAACAAATCTAATATTACTTTTATCTGTATTTAATGTTGGATCCTCTATAGATACTGTACATTTTCAGTGAGAACCACTGAATGAGTTTGTGGCAGCTTTATTTTTGGAACGGAGTAACAAGAACTTACCAAACGATGACTATTGGCCACATGCAATGAAATTAATGATTTAAAATATCAGTTTTATTGGATTCAAACAAAACGCAAAAGGGCAACAACACTTTGTGCTAAACAGCTTTCTTTTATATACATCAGTTTATGCTGCATTTGGAGATCTGTATGCTTAAATTATACTGCTGAACTTTATGCAATTGTGAATTTTACCAAAACTATCAGTGGTCAGATGTAAATGGAATTTTAAATAAAACAAAACTGATTTCAGTGTGTTTTTTTTTTAAAGCTACTCCTCACACCATAATCTGCATAACTGACAGCAGAACATTTCCTTTCCCCAAAGTCTCACTCTCTTGGTTATTGTCAATTCTGCATTACAAAACTCTCAAATGAACAAGACTTTCTGTTGCTGGTAGACGAGAGCATCTCAATCAACACATGGCAAATTACTGAGGCAACAAGGCGACGTATTCTAATACAAAACGCTGAGCTTCAGACAAACTGACGATAATCTCCATCAAATCTGCAGTGACACTGAACAGGCAGCTTTCAGTCAGTTTCCTGCGAGACTCGGGTCTGTCAAGGTGGATGGAAAAGAAAGGAATGTAATGTTTTAAAGCCTCAGCATCAGTAGTGGAATTGAGATCTGCGGTTTTCAATCATCCGTTGTGGTGTTGTCCAGTTTAATCATTTCTCCCGGTTTGAATGCTGGTTTTCCCAAGTGTGGGCAGCTGGCACATCGGAACGCATCACCCAGGTAACACTGTCTCAAAAAGAAAGAAAGGAATATCATATAAATTTTTTCACAACAATGTTCACTCAGAATCACAAGAGGAAAAAATGTACTCACACTTCCACAGGCAGATTTTGGCATATTTGTCTTCTTTTTCCCTTTACTCTCCTCCTCTAACTCCTCAGCCAGACCACACGAGCTACACAAACAGCACATAGACGTACGTCATGTTTGAAGGCTGTACAATGCACAGGGTGAAGTACAATAGGTTCCATGTTCTCAACTGACCAGTTCTTGCAGGCTTTCTTCTTCTTGCCGGTTCCTTCTCCACAGGTTGCTCTAAGAGAAGCCGGGTCCGGCTTCTTCAAATCCTCCTCGTCCAGCAGAGCGTCGGAGTCCAGCAGATCCTATAAAGACGGAGGTAGAGGATGTTCAATAAACACAGGAGATTTTATATATATATATATATATATATATATTAATGTTCTAATGTGAGAGTGTTGGAACAAAGAGATTCAAAACTTTTACTCACCTCGTCGTCCATATCAGTGGCCGAGAGTGTCCACTTTTTGACTGTGGTTGGATCCAGAGCCGGTTTCTCTGCTGCAGCAAAGTGAAGAATGAACATGACTTTCACATCAACTTTGACAAAAACCAAATCACACACTTTAATGTAAAGGACAGAGACTGCTGATGAATGGACACCAGCTTAAAACAAAAAGTGAAAAATAAAACATTCACATATCGTTACGGGTTTTGAATTGCTGTGTGTAGTAAAAAAACAAAAACAAAACTCAAATCAATACTATTAGGAATTACTACTAGTATTTAAATGTGTATATGCTAAGAGTACAGTCTCATACTCATGATCCTAACTCTAGCTCAACTACTGAGAACAATTTAGTGATGGGCCACAGCTGTTTGCAATTTACTGATTAACAACAGGCAAACATTAAATCAGCTGCAGTTTGTTAGTTTGTGCATCTTGTATTTATAAAGCTCTGTAGTCATTACTGGTCCAGTTTCACACAGAATGAAAAGATCTACCACAAACACAGGAAGCAGGTGTTAGGATAATGTTCTACAAATGTACTATTTGACCGGCGTCATTTCAATGATGCAACGGACAAGTCTGTTATTGTTTTATTAGTTATTGGCTTGGATGTTACATCTGTGGATATAAAGACAAAAAAAAGCAAGAAGACGGCCTGTCTGGACCTGCCATACCTGGCTTGTCCGTCTTTTTCTTTCCAAACGACAGCTTGAGCTGAGTGGATGATCCCACCTCAAAGTTGGGCTTGGCGGCAGACATGCGGACTCTACACAGGGTGTTGCCTTGGTAACCGGTTTCCATCCTGAGAGAATTCAATGCCACCGGAGTCAGTTCTGCTTTACTGACCTGCAGAGAGAGGACGCGGGTCAAAGGTCAACAAAGGAGCCTTTGTACTGAGGTTTGGGGACGTTTTTACTACTCATGCAGTTGTCAACATTTTTTGTTTATATACATTTACATTTCAACATACTGATGCCACAAACTATTCAACAAGTATTTTATGTTCTGCAACAAAATCCATTCTTGCCAAGCACAAAAAAAGCATTTAATTGATTAATAATTCAACACTATACAGCAGATTGTTATGACCTTATTAAATAGCTATAAAGATGTGATTTAACAGCTTTACCAGTCAGTCAGTAGAATGAGGCCCCCGATGATTTATGAATGAATGAACATGAATCTCTTTACGTTTATGATCACTTTTCTCCACTTGTGTAATTTGTCAATAATGACAGAAAACAGTTTAACCGACGAAAATATGTTCATTCATAAAAGGTTTGTGCTATAACTTTATTTTCCCATCCTGAGTGGATCTTCCTTTTGTTTGCTACAGGTCTGCAAGACCTTAGTATATTAAATTTAAGACGGTTTAATACCTTCAAATGACGTTAATAAGGGAATTGAACTAAATGCCTTTTAAGAGGTTTCAGTACAGCAATTCTCCTCTAAAAGCCAGACTCCTGAAATGCATTCACGCCGAGTGTAAACAGGATCAGGATGACGTGCAACAACTGTTTTGTGTAATATAATAATGATCGCAGATTTATGTGAACACAACAACTACGCACTTGCAGAAGCATATTTCTGGCTTTGTGGAGCTTATTAACTCTGCGACTCACCTCTGTCACTGACATGAATCCAGACAACTTCAGAGCTGACACCAGCTTCTCGACCGTCCTCACGCTCTGTCCATCAGCTCCTGGAACAGAAAAAGGAACATGTCGCATCACAATCAGAACCATAACTCATCAGTAACTTCCAAAGTAATGGTTCACTTAAATGTTTTTTTTCTTCTTAAAAGTCAATATTTTGACCTTCACACTCTGAAATCCAGCCTGCCCAGTGTTGCTAGGTGTATGATAATTATCGTATTTGGCCCTCTATACGATGTATGATCAACGATCGTAAAATAGGGCAAATGTACAATAATTTGACCATTTTCATACTATTTATTTACTTTTGCAGAGATACTTCTTTTTGATACAATATTTTATGTTATGACCTGGCAGCAGGCACTATTTAAATGTGTTATATACATAGAATTGTATTTAGAATCTGGCAGCTGGTGCTTTTTAAGTTGAAAAAATTTAAATTTGTGAATGAAGAAATGTACCAATCATTTTTCTCAGTATAGTACATTCATATTTGTATAAACATCTGTTAAAAGACTCCAGAATACAATAAAATGAAATCTACTCTGTTAAAATGTATGGGGGAGGACCCCAGACCGCTCTATGGTATTACCCGACACTTCAAATGCTTTCTACACCCTTGTAATCAGTTCAGTGAGTTTGATATTTAACAGGTTTCCTAGATTTCAATAAAGGTTTGTGGACCACTGCACTAGAATGACTATATTTGACTACAGAACTTTAGTGGGCTTGTTATTTTGATTACGACAGGTGTATGATAATTCCTATCAAAAGATGATTTAGCCGCTGGTACAATAATCCTATATTTCCCACCTAGCGATGCTGAGCCTTCCTTTATTAGACAACAGCATTGTCTCCCACCTGTGACTGGTTCCTCCAGGATGATCTTCCCGCCAGGTTTGAGCAGTTTGGCGATCTCTGCAAGAGTCTCTGAGCTGTGGATGGAGGAGCTGTCAGCCATGAGACAAGAGAGCACCCAGTCGAAGGAGGATGCTGCATGGGAGGCTGAAAGGAGGAGACGAAAGAAATAAGTGCACATATTTACACCAGAAGAACGAGTCACACCATCTACAAATGAGGTGATGGAACACTTAAGCAGAAGAAGAACTTGTGATTCAGGTTAGTGAAGAAACATGCAATTCTTGGGGAGTGGAATTCAAAGTCGGGCAAAGAGTCACTCACACAGCGATAGTCTCTCCATGTTCTCCACTGCTAATTTCCCATCTGGACCAACCACAGCACTCACGTTCTCCGCAAACTGTTTGAGGTCTTCTGGTGAGGCTGGCAGAGCCCAAACCAGCAGAACTTTGTCTCCCGATTTGATGCCAAGGTCTGCCATGATTTCCTGGAAAAGGTAACGATTCATTGTAGATGATATACATTCAAAGAGAAACAAAACCTATAGCATCACCGTTTGAGTTTGTTTTTTTTTTACGCTACATCTCAACCTTCTTTCTCAGCTTTTAAACATTCATTGCAAAACTGACAGGATTCAGTTGATCCTCCTTGATGATGATGATGGGGAGGTCAAACAAACTGATATTTTGGCAACATCTCCAAAAAAATGAAGACAGCACTCCCTAAAACATGAGCACAGAGCTGAATCAATAGTTTCCTAACAATTTGCACAAACTGGAGATCAGAAGTGGCACAGATACAAAACTATACAGTTCTATAGTGACGTTACTACTCCTTTTTCTTCTTTTAAGGTTTGTTGGCAATTTGCAAACAATGACATTGAGCACTACCCACCAACTGGTGTGAAAATAACTAATAATTTATAAATAATAAACTAATTAAAGATCTTCACCCTCATTTCATTCTTTAACATAAGGTGTCAATCGGAGCTCTGAGAGGACGTGAAAGCCTGTCCATACATTTTCTCTGATGACAATATCGACCTTTCAAAGTAAAAGTGTCAGCCTGCCAAAAAATAATACAAAAATAAAAATCACGTGATAACCCTAACGTGACCTCGCCAGGTTTTGGATATTAGATATCATTTCGCAAAACGGCATTAAAGAAAACAGTCAAACCATTTATAATCGCACTATTTCATTGTATCGTTTTTCAGGTTTATTCAGCCACAGTGGTGCAGTATCAGCGGTCCACCAGAAGGTGTCGCCATTCAGTTTCTCACATGTTAGGAAACGATGAACCACTTTCATTACAATAGTTATCGTTTAAGCCTGCGACATGACGAGCTGTTTTACACATTCATGCAATGACTCAGCGAAACATCCTATTCACTTTACCTCTAACTTATCTTATGATGTGATGGGGTGAACGTGGATGATGTTAACCCGCAATTAGCGGATTAGCTTGTTGTTGACGCAGGTGAAATGTACGTTAACATCACACACGTTACTAACACGAGAGCAGTCCAGTAACGTTACGCGGCTAAACACAGAAACAAATTCACTAATGTCTGTGTATATTGTCTTTATAGGCTTCCGGTAGCTTAATTACTGATAAAATCAGACACTTTAAACAAACGTACGAAGTGACTTACCTTCTGTCCCGGCGTCAATGGAAGTGTGAAGTTAGATGAGGTGAAATAACGTGTCTTCCGGTTGGAATTTTCAAAATAAGAGTTCATCACTATACGTCCTGCATTAATAAGTAGTTATTAACTACTTAAGTTATTTATGTCACAAAGTAAGTAGTAAAAGTTTGCAGAAAATAGTGTTGTGACTAATATATTATATTTAACAGTTAATGTATTTGCCGATTTTAAATTATTGTAGCCTGTAGAGGCGGAGCTAGTTTGAAGTGCTTCATAAATGTCTAAATAAATCTAAGGGGATTTTAAAATTATACATTTGACAGGAAATGTGTTGTATACATTTTTTATTTAAAAAAAAAACTCTAATCTTTATTTTTGAGAACATTTTATTCGTGACCCAAAGAACCATTCCTCAGGGTCACGAATGGTTGTTTAAACACATGTGGGAATATATGTAATATATTTGATAGAAAATGGCTGACATGTGAAACACGACGAGAAGACATAGGCTAACTATACACTGATTTATTGTAAGACGACACAAGCCAATACGTTTGATTTTTTTATTTACCAACGAACACTATTTTACGGTATTTATTTTTTTTCCAACGTGTTTCCACATTTTAATTTGAAGGTCTTTGTATTTCCGGTCATATTCTCGTCTTTTTTTTTTAAACATTTGTGTTTCACAACCGAGTCGCGCTGCAGTGACGTAAGCGCGTAAAACAAAACAGCGTCAGGTCAGTGCAGCTGGACATGGCGGCGCTGCTGAGAGGTCTGCGGGCAGGAAGGGCGCTGCGGGGGCTGAAAAGCGGTGAGACCGTCAAGACTGTCGTGTTGTCGTCTCGTGATAACAACAGCAGCCAGACTGGGCAGCCATTGCACTTTTAATTACAATTATCATTCATTCTTCTAACAAACGCGCCCATGTTGACGTTAACTGTCCAAAGTCACTTGTCAGAGAAGGTGATCATGAAGGGCAGAATTATCTGTCAATATGTTGACTGTGGCTTTAAAAGCTAAACATTAGCATGATAACGCTCAGTGAGCGCTGGTCGAGTTTGCAGCGAGAGTTTTATCCTAAAACATGCTTTGTGAGGTAAACAAGTTCCTGCAGCTGGGGCGCCTCTAGCTGTAAAAGGTGTCGCAGAAACTGGCTATAAATAACATTAGCTCAAATTCTTGTGTGAATTTGTTTGTGGTCGACGTTTCTGATCATAAAAAGCTATTTTAAACTAGAAGTAACGCGCCACAAATGTATTAATATACTATATATAAAATATATTACTAGAGGACCATGGCACACACGTGTAATCAGTTTGAAACCTCTTTGAATGTTTATGTGGACATGTGACTTTAAGACAGACCTGGAAAAAAGCGCACCCATCCTTTTACGTGTAATAATTTATATAATTCTACCAATTCATTCACTACAATAGACCGTGGAAACATGCTTGGAGAATCACTTGAGAACCAAAGTTATGGCCTGTTCCTGAATATTTTTGCAACTTCAAGAGAATTTCTCAATCTGCTGCTCTGTGTCACTGCTGTGAAACACACTGAAGGAAAGAAAGAAAAGCAGATGGTTGCCAGAGGAGTAGACCTTGTTGACAGAAGACGTGTGGACATCAATAAACAAAAAAAAAATACAAAGGTAGAAAAAAAATGCTTTAAAGCAATCCCATAGTCTGTTTCAGTCCACAGAGACTGCTATCAGATCTAAAGCCAGTGGCAAATCAGTGCAAATATCCTAATATATTTGTCCACAACTGCAGCATGTTTTCTCATGAGTTTTATTCTTAGGTTATATTAATGAGTTTGGTGACCACTGGACGTTAATGAAATGATTCCTCCCTTCAGTGGTGGCTGCACCAGCAGCGACTAACTCCCAGTGCTGCGGCCTGAGACGAGGTTTCCACTGTGCAGCTCTGAGGCTTCAGGATGAATCAAAATCTGACAAACCCTCGTCTTCCTCATCCACCACCTACCACGAGCACTACACGGCTCATTCTGCTGAACAGGACGCAGCAGGAGCAGCGTCCCAGAAGGACTCCGCATCTGACCCAGCGACAGAGGAGGCTGCCGGGCAGAACACCAGGTCAGTCCGAGGCCTCGGGAGTTCTCTGGATATTCGTAATGAAAGGTTTTTGTGCTAATAAACATGTTTGTTGTATACGAGTTAAAGTTCAATAGAGGAAACTATATCTGTGTGTGGAAAGCTACCAGGACCAGAGCGGAGAGCAGGATGAGGAGTATGAAACTGAGGAGCAGCTGCAAGTCCGAATCCTGAACGCTGCTCTGGAGTTCGTTCCGCTGCACGGCTGGACCACGGAAGCCATTGCTGCTGGTGCCGAGGTGAGCGGCTGTTAGAACGACAAGAGGAGAGAATAAAGACAGTCACCAGTTACAGCACTTGACATGTCTGATGTGTAAATGTGACATGTGTAGACGTCTTACTGAAACTGAAATAACAGCTTATATGTGATTTTCTTGTAAAGGGTTGCTCTTATATAGACACAGCAACCAAAGACAGGTCATCATTGTAGGAACAAAATCAATTTGACTTCTATTCTCACTCAAATCTCCAAACCAACTGATTAGAATCTGACATAAAGTCACACACAAACACTCACAATGTGCTCTTTTCACCAGACATGCTAATGTTCAGTCTCCTCCTTCTTACTCAAAGTCCTTTGCCCTAAGTTCCAGCTCTTTGGCCAAAGCTTGTTCATTGTTTCTCAACATTTAGAAAATACAAGAATGCAGATGGGTGAGGCTGCTTCATGCTGTATCTCTGCATGCATCAACTTTTTTATATATATTTATTTTTTACATCATAGCGGTGTGAAAAAGTCTTAAAATCTACCAAAAACAGCAAATAAATGATTAGGAAAATACGTTGTGATTCAGAAATGATCCGTTATGAAAATCTGTCTATTAAAACATCTCTGCTGATGTTCCATTGCCCGTTTGTGTGTTTGTACCAGACACTGGGTCTGTCCTCTGCTTCCACCGGTATGTTCAACAACGGAGGTGGAGACTTAGTTCTTCATTTCATTGCCCAGTGTAACTCACAGCTGACAGAGATCCTGGCTGAACAACACAAACAGATCCAGCTGGGCCAGGCCGAGTATGCGCACACACACACACACACACACACACACACACACACACACACACACACACACACACACACACACACACATTTTATATCTTGATGCTCTGCAGTCTATAAATAAATATATAATATTATTATATTGGGGAGTGACAGAACAACAATAACAAATTTGTACAGTTGTATTTTATGTTACATGTTGTCATATGAATTTAAAAAGGGCTGAGAGGTTGATATATTATTCACTTCATTTACTTACAGCAGGGCAGACAAAAACTGTGAAAAACTATACAAACAACAATCACCTCATCTCTTTTTCACATACAGATACATCTGAAGCTGTTCATTTGGTTCTACTGTCTCTGAAGGCTTCAGTCAGCTCTTGATTTCAGCTTTAAACTTTTAACTTTAACCAATGTGTTGCAGACCAAAGAAGACCGCTGACTTTTTAAGAGATGCTATAGAGACCAGACTGAGGATGTACATCCCCTACATTGAGACATGGCCGCAGGTACATGATGATGACGACTGGTCAACCTGTGTGTGTTTTTGGTTTGTTACTGTCAGAGTTTTGACTTTGTGACTTTGTCCTCAGGCCATGAGCTTGCTGCTCCTTCCTCACAACATCCCTGACAGCCTGAAGCACTTGTCCACCCTGATAGACGACATGTGGTACTACGCCGGAGACCGATCCACAGACGTGAGTGGATCCAGTCACCCTCGATCCACCTCTGCTCACACCTTCCTGTCTCCCTTTCATCACAACCCTCACAATATCCGGCCTGCCTCCTCTCAGGTTACTCCCCCTCCAATGGCGCCTGTTTGAGGGTCCATTTCACCGCAGTGTTAGAAACAACAAAGAATTCCAAGTGATTCAGAAACCAGGGTTTCATCGATTATTGGTATCATTACCAAAATGTAATCATCTGTTCATTCTTTGCTGAAGATTTTACAAAAATCCAACCAAAACGCCAGCAAAAACCTAATCTCCTTAGCAGAGGTAATGATGAATTTAAAGGAACAAGGAGTTAAATCGGATGCTCTTACCTCATTGGACAGAATAACTTTAAAAAATGTCACCTGTATTAATTTTGGTATGGGGCCATGGTTTAGTCTGAAATACCTTTCAAGCTCTTGTTTACTTCTGCACCATCCACTGTTACAGCTTCACACACTTCCTGATGTGATAGAATTATATCGACTGCAGAAACTCCGGATGACTCTGTAATAAAATTAACATGGAGGATAGGTGAACATTACTAACCCTTTGGAATATAATGTGTTTGGTAGCATGAGCAAACACTGTGTTACTGCAGCTACTCTTTATTTTAGTGAGGCAATGTTATAATTGATACGAGATGATAACTGTCACCTGATCAGCTGTGAGAACACACATCTGTACTTAGTTTGTCTGTGATATTCCTTACCGAGTCTATAACTTGTTTCTTGTGTTGCTGTTGCCCTTTCTTATATTAAATTTTCTTCATGTTATTTACTGCAGCATGCATGAATTGTCCGTCCCACCTCTTTCCTTTGTAGATGAACTGGTACACAAAAAGGGCAGCGCTGACCGGCATCTTTAACACCACGGAGCTGGTGATGGTCCAGGATTCCTCCGCGGACTTCCAGGACACCTGGAACTTCCTCGACAACCGCATTCAGGATGTAGTCAACATGTCCACCACTGCCAAACAGGTAGAGTTCACGCGTCATATCAGGGAGTTCAGCACTGGCATGAACAGAGGAAGTGTGGAGGCTTCATTGCATTCACGTGGAGGCTAACTTGTCTGTTCTGCTTTGTTTTGCAGGTCCAGGCGACGGGTGAATCAGTGGTGCAGGGGCTCATGGGAGCTGCTGTAACGGTAAGTTTTAACCTCAGGTTTATTCTCTTCTTTTCAAAAGCCATGCTTTTGATTTGAAACCTTTTGATTAGTCGAATTGTGCATGAATATTTCAACTTCAACATTAAATTTCCAATTTATGCTTTTCATTTTTTATTTGGGTGCCGCAAGTAACATCATTTAGATTATTGTAAAAAATATGTATACTATCACTTGAACCTTGTCTTATATTTTCACAGCTGAAGAACCTCACAGGAATGAACCAGAGGCGATGATGGAAAATGTCTCAGCTAAACTGATCCCGGCCGTCTCATCTGTGGCACGAGCTGAAGATCAATTTTCTTTTCGTTCTTATTTCTGATTAGCGTGTGAGACTGAAAGTGTTGGATTGTGGGCTTTTATTCATCATGAGAAGTCATGTCACAGAACATACAGTAGCTCTTTCTTTCTGGTCACTTTCAGCAGCAGCAGCTATTGTCTTGTTTTGTTTCATTGTCCAAGATTTCACTCTCCTGTCCAGATCATTATTTTCCCCAGTGTATAAAAGGAGGCAAAGGTCGATTATTTTTGTCAAGTCAATTAAGAATTAAATAAAGTAGATATTATTGTATATTTTCAATTTTGTTTGGTCTATTATTGTCTGATTAGAATTAAATCACTCGTCCGCACTCGGTTCAAAGGTCCAGGAGTAGGGTTTTGCACTGTCAACTCAATTATGTACAAATTCTGTGTTTAAGAAGTCACTGTGGCAATAAAAGTCAAAGATCCCATATTGTTCACTTTTCCCTGGAGCTCTTGAAATAAAAGGTCTTTTTGTTTGTGCTTCATTAATATTGATGACCGCCTCAGATTGGCTAATTTGAATAGCGAATGTCAAGAGTGGTGGATACTTGTGACGTCACAACTGAAGATCTGATTGCTTATTTTAAGGCAGTTTCTTACTAGGGGTTGTGTGCATTTCACTGTAGAATGAGCGTTTTGAAACAATGAAAATCTCACTTCTGTAATCATAAGATTCTCAAAAGTATTTAAATATAAGGCCTTTCACGTGTTCCGAGACAAGTGTTATGGTGGCCAAAAACACGCATTCGACTTTATTTTGAAAGAGTTTCTAGCTACGGCGTGACCCGGATATTAAACAAAATCCCGCCCCCATACGTCATTGTGACCAATCAGTGAGCGTCTATCTGTCTTCTGACCAATCAGCGACCGGTAAATACTTCCGTGGAGGCCTTCAAGCTGGAGCACAATACATCTAAAATAGCGAAGCGTCGTGTGGACTTTTGTCCTTAATTTTCTCCAATAATGCCGTATGCTAACCAACCGACGGTGAAAATCACAGAACTGACAGACGAAAATGTAAAGTTTATGATTGAAAACACAGATTTGGCGTGAGTATTCTCTTCTCTGTCTGTTCACAGAGTGTGTGTCTGTGTAGCAGAGATCAGCCGTAACTCTGCTGCACCAAAACACACTAAACCTTTAATGTTAGTTAAATAGAACTGGCTCTTAAAACTAAAATTGAACGTAATATAAACCGCATTTGTTATATATATCAAAACGCTCTTTCTATTATTGGTAATATTTAAAACAAAATGGAGTTTTAATTTGAAAGAGTTTTTTGTTAAACCTTTTATGAGAGTTAAACTATCTGGTACCAAGGTTTTAGGGTTACACCAGATGACAGTTTTGTCACTGACCCTAAAATGTTTCAATGTGTTTCAGGGTTGCCAACTCTATACGTCGTGTCTTCATGTCAGAAGTTGCCACTATAGGTAAGAAACATTTGACATGACCAAATGTGTTTTTCATTGACTTAAAGGTGCTTTTTCATTACATATGAACAACATTACTAATCAACTAGGCTATTACTGAAAAGACATTACTCAGAATAGAAGAAAGCTTGATTTTTATTGTACACAATACAATGCAATTAGGAGTGCTACTCCTGATCAGTGATATAGAAAGTATAGTATAGTATTGCATAACACTACTCAACAGACATGTACAAAAACAACTGTTAGTATTAGTTTAAATGGAGCAATGTGTATTTTGGCAGCTAAAGATGGCTTCAAAGCAACTTAACTGTTAAATGAACAAATTCTTCTTTGGGACTCGGGTACTGGATCTGCCCATAAAGCAAACTAAAACGGTACATCTACACATCATTTTCTCTGTTGGAGAGTCACATGACCGCATCTGCAATGATGCAGTCACATCCTCTTTGTAACAGGAGCCCACAAATTAAAGGAGAATGTACTTTATGTGACACAGTAATACTCCCAGTATCTCTGACTTGAACTTTTACGTTATTTTCTCTTCAGCGATTGACTGGATCCAGATCGATGCTAATTCCTCAGTACTGCATGATGAGTTCATTGCACACAGAGTGGGTATGTATCTGCAACTCATTAATAGTTGTCATATTAACAAATATGACATAAATAAATAAATACTGATATCCCTGTGTCGACAGGTCTCATACCCCTCACCAGCGATGATATTGTGGACAAAATGCAGTATTCCAGGGTAAGTACATAGTCAAGTCAGTCCTCAGCGACGTATACCAGTTACATTTAATGCCAGTAACATTAATGTTACTGTTATGCTACTAACTATTATAACTATTATAATAAGTGGCTTTTCTCTTACCGACTAACATGAATCTCTAGATATGTTTGCATAATTTTTTCTTGTGTATGTTTTTTATATGACATCCTTCATTGTTATATAAAAATAATGCACAAAACTGTCCCAGTTTAGTGTTATGAATTCATGTTTTTATGTGATATCATTGTTTTACAGCATTTTCCTCATATCTTGAGTCTTCATACAGAATTCTGTACACAGAAACTGCTGCTATATTGGATTATTACCATGATGACTTTCCCATAGTCCGTTGTGATGGACATTATACAATTCGGATATTTAATACAGTAAAACCATATTTCTAAATTATATAAATCTAGTATAATAATAGGATATGATTTTCAGATCCTTTTACTGTTTGTTAACATTTGTTGATCCTGCTGCAGGACTGCACCTGTGATGATTTCTGTCCCGAGTGTTCCGTAGAGTTGACGCTGGATGTTCGATGTACTGAGGACCAGACGCGTCATGTCACCTCACGTGACCTGTTGTCCAACAACCCCCGAGTCATCCCCGTGAGTCTTTTTTTCTACTTGTTGAAGTCGTTTTAAGTGAAAGCAGAAGAAAAAGGTTGACTGTGTTTGATTTCGACTTCCCAGGTGACTTCCAGGAGTCGAGACAACGATCCCAACGACTACGTTGAACAGGATGGTAAAGCTTGAAGCCGCCTATGCTTATCGACTGGTGTTTTTCAATCATTTTTGATCATTGTATTTTTATATCTATTTTCTTTCTCAACGCAGACATTTTGCTGGTGAAGCTTCGTAAAGGACAGGAACTGCGACTCAGGGCTTATGCCAAGAAAGGCTTCGGTAAGGAGCACGCCAAGTGGAATCCGACAGCGGGGGTGTCATTCGAGTACGACCCAGATAACGCACTGCGGCACACGGTCTACCCACGACCTGAGGAATGGTGCGTTATTTGCTCTAGAATTTTTCGGCATGAGTGTTAAATGTGTGTTTATAGAATGATCACAGGATCCCCATGTCTGAATTGACATTACTCTCATTTCCAGGCCAAAAAGTGAATACTCAGAGATTGAAGAAGACGAGGTTCAAGCTCCATACGACCCCAACGGAAAACCGGAAAGGTGAGAGGGGGAAGAAAAAAAATCTTGTACCTGAGTGCAGGTGGTGTGTATGTTTTAAGACAAATTAACCTCTCAGTGACAGTTAGAACCACATCTGCAACCTTCCTCCCCGCAGGTTCTTTTACAACGTGGAATCTTGCGGCTCTCTGCGGCCAGAGACCATCGTCATGTCGGCGCTGGCCATCCTCAAGAAGAAGCTGAGCGACCTGCAGACACAGCTGAGCCACGAGATCCAGAGCGACGTGCTCACCATCAACTGAGAGTTGATCTCCCAACACACCAGGACCCGCATTCACATCTTTTATCTGACCAGACGACTGATCTAGGATCAGTGTACAGGTTACATGAATAATGCTTCTGCTGTTTAAATCTTATTAAAAATAAAGTTTTGTTGTTGCCAGTGTAACACTTATACTGTTAGATTATCATTTTGTTAAATATGACTTTTTTAAATAAATCTGTTTTGAAATAAGTATGTCTTATTTTTTCAATTGAAAAGTTCAATATTTATGGAGATTTTAATCAGAGTACATATAATCAACAAAAAGAATTAACAGCACATCTTGGCAAAATAAGGGATTAATAAAACATCCCTGCAAATATGTGTTAGAGGAAAACTATCAAATAGAATAGATTTACAAAAGAGAACACAGCATTAATTTATGGGTCAGAAATCTTAATTTGTGAATGTGTGGCACTGTAAATGCTATGGTCATGTGGTAACAGCAGTGTCATGACTCCGGGTTCTGTTATGGACCTTCAAGGATTTTTCATCTTTATTCCCACAGTGAAAATTAGAAATAAAGTCAAGGTTACATAGCCTCAAATTAAAAGCTTGAATGTGATGACAGCTGTCATTTAAAGCACAGGTTTTGTTGTCTAACCAACACTGATATCAAGTACAATTTGTCTATTGAGTTCTTAACTTTTAAATTTAACCTTCACTCAAAAGTGATTTAATTGAAAGACATTGGGCCAGTGAGTAACAATAACTGAGGGAGAACTTCTCTTATGTCTAGTATACATGAATTTAACTCTCACACTAAACTGTCTGGCTATCTGACTTTTAACTGATATAAAAATAAAATGACTTGGGGCCAAATTAAAAATTGCTCAGGTGAAATCTGAACAAAAATATGAAAAAAAACATTCCTGGTAGTTTGATTGTACAGTTTTGTTCCAAAAAGACTGGATAATAATTATTTTAACTTATTTTAAGCAATTCAAAAGCATAATAGAAGGATTAATGTCACAGAATTGTGAGCTGGGGATCAAGCTCCTGATCTCATATAATAGCTTGTTAGACATATGAGGAGTAGATCAGTAGATTATTTCAGATCACTAAAATTTGATAGAAGGCACTTGGAACAATGTACAAATATTTTTCCACCAAAGTACAAGAAGCAAAAGAAGTAGATGTGATGGGATATGCATGCCCTGTATTTTCTTCTGTTCAATTTGGATTTGATTTTTCTCATGCATTATCTTGAAGGGTTTTATTTTTCAAATGCTCTTTTTTTTTAATTTCCATGTTTTATGTTTTTTCCGTTGTAAAGCACCTTGAGCTGCATTTATGAACGGTGCTATAAGTATTAATAACATGTTATTAATATTTTTATTATTATTTTTAATATAAGTAAATAGATACGTTCGATA
This sequence comes from Lepturacanthus savala, assembly GCA_030544235.1. Taxonomy (NCBI): domain Eukaryota; kingdom Metazoa; phylum Chordata; class Actinopteri; order Scombriformes; family Trichiuridae; genus Lepturacanthus; species Lepturacanthus savala. The sequence goes on from CM060465.1 coordinate 22,513,611, forward strand.
ACACACAGTTGATAAGAAAATACAAGAATAATATATTACAAAAAAACAACGTTTTCGTTGCATTTTCTTCAATGACGCTTTAACTTTGACTATTTTGAACAAGGAGCCCTATTTTTCTATTCTAGTGGGCTTGAGGTGCGACACTGACCGCATCACATCCGCACATTATTATAGATCCGCACATCCGCACGTTATTATTATAGATCCATTCATCCACACTTGAACTGAGAGGTCAGCGTCTATATGCGCTGCGCAGACATGTCCGGGACATGTCCGGGACCGTGAGGGACAGGGAGGAGACAGCCGGGATGCTGCGCGTGCCCCTCCGGACAGGATGACGAGGTAAACCCGGTAAACCGGTCTCTGTTTACAGAAGGTCGAGTTCATGTTTAATGACATTTAAAATGTCTTTAAATTAAAGCGAATGTAACATGAAACGAAAAGTAAAACAATACATCATATAAATCAGTAGGACGGGTTATTTAATTCGGCATATGTTTTATCTTATGGACAGCACGTGCAATTCAATTAAAATAAAACATACTTGTATTATTCTGATAAATGTAGCAAATAGCAGAAGGAGGTCGCTGTGGTAGAAGGTGTACCGGTTTTAAAAGGTGGTTTTAAATGAGATAAAGAATTAGCCGATAGATGTAGATGTTGTTCTGTGTCAGAGACAGAAACAGCCCGGTTAGATTCCTCCATCAACACGGGAGGTGGCCACGTTTAGACGAGGAGGCGCAGCTTTGCATGTAAATGAGGAGGATGTTAATGTTTTATAAAAAAGATTTTATTTTTCGTTTAATTTTCTCGTTAGTTCTATTAGCTCATTTCATTCATCAAATATGTTGTAGAATAGCGAATCAGATATTTAATATAAATGTTCTTTAAACAAACAGCCTCGTGCCTCACCTACCTACAGGAAGTGGTATGTACTGTTTCAGGGGTCAACAGAGGATAAAGCTGCAACATGTAATTTATTAGATTATTTTGGGGGTTGTGGGTTAAATTCAAATTTAGATATTCAAAATTAGATATTTTAGGTTGCATCTCCAGCTTTGGAAAACATTATCGATCGATAATTTGTTTCAATAATCGAGCGATTAATCGATTATCAGAATAGTTGTTAGTCCCTCTCTGGGATCCTCTGATTTACTTTATCTTGAGATCACAAATTAATTACCTCTGTTATATATATATATATATATATATATATATATATATATATATATATATATATATATATATATATATATATATATATATATATATATATATATATTTTTATTATGTTTTCTAAACATAACTAGACAAACACAACAAAGATTTTTTTCTCAAAAAGATTTTGGTCAAATTTCAAAGAATGTTGGGTAATGGTACTATTAATAGAATTAAATTAAATTAGTTAAATTATGGGAATGACCTGGTTTCTGGATCACTTTGAAATTTCTCTCATTTGGTAACATTGTGGTAAATGAACCTTCAAACAGGCACCATCGTTTGGGGCCATCTGGTGGTCATATCATGTACCTGCATAGCTTGTTTTCTTTGCACACTAAGACACCAAGAGGACTTTGACTACCCACCATGGACAACAATGTTGAGTCACTATGTTTAGCTGAGGTCTGCACTCTCAGAACACCTTTCTAGGTATTTTTGTTTTCAATAAAATAATAAGTTCATGTGTCACCTGTAGTGAAACCAACGATGTTTAACCTGGGTCACGCTCAAACTTGAAAATAGTGTGTTTTGTTATATGACTTCTGGTTTGGATGTAATGTTTCCATGAACCTGCGTGTAACATTTGTGTGTAAGTGAAATAATATACAAAACATCATTTATTTTAAAAAATACTCTAAATCCTAACATAGCCCTACATTACAACAGAAGCATATAGTCTAGGCCAAGGGTTGCCAACCCTGGTCCTGGAGATCTACTGTGGGTGCAGGTAGAATCAGGTGTGTTCCTGCTTGGTTGGAACAAAAACCTGCACCCGCAGTGGATCTCCAGGACCAGGGTTGGAGACCCCTGGTCTAGGCCATACCTAAAATCCTATACAATGTATTGTAAGTTTATTTAATGTTTTTCTTATGTGAACAGCGTCTTGTGGAATCTCCCTTTACTACTACGGTTTGACCTTTGTTATCTCGAAATAACTGCATTGACACAACAATAGCACCCACAGCCGTTCATGGCTTTTGTATATTAAAATTGAGAATATTATATGAAAAAAAAGTAGTAGAAGGTCTCTGCTTTGTTTTTCTATCAGCTGATGGGTCTTTGGCCTGAAAAATGTTAACTGTTAATGATATTAATGATATTGATAATGATATTAATGATATTAAATTATGAAGTAAAATAAGCCCTTTTCTGTTTTTCAGCAGCCATCTCTGAATTTCCCAAATTTTCTCTGTGGAGCCCCTAGACTCAGAGATCACTGATGAGGAAGAGGTTCTCCTCCGTCTGCTCTTCTTCTTCTGCTGAAGAAGACAGTGCAAACCTCTATGACAGCGCTACTATCACTGCCACTGACCCGCTCAGTGAGGAAGAACACCCTTATGCATCCCTGCTCTGGTAAGCACCCTCTGCTGCCTCCGTCCTCATTCACAACAGTCAGCTGACAGATTCATACAGAAGACTCATGTTATCAAATTTCAAAAGCAACGTCAGGAAGCTACTCATTTCAAAGAGGGCGCCAGGAGTTACACGTACAGTTGTGTTTAATATAATAGCAGTGTGTTTAAAAACATGAGTAAAGCCAAAATCCTTGTAAAGATTTTTATTGCGGTGCATTGGGGACACTGCGTTTTACATCCTAAATGAAATCAAAGTCAAAATGTGAAGAAAAATGTGTCAATTTTTGAATTATTTTACAGAAAATGAAGAAAAATCTATATTAGGCTGTTCAAAGAAAAATAAATAGAATTTGAAAAAACCTTCAAGATTTACCATTTCTGTGAATCATTATAGTAGTATTTAGTTGTATAACCACGGTTTCTCAGAACGGTTTCACATCTGTGTTGCATGAACTCGACCAACAACTCAGCCTCACAATTCCTCGAATTGTTTGGTTTTGCCTCAGAAATATAATTTTTGATGTCAGCCCACATGTTTTTAATGGGATTAAGGTTTGGGAATGGGGTTGGCCACACCAGAACTTTAATTTTGTTGATCTGGAACTAAAATGCTGCTGGTTTACTGGTGTGTTTGAGGTCGTTGTCCTGTTAAAACTCACATTTGAAGGGTATTTACTCTTCTGCATAAGGAAATGTGAGCTCTTCAAGTATTTAGATAATGGAAAACTATAGATTATAAATTATTATAAGGATTATGGCTTCACTCATATTTTTAAACACACTATTATATTGAGGGCGACACGGTGGCGCAGGGGTTAGCGCTGTTGCCTCACAGCAAGAAGGTCGCAGGTTCAAGACCTCCTTGGTCCGGGGTCTGGGACCTTTCTGTGTGGAGTTTGCATGTTCTCCCCGTGTCTGCGTGGGTTTTCACCGGGTACTCCGGCTTCCTCCCACAGTCCAAAAACATGCTGAGGTTAATTGGCAACTCTAAATTCCCCATAGGTGTGAATGTGTGAGTGAATGGTGTGTGTGCCCCACGATTGGCTGGCGACCATCTGGGGTGTATCCCTGCCTCTCGCCGTAACACGCTGGGATAGGCTCCAGCAGACCCCTGCGACCCTAATGAGGAATAAGCAGGTATAGAAAATGACTGACTGACTGACTATTATATTGAATAGATAGATAGATAGATAGATAGATTTTAATTGACTACAGGTGGTGAAGAAGGACACACAACAATGATTAAATCAAGTCTCTTTGTCCAGCTGTCATAGTGTCCAAGACTCTTTGCTGAGCTCCAACAGCAGCTTTACAGGCTACAGAGGCGTCCTCAACTGGATCATCATTCTCCTGGTCAGCTTCTCATCTCTCATTACAGCGGATATAAAAACATGTTTACAGCTGGATTTTATTACTTAACCTCAGACTGAGTTACTGGTGTTTCACTGTATTTGCTCTGTGTCATTCTGACTTTTAGGTCCTGACTCATACTCACTTGTTCTTGGAGAACTTCATACAGTGAGTAATATGTACAGATGGATGTTAATAAACATTTTCTAGACTCTAACCCTTATTCCTCACTGTACATTTACTTTACTTTCACTTCACTTTTTTATTTCTTTAATTAAATTCTTATTTCACGAGTCTGTTTGAATATACACATAGGTGTGTTAATTATACAATCAAAGTTTGATAGTAAGAAGAAGAAGTGTAATGTACATTTCAACGATTATATTTCTATTCTGGAATACCCTCACATTATTTGCAGTTTAATAAATGTATTTTATACTGGTCCCTTACTGGTCCATGCAGCCCCTCAGTCTGAAATCAGACTGAAACATAGATATGTAATATGACCTGGATACACCGCCACTGCTCATTTACCAGGCGATTCTCATTTGAGCCTATAGTATATTTCACTTTTTCACTTCTACTTGAAATATACAATAAATGTTCTCATATACATATATACATGTTTGAATCTCATCTAAAATATGCAAGTGGACAACACAAACATGCAGCAGCCTTAGCAACAAATGCTATAGAATGGATGGCTGTCTGTGGGCATGCACGTACAAAGGTCACTAATAGTGTGTTATGTCACCTTTAAAGGTCGTCTGTTAATGATGTGGATGCTGACTGCTCCCAAAAGTTTCAGGCTTTTCATTTTCCACATACTTTTCATAAATATAATTTTTGACTTTCACTTTCATTCACTATTAAAAACACTCTCTCATGAGACTGTAAAATGCAGGTAAGAAAAAAAAAGTTTCATTTTTCCATATGCACTGTGTAGTTTAAATTCAACTTTCATTTTTGTTTTTAACAGACATGGCTACTTGATAGATGTCAAAAAGGTCTTGGAACATCTCATTGAGGACAACTGCAACTGGCCGTCTGTCAACCTCATACTGGGTGAGAAACTCTTTTAGGAGGGAAATGCAACCACAGTTGCAACATCGACAGTGTAAAGCAAAATTCTGATTAGATCGATCAGATCAATGTAAATGCTGTCTGAAGTTGAGTTGCATTGTGGGTAATGTGGGCAAAGTCTTTATGAGGAAGAGGAAAGCATGGGATAAAAACCACTACTATATTTGGATCTGCTGCATTGATTTTTATATTATAAGAAATCATTGCTGAATCAGTGTATTATTCTACTGAGCCCTGATATAAAACTTCAGCTGCTCTGGCTGTAATTTCTAAAATATAACTTTTGCTGGGAATAAACAAAAACATGTTTATTTGTTCCAGCTGCCAACATGTTTGCTGTTATATCTTTGTTCCTGGAGAGGTTTCAGGAAAAGGTGAGATTCTTTAACAATTCTGAAAAGTCATCTGAAAAAAATACCTTAGTTGTATTCTGTCAAAATTTGACATTTCTAAATAATGATCTCAGAAATATACTTATGTTCTATCCATTTCTGTCAGGGCATGTTGTCCCCCACCAATGTTCATCACTTACACCTCGGAAATTTGGCTTTGCTGTTTTTATTTCCTGCTGCAGTCATTGTACACGAGCCAACAATATCAACAGGTAAAAACTCCATATATACGTTTTTGTTTTCATTATATTTACACATATGATGCATTGATTTAAATGTATTTTGTTCACCAGGTGGTGCGTTCTTCTCTCTCTGGTTTTACACTGGTTTGGGGATGAAACTTTATTCATACCAGGAAACAAATCGCTGGTACCAGCAGGCTCACTTGCCTGGTGCAGGTATTTCTACATCTGAAGCTGTGCTGATTCAATTTCAGAACAAACTCCAAAAACGAACAACAAATACTCCTTTTTTATATGTATTTTCAGAGACAGACGAAGATGTTTCTGCTTCACAAAAATTCCACAATGAACATCTAACTTTTAAAGGTGAAAATGCTTCAGATTTATAAGATGATACATGATGTCTTTACAGTATCTCGTGATGATACATTTGGTCCTTTTTGACTCTTTGTGATTTCTCAGATCTGTATTATTTCCTCCTTGCCCCAACTCTGTGCTACCAGAGAGACTTCCCATGTACTCCCAAGGTTCGCATCAATAAGCTCCTGCACAGGTTGCTGGAAATGGTGAGCTGACAAGTGGAATTATTGCCACTCAGTGTTTTATGCACTTTTAGGCAAAGAGAAAGGACAATGATATTACCTATTTGATCCGGCAAAGTTGAGAATTTAAACAAATGAATGTGAATATATAACTGGTTTGATTTAAAAGAATCAATAAACCCAATACTGGGGAATTTATATGTTAACTTTCTGCACTGCAACTGAGGCCGATGATAAATATATGACGAATATTTGTACAAAATGTCATAACAATCTGTCCCATAGCTGTTGAAATATTTAAGGATGGCAACAATGCAGTTTAATTAATTGGTGCATTTTCTTCTATTAGGTGATCGTTATCCAAATCATGGTTGGAATCGTGCAGCAGGTATAGATACTCTTATCATATAGTATGTTTTACTTGTCACAGAACTATAATATACTTGAATGTTAATCATATTATACTATAATAAGCGTGATGTTATTCACAATAGTGTAGATGGTCACAGTGTAGTGTATCATAACCCAATAAACTGTATATGAGTGTTATGTTAGTGTTGGGGTAGTATAATGTATATACAAGATCTTCATTTTTAAGTTATTAATTGCTTCCAATGCAGCTTTTTAAATGTGGGAACCATCAAATCAAGTGTTTTAAGAGAGCCCTATTTTCACAGTTCAATATTCAAATGTTTATCTTTATAAAATAAAACATGCTTTTGGGGTCTAAAGCACCAAGACAGACTGGTAGCAGCAATACAGTCTACCATCTCACACACTGAAAAATCCCTGTCCCCCCGTCCCCTCTCTACCGAAACTCCCTCCGTTACGATTCTCAGTGGATTGAGCCGATCTTCCAGAGATCAGAAAACTCCTTCTCTGTGAGTGAAATATAACCACTCTTTAATTTGAATATTAAAACATACACAGTTTTCGGTCTGTGGAATTCATTTATTTTTTTATTATAATGCGCAGAGTATGGATATCACTATGAAAGTGGAGCACCTGCTGGGACTAGTGGTGAGTGGGTTATATTTATTTTAGCATTAAATTCAATTGGCTGTAAATAACTCACTCTGTATATGCCACTGTGAATAAAGTAGTTCCACAGGGTGTTGATGAAATATGTGTGTTGTATGTAAATGTGTGTTCTAATGCTATCACTAACTAGTATCTATTAATCAGGCCCCAACCCATTTCCTCTGGCTACTCTTCTTCTTCTTGAGCCACTCCTACCTGAATATCTGCGCAGAGCTGCTGTGCTTTGGTGATCGGCATTTTTACGGAGACTGGTGGTCAGTGCACAAAACATTTTGTTCAGTTCATTATGCCGTTGCATGTGGAGTGCTGGCTGACTTCAGTTCTTCTGTCATTTACAGGAATGCAACAACACTGATCATTTTCTGGAAGAATTGGAATATTCCCTTTCAGAAGTGGTGTCACAGGTATTTTATAGCTAACAAGATTGAATAACCTTCAGATGACATGTGCTGATTGACCGACTGTTTTTCTGTCTTCTTTGGTCCTGATGTTCTCATCTGGATGAAGACATGTATACAAACGGTTGGTGAAAAACAATGTGTCCCCATCACGAGCAGAGTTACTGGTCTTCCTGATGTCTGCAGCTCTTTGTGAGGTACAACAACATAAAATTTACTCATTACATATTAAACATCTATAATTAACTTATATCGAATACCAGCACTTTTACATTATATCTTGATAGACAGGATTTGCAGGTGTGGAGAGAAAATGTGTTAATTTCTTATAAAAACATTACTATTAACCTAATATTTGACACTATTGGGTGGTTTAGGAGCTCTGTTATCAACTAGCTAATGAGGAAAGTTGCACATCTAACAGCTTAAACACACAAATGGGAGGTGAATTATCCACAGCTCCAGTGAGTGAAAACACTGAATAAAGCAGTTTCACGTTACTACTCTTTGGTACCAAGAGGAAACCAAATGAAACATCACTGTTACCTTGATTAAAATTTGGGATTTCTCTAGATTGTGTCTTCACTAATAAGGTGATAATATATCAGATAGCCTATTGTGTCCTCTATTCTAGAGGCTAAAGGAAATCAGATACTGCAGCTTAAAGTAACCTACTAAAATAAACAATAAATATATTGTTATTGTTATTAGATCCATTTCAGACTGTCTTCCCCATTGATAAATGAGTGTATAATAAGCATGTAATCACCCTAAAATGTAATGTTTTTGTTCTCTTATTCTGCACAGTATATGATTGCACTGCCTCTGCATAGCTGTCGTCTGTGGATCTTTTTCATGATGGTAATCGAGGTGAGAATACACAGTATTTCACGCATGTTCATCTGGAAAAAAGTAACTTAGTGGCTTGAAAAATACATTTCATGACAACCTTAGTGTTTTTGTACCTTTTGCTCTTTGTCTCTTTTTTACGATACCACTGTACTCGCCACAAGTAATATCCGAGACCTAAGAAACATGGCGAGATTGCTAATAGTTGCAATAAGGCAGGAAATATGAGCTGTAAGTTTGACAGTTATTAGATCTTTAACCTTAGTTAGTCTTTTGACAAGAAAAAAGTCTTGTCAAAACCACTTGGTGAGTCTTTTTCGCTAACTCGGTCTGCTTCTTCTAGCTACTGGTGGCAGTCTTCCTCGGCAGCTATTTCCAGGGAAACTATGGTAACAGCTTAGTGTGGCTGTGCCTCCTGCTGGGCCCTCCTCTGGCTGTCACCACCTACTTCCACGACCACTACATCAGCTGTCCTCACCAGCTTTATCATCATCCTGAGTCTTCCTCCTCACCGCTGACACCAGACCTCCGTCTTCCCAGCAGAGTCTTCCTGCATCCGCACTGATTTTGAAGAACTGCTGTGCTGTATTTATCTGTGGAGCATGAGGATATGGCTGTGATCCAAGTCAAGAGCTGTGCTGCTGATGCCATGATATATTGGCTACATATAATACTTCCACCTCCTATTTATGCAATATAAGATATATTTATTTATCTTTGTCTAAATGTGATTTTTGTTAAATGTGACTGAAAAGTGAATTACACGCTGGATGTTAGTCAGTAAAGGTGATCATTTCTGTTTATAATGAAGTCAAACAGAAAATATATTGATTTACAAACTGCTGTGTCAACATATGTTTAAAGATCCCTGGTTAAACTGAACAGTCCAATCAGGAAATACATACAATCACTGATAATGGCTGAATGAAAAATGAGTATTAGCAGAAAAAGGTAACATGTTATTATTGAACAAAAATCTGTAATTGAAGGAAAGAAGTTCATGCTTGTGCTTTAGTTTAGTTATTGGTACTTTATAAAAGGTGTGGATGTTTTTAAACAGTCATCATTTTCCACAAATAAGTGCACTTTCATGTTTGCACATTAAATTTGCAATAAAAATAATGTATTTGCCTGTAAAAACAGTCCCATGTTTTAACATGCATGTCATTAAGTAATCAGCAGCAGAAAGCTAAAGCTGTGCACTGCTTTCCCCAAGCCTACATATAAATATATAAGTGTAGCCCTGTGGCTTTTATTTCATTCATTTCTATATGGAGACTAAAATGTGTTTTATTTTACTTAATTTGTGTAAATATGTTTTAAAAGGAGACACGAGTTAATGCACAAATATGTTTAAAAATGTTAATGTTTTAAAGCCAGTCACTGTATTTGCAGATAAAAAGAATTGGATGGATTTAAGCATTCAAACCTAAAGTCAGCATGGAAAGTCAATCACTAATTCTCTCTTCTCTGATTGGCCAACGCTAACCTCACCTGTTGTAGGGGGCGGTGCTTAGCTTTACCTCCGCGTGAGCTTATTTTCGTGCTAAAAACATTAGCTGGATGAGCGTAAAGTGAAGAATAATGTTAAACTGCAAACTATCAAAACTGAACGTGGGTCGTCATGAGTGTTGTGTGTGACTTTCTAAGAAAATGTGGAAAAGACGATATTCTCCTGCGAGAAGGAGAAAGACAGAGGACCGGGAGGGATCTGGACCACAGACCTGGTCCCCTGGAAACAGACTTAGCTAACAGTTAGCTGCACGCGCGAAAACTTCCCGATTCCCCCGCTCATCTGCGTCACCTGTCGGTTGGATGCGTAAGTACGGAACTAACTGCACGTGCGTTTGTTGTTCTCTTTAAACCCTGTGAATTGGCCATCTAGTTTCAGGCCTCCACTCATAGTTTTTCCTATTTTTAGTTTATATGTGGTTAAGTTCAGCCTTTCCTGCCGGATTTGCATTGTGAACTCCGTATTGCCTTATTTATTTATTACTGAATTTTCTGTGGTAATTACAAGTAGAATTTCATTGGGTTGAAAGAGATAGCACTGACAATTTTAGTTATCTCAGGAAAGTTATTGGAGGAACTGCCAAGTCATTTTATGTCACTACCACAGGTGTTTAGCACTATAATGAGTTGAGCAGGCCTGTCCCACTGTACTGCAACAGCCCCTTGAGTTTTAGCTACATAGGACTGGGGGTTACATAAGCCAGTACTCCCATTCAGTATTTCTATGTATTATTTTTGCAGCTGTAATTGCAGTAAAAGGTGGTTCATCAAAGTAAAGTGTTGTTGCTGAAGTGATTTCAAGTACAATATTATGAAACATTGAAAAATGTCTTGATAATGAGTCTAAACCAGGATATGCAGGGGCCTCTAAAATGCTATTTACATCGGGGGTGGTTGACTTTATGGGTTGTTAATCAATAATAAGCTACTAGTCCCAAAGATCTAACATATCAAAACATAATTCACTGTTTCCACGCAGACTGAGCGCAAGTTGTTTTCCCCTAATGTGGTTCCGTCATTCTCAGTTTCACACACACAGAGTGACAGATCCACAGTCGTGCATACATATCAACCCATTAATTTCTATGGTCCACTTCTGTGGAACACCCTTCCCAAGCAAACAGGGGCAGCGGTATTTTTAAAACAAAGCCAAGACCTCTTTATAGTCTGTTTGTATATATCCTTAAAGCATAAGTATAATGTGATGCCTGTATGATTAATTTGGCATGCACAAAAAGACCCTTTTATTTAATTAGGTTTTTAACTTGGTTTGGAGATTTGGTTTTACATCATTTAAAGACACGTGTACAGATAAATGTTTTCATTTCAACAGGAATGTGGCTAAAGTCTGAGGACACTTCCACACTTGTCTTGCTTGATTGAATCAAACTCAGCTATGTTTCTATTGGCCAGGTATGAAAGCAGTAGACACTGTGGACAAAACTTTATATAAAACTTTATAATATTTTATATATACAACATATATTACTTGTGGTGCGTTGTCTGCTCTTTTTCTCTCTTCACTTTGGGGAGTGTTTTTTTCCAGTTTTCCTGCATGCAAATTTGGGCCAATTGAAGATCAGTTAAGGACCTAAATTATTGTTCCTGCCCCAAACACATATGATCAATAATGGAAATGAATGCTCTCACGCGGTTTCTGTGGCTGCATTTTCTGGTTTGCTTCTTCAATTCAATTGAACTACTTTGGTTTCTGCTCTCATTTCATAAGAGATTCTAATAGCCTACGCTAACTAAACAAAATACACAAGGTATTTATTTTATTATATTGTAGAACTTTTATTACAGAAGGATTCATTGAAGGAAGAAAAGCCACTCATGTATTCTGTTGGTGCTGTGTTTACTGCACCACTGTGAAATCGGACACAGCTGAATAGTGTTCTGTGTCAAACCCTGCAGGATTTCTGTCCACCTGAGGTTCAGAAGGTCGTTTATCCAAAAGAAACTCAGCATCTGATGTTTGTGCGTCAGGTTGCGGCTGTAACGTAGCTCCAATGCTTCCTTCTTCTGTTTCTTCTTTCTTCTGTCTGTCTTCTGTCTGGACTAGGACTGTAATAAAATGTGCACTACAGAGGTTCAGAGTTCATGGTCTGATATGGAATTTATTATCCAAGTATAATAATATTGAGTATTTGCTGATAGTGAGTCTGTTCTGATTCTTGATAACTGTGTCACAAAATGTTACACATTTGTTTACAGAAAGACACTAGACACTAATGCAAGCTAACTCACAACCATAAAATACAGTAGGATTGCCCACATACATTGTAATGTTGGCAACAAACGCAATATTTAATTCATGAAATCCATTTTTACATTGCTGCACTGTTAGCTAATATTTATCTGTTTTAGCTCTTGCAGCCTGCCTAAAACATTACAATTCTTTATGTTACAAAGTTGCTACCAAGCTGGGTCAGTCCCTTTAGGGCCTGATGAAAAGTTGTGAAGATATAAGTAAACCTGTTTCTGCTTGTTGCGAGAGCAGTTAGGAAGACTTTAATGACATTGTTAAGCAAGTCGCACCAAGCCACTGCTGTTTTCCTGTGGCAATGAGATTCTTCATCTTCATCATGTAAACCCCTGTGAGCCTCAGCTCAGGGCAAAATAGGTTCAGCTTGAACTTTAACATTTATGTTGATCTCTCTGAAAAGATCACAATAAATATTTGCAATCTTCAGGCATAGTGGAGTGTAGCACAATTTACATAATAGCCAAATGAGAAGCAGTGGAGCTCTTGCAACTAAATATTATATTTAGGGAGATATTTATTAAAAATTTGCACCTTTCTAAGGTGTGAAAACAGTCAAATAGTGTGTCTCCTTGTTTCCTAAGAGACCACACCATGGTGTGCCAGTAAAATGTTCTCATGCAAAATATCTATTAAAGCTTTCCTCCCAAAATATGTGAGGTGGGAATGGAAATATATACATATAGCTGATGCAGCTAATTTATTATTGCAGACTGATGTTTATGAGTCCGAAGCAGTCTGATGCAAGACTATAGCCAGGTCCAAACGATGAGTGAGAGAGTCAGAGAAAAGATGCATTACAATGCTAACTAACTGTACAGTAGCTCTGCCCTTAGCACCATTAAGCTCAGACTGTAAAAGCAGCAATGCAAAAACATGTTCACTACTTTACAGGGCTGCAAGTAACAACTATTCTGATAGTCAATTAATCTATCATGTATTTAAATTATTTATTGATTCGTTTTTTTCCTTCATAAAATGGTGTAAAATATCAATCACTGTTTCCCAAAGCTGAAAATGCAACCTAAAATATGTCCAGACCAACAGTCCACAACCAAAAGATTATCACATTACTATTACAGAAGACTAAATAAACCAGAAAATAATCAGATTTGAAAAGCTGTTCAAAGCTATCAAAATAGTTGTTAATTAATGTTAGCAATTAATAATTAAGTTAGCAACTAATTGAGTAATCGATTAATTGTTGCAGTTCTAATTTCCCCTTGTGATTCTTAGTTGTCTCTTAAGCATTGAACACAGATAAACAATTTCAAATGTGTTTTCACTTCAATGAAAAGTTATTTCTTTTCACTTCTTTGCTTTCCAGATATGCCCACCACACATCAATACAACAGCCAGGGTGGAGGTCTGCGGTCTAAATAAGTACCAAATTCAGAAATTAAGATTCAAAATTATGTGCCTTTGACTCTGCTTTCAAACAGGTTTAATAAATATCCCCCTTAAATGTTTCAGTGTAAATAGAGCACATATTTTTAGATTCTTATACATGTACAAATCATACACACAGAGATTTGTGTACACATTCACAAATCTGAGAATGCATACAGATCCATACACAATAAAATGATTGCTATACTTTAAGAGCTGAATACACATTTAGAGATTCTTCAACACATTGGCAAATTGGAGCATACATGTACAGATTGAGATATATTTTCACAGCTCTTCACTCACATTGCAACACATTTGGCCCCATACAGTTACTTTTAGTTCTTTTAGCCAGATGCTCGCCCAATTTTTGGAATGTTCTGAACAAGAACAAAAACAGTTTAGGTTGTCCTGAGCAAGCTGGCTGCTAGCAAGCTTTGACTTGCCAACTGAGACCCCATTCAATTCAGTTTAACTAGCATCAGACGCTGTTGGTGTGCAGTCCGGAGCGTGGATGCACCGTTGTGTTGTTGTTGTTGTTATTGCTCCTGCTGCAGTTGTCTTTGCCCACTGCTGAGGCCCTGCTCTGGAGGTTTTGAATCTTGCCCTGTTCTTCCTTCATGAAGAGATCCACCAATAAAATCTTCTCGTTGTGGATCTGGAGGCTGATGTCTTTAGGGATGTCTGGAATTAGCCAGTCCACAATGTCACTCATCAGCATCACGACATTCTGGTAAAAATAAACGGAAACAAAATTATGTCAAAGAGTGAAAGTATTTGTTCAAGTTACAGGGAATTTAACGTTTGAACTTTGAAGTATATAGATTTATTCTTCCATAGTATATCTGGGAATACATGTGATTTTTTTTTGTAGCAAAATCTGTATTGTGCTTCTCTGACATGACTTGCTAATTATTTCTTACAATTAATAAATAGAAGGTGATTGGTAGGTGGCTTTAGATTTTAATACATTCAACAGACTGAGGGAGCCTGAATATAAGATTTGGTTACATTGCACTAAATGAATGTTCACATGAGGACATATCTCTACTGCTTATGGGTGTGAATCAATTTTTAGATTATGAGCATTTATTCCATGGAAACAATAGTTCCTTACTAAAATCCACTCACCCTACAAGCATCAGCATCATAAAAAATTGCAAAAAAATCAAGAGATTTCTGAAAACAACATAGTCACATGGCAAAGAATAGTAGAAGAGAGATGCCACGTTTCGGGTTAAAAAACGCAGTGGGTCATGTGACTTGTGGCTTTGAATAGTTCCAAATGAAGCAAAAAATACTTATAAGTGGTTATACCTTTAAAGTAATCTTTCATTTCTATGAATGATTGTTTGACATAGCAGTTAAATAATTATTTATATTCTTTATGACTTTGACCTATCAATATTATTATCGATCTATCCATTGCAATAATATATAGTTTTACAGCTATATCTACACTAGGAACTTCTGTGCAATGTAATGCTAAGCCATGAGTCCTATAAATTCGAGAAAACGGACTGAGCACTCATTTCACAAAAGAGAATTTATTAGTATAAATGAAGCTATTCATGTATTATTTTTGAAAACACTCACTCTTCTTTTAGTGCCAAAACATTTTCACTGTTAGTTAGTGTGTACACAGTTGATGTACACAAAGTACATGAATCTTTTTGTTTACATTCCACAATTACAATTAAATATTCAAGCCATTTGATAATTCACCTTACTTCTAACATGTTAATATGAGCAGAACTAAGTACCTGGAAAACAATGACAAAGGCCAGTCGAACAGCAAGCACCGCCCAAAATTCCTTAGAGATCTCATATGGAGTGGATGAGAAATGAGGTTCTCTGTAGTCTTTATATCTTTAAAGACAAAAAGACAGGTTTGCATTTGGTTTTCAATTTTGCCATTTATTGATGAACAAGCAACTGATCATTTCCATGCCACCCTTCATCACTTGCAGCATGTGTATTGAGGTTTACTTAATTAAGAAAGAACCTTGCTTTCTTGTGCCTAAAGTGGGTCAGACCTCTTACAGGCTGGTACATAACCTGCTAAAAGCCTATGTAAAGAAATAGCAGTGTCTTAAAAAGTTAACAAGCCCATGAATTGATTCCTATTGGTAAAACAGATGTACAATGGCATGTAATGCATGCCATCATTTTATCCAGATTTGATTATTGTAAAGTTTTGCTTTCAACTTGTACCGTAAATTAGAATAGAAATGCTTCAAATGGTTCAGAAAACTGCAGCTATAATTTTAACAAAAACTAGAATTTATATATAAATTCTAGTTTTTACAATTACATTCTCCTATATAAATAATATATAAGTAATATAAAAATACCTTACGTGTTTGCACAGTGTCTTTGAAGACTAATCTTTAAGCACAGCAGCCAAAGAGAACAAAATCATATCTAATAGAACTGTCCTCACAACCTCATGAAGAGTTTGACATGAGACAGAGGCTGCATACTAGTGATTGATTGACTGATTTCACTTCATAAATTGTTAGAAAAACTTAGACATTTTGAATGAGAGTGGTATATTGATGTTTAAAATGTGAGCTGATTAATTTCCTACCTGCAGATTGAAACTGGGTAGCCAAGATGCAATGGATCCAAGGGCTCTTTGCCATCCTGGAAGTGGCTGACATTAAAATAGGACAGAGTATGGTTGACAAATCCATGCATGGAGCCGTCAGGGCTGTACATGTACTGGTAGACCATCCGAGGGATGAAGTCTGAGGTGAAGGAGATGACAAATGCCTAGGGATTGTCGATGGATGGGTGGTGGTAAGGGTGGGAGTGGGAGATTAAGGACAAAAATGGGTGTCAGACTAGCATGAAGAAACATTTCATATTACACATGTAAACAAGACAATGGAGAACACAACAGAGTGTCAAGTTAAAATTTAACAATTCACACGACTGTAGTCTTGAAGGTGTTTCACCACTCATCCAAAATGGTTCACTACTATTATCTGAGAATCCCAGGAAGTAAGATTCTCTGCTGCTTTGGACTCCCAACACATCCTCCAAACTGAACACCAAATATGTTGCTGGATAATGAACTCCAGAGTGAACAAATGAGCATTTTCTGGTGTAAATTCAAAAGCATTATAAAACAGATCATGGTTTAGGTTTAAATGATTACTAGACATGTTTAAAGTGTTTTGTCAAGAGAATGCAATAGCTTGAATAGTTGTATGGCACTATCTATTACTTACATTAATGATGACAGCCACTTTTGCTACCCCTCTTAGGATGTTGTACCATATACCTGTAGACATAACAAGACGTATCAACTGCTGATAAGTGATGAGTAATTTATTGCTTGAACAGCAAAGACAATGACCATGTTTCTTAGCAGCTTGTTGCTTTTAAGTAATACGTTTACAGGAACAATCACTACAAGCGTTGTTGAATATAACCCACCAATGTCTTTGGCTCTAGCTGCCACTGGTCTTCGCAATTCAGCCACAAACTTCTTGGCATCAAGGCGTATTTCGATGATGTTGTTCAACAGAGCAAAGAGCGGAGCCAGGGGGAAGGATGCCACAAACAACGTGACAAAACCAAACTGAATGACTGGACACAGAACAAGACAAAACAAGATACAGGAGGAGAATCATTGAATCGGGCATACATTTGTGATTATGTTCAGCCTAGACTGATAAAAATATACTTTAACAGTTATGTCCACTGCACTAGAAACCAGTCTATCTATCAGTCAATCTATCTATCAGTCAATCTTATCTATCAGTCAATCTATCTATCTATCTATCTATCTATCTATCTATCTATCTATCTATCTATCTATCTATCTATGAGACTCAGACAGCGTCACAACTGGCTGCAGCAGCACAGAGCAGCTGAAATGATGATTGTTTGTAATAAAGCAGTTTGTAATAATGTCTATGATAAAGCCACATAATGTCATACTTGTGAGTATTTAGTTTATTTTTGAGTGCACAGAGTGTGTATGTACGGATATATTAATGTGTGTGATACTGACTCATTTCCATATATTCAGGTGTTAACCCAGCAAATGGTTCCAGGAAGTGGTCGGTTTCATATCTCTGCAGCTTTGTTTGTCTCTCTTCTTCTTGAAAAGCCACTTGCTTTGACCGGATGAAGCGAATCAGCTTCTTTAGCTTTCTGAGGAACGGACATATATACACACAGAAGAAATGTGAAGACACAAGCATGTGTATCATTTCTTTTTTTTCCCATCTGTTATTTTTACTTTCTGATATGCTAAGGCTTTATCATAACTAATGACGTCATACGAGTAGTCAAAAGACTTCTGCTCCAAGTAAACATTTCTTTTCTACCAGTTATTATGGCAACTGCTACTGCCATACTTGTCCACAGAATGTATGTGTTAGCTGCTGTGGTGAAGGTTGTTAATCTAACCAATGAATAAAGGGGTCTGACTAGGAAAAAAATGTTCAATGGCGTCGTCCATATATCGAATGAAAATAAGGTGAAAAGGTTTAGATTACGTTTATCTGTAGTTTTGTCAAAATGCATCTTTGAAAAGATTGGGCAAAGATCACTGCACAATAATCATGTCATTGATATAATATATCAATGATACTTGAGCCAGTTCCATTCCATGAGAAATAAATGCATATGTTGATACATTACAGGGATACCAGGTCATTTTTCTGTTCATTGTGGCTAAACTGACATACTGTATGTAGGAATGTCTGAAAATGCACAGAATTTTAAAGAAAGAAGTGATAGACCATGTGCCTGCAGCCTAGATAGGAATAAAAGTAAAGCATTCGTTTATATTCAAGCCTTTGTTCTTAACTCAGGGACAGCGAGAAAGATTTCATGTTCATGCCTTATGTACTCAATGACAATGTGATGTTTAAAAAGAAATCATCAATTTATTGTAATTTATTTACAGCAGTAGTACGATAATCTTTTTTTCTGCCAATAGCAGTGTGTAGATTACATGAAGTGAAGTCAGTTTTACTTGTATAGCCCAAAATCACAGATTTGGCCCAACAGGCTTTTTATACAACATCCATGAAGTGTAAAAGGGAGCGTCTGATGCATACTTACGGTATTCCAATCTCAAAAAGATTGTTCTGAATTAGCTGCTTTCCCAACATGGTGATACTCAGCTGGATACACAGCTCCATCAGGCAGCCTCCATCAGCACACTGTAAAACAGTCCAAAATACAGTCCACCACAGCAAAAAGGAATTTGAAGTAATGCAAAACTCTACAGCATTACGCTGTTGTGAGAAAATTAAAGGGTTGTTGTTCAGGATGAATAAAGACTTGGCCACAAGTAGCACATATTCTATCTTTTAATACTTTTGCATGTGACTACGTTTTTACATTTAACGTTAATGATTCTGCATTTTACTGTATTTCCACACATTTATGCCCTGTCGGTCATGACTGGTGAACATTATAACCTAAATAACCCTAATCAGATCAGCATGTGACATGGAAGTGTTGATGTGTTTATTTGTGCTTTAAAGGGATAGTTCAGTATTTTTGACATGACTCTGCATACATCACTCTTTTGAACTCTTATGAGAAGAAAGACGTTTTATTTTTGTGTCCCGCAGAAACCTGCCCGACTACTTTCGTTTTGACCAGAACTCGGCTCACAGGACACTGTCGGGGGTAAGTCAGTGTGAGTGTACGACACTGACGATAAGGATGCTATACAGATTCATGTCAAAAATACCGAACTATCCCTTTAAAATGTAACAATGAAACAATCTGAATATTATGTTTTATTTCTCTGTTTCACAGCTTTATTCTCACTACCACCGCTCCCTCTTCCTATTCACGCCCCAGCTCCCTCAAGCGCCGTTGTTCTCTCTTTATTGTGAAGTCGGGGCCAACTTTTTAGAATGTGTTTAAAAACACCAGCTGACAAATCCTGCATACTCTACCTTTAACACTGATATAATAATGGTAATTTGGTATTAAGTCATGTACAAGTAGCGGTTTGGTGTCCACAGGAAGTGTAGTATGTGATGAGCATATACTGGAGCAGGTATTACTGCAGTATAGTGATGTTTTGTTGAGCTTACAGTGGTAGTAGTATGGAAGATTTCCAGCTACGAAACAGCTATGAAAACCACCAGGAAAAACCTCCTGACACCTGCTGTAATGCTTCTTCTATAGATACATTCTATTCCAGAGTGTGGTTACCAAAATCTAAGTTTGCAGATAGTTTGTGGAAGTGTAAGCCTTACCTCTTCCATTCTGTAGGATTCAAACACATACAGGTAGCTGCCTGGCCTGCCTACCAGTCTAGTGAGAAAAATGAATCGAAGGGTTAAGTGCAGGAAAGTGTAATTTATTTATTATTTTAAAGGAAGAGTATGCAGGATTCCCCTTAAAAAACTGTATATAAACTCATACAAATGTAATCCTGCTCCCCACTAGAAGTGCGCATGCCTCCATCTAGTAACAGTGCAGGCAAAGTGAGACACACTGGCTGCACCTTCTCTGCATTGTAGGGAGTAATGAAGCACTGTGGGTGTTTGTATCTTTGCTTTAGAACACTGCTGTTGCGCTATAAAAAAAAACTGATTTTATTTCTGTTTCATGGCATTGTTCTCACCTGGTACTGTCACTTTCAGTCTCTCCTCTGCCTAAAACAGAACCTGGTGGCAGGGCCAACTATCAATGCTGTGCAAACACCAACACACAAATCCTGCATACTCTACCTTTGACATTTACTGACATTATTTAAGGTATGTTAAACAACTCAGAATTAAAATGTGTAACCAATTAGCTGAAAGCTACAAAAATGAACTATAAGATATAGTGAGGTTACTAACCTTCCTCGAAAGAAAGCAATGTAGATGATGGGACCAAAAGCATTGACAAACTTGAGGATGAAGGTCTTGAAAATCAATCGTTCCTCAAAACTCTGGTCTGTTTTTGGAACCTCTGAAAGGCAAAAAAAATCAGTGTCATGTCTGTGTATTTAGTGAAGAGCTAGTCAGTTTTATAGAAATAATATTATTCCTCAGACATGAAGATGAAACAATTACATTGTATACCAAAACAGATTAAATAATGGGATCATAAGGATTCAAATTTGTTAGTTCTGTATTTAGATTGGACAGAATGCTAATAAAATATCAACCTGTGTAAAAAAAAGACTATAAGTAAAAAAAAAAGGATAACAAAGCCATGCACCTTGAGTCTAACTTTTATACAGCGTACATATACATACCTAACACAGTGAGCCATCGTGCCACTGCACCATACACCTCATCCAGTATGAGGATGACCACCAGGTTGATAATAGCTGCCGTGGTTTTGACCGTTAGCTGTACATGGTTTCGTGTAATAGGATTGGAGCTCATATGAAGGGCAGCTTTGGTGGAGATCCGGTAGAGGATCACACCAAACACAATGGCAAACGTAACACCAATCTGACAATGAAAAGATGAGCAGAATTACAAAAGAAATACCTATGTGGGACTGCGAGGGGAAGTAAATCTTTATTACACCACCTGTTATGTTTTTCTTACCATTAACAGCATCATGACAATGTTAGTCATGTAAGCAGGGAAGCGATCTTGACACGTCAGCTTTTCAACCTAGAAAAAAAGAGTAATTTACAAAACATATTTACTGCAATTTCAACTTTCAGTGGGTCCATTGTAACTATAGATGACCTGTGACCTTTTACAGTGGCAGATTTGTCATCATAAAACTCTTCCTTGAAATTCTAAACTTCAGTGGTGCAAATCTATAGCGCAAAGCATTTGATTACCTTTTGATGTGACATCTGATGTTTGCTCAGAGACTTCTGCATGACCCTGAATTCATATTCGGCCCTGGGGTGGTCCTGTGATGGCAATTCACAAAAAAGAAATACCAGATACAAACAGTGAAACATATAGGAGAGTAAAGTGGAAACATCAAAGTGGAAAGTGGAAAAATCTAAGTGGAATGAATATGTACTGTATACACTCCATCCGAGAGATGATTTCTTAAGGCATTTAAATAAAATACACTCATGGGTATAACACATGAAGTGCAAGAAAACTATTTTAAATAAGATTTGAACTTATTTTCAAATGTTCAAATCTTATTTTTTAAAAATCTTTTAACCTTTATAAAATAAAGTTTTAGTTGATGCTTATTCTGAGGTTGGGTGAAGAAATCAATTCACATTAAGTGTCATGATTATTATTCTCTATGATTCTGAAGGAATTCACAAACAACAAAAATCTATTTTTAAATGTTAGCTAGTAATGTTATATTTATGGAACAAAAATTGTCAAACTCAAGGTTACTCACATCTCCTTCTCCTTTCCTGCCTGCTGCAAAAGAGCCTAAATCCAGTTTTTATCTACCAAATTGGTGTCAGAAGTTGTATCCCAACAAAGTCTTTTGGGTAAAAAAAAGGTCTTCTGGGCCAGCAAGAACAAGAAGGTCCTTTCAAATTGGTGGAGTACAAGAGCAAGACCCCTGTTATAAGTAATTAGTATAGAAGTAAAAGAGACATAATGAAGTGCAGTTTTTATTTATCTTTTTTTTGTGATTGATTGTTGATCATGACTAATTACTGATTTCTTTCCTCAACAGTGAGGACTGCTGACCTCCCGAAGAAAACAGAAAATAATGAATTAAAAATAAAGGGCTGTGTTTGCTGTTATTTGGCAGGTTAGTTTTGACTCTACCACATTTACCATCTGCTACCAGGACACTAGTTTGGTCCAGACCTTAGGACTTATGAGTTTGACCCAGAACAAAATTGTGGGTGGGAAACCTTCGCCCACACCACAGAGCTAAACTTTGGTTTTGACTCTGACCCACATATAGGGAGATGTAGCCCGCGGTGACAACAGGTAAAGTTTATGGTGCACTTCCTTAATTACAGTGTGAAAGCAAACCTAACGGATCAAATGTATACAGTACAAAATGTAAGAAAAACGTGAGCTATGATACGATCCATATGATTTGAAGTATGTAGGTACGTATTCCCCACATACTCTAATATGAGTTATGTTGCTGGATGAATCACTTCATGCACAATAACAATTCATAATACTGTGTATTATGATGGACTCCTTGTTCCCTCTGCTGTGATACAACATCAGTGACCGCAGATATGAACTAAGCTTCCTAAATATAAGTAAAAATATTGGGATGATGATGACAATGTCAGGTGACATGTCTAATCTACCCTCAGTTTTGTGAGATATGACATAGGCTTAAACATATTTCTCAGGTCACATAAAAGTACCAATGGCTTGATTTAAATTTTGAGGAACACTAAGGTAAAGATTAGGAAAACTGCATCATCATGACTCTACAAAGACTTACCAGGGTCATGTCTGTACATCATAGGATTTAACAATAGTAATTGTTGATGTTTGAGTGTGTGTTTTCCAGGCTTCTCCAGAAAACCACCATGTGTCTAATTAGCATAAACTTAAGTTATTTAAATGTGGTGGAAACACATGAATGTGAAAAAGGAACTTTTAGTTCCTGAGATTAGTTCTCTTTGGGTTGAAAAGGCTATTTATAAAATATCTTTTTCATCAAACGCTTCTCGGAAAGTATTAACGCGGGAACTATAACAAAGTACAAGGATTTGCAAATACCAGTTAAACTAACAAGATGTGTGATGTGATGTGCTATGATCAGAATTTGGCAGAAGTAACAGCAGCAGCAGCAGAAAGGCTACAAAAAGTAAAGAGAGGAGAGTTATAAGTAATGGGAATTTATCCAAACCTTGAGAGCTTCCTGTGAAAAATAAACCAAGAGAGAGAAAGGGGGAGGGGAAGGGGGTAATGCACTGTTAGTACAAACAACATAGATGACCTTAACTGTGATTATTCATTGATTCATTTCACTATTGCCTTTTACTTTGTTTAAGAAACATTTTTAATATTTTTTTAAATACACATGAAAAACCAAAAAGTGAAACAAGTTCTTCAGTAGATAGAAACATTTCTTGCACTACATGGTTTTTAGGTCCTGTCTGTCATTCTTTCAACTTGATAGGAGTTATTGCAGTGTGATTTGCTGTTTTAAACATTAAAATAGTTTTACATTCTTAGCCACAGCATATTAATACAATTTGTTTCTGAATGTCACACTTACTTTTATCAGAAAAATACTGTTATTAGCAACTGTAATGATGCGGAAAAGCCAAAGATGAGATCTTATGGATGAATGATACAGTGGTTATGACCACATGTGCTTGGTAGGTAATATGTACATCAAGCCTGATTGCTGATCGTATAACTTTCAGATCAAACTGTAAAGTTCCCTCCACTGCCTTTGACCAGAGATGCTTCCAATCGAAATTCAACTCCTAGAATTATCTTGCAAAGATCATTCTGATAGATAATATTAATTCTTATAGGGGACGACACATGGACCGTAAAAGTTATGTATTAACCAATTTTAGTTCACCTCTTCCTTTTCTGTATTATAATTCACAATCTATACATTCATTGTCTTATTGCTGAAATTGTGAGCCTCTTGCTGTACTGTGATAAATGTAAAATAATAATAATAATAATGAAAGTAATTTGAGCACTTACCTCCTCATCTTCAAACCCAGTCAGGTCCCATTCATAGTTCAGTCTCATCTGTCTCCGCTTCCAATGCTCCATGAACATGGCAGCTTTGGATCATATAAAATACAATTACAGAAATACACAGAAGACACTGAAATATCTTTTTGAGTGCATGGTTTATCTACAATCTAAATACAGATTCCCCCGGAAACAACACGGAAGATCATCACGAGATACTTAGACTTGTTTTACAAAAATATGCCGTCAGCTGCTGTGGGAATGGGAATTGGTTCTACTTTTCTGACCAACAGTAGTAGAGCTTAGTCTTTTTCATTTTGCAGCTGGCTGTATTGCAGTATCCTGTTGCTCAGAAATGTTCAACTTTGAACTTTGGCTACTTACAGCTAAATATCTCTGAGCCAGTATACTTGATACACTGGCTTCAAATGAAGTAGTAGCTCAACAGAAATCATGAACAGGATACTGCTTGCATTTGTGAGCTGATGGTGTGTGTGTACCTACCCCACAGAGCCATGAATATAGAGAAGAAAACAGTAGCAGGATTGTCGAACAGGTGACTAGCCCGGGCAGTTCCACAGGCAGTACTAAGCTTCCAGTAGCTGCACACTCTGTCACACAGAGGACACATGGTGATGTTGTTCTTTGGGTGACAGATCTCCATGCTGAAAAAAACAAGGCACACACACATGTATGCACATACACATATAATGAGATTAGTGAAAGTGTTGTGAGTTTCTGTTATTTATACGCTGTTATGTCTGTCCCTAGTAAACATGTTTAGAGTTCCAAAACTTGAGGTGAATGTATGTAGAGACCTGATCTTTGATGACCTCTTTGATGACCTCTCCTGGTCCAGCATCTCATCCTTTATTTATTCATATGCAATATCTTAATGTTATTTGCTATTGTGCAATACCATGTGTCATGCTGGTACTATATGGTATATGTAATATAATATATATGGTATTATAGTCTACACTCAGTATTACGAAGGAACTCAAGTTGTTTCGTTTCAATATGACATGATTAAGATACTATCCTTCACCCACTCACGTTGTGTCTGTGTCAGACTTCATATTTTTGTATTTATTTTATTTTCCTATATTTTTTCCTAAGGAGCCAACAGTGGAAAAAGAAGAAACTTGTCTGTTCCTCTATCTCGTGTAGACTGCACTGCTGCAGTGTTCTCTTCACAGGGATCCCTGGCAGTAGCATCCATCCAAACATCCTTGTTTAATATGTCTTAAGATGAGTGTCTGTAGGAGTTATCAGGCCTTTTTTAAGCCCAGTAACCTTCAGTTAATGAAGGCTTCCTTCCAGGGATGATATAAATTCATGTCCACTGTAAACAGACTCAAAGAGTTTTCCGGCATCTTTACTTCAGAAAAGGTGTATGGACAGAATCATCTGCCAAGAGTTAACATTGTCATAGATAAGAAGCTAAATGAGTCTAAAAGGATGTTCAGTTTGTGTCTGTGTGTGAGTATAAGTGCCACGCAATCATCAAGTTTAGGTTTGCTCTTCAGCAAGAGCTCATCCTCTGAATATCAGAAAAATCGTAGTTTTTTTTTATTATGTAAAAAACTTAACATTTAAAACTAGTTTAATGTACTGGTAAAATAATTTGATTGGTGTATTACAGTATTGTATTTCATATGTATTGAGATCTAAAAATAACAGCAGATTTGTATCGGCTGTTATTTCTGCCTAAATGTTTCCATGGAATCCCCCCTCCTCAGGCACTTTGATTGAAACAGTCAACTTCCTGACACTGTTGACACAATGAGACCATTCTGAACCAGACTGGTTCTGGCTTGTTTTATGGTGTGGTTGTGTGTCAAAGTTAAACTCTGATATTAACACTTAAGCGTGTGTGGCATACGCCTGCAATGAGTTGAAATGACAGAACGTGTCACAATATCCTGTCTGTGATGAGAGGCAGACAGAGGAAGGAGAAGAGGCCCTCTTCTGTCATTCATCAAACCATTTCCCTTCTCTTCCTTTCTTTATATTTGCTCTTCATCTGTACTTTTTATAATCTTTTCATCCATTTTGGTTTTCTTTATCACTTCCATTGTTAAACAGTCTCCATTAGCCAATTATTAAGTTAATATATAATTCACTTAAACCAATAATTCAACCTTAACAGAATTACACTTACTTATTTAAATGAAATGAGCAGTCATTTTTTCTGTCATCTCCAGTCTAGATGTTACGTCTATGTATAGAGCCATGTTTTTAACAGCCTACAGAGGTTAAGATGACCACAACACACGTGTGGCTATAGACTATCAAGTAAATGGGAAGAGTTTCTCAGACTAATAAGCTGACGATCATATCACCTAATTCTTAATTTTTGTGCTCAAATTGTATTTGTGTGCATGTCTTTACCTCGGTATGTTGTCATCAACTGTTGCACATCCATATAGAAAGACAATGACTCCCACTAGAGAGGCTGGAATCAACATCTGCGTGTACAGACCCAACCAGGCAAAGTACAGACCAATCTTCTCACCAAAATACTTCCTAAATAACACAAAATATTCAAATCATGAGTTTATTATTTAGGCATAACAAACATGTTGCTATGAACACAAAATCAATCTATTAATAACATAACACACACAGACAAGCAGCTGTGTTCACATACAAGGTTGTATACTTTGAGTATATCTGGGGGATTAATAAGCATAGAGGACAGAGGCATTGTTTTACACAATGTATAAGACATTATACATGTTAGCAGAGCACAGTGCATGAAAAATACACTTTGAGGTGCAAATATATAAGTAGATTGTGATTCGCTCTACGACACAATGGGTTCCATTTACATATCCATATGTCAGTCAGTCAGTCAGTCATTTTCTATACCTGCTTATTCCTCATTAGGGTCGCAGGGGTCTGCTGGAGCCTATCCCAGCGTGTTACGGCGAGAGGCAGGGATACACCCCAGATGGTCGCCAGCCAATCGTGGGGCACACACACCATTCACTCACACACTCACACCTACGGGCAATTTAGAGTCGCCAATTAACCTCAGCATGTTTTTGGACTGTGGGAGGAAGCCGGAGTACCTGGTGAAAACCCATGCAGACACGGGGAGAACATGCAAACTCCATACAGAAAGGTCCCAGACCCAGGACCAAGGAGGTCTTGACCTTGCGACCTGTGAGGCCATTTACCATGTCTGAAACCCACTGCCAGGGACGCTTTAACCTTGTGTATGTGTGGGATTTATGCCATCAAGTGGTGGTATCAAGAATTGCACTGCGCTCTAATTCCATGAAATAAAAGAAAATTCACTGGGCACACAGAGTGACTGAAAATGCTGATTCAGTTATAGAGAGGTTTAACAGGGTAAATAATTCCTAAAAGCCATTGTCCTTACCGCACGAGTCCAATGGGCTGATACTTGTAGAAGACACCGTAGTTGGCCCACTCCTCATACAAAAGCTGAGAAACGCAATCAACAGTATTTAGGTGCATTATTTCTCTCGTCATCCTTTGTTAATTTAAAACATTTTAGCTAAGTATGTCTATCATCTATAAAGCACTAAGAAAGTGAGAACCACAAATAAAAATAGACTTGGAGTATGGAAGTTCATTCTAAATTTGCCTTTGTTGCAAGTATGCATGAAGCTCAGAAAAAGCTAAATCGGCCTGAGTTGAGATTATTTTGTCACACACAAAAAAAAGTGTTGAAAAAGAAAAGCATTCACCTCAGCAGCAGGTGATCCACATGTATGGGTCACATTGCAAGAGAAAAAAATATCAAATGAACTGACATGATTAGCATATTCAGACAGACCCAATTTGTTTGTGTTGTAGAATTAGAGTGGTGACAGATTATTTAGTGGTTTCAGAGTGTGTCTCAGTGTTCACTCTTAACATGTGTGAAACTGTTGTGGTATGAATGTAAAACATAATTACCAGCCTGTGAAGATATTTCTACTGGCTTCAGTATGTGCAGAAATAAGCTCCTTACCTTTCTGTCGTTGGACTCTGCACCCTCATCACCAATATCACCCTGAAAAAGTAAAGACCAGCATTTCAGAATCTCAGATGGACAACTTTTGTAGTTTAGCTAGTTAGTAGTTTACTAGCGCCAGTATGTTGTGACTGCTGATTATACAATTAATTAAACAACTTCAAAACACATGCTTGTAAACATGATTTGGAATAAGTACCACCTATGATAAAGATCTATTGAAGCCAGGATCTATACTACTTACATCATGAAGAGGGTAGGCTGCTGTGTAGACACCACTACCCAGGAGACTGGTGATTCCTGCAGAGTGAACACAAGCACAGGTGTTAATGTAGGTGTCACGTCTTTTTATCTGAGCACAGTGAATGTGATCATAACCGTGTCACTGAGGCCTGGAGGCCTCTGAATACCTCCAGGTGGTTGTGTGTTTAGTTATGAGAACAGCACAGCGACTGTCAAAACTCCATCAGAGGAGCTGAGTGATGTGAACACTTGGTATTGGTAGACACTTGGTCATTGTTGTCCAAACTGATAGATATTACACAGTTGGTTTCAGTTATCTTATCTACTTATCCGCTGTTCTGTCCCAGACATAGTGTAGCTGAAATGGAGACTGCAAACATTCAACAAAGCTCTTGCACTAGTCACATTTTTTTGGCACCAGTATCCATCAGTTTAAAGCGCAGAGAGAAAGAAAACTGGTAGAGTGGGCGGGTTATGTCACGCAACAAAGGTCTACTACCATGTGTCATGCATTCCAAGCAGTTGACCACCAGGGTGCACCTCCAATGCACAACACCATGAGTAAAAAATTGTTTCCTAAAAGAACAAAACCTTGGCAATATAACACACGAAAAGAGTTTAATGACTCAACAGCTAACTAGTACAGTAGTGTCATTAAATCAAATGAATGTGCTCTGACATAACAGGGCTATAAGGCATATGGATAATATATTTAATAAAATTAATACATTTGGTTGTGATGATCTTAAAATAAAATTGTACACCTGGATTATGAACCAGAACTAGATTATGGTTAGCAAGCACTGCACTAGTAGTCTGATTTATAATAGTGGACATAGTATGTTAATCTAATCTTGTGAAATGTTGTTTTACAGCAAGCAGTGAGACTGATCAAGACTTACCCATGCTGTACTTGGCTTTGCATTTTGTTCTTTTTAGTATTTCAAAAACCTGAAAACGGATGAGAAATAGAAGAAGTCAATTTATTCAAAATGCTATATGTCTGCAGGGAAAAGGTGATACATAAACGGTAAGGTCTTTCTAAGTGCTCCAACACCACAAAAAGGAATCTTTCTAAGGTTAGCGTTTTTTTAAAGTACAGAACAAATCACACCTTTTATTTAGCACAGTAACTGTTAGATAGCGTAGCTGCTAAACTATTGCAGTGAGGACAAATTTGATGGCAGCACAGTGCCTGCAGGTGTTGGCTAACTGTAATGTGCACATGCTATAAAGCTGTGCTTAGGTCCTTCGTAGCCTGTTTTATGGTAAACATTAAAAGGTTCAACAATCCTTCCTTGTATATCTCTGGCCTTTCTAATTAACACTTGGAAGGTTTTAAATAATCTGCTAGAATAATGTTTTAGCTTTGATGTCTGCCATAGGAGTGTTGGTTCTCTTGCTGCTGTCCCTTGCTCTGGAACTCACTGAGTTAGACTATTGTCACAATATTTCACTAAGTTACTTGCTAATGACACCTGCCAATGCATGCACCACTCTATCTTTCCAGTATGCTAGTATTAGTTTTGGTCTGAGGTAGCGAAAGGTTCTTGGTCACGACCAGATGCAGCAACTCTGGGTTTCAAACCAGCTCCAATGAACAATGGGTGATATCACACCTCTTTACCTCCATTTATATTATACTGTCTGTGAGAAATAACGGTCAAACTTGAGTGGACTTACTATTGAACTTCTGGTTTTGCTGTCGAAGAAGTAATCTTTGTCCGAGAGGTCAAACCTATACACGCACAAAAAGACAAAAGTACAAATATTTGTTACTATTAAAATTAACCTGTGCAGACACATGAAGACACCTCCACATAAAAGTATATACTGTACTACAGTCAAATTTAAACCTATGTTTCCCTACAAATTTTAGCATGTCCTAAATCAAGGTCAAATTAAGCTTGGTGAAATACAAATGGATTATCTACACCATAAAACTGTAAGCAGGAAAAATATACTGTGCAAAACCATTTTAACAAGAAACTTGCGGTTAAGCTGTATTTCAGCGATCCTTTATTCTCCATTTACAGTATGGTAATCTGAAGACCTTGAAATATGATGGCTCAGAGGCAATATATGTGTTTTTTTAAATACATTTTTAAAATCTTGAAATGTACTGAATGAAGAAACAGTATAAACACGTAATTTAAAACTAACCAAATCAATGGAACATCTTATAGATTGGCACAATTAAAACAAACATCCAGTCTTCAAGGATATCTATAATATTGTTAGGCTTTTCCAGGTTTCAATTTTAAAATATTCAGTATGGCTCTACTGGAATATCTTTGTATGATTCACACTTTAAAGCATTTTAATTTATTTTATATCAGCCTTTTATGCAGATCAATGTCTGTCCGAAACAAGTCATTTTATCTCTTGTCTCTTTAAGGCCTCCCTCTCTGGTCAGCTTCAGGAAGCTATGGTACATCCGACCTTTAGCCTCTGAGTCAAATTATAGTAGCAGGATTTCCACTACTGCTTTCCATTCTTTAGTCACAATGTTAGTTTCTCAAATCTATCCATATGTCGTTACTACTAAAGGATCAGTAATCCACATCTTTACATCTATTCATAAAGAAGTCATTGTGAGTGTTAATGTAATATAATGTAATGAGATGGAATATTAACCATCCTTCTTGCATACAACTTTCTCAATATCTGAAGATCCTGTGTCTCAGTGTTGTGAAATCTTGCAGGATGTATTATTTTTCAGCATTATTTCATTCCTCATCAGTTCCACAGTCAGGATACACTCAAACACAGTTTTTCTAGACTTGCTGCACTTCATTTTACTGTTGTGTAGCTTGTAAATCCTGTTAAAACTAATGTCTAACAGGTGTACTTACAAGTGTTGTTTTTCCCTGGAGAAAGTAAGTGACAGGTGTTTGATGTTCTTAAGATGGTGTTCCTCAACATGGGGGTGGAGAGGCTCCACAACTTTACTGACTAGAGAGACGATCTTCTCCACAACGCCGCTCGATTGCTTGACTTCATATACCTAGAAATCCCCCCAAAACACACACATGCGCACACATACACACACAAACACATATTTTCACTCATTATTACAATACATATAATTGTATATTTTTCCAGTATAGTAATATTTTATTTTTACTGTTGTGGAAGAGAAGAGAAACCTCTTTTTGTTGTATATTTTTTCTGTATAAGTCACTTCTCAACAAAAGGAGGCAGTGGATCTCACACATCAGAGCTGTTCAGTTATCAAGGCAAGCTTCTACCGGATGTTTGTCCTGTCATGTTGTCGTTGATCATTGTCTTTGTAAAAATATTCTCGTATCAAAAAATATGAATTTGATACGTATGAAAAATAGATAAGAGTGTTCTCACAGCAAGCACAGTCCTGTCAGAAAGTTGCATTGGACCTTCTCACCACAGAGAAAACAGCCCATACCCACTAATGGATCCACGTGAGCCAGCGAAAGAGAGAGAGGGAAATGGAGGAGATGAGCTAGAGAGTAGATGAACGAGAGAGAACAAAACAAGAGTGACAGTGTGAGAGATAGACCACTGATGGATTTAAAAATGTATTTTGCTGCCGAACAAGGGGCAGAGCTAGACTTTCAGCATAGAGGGGTGGAGCTAGTCTCAGAATAGAGGGGGCGGAGTATTCTCAAGGGGCCCTAAAAAAAGCCTTTAAAAATTCACAAACGTAAAATAGCAGACCTATCTTACCAAATCCATAAACAAAAACTGTCACTTAGTGAGCCAAGCAAGCCTACATCTAAGACAGCACACAGTGAAGCCACTTTGTCAGACAGACTTAGTCTGAAGAAGGTAAAAAGGAAACCAATTGCCAGTCAAAGGACTCAAAAGAGTTCTATGTTTATCGATTGATGAACAGTTCAGCACCACTGCTGAGAGACAGCGACAAGCCAGCTGCACTGTCTCAGTACCATGCCTTTATCACACAGGAGTAACATTCAATGCAGTTCAACCTTGTTGTTATATGTATTGAGATGTCTGTCATGCAGTACAATTATATTCTTACTCTGTGAATTCTCCAATAAACACAAGACAAAAACACAGTGACATAAAGGATATTCATCATAAATAAGTTTAAATGTTGTAGTATGAAATAGAAAGCAGTCTTCACCACATTCTCTGTTATCACTTATTCCTCACATATCTCCTCTGTGATTTTACCCTGCAATCACATCCCTACATCTACATGATAAAAGTGCTGCCAATCAAATTATTATCAGCCATTATCAGTAAATCCCAGTATATTCGTATACAATGATTTGATGCAATGATTTGATACAATGAAGTTATCTCTGATGATTTTCTAAGTGTATGGTAACATTCTTAATAATAAAAATCACAACAGCAATACTCCAATTCATTGCTATGTTGGTTCAATTTAAAAAATAAATTCTATTAAAATCTTTAAATTGACATCAAATTGTCATCAGTAAACTCAAAGATATGTTGGAAGTGTTTGAATTTCCTATTCTAGGTTTTTGCAGTAGTATCATTTCAGTATCAATATCAAAATATTTAGGCAGGTATTGTAATTTGGTATTGCAACAACACTAATTAGACATTTATTTGCCAGAATCATGTTACACAAACCAGTTTTATTAAAAATATTCAACTAAATGGCTAAAATGTATAATCAGTCAGGCAGATTGGGCCTAGGTTGTCCCCCTTTAACAATTATTAATTACTATCACTATGCATTTCTCTATCTATGCTTCATGTATCTTGCTGGCATCTGCCAGCATTCATTTCAGACCTGTTGAAATGTTACTGGGTCCTAATAAGATTGTCATTGTGTGTGACCTCTACATACAAGTGATGTTGGTGCCTATTCCAATAGCAGCATGTTAAATTACTATCATCATATTAATGTAAAGGTGGGCTGCCTGTTTGAAAGGGGCGGTAGGCCCAAGTAACTATTGTTTAAAATGTCAAGTATTTGACTGGGAATACAATGCCACAGTATAATTTACTGTGCAGTCAGCGTGACCAGTTCAACCAGTTGTTTCATATGCAATGTGAAACATTATCTAAATCTGAAACAGAATTAGCAGTAGCAGGAGTGATGACTTGATTATCTAAATGCTCACACTTTGTTCTGCAGTATTGTCAAAGTGTTGAAACATTGTGGCTTTTTAAAACAGTACAGATTTAAAGATGGAAATCTTATGGCTCTTAAGTCTCTGATATGTTAGGCCTCATCTCTAGTGGGAGATTGACAGACTGGAGCAGCAAGTGATGGGAACAAACACCAGACCAGCTTTAACCCAGCCAGCTGTCTCCAGTGTCAGCTGTGTCCCTCAGGACAGGTCGGCTGAAAGTCAGGCTCTCTCTGCTCCATACTGACCAAGCAGGTCGCTGCTCCGTTCTCATAATCCATCTCCATATTTCCATAATGAAACAAAAACAAATATTCTTTTGAAGATAATCAGGTCGACAGCTTTTGGGAAATGTGAGTTAACTTGAATAGCGACGGGGACAAAAAAGTGGATTCTTTTCCTTACCCTCTTGGTGGGCATCTTTAGCTTCATGAATTCAGCCTCTCGACAGAGAACGTTCCAGGGAGCGTGGATCTTCAGAAAGCACACTCCTGGAATCTTGGCCTGAGACATAAAAATGCACAATGAAAGCATAGAATTATGTATGAAGTGAGACAAGCAGAGTTGCATCAAGTACTTGCACAGTGCACTGTGGCTGACCCACTGATCAATCTGGACCATGACTGGAGAAAGTTCTACTGATGCAACTCCCTCCCTTTCTTTTCTTCTGCCAAATAGTTACTGCAACCTGTATTGTAATATTTCACTGCTACAGTGAACTTTTAAAAACTCTCATGGGAGCTTTCAATATGATAATAAAAATCTTAAATAATCCCAAAGGATTTTTTTTAACGCATGCATCATAAAACGGCGTGAGGTTCCAAGTCTCTGGTTGACACTGAAATTGCACATAGACACAGGGGAACATTTAGTGCTCCGTTTCTCATGTAGTTTCCTGTTTTGAATCAATATGCAAATGTTCACTAAGGTTCTTGGAATTCTCCTAGGGAGAAGGTTCTTCTCAGTTCTCATGTAATCTAATTCATAACTAATCTGTGAACAAATTTTATTTACAACCACGTTCAGGAAAAGAGGAAATAGGACCTTTCCTTCGCTACTGGAAACTGTAGGTCAGCCAATTTACTGTGGCGTGTGGAGAGCCTTATTTCCTATTTATATGCTGGCATTAGGACATCTTATACATAAGCAGAATATCAGTTTCCACTTCTACGCTGTGATAAACAGATACATCTAGGCTGCAAATAGTTTCACAGAAATTAAATACCTCCTAAATTGTTCAGGACATTCAGAAATATATATATAAACACATATGCCAGTATAAACATATATAAATAAAAAGATCACACTAAACATCTGTAACATTTTCAAGTAAACTTGAAAATAATGTAAAATTAAAAAGAAATATTTAGGATTTTGCACAATTTCTACGTCAGCAACCAAATTGAAGCAAATTATTTACCTTGCTCAACTTAACTCCTTTCTACAAAAGATTTCCCTGAGTTGTATCTTTCATTGAAGCACTCAGATGACACTCGGGTGAATTTGATCTACCCATCAAAGGCTGCAGCCGATGTTCACCTGTTGTAAACATGGCTATGTCTCAAATTTCAAGCAGATCATTGCTTACAAAGCCGCGGCGTGATAGTAGGAAACATGGCATTACAACTGAGTAAAAGTGTCAGAAGTAAAATTTATATGCAGAGCAAAGAGGGGCTTTCTCAATGTCAATCGTGCCTAGATCATAGGTTTCCAAGTGGCCAATGAAGAAACAGGTTGGAGTAAAAATGACACCGTACAAAAGCTATTTACTCCAGCTTCCATTTCACCGTGACTTTGGTGTTGTTCAACATCTGTGATGTGAAAACATCAGATTTCCTCACATTTAGAGAAATAAAAGTTGATAAACATGTGCTAAACTCACTCAATTGCAAAGACTGGAGGAATAAATGCAGTATAAAAGGTGCTGAACAGAGTGATCACCCCTTTACTTTAATCAGCAGGTCACTCAATTGAGCTTTATGCTTTATGTTGTTTTATTTTTTAGATTATTATTACCAATAAATCAAGAATAATACAGCTGATATAAATTTCGGTGTCTATATATAATAAAATAAATAAATCCATTAATAAAAAGAGCAGAGTTAGAACAGGTGCTCATATGGAACAGATATCCTTCGGGCATAGAAATACTGAAGCTCCAACTAAGTTCAGACAATCTTTTAACATTTAAGCCTACTGACAGTGTTAAAATACATGTATACTTAAAGCAGTGGCTTGTCACTTAATATACAGTACAACACAGTTACGACTTTGTTGGATGCATGAATAACAGAGTCCTGTTACAGTTACCGCTCCCTTTCCCCTGTCAATCAGTTCCCAGCCTGTGTTAACGCAACAGCTGCTCACTGCTTCTTTTAAAGATGCTAGTTTAGCATTAGCATCAGATAGCTAGCTAATATAAACAGTCACAAGACAACAACTATTATTCAGTCAGTCATCTTCTACACCCGCTTATTCATCGTTAGGGTCACAGGGGTCTGCTGGAGCCAATTTCAGAGCATTACAGGCGAGAGGCAGGGATACACCCCAGATGGTCGCCAGCCTATCTTGGGGCACACACACCATTCACTCACACACTCACACCTATGGGCAATTTAGAGTTAATCAACCTCAGCATATTTTTGGACTGTGGGAGGAAAACTCCACACAGAAAGGTCCCGGATCAAGGTCCTCAACCTGCGACCTTTTTGCTGTGAGGCAAACAGCGCTAACCACTGAACCACCGTGTCGCTCAAGACAACAACTGTGAACAGTTATCACAACTTCACATATAAGTATACATAGTATAAATACAAAATAAATATAAAACTATTTTTATTTTATAAAACATAGGTATAAAACTCACCTCTTCATCTTTCTCCAGCTCCAACCCCATTTCTCTTAGTTTCCCCTCAAACTCCTCCCTCCTGAAGGCCTTATGATCCTCATGGCCATTGAAGGTCTCTCCTGGGCAGCCCAGCTCCACATTGGCCACCGATGGTCTTGGCGGAGATAACGACGAGTCTCTGGCTTTTCCTGCCTGGTTGTATTGGGCATGTTTGTCACGGACACGAGGGACACGGCGTAGGCTGCGGGCAACAGCGTTCTCAGTGAGCAGGTACGTTGACTGTCGAACAGATCGACTCCCTGCTGGCTTCTTCACGGGGTAGGTCAGGATGTAGTCAACGCGCCTCTGACCATCCTGGAAGTAGAGGCCGTGCTGGCAGCGGGTGTTTTCCTCTGGGGTCAGAGCCTTCAACAGCTGACGGCACACACATCAGAACAGACAGGAACAGATAAAACAGATTAAATACATAAGAACAGCATATAGAGACAGGAAATGTGTGTTTGTTTAACATGAGCAATTTTGTTTTGTTTTTGCCACCACAGCTGTTGGAGTTTCAAAGTTCAACATGATAGGGGAGATGGAAAAAAAGAAACAATTTGAACCTTTGGGCCACTGAACTCATGCACATCTGGTGGTTTGCAGATATTATAGCAGCAATTCAATACTGGTGCCAAAACACTGGAACAACATATGCTGTTTGCCATTTGGTGCTGACAAAGAACACTTAGAGTGGAATTTATTTATTCAGGTCTTTTCAGGTCTATTCAGGCTTTTATTAACTACAATTTTGAGGTGTTCTTTCTATTTTAATTTTATTTCACTTCATACTTCTACTCCGCTACACTTCAGAGAGCATGTATTTTTTCTTGCCATCATAAGAGCAGAAAGATCAGGCCATCACTGGTCACCTCTTGCCTTGACTGTAAGACTAAAAGCAGGCACCGTAAAACCTCTGTAAATAGTCCCAAACATAGCAGCATGCATGTTCTTCTACCAGCCAAAAGGGAGCTCGGCTCACTTTCATCTGCTTGGCACGCTCAGGGTTTCTCCTTCTTCTACTGTAGCTGGGATTGCACGTCATTTGTACATTACTTTCTTCAAAGAGTTCATGCATATAATTATATCAGTTGAGTTATAATAACAATCACGTTATGTATCTATTTTTTCCATTTTGTAGTCCTTTCTTTGCAGAAAACAGTATTTTAATGGCAGCTATAGTTGCTGTTTGCACAAATATGCCCATAAACAAAAACCTATTTATCCCACGTACGAAATTCTTTTTGGGGAACTATTCTAGAGACTTGAATGATTAAATAGAAACATACATGTAATGGTTGAAAATCATAATAATCTAAATAAAATGGCCTCTTTCTGGGAGGGTTTGTTCATGTTTTCAGGGGGGAGGAGCAGGAAGTTGATGTCATATTAATTACTTAATTATTTGCTTAAAACCTTTTGTCTATGTTGTCTCCTGTAATCTCACGAGAGATGATAAAAACTGTATGGGTAACATTTCCGTTTTTTATTTTAAGTATAAAATGACAGTCATAGACTTAAATGCTCATAGGCTTAAATGGGTTAATAGTATCTGCTAAATGAATGCATGTCAATATTTGAATTTGAATTAATTTACATGTTCAAGTCTTTGTTCAAGTCAATGCAACAGTTATTTTAATCCAGTAATAATTACACATAATCAATTTGCATGAGTATCATACTTAGCCATCTATTTAGATATTTGTTACATTTTGACTTTATTTCTAAATTTGGTTAAAGTTTGTAAAACCAAGTAATTAACTTAATTTATAATTCTCCTTAGTTAGTTTTCATGTGAGCAATCCTTTCTCCTTCACTGTTTTATTCACTGCCTAAATAGTGATTAATATGGGTTAAGTACAATTCTGAGTGCAGGATATTTATACCATCAAGTCAACTGTCACAAATGCATTCAAAGATCTTTTCGGATATTCTCTCAGGAAGAAGAAAAATCTGGTATGACTCAAAATTCCTGCATTTGTCTTGTTGCAAACCTGGCTGCTCCTGAAAAATATTCTAGAAGTTTGTTTAAAAATGCAGCGGACACTGCATATTAAACAAAGTTGATTCTGTTATGCTGATAATGGTGATGCACTTACAGATTATGTTCGTATCTATCCACCTGATTACTAATCAGTCTAATATAAGCAGTCTGTGATTCGCCGGTGCAACTTTTAGGTTAGAGGATAGAATCAACACAATCTATTCATCTTTATAATCTATGGAAACACAATGACATTATGGGTTTCGTAGCTTCATGTAAAACATCTTTCTTGATGAGATGTGTGATGATACAAGTAATCAATATTTCTGTTAGTCATCAAGCTCACTTATTTTAGAATTAAGAATTTAAATCAGGATTCTGCATCTGAGAATCTTGACTGGTGAGATGTTCTTGTATGAATCCAAAGGAAATGAAACATGTTCGTCATTTCACATAATCTACTTTTTAATATAGAGCATTTTCTTTTTATCGAGATGCTTCAACTGAGCATCTTGTTATTGTCAATCTGGATATGATCAACATGTTGACACTGCATTCAGATGAGAATTTATATGTTTGCAACAGGAAATATGACATGCTTTTCATGATGTAATTACTTACACACATAATTAATTTGAAAGTGTGTCCAGTATAAATATAATATTTAAAAAAGTAGAATATCGTGGAAAAGTTAAGTTTCTTTCATAATTCCTTTCAGAAAGTAAAACCTTCATAGAGTATAGAATTATACGCATTTACTTTGTGTGTAATAAATATAATCCATCGCAGTTTTAATTGCAAGGACATATGAAAAATAACCTAACCTTTGCATGATATTCAAATGTTTTGGAAACTGTATATGTTCCATCTAGTTCTGTGTTGTTCTCAACTAACTCCTGAGAAAAAGCTGCTAAATGCTGTACAGCTAAAAATTATACTACAAGGGTAGTGATAACGAGTGTGTGTAATATTCTGTAAAGCGCAATGTCTGGTGATGATTATCTGTGGGTTTGTCACCATGGGCATTAAGGTAGAGTTAGACTTAGGCAACTGAAATAGTTTATTTTAGGAGAAGATGGTGTTCATAAACATGTTAATAAACATGTATGGCATGTCTGTGACAGGATGCGACTTCTGCTGTCCTTCAGGAAAGTCACATGTATCGTTTCAACCACTTCATGGTTACACTTGCTGTGTCTCAAATGGCATACTACTGTACTCAACACTTGCTATTTTGAGTGCATAAGTGTCTGAAGTGCGTTCACACTGACAATGATGGAAACGCAATGCACTATGAGATGGTGAACTCAAAATGGTAAAAAACTGGAGTGGGGAACGTTGAACACATCTCACCATAAATGTCTCACCATCCTTCCTATGTATAGAAAGGGGAGGGACCATAATTATGTGATTTCATATTAGGGTGGGAGCTGCCTAATGTGACACACAAATTAAGCATGAGACTGAATAGTGTGTGATAGGGGTGCACATTTTAAGAAGTTTTTTTTATTCGATCAGCCTTGTTAACAATTTATTATCAACTAATCAGTAACAATTTATTAAATCATGTATGAGATACAAAATGGGAATAGGCAGTGAACACCAAGGTACTTAAATAATGAATTAAATGACAAATATGCTGACTTAATTTTCTG
The DNA here is from genome assembly GCA_030544235.1 of Lepturacanthus savala. Taxonomy (NCBI): domain Eukaryota; kingdom Metazoa; phylum Chordata; class Actinopteri; order Scombriformes; family Trichiuridae; genus Lepturacanthus; species Lepturacanthus savala. The sequence goes on from CM060465.1 coordinate 22,553,621, forward strand.
GAGCTATAGTTTGAAAGGCTGTGTGGCGAAGGAGGTGGGCTCAAATGCAAGGAAAATGTCAACAGACAGAATAAACCGAAGACATGTATATAATATATCTAAAGAACAGGCAGGAAACATGTAGACGATCTGACAAAGAATGAACAGAAACCAGGGTTTAAACAGACAGAATTAATCAACACATAGATGAAATAAAGGAAGTAAAAATTACACAAAACACAGGGATAAACTATTTTCAAAATAAAACAGGAACTAGACACATAAAAAACAGCCAAAGCACCAGAAAACCAGGCAGGACAGGAACAGACATGACAAAAGCCAAATGAAATCGGAATTAATAAACACATCTATCAGCTACATATGTTCTGATTTCATTAGATTAGATTAATTAGACCAGACCAGAGGTGTTGAACATATCTAACAACTAATAACATTTGATAAAAACTGATGCAGCCTTCAATAGTAAAGAGCGCACACCTAATGTTTCAAATTTAATACGGATTTCCCCATTCTCCCCACAATATCCCTAGAGTGTGAATTATAAGATGTGTTGTGACCTGAGCCTACTTAATATTTCTCCGCATGAAGTCTATTTATATCTGCTGGCTATAGATCTGAGGAAGTTGTCTCAATATCAAACTACAGAGTGCACAGGGAACTCCAACCATTCAGACTTGACCATCAGCTGGTTCCATGTTGGACGTTCCTGGTTGGCAAATTACCAAGATTAGCTAAACTAAAAAATAATAATAATAATAATAATAATAATAATTTATTAAACCATTTAACTTATAGATTAAAAGAGCAACATTCACACAGAGGCTGGTCATTTTCAGTCGACACAAACTGTGGCTTTTTCATCACTGGCACCAGATTATGTCAGTTAATGTAGATAGAGTTGATGTGATGCTTATTCCACTAAGCCTTAAATGAATCTTGTCCAGTTGATGTGCTTTCTGCATCTAGTTCTTGAGATATTAATTTGCACAACATTGGAGGCCTACAGCACATAGGGATGAGATATATCTGACTGTATCTCATGCATGCACAATAACTATTGTTTAGTTCTTTGATGGTTTGGCTATGCACATTTGATTTGTTGTTAATAAGAGACATGTAAAGATCATAAACATTTCCTGAACAAGTCTCTATGCCCCCTCCTTCCTTGCAGCTCTAATTCCACTCCTCGTTTATGAGCTCTTAGCTGCTCAGACCACCAGAGAGGAATCATAAATAACCCGTGGTTAAGTGCAATGCGAGTTCTCCTGTAAATATGCAAAATTAACTTTGTTTTGATCTTTCCCAAAGGTCATGGAAGCAGTGATGGTGCAGGGTTTCCGGTCATCAACATAGTGCACGGAGTCAATTATATGACTTGTTAAATGACATGTTTACAAGTCACTGCAATTGAAAAGGCAGCGGTAATAATAGATGGACCAAAAATGCTATGATCCATAGTTTTTCCTGATAAGGGAAAACAAACTACAGATGTGAAAACAGATACAGTAATAAAGGAAGAGATTTAGTCATGTTAAGCAATAACTGCTGGTAATATAATCGGGTACCTTCTAAACGAATATTCACCTTTACTGTTCAAGTAATTGATGTTGCACTTTAATCTGTGAAATATTCAAACTAGTGTCAAAATTCACGCCTTCATTTTTTAATGTGTTAATGATTTCAAATTCATTTGTAAAGTTAACACATTACTGTCTTTAAGCAGGTGTAGCAGGTTTCAAAGCTTGAGTGAACATCATAGTATCATATGAATCTAGAAGACATAAGCCATTCCTTGGTACTGACCATGTAATGATAGCTTGAAGAGAAGTGGGATAAATAACGCTCCAAAGTTAGGCCACATGTCGTTAAGGGAAATGGGTCCTTTGAATTCTCTGTGTCTTCATGTGTAAATCACAGTCTTTTTTCTTAGTTTAAAGTTTTTGTTATTAGTTCAGTTACTGCAGATCAGAAATCTGCCATTCAAGCAGTCAATAGACTCAGTGCATTTATTTATCCTGTAGTTCACAGGAGAGAATCTGTGCTGAGTTTAAAGGATGCAATTAAATAACGATCTAATTTAAATATTAGTCTTTTTTGTTCATTTGACATAATTCCATGCTGTTACATTTTAATATTGCTTATTACAAGCTTCAGTATTAAGAAACAAGTGATTAATCACAATTATTAAATCCATTTAAGAAATTTTGTGATTATGTCATTTTTTTTATACATTTACAGCCATAGTGTTATGTATTTAACCTGATGTACAGTCTTAGGCTAAACATCATAACTTGTAAGTTGTGACTGACAGCTGGTCCAAGGGGTTAAATTTATGTCACGTTCATGTGCTTTATGTACTGTTATGAAATCGCTAATGTCAGGGCTTCTTAAAATAATCTTTATATATATCTTTATATTGTTATGCACAGACTCACCTTGAACTTGCCATGAAAGATGACATCGCGTAGAAAATGTGGAGTCTGTTGCTCTGTCTTTGGGGAGAGGTTGACTTCCTCTTCTGCTTCTTCCGTCATTGTCCACGTCTGGCAGGTAGAAGGCAGAAACAAACTGATGACTGCTCAGGAGTTGGTACCAAAGAGAATAGTCCAGTTTGTCCTTCTCCTCTATTCACGTCTGTGTGTATTGTTTGAAATAGACCCTGCCCCTCTCTTGCCTCTCCTACTATTCCCTGTGACTTGCAACTTTTCCGTAGCTTTGCTTGTCTGAGTTTAACGCTCTGTGTGTAGCTCCGCTTCTGTCTCAATGTGGAGGGACTGAGCTGAGCCTGCAGCCTTGTTACTTGAGAAGCTGTCTGGGAGCCAACATCTAAACTTAGATAACGATAAAACTCTGATGAACACAAGGTGCCCTCCCTCACTTTCTCTCTGTCCGTACTCAGCTGCAATCACTGCAAGATCAACCACACCGATACATGCCTAGTGTCTCCCCCAACGCCCCCCCCTCCTCTCTCTTTCCCTTTCTCTCTCTCTCTCTTTGCCAGTGGCTACTAATCACTGCAAGGTCAAATGTGATGCTTTACATGTCAAAGAAATGTCAACATGGCATAGTAACTGAAAACATTCCCAAACAACACTCTCATAAGTCAATAGAAGTTTGTGCATGTGTGTGCATGTGTGTGTGTGTCTGTGTGTGCATTTGTGGACAAGGCAAAGCTTCCTCTACTCGACCACCATCAGATACTGTGCCCCAATTTTCAACCTCAAACAATGTCTTACCAAAGCTTTTAAACAATGAGGTCCAGGCCTTTTGAGGAACCAGACTGAAGAACTGGCGAGATGTTTCTAGAGTAGATAAAATCCAAGCTGAATGTAAACAATCTACAACTGTATTTTTAATCCAGCCTGTAAACTACATAGAAAAATACAGATCCTTCCTCCATTTCAAATCGAATTACAAAGACATGTAATCCTTTTTGCCATGAAGTGTAAAAAAAGAGATTAGTCATGTGTTTCCCACCTCGTCTCATGCAACTCGCTGACTAAAAATACAATAAGGTTTGTTTTGATCCTCTTCATTCACATGTCACTGAGAGGTATTTGTAGCAAAGCTGTTGCTATACTACTTCTATGTGTTCAAACTCAATGGAATTGCAAGAAAAGAAGACGACTGTATATTTCTAGGACATGCAAAGGCTCTCTGGTAAACTATTGCAATAACCATCCACTTTTCTAAAAGCTTGCACTGCTGCGATTTACTTATGATTATTTATTAGCAGACTGGAATGTCAGCAAACAATTAAGTTGCTAAGTTGCTGTTACACGATTCAAGTTGTACTGGCTTTGAGTCATATAAAAGTTAATTTGAAGTTATCACTGTAAAGTACTGTACACTGTTATAGCGATACCATTCCTGTGGCTATAACCAAAGGGTGCACATGTCTTGTAAAATGTAATTGTAGCACTTGTAGCATTGTTGTAATGTCCTGAACAGTTTATTAAAAAGCAAAAGGAAAAAAATTCTTGTTTTTAGGAAATTTCTCTCTGAAAAAGGATTTAGAAAATATATCTAAGCATGTTTAATTATATTTAAAATATTTGGCATACCCGAGTATTTTGTTTCCATGACTGATGCATACATTTAACAACGTAAGAAATTCCGAACATATTATTTAAAGAATAATATATTGATTAAATCACAGCAAGAAGTAGCACTTTCTGTTCCTTACGCAACAGTTACATGGTGATAATATATAAGAGGATGTAATAGGCTGATAGATTATCCAGGAAACATTTCAGACAGTCTCTTTTACCATAGGGATGATCACACTGCAAATGTATATAAAACTCTGGATATAGACTAAATACAATTAGCGTGATGGACTTCATTATTGTTAGTGTTCCCACTAGGAAACGTGTGACACTTTTACTCAAGTATTTTAGAAAGTGACCAAAAGATGAAGCTTGAAGTTCATTCTGGGGATTTTTTCTCTGTGAAGCCGTTCCAGGAAACTGTCTTTCTATGACTGTTTACTTTGTGAGAACTAAGATCCTGAAACTTTCTGTACAGCCTCTCATTCCTGACACTTCAATCCCATAAGCTTATATAACACAGCCGCAACATCCGCACTCAAGTGTATTTTTAGACTTTAAGAGTTAAAAAAATATACAGAGAATCAAGCAAAGGAAAGCAGGGACCTTGTAGAGCACAGGCTGCCAAACTCTCAAGGGAGAGCATGTGTCTGACTCGATGCTGGGAGCAAGATGTAGGGGTCAAACGTCAGTTCTCACAGGAAACAGAAGGAAATGGTGTTTGTGTTCACATAATGTAACTAATAACAATGACCAAAACACTTTATGTACACCAATCAAATTAAGTTTGAACTAATCTTTGTAGTCAGTTCTGACACTTGTTCAATGGTCTGGTCTCTGTTCAGAAAGGCCTCACAGGAGAGAAGCTCAACAATCCTCAGCAGGCTGTATGAGAACAGATCACCTGGATGTCACCTAAGCTCACAGAGTTTCATAGAATATTTATTATTTTCTTCCAATGCTTCCAATTTGCATCCGTAGGGAACTGTGGCTAAGAATGGATTTTGATTCATGATCTACAGAATGAGCCCAGGTACCTGGAGACAGAAAAAAGCCCAGGAGGCTTGTTAGGCATGAGGGTAGCACTTGCATGGGATTTGCGGACATCGAATCCAGCTCAGCCATTTGTCACTTCTACTCCACGCCACGTTGCAGGTGACTGGCAGCTCAAGTCTTATGTTCTACAAACTAGCCACATGGGTGACACAAAACCATAAATTAGTTGTTTTGCACCGGTGGAGATGATTGGAAGCATACATTTGGGATCTCTAATTAAAAGTGTCGACGCTCACCCTCAACCTTCTGTATCTGTAATCTGTACTATATGTTATTAAAGACTCTTGGTCTATAAAGTGAGATATAGATGTTCACAAAGCATCTTTATTATTATGACACATTATTATGACATATAACACAACATGGTTCATGTTATTAAAATCATTTAATAATACTATTATACTGTAGGCACTTAAAGGTGCACATAGTTGGAGCTTTTTTGAATAAGAGACCACTTCTGAATGAAGGCTGCCTATCCCATACAGTCATATATCAAAAATAAATTACATGAAACACAACATGAAGCCAAACTAGGCAAAAATAGAAAAAATAGGTGTGACTACAGCTGCTGCCCCTGCTGTGGTCGGCATACTGGTGCAGGTGTCAACTTGTCAGCTGTGGTTTCCCTGTTTCTGTCTATCTCTCTCTCTCTCTTTCTCTCTCTCTCTCTCTCTCTCTCTCTCTCTATCTATCTATCTATCCCTATCTCTCACTCTCACGCACAGGCACTCAGCTGGCTCAGAGAGAGGTTTTGAAAAGAAATCGAATATCCATTTTTGTGACATTGCCTTCAACGGTTAGCCTAATTGGATCCCACTTGCTACCTTCAATGGGTCTAACATGCAAAACTTGCTCAGTATACATCTACGTGACGTTAGACTCCATATGTTCACATTGACTCAGACATTCTCATTCATAACTTGGTGTTTTATGAATGTATATATAGGCTACAACATATCTTGTATTAAGCTTTTTTTTTAAATGTTTTTTCTTGCTTGGTTGCTATGGAGCCCTTCTTGGCTCAAGATGATTGAAACTACTCTGGCCTGGCTATTTTGTTTACATAGTTGAAGACATGAAGTGCTTTGACCAGGAGACAGCCTTATCATTTCTGACTATCACATCCCAAGGCTATGAAAGCATGCTTTATCTTGTAAGGAAATATGAAAGTCAGACAAGCCAATTTAGACATTTAGGCACCAATTCTGTATTTAAAAAAACACTTTGGTGCACTAAGGGGGGCTGGTATGACAGCCCAACTTCCAACATCTCTATATTTTATAGCTGTATAAAGTTTGTAAGGCTAATAATAAATTATGAAGAGCTAGATATTTATTGTATGTGATAAGTGAGTCTAATTAGCTTAGTATTTTGGTCTTTATTTGGCAATCATTTTGTCTGTGTTAATGCATTCTCCACTCATTTTGGCCAGAAGATGTTAAAAAATACTATGATTTTGGAATTTCAAATCAGCACCTTTAATATGTCTATAATACTTGAATTTTCACCACCACCACCACCCCCAGCATTCTCCCTGGTTATTGTTCCTCCCATATTATGGTCAATGGAATACATTATTTCAACTAAATTGTTGGCAGGGATTTCAGAGCAGGGTGTGTCACACTTCAGTGTTTCAGATTATCAAGTTATGTATTCAGAGGCAATCACTTTTTCACTTTTGTTGTCTTTGACTAATATTTAAATTTGTATGATCTGAAACATTAAAGTGTGACAAAGCAAGTCCGGAAGATAGTATTGAGAAATTGGTGTTAGAGTTTAATTGCACTTCATAACTCCAAAATATAAAAATTCATTTTTGAATATATATTGTACTTGTAACTTTTCTGGATAGACCTTCTAGAAGACCCATTGTAGCAACTATCAGCTCTTACTGAAAAGGCGTCAGTCTACGTTGATTATTTTCTCCAGCCTTTATGTATCAGTGACACGATTGACACCAACGTGTTCTCACTTCTAACTACTTGTAATATGAGGCTGACCTTTATCTCCACATCTCAAGAGTGGATGTGCAGGATTAGCAAGGACACTCTGATCTGAATCTGTTTAACCAACTCAATGATCTGAATATGCACTTGGAAAGGGCGGAGCTTGTCGGACTTCGGTATTTTAAGCCTGCAATGGATATGGGTTGATCAACAGTTGCTATATTTATTGTTTAAAGGAAAACTATTTACAGAAAAGACTTGAAATTGGATTTACATCAATGTTTTGATCACAAGATTAAGAACTATTTATTAAAACTATTTACAGAAAAGCTTTCTTATGAACTTACATGAATAAATATCAGTGAATCAGTGACTATTTACTACCTATTAACCCTGTTATTTATTTATGTGCAGCCTAGATTATTCTGATTTATTTATTTACTCATATGAATTGGTGATTACTGCCTGTGACGGCAATCCAACATGTAAATCATGCAACTCAAGTTACATCTAGATAAATACTGTTGTAAAAAGCAGCATGTCCGGCATGAGCCAGGTTCCTCAAGTAATTTGAGTCTGCTAACTTTAGACATTTTACAATCCGAGGCGAGGCAGAAGTGTAAAGTTAGAAATGGTGAGAGTCACAAGTTTTTAATCAGATCAAACCCTACCAAGTAGCATGTGGGTGACACCCACTGTTTAGGTCTTTGTGTTACTGCACTTGTATTGTAGCTCAACAGGGAAATACAAAGAGAGACTTAAAAGACTGTAATGTTGAAAGATATTAATAAGTTCTTCTGAAATACTCTATTCTTCTTGACATGACATCCACAGACACCAGCTTGATGTTCTTTACATTGTCCTCCTATATGTCACACTGCATCTGCTACATCGTTCATACAGTGTGTGTTGGCCTTATGCATGGTAGTCGCCACTGTGGACAGGTTCACGTGTATTTGTGTGTGCTAATGTTAGACTGAAACTGAAGCCAAGCATATTATCAAAAAGAATGAATAGTCAAAACATTTGGTCTATTTATTTTGTACATGGACAACACAGTGGTGCAGGGGTTAGCACTGCTGCCTCACAGCAAGAATTTTGCAGATTCACAAAGGTCTGTGTGGAGTTTGCATGTTCTCCCGGTGTCTGTGCGGGTTTTCACCGGGTTCTCTGGCTTCCTCCCACAGTCCAAAAACATGCTGGGCTTAATTGGAGACTCTAAATTAATCCATAGGTGTGAGTGAATGGTGTGTGTGTGCTCCATGATAGGCTGGTGACCATCTGGGATCATCCTCATGTCGTGGAATTAATTATTGCTTGGTATTCTGAAAACAGGGCCATGCTATTTAAGTGCTGGGAACAAAGAACAGGAAAAAGTAGGCTTTTTTAACAGACAGCAGACCTGTCTTTTGTTAGAGGCCACATGGCTGCTCAGCCAACATCTCTGCTTAAAGTTAACAACGGACCATGCACAACATAGGCAATTTTATCATTCATGTAGATCTTGAAGATAGCGAAGGCGAAGATAGCTTCTGCACTGCATTTATCTCATTACTGGCTATTAATCACCTTCTCTCAGAATGTGAATAAACCTACTCATTGTTTTAACCCCACCTGTGATGTCATTCTATGTCAAAGTTTAACATTTAATAATCTTTTCACACAATGTTTTTTTTATGAATATTTTTTAAAGACTTTTGAATTATTGCTTTGGGACGGAACACCGCTATTGAAGCCAAACGATTCTTCACTAGGTGTCCATTGAATCATGCCATAGTTAAGTTTATGGAAGTCCATCAGTATTTAACTGCTGTCTCACTACAACAAAGGAATCCTATGCTGACTCTAGACCATCTAAAATAGATCATCTTGTTGAGAGCGCTGCAGGCTCACTGTGAATGACACTTAACACCAGTGCTCCTCTAGAATAATAAAACAAAAGAGATTAGCTATAATGGTACAATTCCCAAACCCATAAATTACAGTAAACATCATAAACACTTGGAAGTGTTTGGAACTGGAAGTATCTCAGAAGCTATAAAAATGTCCTCTGTAAACCAGAGATGCTTATTACTCATCATTAAATTAAAGATAATAAATAAAATCAATGTTTTACAGATATTAGGCTATACTGATGCATGTATATAGCATTCAGTAGTAACAACTTCATGGGCTTCTTTAATGATGAACTTCTGATTATTAGAGACATAATTCATCACCCTTGTCTTTAAATTAGCACAGGAATTTTAGAAATGGCTGTAAAAGCTAAGCCATAAATCTGTTATTCCAACTAGACTTTACAGTTTTCCTCCATTACTTTGGTTCATACATGATTGGTCAATACTTGGGCTACAAACAGAAACTGGAACTGTTTCCAGTTGCAAAGAAATTCTCACTCACCTACAGTCTTCAGCACATACAGGATCTGTTACAGAAATTACCTACATTTTAAAGTGAAATTACCCATTTTCATCATAGTGGACAAAATAGCAGTTTGAAGGGATACATTTGAGATGTTTACCCATCCATTAAGAAACTGTGTGTTAGAATTCTTTCATAAAAACAATTTTATTTTGGAAGAGTCCTTCCATTTGAGTAACTGCAGGTTTTCTTGTGGCATCCTCAGACTAGTCATCAATATATTTTCCTCCTCTGAACAGAAGATGGCAGTCAAGCATCAGAAAGGTCATAATTCCTCCTGTATGTTGTTTTCAGTACGCAACTGAACAGAGTCGGGAGGTAAGTTTCGTATTATTTTGTTGTTATTTATTTATTATCAATCCAAGTACAGGATGTTAATCTCTTAGAATGTTACTATTTTTTGAGTTGGGTTTCAGTATTGATTCACAGACAGGTATGTTTTCACATAAAGAGAAAGGATGTATTTTTGTATCACTATTCATTGTCAGTGTCAAATTGTCTTTAGCTCACTAAAACATTAAATGCACAAATATAGCAAAACAAGTACATTTAGTATTTATTATCAAAGAGAAATAATGATATTGTCTCATTAAATGTGGAACACATTTTAATAGCCATTTTGAAGTCTAAATAATTAAATCCAAATATGTTCAGTCATTTAAAATCTTTAGGGGATTAATATTCCTCTATTTCTACTGTAAACTTTCAAAAAGGATATTGTCCATCAGGGCCGTCTTAATGCAAAGCTGATAATACATACCCATCATTTAATTCCTTACACATTCCTCCCATGTTTTTAGTTCTAAAGAAAATAAAAACATAAATACAAATAAAAACATATAACACTCTGAACTTCTTGAATGCTGAGCATCCTTCTTTCTCCTTCAGAATTGATCAATTAATTGATCAATGTTTAGAAAAAGGATCAACTGATAAAAGTAGTGATAATCAAAAACAACTTAGAGCTTCCCTCAATGTGTATGAAACACACACACACGTGCGCAGACACACACACACACATGCACACACACACACACACATACAGCCACAGAAGTTCTTTGATGAGGTCATGAGAGGAGTGTTGAGATGTCACCTTGTACCATTTCTCTGTCAACTGTATGTAATTAATGTTCTGGGATTTTCTCCTCTCTTTCTGTGTGTGGACCAGGTCAGTATGTAATTAATGCTCTGATATAGATAGAACTGCTGTATGCCAGTATAATTGCTGCATACTGGAGGTCCAATGAAGGCTTTACATTGGATATATGTCAAGTTGTGTATGCGTGTAAGTGTGGGAGTGTACTGTACCTATGTGTAATGAGAGGCTTATTCGATCCTCTGTGTATCGAATGATGTCACAATGACATTACATTGTTTACAGCAAGAAGGGACCACAGGAAGAAGACAGGAGGAGAGTGAAGGAGAAGAAGGGGAGAAAAAGAGGAAAGGAAGGAAAAGGGAGAGAAGAGGATAGAAAGGAAAGGGAACAAAAGGAGGAGGAGATGACAGGAGGACCAGGGGCATCTTTTCCTTCTATAATTAGTGTTCAGATATAGCTGGACGTGTTTACTGTATAATCACTGTGCATTAATACCTGGGTGTGTGTGAATTACTAATTAGGTATACATGGTCTGAACATGCATTAAGAGACCCAGGACCTTCTATACATAACATGAAGAACATTGACCGGGCAAAAGATAGTGAGGTGTGTGTGTGTGTGCTTGTGTGTAAACAGTACTAGTCAAAAGCTTGGACACACTTTCCAGTGTACCTTGAATGAGAATGATCATCCAAACTTTTGAGTGTACTGTTCTGCACATGTGCATGCAGGCCATGGTAGATTTGCCAGTTTCGTGTGTCATTTAATGTGAATGAATCCACCATTCTAGGTGGCTTGTTTAAGTATTCAGCACATGCAGTGTGTGTGTGTGTGTGTGTGGGTGAGGGGGGAGGGGGGGTGTCAGTCCCAGTGATCTCCAGGTTCATATTGGCCCAGTGGGTATGCTCCTCCTAAGCCCCTCCAGTGCAGGGAGCAGTGCACCCGGCACCTCCCCTCGACCGCGGCAGGAATAAAGGGCCGCCATCTGGGTTGCCGGGATCCCCAGAGGTCCTCATGGCTGCAGCTGGTGTTCAGAAGCGCACAAATTTAGCAGAGCTGGCAGAGAAGACCAGATAGGTCCATGCCTTCTAAAGTGTGTAGACAGACTTCAACAGGCATGAGTCACATTACCAGCAAGGATCCTTTAATTTTCTTTCTTGCCTTCATAAAATAACTTTTCTGTTAGCTTCATTAGTGCTGTTATCGGTTGACTGCTCAGTGATAGTGATATTTGACTTTAAACTTGTCACAAAAAAAAAAATTCCAACACTTGCAACAGAGTGGGAGGGAAATGTAGGTGGGAGATAAGGAATCTTGTTTTATTTTATCTAAGCTCATGTTCTTTTTATTTCCTTTTATGTTCAGCACTTGGAATTGCATTTGATGTAGGCCTATGATTGTTTATTCCATTGATTCCAGTGTTCTCAACTTCTTGAACATGAGAATTATATGAATTTCTGAAACTGAGATTAGAGAAACAGACATTTTTTCTCTGCTAATTTGATAATGGAAGATAGTAATTGTTTTCATCCCTTTTATTATACTCTTTAGTGTCTGGGTTTCTGTTTTCTCAAACAGAATTGACTCAATCAGTCTTCTCATTATATGAAGAGGCCCCTGACAAGTATCACTTTAGAATGAGAGCCTTCAGCCTGTGTGGTTAATAAAGCTGCTGAATGGAGCACTTTGACATGATGATGTGCGGAGAAAAAACGAATCTTCCACACACTTCAGATTGAGGGTGAGTCTTTCAAACTAAATCATTTCTCTTCAAATCTATCTCAAACTAGAAGATGGCCTCTTTCGTGTAATGGAAAGCCCAGACATCTACAGAGACAATTACACTCCATCATATAATAAAACCAAGGCTGTCTACTGCTACACCACATTTTGACACTCTGTTGGTATAAGCCCTGTGTTCTCACAGAATCTTTGAAATGATAAAATTGATATTTTTTAGGATATGATTCAAACTAATGAGCCTCCAAAAGGTTTAATCCAACTCTGGCTTCACAATCTTTAGAAAAGGTTATTCATCCCTTCACTTAGCGCCATATCAGAGGTCTTGGGTATTGACTTGAAAAGAAAAATTGAACAATACGCTTATTGTTCAATTTTTAATTTTTTCTTGAGGCCTTCCCAAATAAAAGTATAGCTTATAGGTAAGTGTAGGTGCAGTGTAGCTGTGTCCTGGTTGTTCTACTGGCTGTAAATCTGTACTGTCAAGAACATGTAATTGATAGGAATCAGGTGTGCCATGATATGTTGTTATTGACAATAACCTTGATATTTAAAACATAAAAGATGATATAAAAGGTTCCTTAAAATTGCAACAAATCGTTTTTACTAACAGATACAATTTTGACACTATTCACTGCAGGTGAAAAACCATTTGTTGCATTTTTTCTAGGTTCTGTGTGTGTGTTTTTTTTTCCAATATAGTGAATAATCTATGTCTTCTTTAGGCTGCCAGGTAGACTGTGGGTATAAACCTGCCATTTTCTGGCCTGTCAGAATTCCCCTTTCCTTTCACTAACTCTGTGTTCCCATTTGCTATTTGAAACAGTAATAATAACCTACATGTAGTATACAAATATAAGTATATAAATCTGCCACATTGTCAAATATGCTGTTATTATCCCATACAGTTATCATTATAGGGTTATGAGGTGAAAATGGTCTTATTGAGATTGAATTTTTTGATATCTAATGGCATTCTGGTAGTTGACTTTGCTGTCGTTCTTTCTGCCTTCATTTTTATATTAACAACAGCTAGTTTTAAAGTTTGATTGCCACAATCCAGAGGCTGCAAGTTGCATTGGTTGCCTCTGATTTGGCAAAGTAGCCTAGTCCTCAGCTTCATGTTAATGTGGGCGACCCATGCAATGCCTCGTCTCTTGAAATGCATTACAGTCCTATCAGAAAGGATGGAGCAGCTTCCTATGTAGACAATGAATGGGAATCCTTGAAACCATGGATGCAGTGGATCAGTACTTACACTCACTTAGTCACTCACTCAGTCACTCACTCACTCACAATGTTGCCACAGTAGCTATGCGGCCCTTAGCTTCATCTCATCTCTCACTCCTTTCACTCTCTCTCCTGTCACATATTGATTATGTGTTGGAGGGTTTTTGCCCTGTGATTTCTGCTCATTATTTTGACCACACATTGTTCTCTAGACAGCGATCTGATTACAGCATTTTGTCTGCACTCCGCCTCGCAACAAAGTGCTTCAAAACACCTTTTCAACTCCAAGAACAGCTCTACGCCACCCCCGGCAAATAAACACATTTATTGACATCGTAATCACTCTGTGCTCTCTGTCTGCCATGTGCACAAAGAAACACACACACACACTCCTACTCCCACCTGACGATGGAAAAGAGGTCAGGGGTCACCTGGGAGTCATAAGGTCTATGATTGGATGTTTACAGAGAAGTGGGCGTTACCATTTGTCACCTCGCTAAATATCGACCCCAGGAGCCACCGTCACTAATGGAGAGACGGAGACAGACAGGCAGACAGAAAGCAGAGAGATGGAGAGAAAGAAAGCAGAGTTGGAGAGAGAAGCAGATGTCATACACATAGATTTGGAAGGGGATGCAGGCAACGTGTTCCCTTTAATATGTATAATATGTGCATTTGTGTCTCCCCAATAAAACATAAAATAAGCAGCGGAATTTTATTTTGAAAAAAACAACAAAAAACAAAAAAAAGCCTAAATCGCTGTGGGACCTTATTTTGAAAAAAAAAATGGTATATGGGAGTGAATGGTGAGAGAACAAGTCATTGTTTTATTTAAATGTCAGTTTTATATCACTACCAAATGTCCCCTGCTTGCCTATAAAGTCAGGCATAGATGTAGTAAAGTACTTAGTAGTTTTGTGTGAAAGCGCTAAGTGAATGCTCATTTCGCATGGTCTACAGCACCAACACCAACATGTATACACTAATGTATCTTACCTGATGTGTGTGATGTGACATTTCCAAAAACACTAGGTCAATCACAACAGAGTGAGCATTTTGGTAGGGAGGGGAGGGGGGAAACAAGCCTTTCAGAGTGAGTGTGTGAGCGAGAGCATTGGACACCTGTAGTGGTACAGGTCTAAATAGGTGCTTTTGGATCATAAATGTATGTTAAGTTGTATAAAGAGAACACAAAAATGAAAATAGTACACTTGAAAAGGAGCAGAATAGGGTTCAAAGAGTAACTAAAACCAGTGTAGATGGGAATTTAGTCGTGTTGTTGGTTGATTTAGGTCAAAATGTTGACATTTTAGTGCAAGGTATTTGAATTCTACATATTTTGTTATAAATATGACCTCTACAGGTAGAAAAAATGGCTTTGCTGTCTATCCAACTATCACACAAGAGAGCAGTGTGTGTGTGTGTGTGTGTGTGTGTGTGTGTGTGTGTGTGAGTTGCAATGGAGTGACTCACTTTAGCGCTGCAGAAGCTGATAATTTTTTTTTTCAGGCAATCTCATCTCTTTAAAGGTTTAAGGATACTCATTGGTTAATTGGGAAATTCTTATTTTTCTTAAAAATTCCCCATAAGTTAAAATTTCAGCAAAGATGATAGCTGCTGGATGACGGTCAATCACAGCTGTTAACCTGCGTTTGTGATGATGATGATCTCGACAATGATGATCACGATGATGATGGAGACAGGGAATTAGTTTTCGATTAGCTGCAGTGTCAGGTCATGGTGTCAGGTCCCATCTCTCTGTCTGTGTGACTGATCAATACCAACATCCCACACACCATTAGCAACTCTACCTCTTCTTTCGCTTTCTCTCCCTCTGTCAGAAACACAATTATCAACTACCCCTCCTCCATAACTCCATCTACCACTCTTATTCATCTGTCTTGATTCTTCACTTTTCTATCACTATTTCCTTTCCTTTTAGATCACTTTACTTGATGTTTCCTCACTTCTTCTTCTACTTACTGTGTGCTTTCTACTTTGGTTTTCTATCAGTAACATGCAATGAGCACTAGTTATGTTGTAATCAACTTTTATAGCAAAATCAGTTTTGTGTCTTTGTGTGCTTTGTTGAATACGGTTCTGATGTTCACAAAACAAAAATGTAGATAAGAACAGAGTCTCAACGCTATCCATGTTTTGCAAAGGGCTACTGTTGACCACCACAGTGTCAGAAGTTTCAGACTCTTAAAAGCCTTGGATCTAACCCAATACCTGCATTTGCAGTCTTTAACACCTAAGACAGGGGCACCCAATCATGTTCCTGTGAGCTACTGTCCTACATGTTTGGTGTGTTTGAGTGGGGAGATTCCAGGAGCAGGTTTATACACCCCTGACCTAAGAGCTTGTTCACATGACACCAGGAAGAAAATGTATGTGTCCAATGTCATTGAAATGAAAACACATTGGTGGCATTAACTAAGTGCATCACACATTTCTACTGCATCACATCCATAATCTATATATAAAGTGGTCAGCTCCCTAAAAATAAAGTCAAAACATCTGGATCACCCCCTGGTGGCTGGCTGCAAGTAATATGGTTATTTGTGTCCATATGTCAGTCTGTCCCTCCTTCAATCTATAACAAGAGAGTCAGTGTTTCACTACTAACTAGTGATCGCAGGTAAAAGAATGTGTTATACATGTTGACTAGCTAACGTGACGCAACATGTCACATTGGCTCAGTATTTAATGATTAAAAGATCACTTATCTTGCAAGCTTCTGCTGTAATGATTTCTGCACGGTCTGTCCTACACATGACCATAAAAAGTTACCATACTAGGACCCAAGATGATGGTCGGAGCTGAGCAGCATTTGAAGCCTGCTGAGAAGACACATGTATCACTAATGACTCTTGTGACAGTTGAACAGAAACCCTGTAGATTAGATGGTTCTGTGTTTTGTTTGTCATCCAGGTAGCTGCTTCAGCAGCCTTTTCTGGATGCTGGGGGCAGGACCTGCTGCCCAGATCAAGGGCTTGCGCTGGTGGAGGTTGGCAGTTATCAGATGCTGCTTGAACAAAGGGCCATGAGGTCACAAGGAAACACAATGGACTGCTGGTTAGTCCCACCACAACTCACACAAGGTAAGCACAATAATAGCATTCTCAAACAGACAAACTTTAGTTTAGGAAATCTGTTTTTAGCTGTCTAACAGGACAGGAGCCTAGACAGTTTGGGAGTTTTTCCTTGTATGATGTGAGGGTCTAAGAACAAGGGGTGTTGTGCTGGTCATACTGTAAAGCACATTATGGCGAATCTGTGATTTGTGATTTTGAGCTATAGAAATAAAATGAACTTGACTTGACTTGGATGACTGTAACATTGTTACTCTGGATAATACATACAACACACTGTGTACCGTTTTCATACCAACTATTTCTTTGATACCTTAAGCATAGCGTTTCAGACATGCATAGTTACACAAACAGGAAGCAGCATCTACTAGATAGGCTTTCATGAAGTTCTGAAATACTTAAGATAACTGTAATATGGAGCTTCTGGGACTTGTTAGTATGTCTAAAGACTTTTATTCTTGTTATTTGATTTTCAGCCTGACTGCACATCAATGGTTTTACACTCCCTGTTGCAAAAATGTTCTCATCTCTCAAGCTCATCTTGTCAATGTCAAGAGACCTATATTCACAGGTCACCTAATATCAGATATTTATGATGTGTCTTGTCAGATGACCAGTCATTATAGAGGAGGTCATGCATGCCGCTTTTATTCAATAGTGTGTCTACTTCAGAATGTGCTCATTAAACTAATCAAAGCTGTGGAACACTTTGCGTTTCCACAAGTGAAGCCACAGAGCCTCGCTAGGGGCGGTTTTTGCTAGAGAATAGAATTCACGTGACCCTTTGCTATTTAGATTAATGTGATTAAACTGTGTTTGCAGAACAAGTAACTCTTAGCAAATTGTGTTACAATGACAAAATACTGCTTAAGTAAAGTACAACACAGAGTTCTAACAGGGAGAGTGCTGTTTTCATTCAATAAAACATCATTTTATAAATATTGAAAGGATTTCCTTCTCTATAAAAACATTTACAAGGATGATTTCTACATTACACTATTGAAATATGTTTGCTAGTTTTTGGATTTATTAACAAATTAGATTATCAGCAAAAATATATAATTATCAAAGATATCAATTAATAAAGTACACATGTAATAAATATGAAGTACTAATAATGGGGCACCATTCTGGTATTGGGGACCAATACTAGGTGTGAATTAGATCTCAAATATTAATTTGGGGAACAGTGAAGGTGTAAAATCCAAGTGCTTGACTCTCTTAAACAGCATTACAACTGCCTGCTATGTCCTGCATTTGGGTTCACCTGCTCCAGTCCTTGTGATAAGGTAAGCCAAGGTAAGGTAAGCCAATTAAAGGTCTGGCGGACACTCCAGCATGTCCACTGTGCCCAATAAGAGGATCCCCTGAACCCAACCTGATACCATCCCAAATATTACCCTTCTCCCAAACCTGTTCTACTGTAAGTCTGAAAAATTGAATATAATTTATTTTATATACAGTATATGAGTAAGAAATACTAGAAACATGTTTTATTTTCAATAAAAAAAAGTCCAATAATGTGAATAAAAATTCACACTGTGTATCTTTACCATTAGAGATTTATACCAATGTGTCAGCATAATTTTAATATTTCACTCAAAAGCAAATATAGAGTCATGTAGATGTTATACAAATGGGATATATTAACTATTATCTAGATTAGTTAATAGGAATAGTTTGTGTGTGTTTGTTGTAGCTTTATGCTAAATACTACATTACATCTCAAAACAAATATGAAAACCTTTCTTATTTTGGGATCCAATATCAAAATTCATTATGTTGCAGAGATCTAAGCTCATCAGTGCATAATAACCCATCATAATATCTACATTAACTCTCTATCAGTGAATGATACAAACTTTGTTTTACATTTGTGAAGTGACATAACCTGTTACCTGAGTGAATACTACCCTGCAGGTATCAAAAACCTCCTCAGAAGTATTACATGATATCCACCTGTAAACCCAGAGAAGCGACAGATAAGGAGAAATATCTGAAGAGGCAGAAAGAGGAATGAAAAAAGCTCATTAGCTAAAAGGCTACTTTCTCACCTCCTGCTGTGACATGTTGATGTGTGTCTGTTTGTGTCTGTGTGTGTGTGTGGCCACAGGCTTTCATTCAAAAGGACAAAGAGCCTTGTCAAGTCAACATGCAGTCAGTCAAGCAAACAGTAAAGGTCACACACACAAACACACACACACAGAAAGGCTG
Organism: Lepturacanthus savala; assembly: GCA_030544235.1. NCBI lineage: Eukaryota > Metazoa > Chordata > Actinopteri > Scombriformes > Trichiuridae > Lepturacanthus > Lepturacanthus savala. The sequence goes on from CM060465.1 coordinate 22,572,471, forward strand.
CACTATATGTTAGGACGTGTGCATTGTTTGAGGGCACTAATGCTCGTTTCCAAGCCATTTAACTTTAGATAGTATTAGGCTGTCCAATGATAATCATTCTGTCTGAGATACAAACACACACACATACACACACAAACAGACTTTTTTTTTATTAAGCTTTATTTAAGCGGGAATATTAAAATGAATGTTTCACACAAAGGAACACCCGGTACACTTAAAATAAAATAGCCAATTACATTGACATGAATTCAGTGGTCACCACACGTGGCCACATTCTCCATACTTTGATCCTGCCATCCAAAAGCAGACAGAACCTGGACTCATCACTGACCATGACATTCCTCCAGAAGTTCAGGTTCCATCATCAGTGTTGCTGACACCAGCTCAAACTGGTCTGATGAATGGCCATTGCAGGCCTCCTGGAAAGTTTATAAGCTCAGACATTGGCTGTGTCTAATCTAATTCTGATCATCTGATCAGAGAACTATCTGCCTGCAAGTTCCTGGTAGATGGCCTACAATTCTTCAATGATGTAAGGGTGATGAACCAGTCCTCTTGAGGTGAGGCTCTTCTTGGGACTCCCACTTCTTGGCCTATTGTTGACAGCACTGGTTTCGTAGATCTTAGCTTTCAGCTTGAAAATGTTACCAGAGCTTAATGCAAAAGATGCTGCAATTTTCTTCTAGGGAACCCCAGACACAGCCTGCCCTATTGCATGGACCTCATCAACCCACCCTCATCTCAGCTGTGCTGCTCATCCCATAAATGCATGATCCTTACAAATAGGACATCATTGTAAAGGAAAATTAAATCACTGATATATGATACAGATAATACAAGAGATACATGATCGACTGAACACAAGCCAGGGAGTAGCAGCAAACTCATTCTGGGACCATAAATAATTAAAGAAGATACTGAACTCAAAAACAAACTTGGACTAATCATACAAAAAGTCAAGGTGAGCTTTATGATTTATAAGGAGGGTTTTCAAACAGTAAATTTCACTTTTACAGGAAAAAAAATGTTTGGCTGAGGAGTAGCTGGTTGCTGTGGTAAATATACATCTGAAGTTCTCCATGTCTGATCATGAAGAGCAGTGCACAGGTGCTAGGGTCTGGGATCGGTCAACATACCATGTTGCATCGTAGATTGTTGTAGGTTTGTACCAATTCAGAGGCTAAACCACTTCTACATTAAATAAATATGCTCACAAGACTACCACAAGCTTTTTAAAGTCAACTGTATCCAGCCTTCTCTAGAAGGAAGGACACAGAGTGTATCTTTAGCAGCGTGCATGTACACACACACACAATGGACAATACAATGACAGCTTTGGAGGTGAAAATGAGAACAGCTGGTACCATTTCTCTCTCTCTCTCTCTCTCTCTCTCTCTCTCTCTCTCTCTCTCTCTCTCTCTCTCTCTCTCTCTCACACACACACACACGCCATTCAGTAGCAACACACGAGCAACAAGCCTGTTATTCCTCTTGTGGCCAGGAGGTGATAGTATGAGTCCAGGTAGAACATCAAGCGTTTACAACCATCACATCATCTATTCTGTCCCTTTCTCTTTATCATTAGAGCTTTGATCTGAGAGCAAATGAGCTCAATTTTTCTTTCTTTCTTTCTTTCTTTCTTTCTTTCTTTCTTTCTTTCTTTCTTTCTTTTGATTCAAACAGTGGCTCCGTTCCTCTTTGCTCTGTCTCTTTTCTGGGAGCTGTCAGGCTGAATATTCACCTTAGTTACTGAAGCGAACAAATGACACCTTTAAAAGCTGTGAGATGTGTGTATGTGTGTGCGCGCGCCCGTGTCACATGCATGTGCAGTGACAGTTTCATAAAGTGCAAATTCCATTTTTGTAGCGGCAGTCTGGAGAGAATATCGTTTACACTTCATTAACTTTGTGTGTGTGTGTGTGTGTGTGTGTGTATAGAGAAAGAAAGAAAGAGAAGATAATGTGTCTATCAATCGGTGTGTGTGTGTCAGAAAGTTTGTGTGTGACTGAAAACACTGCTCCTCTAGTTTAGTAAGAAATGGTTGCTTCATTTGTCTTTGCTAGCATAACTGTAAATCCTAAGAAACAGTACAAAGTGGGTAAAAACTGTTAAATGTGCATAACACATAATAAAATTATGATGGCACAAAGGCCCTGAATTATTTCCTTCTGATTTTAATAAAATACTTCTCAAACTTCTCTAAAAAACATTTCAATTGAATCAATAAATAAAAAAAAAAAATCCACCAGTTGACATGAGCCCAGTTAAAACAAAACTATATTAAAACCTATATTTTCATCTCATCTCATCTTCTATACCGTCTTATTCCTCATTAGGGTCGCAGGGGTCTGCTGGAGCCTATCCCAGCGCGTTACGGCGAGAGGCAGGGATACACCCCAGATGGTCGCCAGCCAATCGTGGGGCACACACACCATTCACTCACACACTCACACCTACGGGCAATTTAGAGTCTCCAATTAACCTCAGCATGTTTTTGGACTGTGGGAGGAAGCCGGAGTACCCGGTGAAAACCCACACAGACATGGGGAGAACATGCAAACTCCACACAGAAAGGTCCCAGACCCAGGACCAAGGAGGTCCTGAACCTGCGACTTTGTTGCTGTGAGGCCCTATATTTTCAATGATGTGATATTCAGGTATTTAACGTAATTTGTAAGGAGACAATAATTTAACATCTCTGAAACATAAATTAACATTTATTCATATAGGATCCCCAGGGAGACAGGATGTAGAACTATTTGTATAGAGGACTGCCATAATTTAAAATGAATACATTCATTTCATTTAGTAGTAGTTTATTTCCTATTATGTGCGTATTTCCCCATTGCACGTGAATTGCACCCCATCAAAGAAGTTGATCATGTTTTCAGTGTGTGGACGATGGACGATTTAAATGAAGGAAAAGATATAAGACGGCCAAGTGAGCAAGGCAGCTACAGAGCTGTTACCAGTATAAATGTCTTGAAAAAAACACTTATTGTAACACAAAAAACACACAACAGTATAATACAATCCTCTTTTCGATTAGCTGGCAAGTGTCGGTGAGTGGTGCTCCGATGGCCGGTTGTTATCTTTAAAAAGTAGCCAAAGAAGCAACATTTCCAGTAATTGCACAGCGGCAGTGTATGAAAAAATTTCCCCTTGCTTGAGGTGTGAAACTGATTGGCTCAGACCTGAAATTAAAGCGGGTATATGATTGCATGTGCAAATACACCAGCAGGAGTGTGGAAAACATATATGGGTTTTGTGAAAGATGGGGAAAGATTTCAAGAATTATGCGTCATATTAGGAAATATGCGCCACCGCAAAATTTGTGGTATCATGCTGATTACGCAGGAATTCATGTGATTGCAAAATCATGAAAAATTGGAGGGACTGGTAACATCAGTTCCCATGTCCTTTGGGTGTGGACTCGGAAAGTCACCTTGTCCCCTTTCTCATCTGAGAGGCCTTCGACATCACTGTATATGCAGCTGGCTGCAGTGGAAGAGTACGGCCGAAACTGGAGAGAGAAGGGTGCACCAGAGCCATACAGCCACCAGAGCCTTCCTTCTTGGACTTAGCACTTGAAAAGTTGAGTGAAGTAAGGTATCTGGAGAGCTGTAACTGGGCCTCCACAAACTTTGTACTGCCTGCCATCACTTGAATTGTTTTTACAGATTCTTTATCAGCATCTTCCCTGCCCATTCATTTGAACTTATGTGAAAAGTCCTTATATCAAAACTGAACTTAACCTAACTCTGTTACTTGCACACCAGAGATCAAATAAACCTGTGACACGAGCCGACCTGAACTCAGTGTAGAAAACACATTTCAATGTCATCATTAGTTTATAATAGAGAGTAGTCTGTCCTGTTTTTGCTATCTTCAATAAAGGTTTTTCTTTTTAGGTGATTTTGTTCAATGAAAATTCAAAGACATCCAGTTAAGTGGGAAAATACAGGTGATAGTGTAAGTGATTTGTTATTTGTTTGTCTGTCTGTTTGTATGAGATCTTTCATGTAAGCAGTCCTTAATAACCAACGTGTGTTTATTGTTGTAACTTGAAATGGAACTCACGAGATGGACACTGGATTATTTCTGATCCACTTGACGGAACAAAGTGATTAAACGTCAAATTGACATTTTCCACTGCTCTGCTCTCTGTGTCATTATGATGCAAAGGCAAAAATAGTGGAGTCAGATAAATTAGAAAGTTGAAGACAAACTTTTATTTACTGCGGCTCTTACCACAGACAGATTAGTAATTAGAGACACTTTCAAGCCACCTCAGTGAGCACAGTGATGAGACAACCGAGCAGAAAATTGCCACTCGTAGGAGCAAGATGCAATAATCTGCTGGTTGACAAGTGCATCATTACTTGGTTTGTAGTCCAAGAATCATATCGAATCTCTGGTTTTTCCTACTTGAGGGCTTGGTCCTTGAAAATCTTAATTGTGATAGTTTGTAGTTAGGGGTAAAAGCAGTGGATTTACTGAGGCACAGAGTAAATAAATGTTACACCAAGAGTACAATTATGTACGCAACCTCAATTTAATTAAAGCTCCTGTAGATTCTGAGATTTTGATTTCACCAGGAAAGTCTAGGTGTTGTATAAATACTACCACATGTTTCAAAATGCTCAATCCGGAGAGAAATGCACACAGTCCATATTCAGACGTGATTTAAAATGAGCTGTCAGGCCTCCGGTGAAGTCAGTCATTTTCTATACCTGCTTCCTCATTAGGCTCACACACCTATCGGCAATTTAGTGTCTCAACATGTTTTTGGAAGTGTCACGACTAAAAAGTCACCGGCCACCTTCCATTCACAGCCATTTAAATCACCTCAAATTCTGTCTCTTATCACAAGGGACTACTGTTTAGAAATGCTTTTGCGCAATCATATGCATGTCTAGGGCAACATGGTGGCACAGGGGTTAGCCCTGTTGCCTCACAGCAAGAAGGTCGCAGGTTGAAGACCTCAATGGTCTGGGATTTTTCTGTGTGGAGTTTGTATGTTCTCCCCGTGTCTACGTGGGTTCTCCAGCTTCCTCCCACAGTCCAAAAACATGCTGAGGTTAATTGGAGACTCTAAATTGTTCATAAGTACATCTGGGGTGTATCCCTGCCTCTCGCCTGTAGTCCGCTGGGATTGGCTCCAGCAGACCCCTGCGACCCTAATGAGGAATAAGCAGGTATAGAAAATGAATGAATGATATGCATGTCTAGTCATGGGCCTATGGGAGGAGAAATTACCATAAATAAGAATAAGAAAGGAAAGGATTAATAACGACTTATAAACAATTCATCTTACGAACAGCCCCTCAGAACCTATTGTTTTCATAAATTAGGCACTGTCTGTATTTCACTTTGTTATCGCTCAGTGAAAGAACCCCTAGTGGCCAAATATGAAATATCAAATATTACACACACACGACGGATTCCCCTTTTAGTCGCGTGCAGGTTCTTGTGTTACTTATATGGTATAACACCAATGTGTTACATTACTGACTCTAAAGAAGATGTAATCATTGAATCATTAGTCCTTTGCCTTCAATAAAGGCATTAATCATCATCCATGTGTTCCAGTGACTTCTTCCTTTTCTAAAGTACTTGGTGCAGTATAATATAACTACTACAATATAACTACCGGGTACCCTCAGTAGTTATATTGTAGTTATAAATAGAAGTTATGAGCAGAAGACTCATTGTAGTTATATTGTAGTTATTATAAGTCATATTGGAGTACTTAACAAGATAGTTAACCAAGAATAATACACTAAGCCTATACATCTTTCATCTGATACCAGCCCACATCATCAAAGTGTTTGACATAAAGACAATTTATCATCATCATCAGCATCATCAACTATCATCATTCAGTACAGGTTAGGAAATATAATAATCGATATTGTAATAGTATGCTTTGGACTTCTATAGCACTTTATTTGAATCTATGTATAAATTGGATGAGAATAACGAGTTGAGTTGTTCCTTCTTATTTAAGACTGTATGAACTTCACCTTAACTTGGATTCACACACAGAGACAATTAGTACTGTGTACGCTTCAACACACACACACTTGAAATTAATTCACTGCATGCATGAATACATAGCCTACACATGTCCCACACTTATGCTTCTGCACACACACGCACACACATGACACATTTATAACACTCAGTCAGTTGTTGAAGCACACACACACACTCAGCATATACCCTTTTTAACACACAGTGACAATACAGAGGTAAGGACAAGGAAAAAAATACAATATGGTTTTAAAAAACATTTATAAATATACTAACACTGAACAACAGTATCAACTTGTTTAAGTCCAAGTTTGAATATTTGTACATGCACACATAAAGCTTTATTTTTCTCAACTTTTGTTCACTAATTTGTTGAAATCCCCGTTAATGTCCATAACTGTAAATCATTTCATGAAAAACGGAAGCAAAAAAAAGTATATATTTTTTTAGTGAATAAACACTATTGTATTATGGATTACAGATTTGAGCGCCTACAACTGCATGAGAGCCCATCATCTCAAAGGTATAGTCTATGATTCTGGATTCACTACACTTTTTGACTAATACAGTAAACATCTCCTCACTGTCTGCAAGCTGTCGGTTCTGTGCGTGCACTGAGTCCGCTGTTTATAGACCCCCCCCCCCCCCTCCACTGTAAATGGAAAACAAACAATGTAGCTTGCACTGAGCCAACAGCAATACTCCAGCCAATCAGCAGCAGGTAGTGTTCCAGCTTGTGTGCATGCACTGGGAGGGGGAGAGTAGTGAGGGCTAAATAACAAACTTCCAAGAAAACCAGTCTTTATCCAGAATCCGGGACACTATCTTTAAAGGAATACTTCACCAAAATCTGGTTGAATAACACTAACCCTAACCCTATTTCCTCTGCACACAGATGTGGACAATTATCAGTTTTAACCAAAAATACATTGCACTGCCTCATTTTAATGAACCTGTTTGTGCTGCTTCTTCCACCTGTGCACTGTGAACTCAGCACCAAAATACACCTAAACAGGCAAAGCAAGAAAAATACCAAACTGTGACCCTGTGACTGTTGGACATTTGAGATGTTGCAGCCACTATGTGCAACTGTACTGGTCAAAATAGCTCCAATACATAACTTAAATGTTCGTCAGGCCATCTCATTTTATCTTTCTAACTAAGTAAATAACACATTAGAGTTAGGCATCCAATCTAAATCATATAAAAAATATTCTGAGACATAATCTGGACCTTTATCTGGAGACGTAGTTCCCTGGGATTGCAGTGCAAGTGCATTGAAAAGTCTTATCTTGAAAAGTCATGTATACTAATATTGGTGTTACTGTTTTCATGGCATGTCGCATTTCATTGTGCATCACTACAAGTTGAAATGTGTACAATGAATTGTGCAAAAACCTGCTAAAAACAGTTGGCAGATTTGCAGTTTTTTGAAGTGTACTGAGGCTTTATTTAGGAAGCAGCTGTCTGTGAACTTCTGT